>CM053583.1:384320602-384331099 GCA_028627135.1 Pseudochirops cupreus | reverse complement strand
TGTGTGTATATATATATATATATATATATATATATATATATATATATATATATATATATATATATATATATATATATACACACACATTTGTATTTCTTTCACCTATCCTCATATTCAGAAAAGTTTCACAAGTTACATTTTTCATTTTTCCATGTTGGATTGTAAATAGTTCAACTATGATAAGTTCCTTATCATTGCTTTTCCATGTTTACCCTCTCATGCTTTTGTGTTTGAATGTGAAATTTTCTGTTCACTTCGATTTTTTTCTTCAAGAATGCTTGAAAGTTCTCCACCTCATTGAATGATCATATTCTCCCCTGAAATACTATACTCAGTTTTGCAGGGTAGGTGATTCTTGGTTTTAATCCTAGCTCCCTTGATCTCTGGAAAAGCCTATTCTAGGCTCTTTGATCCCTTAATGTAAAAGCTGCTAGATCCTGGGTTATCCTGATTGGTTTTCCACAGTATTCGAATTGTTTCTTCTTGGCAGCTTGTAATATTTTCTCCTTGATCTGGGGACTCTGGAACCTGGCTTTAACATTCCTAGAAGTTTTATTTTGGGGATCTTTTTCAAGAGATGATCAGTGAATTCTTTCAAGTGCTATTTTGCCCTCTGGTTCTAAAATATCAGGGCAATTTTCCTTGAGAATTTCTTGAAGGTTGCTTTCTAGGTTCTTTTTTTGATCATGGCTTTCAGGTAGACCAATAATTTTTAAAATGTCTCTCCTAGATCTGTTTTCCAGGTCAGTGATTTTTTCAATGAGATATTTCATATTGCCTTCTATTTTTTCATTTGTTTGGATCTGTTTAATAGTATCTTGATTTCTCATAAAGTCATTTGCTTCCATTTGCTCCTCTCTAATTCTGAAGGAATTATTTCCTTCAGTGAGCTTTGGAGATTCTTTTTCCATCTGGCAAATTGGATGTTTTAAGACGTTCTTCTCCTCATTGACTTTTTGGGCCTCCTTTGCTGTTTGAGTTAGTCTATTTTTAAGGTGTTATTTTCTTCAGTCAGGTTGCTGACTCTCTTTTCATTATTTTCTTGCATAATTCTCATTTCTCTCCCCAATTTTTCCTCCTCTTCTCTTATTTTCAAAATCCTTTTTAAGCTCCTCTATGATGTGTATTCAGTTCATATTTTTCTTGGAAGCTCTTGGTGTGGGAGTTCTGATTGTGTTGTCTTCTTCACATTCCATGCTTTGGTCTTTTTTGTCCCCAAAAAAGGAATCTAAATTTGGATTGCTTGGCTTGCCTTGCTTCCTTTGACTGCTCATATTGCCAGTCAATTACTTCACTTTTGCGTTCTGTAGAACTCTACTTTCAGAGGGGAGAGCTCTGTCCCCAAATGCTGGGGTTTCTGCAGGTGCCAGAGCTATTAGGAGTCCACTGTTTCTGCAGACCCCCCAGCTTTGGCTCCCTGAAAATGCACCTCAAGACCACCTCCCAAGACTGTGATCCTGATCCAGGCAGCTCAAGGCAAGAGCACTTAGCCTCTGAATGATCACTTGGTCTTCCCTGCAATCTGGAGGCCAGGAGTTTCTGAAGCAGCCACATGGAGGTGGCAGCAGGGCTGCCACTTCAGAATGCTTCTAGCTCTGGCGTCAGTGTGGCTGGACCCTCTCCCTCAAATTTAGCTAGGCTCCACTGACCTTTTCCCTTTGTCCTTGGCTCTTATGTGTTGGTAATTCTGGAAATCGCCACAGCTGCAGGTGATCTGCTCTCCTGAAATCTCCCACACAGGCTTCTCCTGTATGCTCTGGGGCTGAAACCACATGGGGCTAGGCTCTGCTCCCACTGTGCTGCAATGAGCACTTTCTGTGCACCTACCAGGCTGCCTTACGCAGGAGCTTTGTTATTCTGTCATTTTTGTGGATTCCGGAGCTCTAAAATTTGCTTACAGTCATATTTTATAGGTATTTGAGGTGGTTATGGGGGGAGCTCCTGGAGTTCCTTTTCTACACCTCCATCTTGACTCCTTGCGAGATATTTATGTAACTTTTGCACTCACTGTGCCTTTTTAGTAAATATACTTTTGTGAAAGGTAATTGGTGCAAACTATTTGATATGAGTCAAGGGAATGATCCTCAGGAAGGGGGCTAATAAGCAATGGTATTCGAAAACTTAACATGTCAGAGTTAGATTCACTCTTAAATACTGAGGGGTAGAATAGTAAAATTATCTCTGCAGACCCAAAGCAGATAAGGAGACTGGGGCTTAGGAGAGCAAGCAGAGAGAGTGCTTCATTAGTTAGTCTAATTTTGTGGCTGTAAGTATCAATTGTTATTATTCTTCACTTTTACAATGCCACAGTCATTACTATTTTGTTTTTCTGGTTCTGCTTATTTCAATTTGCATTGATTAATGCATCTTCCTATTCTTCTCTGCATTCATCATATCCATTTTTGAATGATGATGATAGCTATGATCCATATAATGATGAATATGTTCCAGGCACTATGCTAAGCACTTTTCAAATATCATCTCATTTGATCCTCACAACAACCCTGGGAGGTGGGTGCTACTATTATTTTCATTTTGAGACACTTGTGTTTAGAACTCATAATGGCTAGGTAAAACAAAATATTTTAGCACTTAAATCCAAATCTAATACTTTTAATGGGGTTAAGGAGTATCTCAGCCTCTGCTCCCATACCACTTGTTCAAAGCAAAGCCTTGTCAGTTTTGTGGGGTCTGTAGGATCTTAGCCTTCTCATCAATATTTTGGCATCATGACCAGAACAACTGATGGCAGTATCTGTGTCTGAGAGTGAAGAGACAACAGATATAGTTTTAAGGCTCCATAAGGATCTTAGCAAAGAATTCATACTATGCAGAAAATTATCTTCTCACGCACCCCTATGAAGGAGAAAGGATTTCTATCTCCTGGAAGTTGTAAATTATTTCTTTACTATATATACCACCTAAACTTGATCCCACTTTCCCCTGGGATTTTTGTGTACTTATGGGAGAGGATGCTACAATGGGAGATGCCTTTCAGACTACCCATTCTAACTGTACCGTATTATCAAATTCCCCTTTTTAAAACCTAATTTAGTTGACCTGATTAAATGATATCCACTTTAAATCATATGAAAAAAAAAACATACTACTGGGGTTTCATGACAATAGTTATAGAAAAACAATCCCACAGCCTCTTGGGCTTTGGAATCCCTAAAAATGTAATGAAAGATGTAACTAGCCTTATTTGCTCTGGGGACAGAATTTGTCATTGTGTGGGGTCATCACAGACTTACAAATGTAAGTCATTATGTGAATTTAAATCACTATGAGACCTTGTGATTCGACATATAGTAGGAAATTAAAGATATTCTATTAATGCCATTGTCTTCATATAAATTAAACAAACACTATGAAATCAAAGTCATTGTTCCTGCTTTAAAAGACCCTGGACATGTGTGGCGTTTGGAAAGAATAATGAAAGATCATAAAATTTGAAGTCACAGTTGTGGCTCAAGGAATTAAGGGATTGGTAATATGGAAAAAAAAAGATAATCAAAAATGGATATCTTGTTTGTATTTTGGATTTTGACTTTTGGCCTAATTTTTGATGTTGACAGTTATCTTTTATCCATAGTATATCTCTCTTTTCTGGATCCATTAAGATAACATGTGATGTGATTGTGAGGATGCTCACACATGTTTAGCAACTACTAGCAGCAGCAGCAGTGGACGAGAAGGAGGAGGGGGAGGAAGAGAAGAAGAAGGAGAAGAAGAAAGCATATTAATTTTCATTTTTAACATTTTTTCCATCACCTTCTTAAATCTAGACAATTGATAAAACAATAAATCTAGCCCTGATTTGCTGTGATTCCTGATTTCCAAAGCATAAACTATCAAACTGAAAATTTAATAAATCTAACAGCTTTCAAGAGCTGTTATGGGTTGGTTCCAGCACACAGCTGAGTATAATGTTAGCAGGAACAACAATCCCATTGGATATTTTATAATATTTCTCTTTTTCCCACTTGTAGACATAAGTTATGCCACAAGAAAAATCTATCTGGGACCACTCCATTCATATTTTGTTGCATTTGCCTTTAGTGTTACTAGTTATAATGATCTGGTGGGAAGAAAAATTTTCTTTTAAGATTATGGTTTCAAGATGGTAGCTTAACACTTCCAATTCAATTCAAATGAACAAATATTAAATGTATATTATATACAATGTGCTCTTTTTTAGTGTTGCTACTTCTCCATAGTGGTGTACATACATACATACATATATACATACATACTTACATTTATGTATGGGTATATGTGCATGTGTGTATTATATTTTATGCATGCATATGTGCATACACACATGTATATATCTATATACATTATATATAATAGATATACATATCCACATACAGATGTGTGTAGTGTGTGTTTGTGTGTGTGTGTGTGTGTGTGTGTGTGTGTGTAATATGGATGAATAGATGTGTATATATACCTAAGTTGGCAAGGTAGCTTGGCAAGGTATATAGAGAGCTGAGGCCTGAAGACCTAAGTTAAAATCTGGGCTTAAATACTTACCAGTTGTGTGACGCTAGCCATGTCATTTATGTTTTATTTTTCTCAGTTTTCTCATCTGTAAAATGGGTATAATAATAGCATCTACCTCCCAGGGCTATTTGGAGGCAAAATAAGGTAATAATTATAAAGCTATTAGCACAATACATGGCCCATAAATGTCATATAAATATTAGTTATTTTTACATAAACAAGTATATGCAACTCAAAACAATGACACTCAGAGTATCTTGTATTAAAAATTATATTCTAATAGGTAAAATATAGGTACATAGGATAGTCACAGAATTCAGTTTGGCTAACCCTTAGTGTTATGTCTTTCTTCTCTCCTCAGACTCATCCTGATTCAACACAAGGCCAACTAGATAATTCAGATGAAAATTGAAATTGAATGCATGGAGAAACAATGAGATTGCATTTCTGACCTGGATGTTCCAGGTTAGCTGAAATTCATTCTTTTATTGCTAGCTTTCCATTCTGTTGCTATAAAAGTGGTCCAGCTATAAAAGGTTGTATTTTGGCAGTAAGGATGTAGAAACTCCGTTTTGAGAAAAAAAGACCAAGAAATTTTGCAGCAGATTCATCATTCCCTACATGGAAGCCAATGAGGCCTTTTCCAAGATCAGCTTTTTGGCCGCCTTAATGCTATGGGTCATTTCACAGCCCAAGTAGGGAATCCCACTGTAATCCATCCTGTCTCTGGCAGAGAGATGCATGAAGGCTTTTATTTTCCAATATTATCCAAGGGGGAAGATTGGAAAGGAACTATTCTTCAGACTACTAGGAGAGGAATAAACTAAAAACTCACTATCATATTTCTCTAAACTTGTATTAGCATATTCTTTTGCTTCAAACTTACTAATAATGCATGTACTTGCAGTTGTTACCTTCATAATTAATTCAATAAAAAAAAAACAATCAATTTCCTGTTTTGTGGAGGATTGTTGATTTAGAGAGTTGTACTTCAAGTAAAGATAACTGAATCAAAATATCACAACTGAAAGTGAGCTGTGACTGTGAGGGAGTCACTTACCTCTCTGAGTCTCAAGTCCCCTTGAGACTAAGAATACTTTCATCACAAAAAAACATAGGATTATTATAAGTAATGTCTTTTCAGAGCACAAGAGCTCTGAATTTGTACTAATTTAAGTTATTATTATTACAAAAGAATTCACAAGCCAAAAAACATTATAATCTGACCCTACTGGATATTATTGAATGAGAACAATTAGTTCATTTATGTTTATGTTCTGCTTTTACTTTTATTTAAAGAAAAATCTTCATGACATTAGGCAGAGTCATAAGAGTAAAGGCAAGATTTCACTTGAGCTCTCTCAAATTCTCATCCAAAATATATCAAAATAATGGGAGGAAGAACCAAGATGGCAGAATAAAAGCAAGAATTTGCTTGAGCTCATATCCCAATTACCTCCAAAACCTATAAAAATAACTCTAAACAAATTTTAAAGCTATAGAACACTCAAAATGACAGAGTGAAACAAATCTCCCACTGAAGACAGTCTGGCAAGCCAAAAGGAAAGGTCTAGCTCACTGGGCTGTGAGCAGAGCACAATCTCATGAGGGCTATGCTGACACAAATCAGGTTGGAGCAGACATTCGGAGTCTGAATCACTGGATATTACAGCAATTTACAGATTTCTCAACTCACAAATGCCTAAGACAAAATGAAAACTCAGTGGGAAATCTCTGTTGGACCTGGGTAAGAGAAGAGCGAGGTTCAGACCCTGCCCCTGGGGCAGTAGAGGTGGCAGGTATCTGCAGCAGTACCAGCAGCACCTGCTATTTACAGAGCTCCAGGCCCCTAGATGGTGGAGGGACCAAGCAGCTAATCAGAAGGCAATTGTAGGGATCTCTTTCTTGGTGCTGAACCAGAATTCTCTTGCTTTGCCCTGCTCATATCTGGGTGTAATCTTGGGTGGCAGTCCTGGGATAAGGAGGAGCACTGGTGTGGCAGAGCTTGTAGCAGCTATGAAGAGGGAGTACTCCTCACAGTTTCAAGGCAGGTGCCTAGAAGAAGCTCTGACAACAGATGCACAAAACACCAGAAATTTGGAACACAGCACTCTCCACCTGGAAGCAAAGTTCTACTGTGGCAAAGAGCTCATAAGTCAAATAATTGGCTGAGAAAATAAGCAAACAAAGGGAAAGAAATCAGACTATAGAATCCTTTTTGGGTGACAAAGAAGATCAAAACATAGAACCAGAAGAAGACAAAGAAGTAAAAACCCTTGCATCAAAAGCTCCCAAGAAAAATATGAATTAGTCACAGGAAAAGGAGGAGCTGAAAAAGGAATTTGAAAATCAGGTAAGAGAAGCATAGGACAAATTGAGAAGAGCATTGAGAGTGAAGCAAGAAAATCATGAAAAATGAGTCAACAACTTGCTAAAGGAGACCCCCCCAAAATACTGAAGAAAGTAACAGCTAAAAATAGACTAACTCAAATGGCAAAAGAAGTCCAAAATGCCTTAAAAAGCAGAGTAGATCAGATGGAAAAGGAAGTCCAAAAGCTCCATGAAGAAAATAATTCTTTCAAAATTAGAACAGAGAAAATGGAAGCTAATGACTTTATGAGAAATCAAGATATTATAAAGCAGTTCCAAAAAATTGAAAAAAATAGAAGACTATGTGAAATATCTAATTGAAAAATCCAGTGACCTGGAAAATAGGTCCAGGAGAGATAATTTTTAAATTATTAGACTGCCTGAAAGTTATGATCAAAAAAGAGACTAGACATCATCTTTCAAGATATTATCAAGGAAAACTGTCCTGATATTTTAGAACCAGAGGGTAAAATAGAAATGGAGAGAATCCAGCAATCACCTCTTGAAAAATATCCCAAAAAGTAAACTCCTAGGAATATTATAGCCAAATTCCAGAGTTCCCAGCTTAAGGAGAAAATCTTAAAAGCAGTCAGGAAGAAACAATTTGAGTACTATGGAAACACAATCAGGAAAACCCAAGATCTAGCAACTTCTACATTAAGAGATTGAATGGCTTTGCATATGATATTCCAGAGGTCAAAGGAGTTAGGATTAAAACCAAGAATCATCTACCCAGCAATACTGAGAATAATATTTAAGGGAAAATATGGACATTCAGTGAAATAGAGGACTTTTAAGTATTCTTGATGAAAAGACCAGAGCTGAAGAGAAAATTTGACTTTCAAATACAAGAAGCAAGAGAAATATGAAAAGGTAAACAGGAAAGAGAAAACATAAGGAACTTGTTAAAGTTGAACTTTTTATATTCCTATATGGAAAGACAATATTTGTAACTCATAAGACTTTTCTCAGGATGAGGACAGTTGAAGGGAATATATGTATGTATGTATATGTATATACACCTATACAATAAATGTATAGGTATATATATGTATGTATGTATGTATGTATGTATGTATGTATGTATGTATACATAGACAGAGAGCATGAGTTGAGTTGCATATGAAGGGATGATATTCAAAACATAAAATTAAGAGGTGAGAGAGGAATATATTGGGAGAAGGAGAAAGGGAAAGATAGAATGGGGTAAATTATCTCATATAAAAGAGGCAATAGAAAATAATTACGATGGAGGGGAAGAGCAGGAAAGTGAAAGGGAATGGTTCAACCTTATATCCTCATTGAATTTGGCTTAAGGAGGGAATAAGACACACACTCAGTTGGTTATCCTATCCTACAGGAAAATAGGTGGGAAGAGGATAAGTGGGGGGGGGGGGAGAAGATAGAAGGGAGGACAGATTAGGAGAGAGAGGATTTAGAAGCACACACTTTTGTTGTTTCAAAATGGGACAGGGTCAAAGGAGAAAATAGAATGAATGGAGAGTGGGATAGGTTGGAAGGAAATATACTCTTTCACAATATAACTACTATGGAAATGTTTTGAGCAACTACTCATGTACAACCTATATTGAATTGCTTGTCTTCCCAGTGGGGGTGGGTAAGGAGGGAAGAAGGGAAAGAATCTGGAAATCAAAGATTTAAAAACAAATCATTAAAAAATTGTTTTTTACATGCAAGTGGGAAATAAGATATACAGGCACTGGGGTATAGAAATCCATCTTGCCCTATTAAAAAGATAGAGAGGGAGTGGGGGAGAATATAAGAGAGAGCAGATTGGGGGAAGGGGTATTCAATAGGCTCACTATTTTGGCATGGAGGGTAGGGGAAAGATAGGCAGAAAATCTATAGCCCAAAATCTTGTGGAAAAGGAATGTTGAAAACTAAAAATAAAAAAGGATTAAATATAAGAAAAGAAAGAAATATTGGGAGTCATTTTGCTTAATTTTATACCAATAAATCTGACAATTTAAGTGAAATGGATGGATTTTAACAAAAATATATTTTACCAAAATTAACAGACAAGGAAACAACATGCTTAAATAGCCCTAACTTAAAAAAAAATTGATCAAGTCATAAATGATATCCATAAGAAAAATTCCCAGGATCATATGGATTCATAAATGAATTCTACCAAAAATAAACAACAACAATGAATTCCAGTTTTGTATAAATTATTTGCAAAAATAGGCAAGCAAAAAATCCTGCCAAATTTCTTTTATGACTCAAATATGGTGGTGATACCTAAACCAGGAAGAGTAAAAGAGGCAAAGAAAGCTATAGACTGAATTCCCTAATGAATATTGCTGGAAAATTTAAAAAAATACTAGCAAGGAGATTATAGCAATATATCATAAAGATCATACACTATAATCAGGTGAGATTTAGACCAGGAATGCAGAACTGGTTAATATTAAGAAAATTATCAGCATAATTGACATTAATAACAACAATAATAATGCATCAACACTATAACAAAATATCATTACATTATATATTTATTTATATTATATAACATATCCCATAATACATAATATTAATTATAATCACCTATCAAAGATAATCATGATTATCTCAATAGATACAGAAAAAAACTTTTTGATAAAGTACAAAACTCATTCTTATTAAAAATATTAGAAAGCATAGAAATAAATTGTGTTTTTCATAAAATGATAACTGTAGGGGGCAGAGCCAAGATGGCAGCATAGGAGCAGCAAGGTTCGGCAGCTCCCAGACAGCCACCTCAAAATACCCATAAAATGTGACTCTAAACGAATTGTAGAGGTCTAAAATGCACACAAATATACTTTCCACTGAAGGCAGCTTGGCAAGGAGGGACCACCTCAGCACTGGGAGCCAAAACCAGCCCAGCCTGAAACCACAGCATGGCTCTGGGGGTGGCCTGATGAGCCCAGCCAAGACGCAGCTGGAGCTTTGGGACAGCGGATCTGTGGCAGCTGTGGAAGTTTCCAGAATCATCAAGCCACAAGAAAAAAAGGACCAACTGAAAGGTCAGTGGAACTCAGCTAAAATTGGGGGAGAAGAGAAGGTCCAGCCAAACTGCCTCCAGGGCAAGGAAGCAGCAGAAGTTGAGGCCCTGCAGCCGCCTCCATGTTGCTGCTTTGGAGCTCCCGGCTTGCAGACTGCAGGGGGGCCGAGGGATCATTCAGAGGCCAAGTGCTCTTGCATTGAGCGGCCTGAATCTGGATCATGGTCTTGGGTAGTGCTCCTGGGGTGCGTTTTCAGTGAGCCAAAGCTGGCGAGGGCTGCACCAGCCTCTTAAAAGCACCGGCAGCTGGGAAAACCCCAGCGATTTTGGACAGAGCCTTCCCCTCTGGAAGCAGAGATCCAAAGAGCTAAAAACTCATTGACTGGCCAACCACAAACAAACAAAAGAAGCAAAGGAAGAACAGCAACCAAACTGTAGATTCCTTCTTTGGAGAAAAGAAGGATCAAAGCAGGGAATGGGAGGAAGACAACACAGTCAGAATTCCTGCACCAAAAGCTTCTAAGAAACATGAAGATTGCCTAACAGCTAGAAATCAGCTTAAGAAGGATTTTGAAAATCAAATGAGAGAAGTGGAGGAAAAACTGGGAAGA
>CM053583.1:384276799-384301324 GCA_028627135.1 Pseudochirops cupreus | reverse complement strand
GTCATGTTGTGAAAGAAGAATCAGAATAAAAGGGAAAAAACATGGGAAAGGAAAAAAAAACAGAAAACAGCAAAAAAGAGAAAATTGTATGCTTTCATCTACATTTGACTCCATTGTTCTTTCTCTGGATGTGGACAGCATTTTCCATAATGAGTCTTTTGGAGTTGTCTTAGATCACTGCATTTCTGAGAAGAGCTAAGTCTAATAGTCAGTCATCACACAATGTTGCTGTTACTGTTGACATGTTCTCTTGGTTCTACTCACTTCACTCAGCATTAGTTCATGCAGCTCTTTCCAGGTTTTTTCTGAAATCCCCCTGCTCACCATTTCTTATGGAACAATAGTGCTCCATTATCTTCATATACCACAATTTCAACGATTGCCCAATCGATACACATCCTCTCAATTTCCAATTCTTTGCCACCACATAAAAAGAATTGCTGTATGGGGCAGCTAGGTGGGGTAGTGAATAGCACACTAGCCCTGGAGTCAGGAGGACCTGAGTTCAAATCTGACCTCAGACACAGAACACAAAATTAGCAATGTGACCTTGGGCAAGTCACTTAGCCCCAATTGCCCTACCTTCCCTTCTCAAAAAAAAAAAGATCTGCTGTAAATATTTTTGTACATATTGGTCCTTTTTCTTTTTTTATGATCTCTTTGGAATGCAGCCCTAGTAGTGGTATTGATGGATAAAGGGGTAGGCATACTTTTATAGCACTTTGGGCATAGTTCCAAATTACTCTCTAAAATGGTTGGATCAGTCCACAACTTCACCAACAATGAATTAGTGTTCCAATTTTGCCACATCTTCTCCAACATTTATCATTTTTCTGTTTTATCATGTTAGCCAATTTGACAGGTTTGATTTGGTACCTCAGAGGTGTTTTAATTTGCATTTCTCTAATCAATCATCATTTAGAGCATTTTTATATGACTATAGATAGTTTTAATTTCTTCACCCAAAAACTGTCTGTTCATATTCTTTGACCATTTATCTACTGGGTAATGACTTGTATTCTTATGAATGTGATTCAGTTCTCTACATATTTTAGAAATGAGGTCTTTATCAGAGACATTGGTGGAAAAAAAATGTTTCTCAGCTTTCTGCTTCCCTTCTAATCTTGGTTGCATTGGCTTTCTTTGTACATTTTTAAAAATTTAATGTAATCAAAATGATCCAGTTAGCATATCATAATATTCTCTATCTCTTGTTTGGTTATAAATTCTTCCTTTTGCCATAGATCTGATAGTAAACTATTCCTTGCTCTCTTAATTTGCTTGTGGTTTCACCCTTTATATCTAAATCATGTAGCCATTTTAAACATATCTTGGTATATGATACAAGATGTTAGTCTATGCCTATTTTCTGCCATACTTTTTTCCAGGTTTCCTAGCAGTTTTTGTCTGTGAGTTCTTATCCCAGAAGCTGGAGTCTTTGGGTTTATCAAAGAATAGCTGACTATAGTCACTGACTGCTGTGTCTTTTGTACCTAACCTATTCCACTGACCTAACACTCTATTTCTTACACAGTACCAAGTAGTTTTAATGATTGCTGCTTTATAATGCAGTTTTCAGTTTTGTACAGTTAGGTCACCTTCCCTTGCATTTCTTTTCATTAATTCCCTAGATCTTCTTTATCTTTTTTTCTTCCAAATAAGTTTTGTTATTGTTCCTAGCTCTATAAAACAATTTTTGGTAGCTTGATAGGTATAGCACTGAAGAAGTAAATTAATTTAGGTAGAATTGCCATTTTTGTTATTATCAGCTCAGCCTATCTAACATCAACTGATATTTTGCCAATTATTTATATCTAACTTTATTCATGTGAAAAATGTTTTATGATTATGTTTATATAGTTCTTGGCTTTGTGGTTTAAGACACAATGGTTAAGGTTTAATAAATAATTTTCTTTCCCTGTATGTGTGCATGTGTATGTTTATGCATGTACATGTATATATGTACATGTATGTGTGTATATATACATGCAAATCGCATGGCTACATATACTATGCATTGATTTATATGTGTGTATATGAATACATAGACTCCTAAATATTTTATTTTGTATACAGTTATTTTAAATGGAATTTTTCTTTCTCTCTCTTGCTGTTGGGATTTTTTAGTAATATATAGTGAGGTCTATGATTTATGTGGGCTTATTTTATATCCTGCAACTTTGCTAAAGTTGTTAATTATTTCAAGTAGTTTTCAGAAAAACTAGGATTTTCTAAGTATAATATCATATTTTCTCCAAAGTCTTGTTTCTTCATTGCCTGTTCCAATTCCTTTAATTTCTTTTTTCTTCCTGTATATTATCTATTGATACACACACATATAAATCAATGTATATAACTTTTGGTCATCAGTTTTAAACCCTGTATCACCCAAAAACAGATGCTCCCTAGGTCATAATATAGCTATATCAAGAATGGCAAGGGGTTGGAAAACCAAAGGAGAGATTAATAAAATTGAAATTAAGAAAACTATTGAATTAAAAATAAAACTGAGAGATGGTTTTATGAGAAAACAAAAAAAATGATATACCTTAACTCAATATGACAAAAAAAGGAAAGAAGAAAACCAAATTATGAGTATCAAAAATGAAAAAGGGTAAATCTGCCTCCAATGAGGAGGAAATTAAACAATAATTAGAAATTATTCTGCCCAATTGTATGCCCATGAATTTGATGATCTTAGTGAAATAAATGACTATTTACAAAAATATGTTACCCAGATTAACTGAAGATTTAAAAGTACAAAGTACAAAATACAAAATATCAAGCCCTGTGATATACACGTACATGCACAAACATACACATGCACACATAGAGGGAAAGGGAATCAGTTATTAAACCTTAACCACTGAATGGGCATTGCCTCAATCAACCTGAGACATGTTAAATACCTTAGCTTGAAAAAGCTGCATCCTGGGCCATCTCCAGTTTTCTTGATCTATATCTAACACTGGACCCAGATGGATCCAGGGGAGAAAAAGAGGCTGATGACTTTGCACAGCTCTTCCTCATTTAAATCCAATTCACTTGCATGTATGGCATCACCTTCTTGACATTATGGTGCTCTTTGAGAGTAAAGGACAAACAGAAATTATACATGCATATATTACATATATGTTATATGAGTATTAAAGATTAAGAAGACACAAACTGAATAGAGAAAACACCTGTGGACTTCAAGGTGGATTGCTGGGGTTGAACAGTCCTGAATTCACTTTGAAAAACATGACTCCTTGGATATGATAGAGCTGGGAACTATATGTGATTTAATTAATATAGGGAGCTTGTATCTTGAAAACCCTACCAAAGGAGTAAGGCAACTTAGAGTGTAAGAGTTTCCAAGGGACATTGAGATGTAACACGAATTGTACAGGGTCACTCAATCAGTATATGTAAGAGGTATCACTAGTATAGATATCTTCCTAGATTCCACACTAGTTCCCTCTCTACTATGCCAAAAAGCTGTCCTGTATAAGTGGCAATACAATACAATACAATACAAATTTTAGCTCCACCCTGAAAGAGGATGTGAAATCTCTAGAGAAGCTGAAGAAAAGGGAAGAAAACATGATGTTTAAAGGATTGAACTAAGTCTTCTGAAGAAAAGGTAAGGGAAAGACTGGAGAGAATCTTAGAAAACTGTCTTCTGAGAGTAATTACAAGAAGAATTGCAATGAAATACTCTCTGTATTCGTTTGTCAATGGAAAATACAGAGGAGAGGGAAGGATTTCGTGCTGAAAAAAGACATTTGATTTAGCTTGTTTACTTTTTGGAGTATGGTAGTTCCAGAAGTCTGGAAAATCTGGTCGACAGGAAAATGAGTTACTAAAAGAGTTTATATGATACACTTCCCAGAAACTCTTAACAAACAGATACAGTACTTATCTGGCTAGTATGTTTCAATCATTATTCTACAAAGAAGCAGAAATTGGCAAAATGATTACTGGTCTCTTTCCACCCAGGATTCTGCATTTCTTCAGCCTGTCATTCAGATGAACATTCAAAGATCACTGGAAGCCAAGGAGTTAAAGATCTCTTTGAGGCCTCTAAGTGTGTCCTGCTGTATAAGTGGAGCAATGACCTTTACTGATTGCTGTTAGTGAAGAGTAGGTCCTTTTTTTGGCCTATGTGGACACAATTCTGCTTATCTGGGACCCCTCTCCCTCTTCTTGTTGCTATATACCGTGTTTTCTTAAAAGATTATTCAGCATGAGAGCAGTAACAAGAGATCATGTTTCTACAAAGAAGCAGTGTTGTGATATTTGCTCCAAAGAGCCTCTTATTTGCTCAGGCTCCTTGTCCATGGGTCAGACAAAGAAACTCATGTAGGAATTGTCTTTTTAAATCCCCATATCCTGTGTTCCATGAGTTCTTGAGACAACTTTTGGTCATCAGTTTTAAACCCTGTATTATCCAAAAATGGATGCTCCCTAGGTCATAATATAGCTATGTCAAGAATGGCAATGGGTTTGAAAACCAAAGTAGAGATAAATAAAATTGAAATTAAGAAAACTATTGAATTAATAAATAAAACTGAGAGCTGGTTTTAGGGAAAAAAAATGATATACCTTTACTCAATATGACAAAAAAAAGGAAAGAAGAAAACCAAATTATGAGTATCAAAAATGAAAAAGGGTGAATCTGCCTCCAATGAGGAGGAAATTAAAACAACAATTAGGAATTATTCTGCCCAATTGTATGCCCACGAATTTGATGATCTTAGTGAAATAAGTGACTATTTACAAAAATATAAGTTACCCAGATTAACTGAAGATGAAGTAAATTACTGAAATAACCCTGTATCAGAAAAAGAAATTGAATAAGCCATCAATGAAGTCATTAGGAAAAAATCTCCAGGGCCAGATGGAGTTACTAGCAAAGTCTATCAAACATTAAAAAAGCAATTGATTCCAATACTTTACAAACTATTTGGGAAAACTGGAGTAGAAGGAGCACTAACAAATGCTTTTTATGGCACAGATGTCATACTGATACCTAAATCAAGAAGAGACAAAATTGAGAAAGAAATTTATAGACCAATTTCCCTCATGAATATAGATACAAAAATTTTAAATACAATATTAGCAAAAAGACTTCAGCAAGTTATCACAAGAATAATATATTTAGATCACGTAGGATTTATTCCAGGAATGCAAGGATGGTTCAATATTAGGAAAACCATCAGTATAATCAATCATATCAACAGCAAAACTAGTGGAAAACATATGATTATCTCACTAGAAGCAGAAAAGGCTTTTTGACAAAATACAACACCATTTCTATTAAAAACACTAGAAAGTATAGGAATAAACAGAGTTTTCCTTAAAATAATGAATAGCATTTATGTAAAACCATCAGCAAGTATTATATGTAATGAGGATAAGCTATAAGCATTTCCTGTAAGATCAGAGGTGAAACAAGGGTGTCTACTCTGACTCCTCTTGTTCAATTTAGTACTAGAAATGTTAGCAATAGCAATAAGAGAAGAAAAAGAAATTGAAGGAATCAAATTAGGCAAAGAAGAGACTAAGCTATCACTCTTTGCAGATGATATGATGATATACTTAGAGAATCCTAGAGAATCAAGTAAAAAAAAATTCTTGAAATAATAAATGAATTTAGCAAAGTTGTAGGATATAAAAAACCCACATATATCCTCAGCTTTCCAATATATTTCTAACAAATTCCAACAGCAAGAAATAGAAAGAGAAATTCCATTTAACAATACTGTAGACATTATAAAGTATTTTGGAATCTACCTGCTAAAACAAACCCAGTATCTATATGAATACAATTACAAAACACTTTTCAGACAAATGAAGTCAGATTTAAATAATTGGAAAAACATCAGTAGCTCATGGTTAGGTGGAGCTAATGTAATAAAAATGACAATGTAATCTGAATTAATTTACGTATTTAGTGCCATACCAATCAATCTACCAAAAAATTATTTTATAGAGCTAGAAGAAATAGTAACAAAATTCATTTGGAAGAACAAAATGTCTAGAATATCAAGGGAATTGATGAAAAGAAATGCTAGAGAAGGTAGCCTAGCCATACCAGATTATATTTTATTTTATTTATTTATTTATTTTATTGTATTTTATTTTTAACTTTTGTTTATTTGTAGTTTACATTATTCATTTCCATGAGATTCTGAGTTACAAATTTTCTCTCAGTCTTTCCCATACCCACAACACCAAAACAGCGATCCCACAGTATACCCTCTCCCCCAATATGCTCTCTCCAATATCCTCCCCCATCACCCCTTTTACTTTCTGGTAGGGCAAGAAGGATTTCCCTGCTCCAGTACCTGTATACCTTATTTCCCAGTTGCATGTAAATAATAGTAATAATAATAATAAATATATATATACATATGTATATATATTTTTATATATATACACATATATATTTTTAACATTTGATTTTAGAACTTTCAATTTTAGATTCTGTACTTTCCTCCCTTGTCACCCACCCCCACTGGAAAGATAAGCAATTTAACACAGGTTGTACACGTGTAGTTAGACTCAGAACATCTCCACAATGGACATATTGTAAAAGACTGACTATATTTCCCTCCTTCCTATTCTGCTTCCCACTTGTTCTGTTCTCTACTTTGTTCCCATCCCTTTACAGAAGTGTGTGCTTCTAACAACCCTTTCCTCCAATCTGCCCTCCCCTCCATCCTTGCCCCTCTCAAGCATTTTCCTCCTACTCTCCTATAGACCAAGGTACCCAATTTAGAGTGTATGTCATTCCTTTCCTAAGCCAAATTCAATGAGAGTAAGGTTAACCCATTCCCTTTCCCCTTCCTGTTCTTCCTCCATTCTAACAGTTATCCCTTGCCTCTTCTATATGAGAGCATTGACCTCATTCTGTCTCTCCTTGTCTCCTCTCATACTATTCCTCCCCCACCTCTCAATTTCACCTTTTATATTATCCCATCCTATTTAATTGATCCTGGGCCCTCTGTTTATGTATACATGTATACACATACTCACATATGTATTCCTATGCATCTATTCCCTCCTATATAGACATATGTGTATGTATACATACATATATATATATACATATATACATATATATACATATATATATACATATATATATATATATATATATGTGTGTGTGTGTGTATATATATTTGAACTGATTCAATCAAGCTTTTCAGGAAGGATAAAACTGCCTTTTCCCTAACAGTGTTTATTGGTGAAACTGTAGGAACACTTAATTAATATTCAAAGTCAATCATGCTTGTGGATTTAAAATAATTATATAAACAGGAAAGTAGAGTCCTTTAGTAATAATGAAATTTGATATTTTGGTAATTCACTGTTCTCCTGCTACTGCTCACTTCTCTCTGTATCAGCTCATGTAAGTTTTTTTTTTCTCTAGGCTTTTTTTCTGAAAGCATCTGATTGTCATTTCTTATAATACAATAGTATTCCATCACAATCCTGTACCATAATATGTTCAGCAATTACCTAATGAATGGGCATCTCCTTGATTTCCAATTCTTTGCTACCACAAAGAGTTGCTATCTATATTTTTGTATAGATGGGTTTTTCTTGTTTTTCTTCTTGCTTTTTCATTTTCTAGTTATTGTTCTGATACTTCTTCTTTAAAATTTTGTTACTATCATTATTATTATCTTTTTTGGGATACAAATCTAGTAGTGATATTGCTGGGTCAAAGGCTATGTACAGTTTTATACCTGTTTGGGCATAGCTCGAAATTACTCTCCACTATGGTTGAATCAATTCACAACTCTACCAACGGTGTATGTGTCCCAGTTTTTCCACATCCCTCTAACATTTGTCATTTTCCTTTTCTGTCATATTAGTCAATCTAATACATGTGAAAGAGAACATCAGAGTTGTTTTAATTTGCATTTCTCAAATCTTTAGTGCTTTAAAGAATCTTTTTCACATGACTATAGATAGCTTTGAGAAATGAGACCTTTGTCAAATAAATTTTCTGTATTTTCTTCCCACAGTTATGATTACTGTATATTTCCCTCCAGCTTATTTCCCTACTTATCCTTCTCTCTCCCTCCTTTTATCCTGTTACTTCTGGAAACAGTTTTACTTCAGATTACCACCTCTTCTATTGTCCTCTCTTCTCTCAGTCCAAACCTTCCTCTTATCTCTTTCTCCTCTTACTACTAGATAGATTTCTATAGCCAAATGAGTGAACATGTCATTTCCTTTGAGTCAATTTCGATGAGTGTAAGGTTCAATTATTGTCTGCCAGCACCACCCCATCCCACATCTTTTTCTCCACTGGAAAAGCTCTTTTGTGTCTTTTATGTAAGATAATTTATTCCATTCTCTCTCTCCCTCTCCTTTCCTCTTCTCCCAGTGCATCCTTTTTTCTGACTCAATATGTTTCTTTTCAATATCCTATCACAGCCATTCTTATTCTTATTCCTTAATTTTATTTTATTTTTTTTTAATATCATCCCATCATAGTCAACTGACACCTATGTCCCCTGTCTAGGTATCCTTCTTCTAACTGCCTTAATACTGACAAAATGTAAAAGTATCATCTTCAAATGTAAGCATGTAAACAATCTAACCTTATTGAATCTCTAAGGATTTCATTTTACTGTTTATCTTTTTATGCTTCTCTTGAATCATATATTTGGAAATCAAATTTTCTACTCAAATCTTTCATCAGGAAGCCTGGAAAGTATTCTAATTAAATACCTATTTTTCCCCTGGAAGGATTATACTCAGTTTTCCTGTGTAGGTGATTCTTGGTTTTAATCCTAGTTCCTTTATCCTCTAGAATATCATATTCTAAGATCTCTGAACCCTTGATGTAGAAGCTGCTAAATTTTCTGTTATATCCTGACTGTGGCTTTATGATATGTGATTTCTTTTCTGGTTACATGCTATATTTAGCTATGAATCTCTCTCTCTCTCTCTCTCTCTCTCTCTCTCTCTCTCTCTCTCTCTCTTTCCCTCTTGTTTTATTTTTTCCTTTGATCTGAGAGTTCTGGAATTTGGCTATAATATTCCTGGATTCCTGGGAGTTTTCATTTTGGGATCTCTTTCAGGATATAATTGGTGGATTCTTTCCATTTCTATTTTACCCTATAGTTCTAGGATATCAGGGCAATTTTCCATGATAATTTCTTGAAAGATGATTTCTAGGTTCTTTTGCTGTTGTTCACAGTTTTCAGGTAGTCCAGTGATTCCTAAATTATCTTTCTCAAACTATTTTCAAGGTTAGTTGTTTTTATGATGAGATGGTTCACATTTTCTTTTTTTGAGCGTGGCTTTCAGGTAGTCCAATAATTTTTAAATTGTCTCTCCTGGATCTATTTTCCAAGTCAGTGGTTTTTTTCAAGGAGATATTTCACATTGTCTATTTTTTTTTCTTTCATTTGGATCTGTTTAATCTTGATTTCTCATAAATTCATTTGCTTCCATTTGCTCCACTCTAATTCTGAAGGAATTATTCTCTTCAGAAAGCTTTTGAGATTATTTTTCCATCTGGCAAATTGGACTTTTTAAGGCATTCTTCTCCTCATTGGCTTTTTGGCTTCTTTTGCCATTTGAGTTAATCTGTTTTTTAAGGTGTTATTTTCTTCAATCAGGTTGTTGACTCTCATTTCATGATTTTCCTGCATCATTCTCATTTCTCTTCCCAATTTTTCCTCCACTTCTCTTATTTGGTTTTCAAAATCCTTCTTGAGCTGCTCTATGGCTTGTAGGAAGTCTTCATGTTTCTTGGAAGCTTTTGGTGTGGGAGTTCTGACTGTATTGCCTTCCTCCCATTTGATGCTTTGATCCTTTTTGTCCCCACAAAAGGAATTTATTGCTGTTCTTACTTTGCTTCCTTTGCCTGCTCATGTTTCCAGTCAATTACTTGACTTTTTAGCTCTGTGGAACTGTGCTTCCAGAGGGGAAAGCTCCCAAATCATTGGGGTTTTAACAGTGGCCGGAGCTATTAGGAGGCCACTACAGCTCCCACCAGCTTTGGCTCACTGAAAACACACTCCAGGACCACCACCCAAGACCACAATCTTGATCCAGGCAGCTTAAGGCAGGATCACTTAGCCACTGAATGATCTCTTGGCCCCCCTGAAATCTGCCCACCAGGAGCTTCTGAGGCAGCCATGTGGAAGCATCTGCAGGGCCACTGCTTCTGCTGTTTCCTTGCCCTGGAGAAAGTTCACTCGGACTCCCTCTCCCTTATTTAGCCGAGTTCCACTAACCTTTCATTTAGTCCTTATTTATTTTGGCTTGGTAATTCTGGAAATCACCACAGCTGCCACTGATCCACTCTCCTGAAGGCTCCAGCTGTGGCTTGTCCTGGCTGACCCCAGGCCAAGCCATGGTTTCAGGTGGGCTGGTTTTGGGTCCCAGCATACTGCAATGAACTCTTCCTGTCCCACCTGCTGTGCTGCCTTCAGTGGGAGATGTGTTTTTCTGTAATGCCATGAGTTCTGGAGCCCTAAAACTTGTTTAGAGTCATGTTTTAGGGGTATTTGAGGTGGTTATGTGAGAGCTGTGTAGTTTTTCTGCTTCTACACCACCATCTTTGCTTGGCTTCCCCAGTCTAATCTTTAAATGAATACAAAAGTTCTTCCAGGCTACTGAAAATGATTCCTGACAAAATGATTAAATCTGATAAAAAAAAGCATTCTGTACCCAACATGTCCCAACATTCTTCTGGAAGGAGAGCGTTGTTACTCATCATCTATGTTCTGGATTCAGGATTGCTCTTTAAAATTATTTTTAAAAAATGTTGATGTTCTTTTCAATTACATATTATATTCATTGAATGCATTGTTTTGGTTCTACTTACTTTACTGTATTACACAATAGCATCATAAGCAAAGAACTAGAAGGGATCTTGGAAGTCTCTGGGTCTACCTCCTTCATTTTGTAAACATGATCAAGGTAGACATTTATGGGTCTGTTCATAATAGTTAATATATTTATCAATTCAGTCGAATTCTGTCTGGTTGTCCAAATGGAAAATAATGTCTATTTTCATATGGGTTCTAGTAATACCAGCAACAAAATTCCAAATAGCATTTTTCAATTACATTCAGCAAACCATCATTAAGTAGCTATTATATGTCAGCACTATGATAGGTTCTAGAGATACAAAGATATAAGTAAAATAAACCCTGGCATTAGAGATTATTTACATGCTTACTAGGGAAAGCCAATATGTATACTAAATAAACATCATATTTAGCACATCTTTGCAAAGTTATACATACAGACTTGAAGAAAGAATAATATTAGCAACTAGGATATTGTGAATGGTCTGGTTTTAGCCTACCTATGGTTATTATTTTGAATGAAGTATTATTTATAACCAAAATCTTCCCTGTCCCTGGAAAAGAAAAAAATATGAAGAAATGATTGGACCTCAAAGAAGGGGAAGAATGACAGGAATTAGATTATAGGTGTTGGGCATTAGGTCCAGTTGTTGATGTAGTGATAGGGCATTATAATAGTATTATCTTTTAGGATTTTATAGAGCTAAGCTGGAATTCCCTCAACCTCACTAGCCTTATTGTTAATAATGCTTCTTAAATACCCTTGACTATATTCTCCAGCATGTGTAGTTCTAGATACTAACCAAATCGTTGTGGTTACTGGGGATGTTTACATAATACTTCTGTATATTCTTGCCACCTCTTCTTAATTTCTTATGCTTCTGTTAAATCCCTACCATTTTTGTCTTTTCTCATGGCCATTTTTATATGAAATCTTTCCTTGATATCTTTGATTTTCTTGAAGAGATCCCTTGTCTTTCCCATTCTATTGTTTTCTTCTCTTTCTTTGCATTGCTCATTTAAAAAATAAAACTTATTGTTCTTTGTTATTCTCTGGGTATATCTTTCCATCCCCCTTTTAATTTTTACTTTCATTATTTCCTATTTGTAAAGCCTCATCATACAGCCATTTTTTTTGTTCTTTTTCTTTAGATTTTTTTTTTGCTTTCTTCTCTACAAAACTGAAAACCTCTATCCATAGTTCTTCAGGCATTCTATGTACTAGATCTAATCCCTTAAATCTATTCATCACTCCCACTTCATATTAAAAAGGGATTTTATTTAGGTCCTATCTATGTGATCTGATGGTTTTCCCTACTTTCTTCAATTTCAGTCTTAATTTTACAATAATAAGCTCATTATTTGGGCCACAGTCATCTCTAGGTCTTGTTTTAACTGACTGTATAGAGCTTCTCCACCTTTGGCTCCAAAATATATCATTAATTTGAGTTTGATTTCATCATCTGACAACAACAATATGTACAATCACCTTTTGGGTTGTTGTAAAAGAATGCTTGCCATGAATAGCAAGTTATCTTTATGAAACACTATTACTCTCTGTCCTCCTTCATTTTGTACTCCTAGGTCAAACTTGCCTGATATGCCAATTATCTTTTGATTTCCTGTTTTAGCATTCTAGTTAGCTATAATTATTGTGACTTTTTTGGAGAAGGGAGGGTTTGTAGAACTGATAAATTTTGACCTCTTTGGAATCTGTGACTGAATCATAAACTCATATTACTGTGATGTTGAATGATGTGCCTTGGGTCTGAACAGATATCATCCAGTCATTTTTGAGATTATAATCCAGAACTTATTTTCTCACCTTTTTTATTGACTATAAGAGCTACCGCATTTCTTCTAAGGGATTATTGTCTAAAATAGTATACATAATGATCACCTAAATGAAATTCACCTATTCTTATCCATTTAAATTCACTGACACCCAAGATATCCTTGTCCAATATTTTCAATTAATGTTTGACTACATTCACCTCATCTTTGTTCATTGATCTTGTATTCCAGATTCCCAGAGATGGTTATAAGGAAATGCCAAAAATAGTTAAGGAAAATCTACAACAATGGAAAAGAGATTTTTCTGCCCAGAAAAGGAAAAGAGAATGGATTAAAAAAGTGCTCTTTGACTAAACTGTGACATGCAGCTGAATAGGCAGCACATTGACCTTGTGTGTTAATGTGTACATATATGTAATTTTTAAAAAAAAAATTCTATGCGTATGCATCTTTTAAGAGGTGCAAATAAACAATAAGCTGAGCCTAGATGTGATTATGGTGAAAACATGAAGTAATTTCATAGCTTAGAAAATAGATCAGTTTTACTGAGCTCCAACTTCTAATTTCCAGAAAAGGCTATCTTTTAAATATCAGTAATTTACCAGAGATTCCCTATGATTGTAAACCATGAAGCACATTTCAATCATAGAAGAACAAAATTACATGTTATCTGAAAAGTAATGGGAAGCTGTCATAGCACATTATCAATGACGACTTGTATGTGACAAACGACACAAAGATAGCATCATGGGATTAGAATATGATTTGAATGATATTGTGAATTCATTAGTGAGGAAATTACTTCTATCAATTCAGACAGTGCCTTTCTCTACAATTTGGAATTTTGGAGAAATTCATAGAGCACTGAGAGATTCAATAATTACCTATGGTCACATAGTCAGAGATTAAAGGATTACCTATGATCACACAATGAGAAATGGGACCTGAATGCAAAGCCTTCTTGAATCTAAGATCAGTTTTTCTACCTACTGTGGCATAGATAGGATAATGAGCATTGGGAGTGAAGTGATGGCGTATGTTTAACATGAAAGAGAATAGATGGTCAGCATGAGGATATCACTGGTACCCCTGAAATCCCAAAATAACCATAGGAAGAAAAGAACCAACATTTTGTGTGGTTGTCTATGAAAGATTTATGGAAAGGCATGGACAAGAAGTATACAGAAGGCATGGAAAGATTGCCTTTGGCAATGGTGGAACCAGTAGATACCTGCAACTGATGAAATCATAAAAGCACTGTCAAAACAAATGTCAAGAGTTAATGCGAGTCTCTGAAAGAAATAAAATGGTTCCCTCCTCCCCATATTTCAAGATGTGAACTCATTTTCTCTCTCCTTTCCTGGCCTCATCAGTTTAAATGATTCTAAGTCTGACTTTCATTTGTGTTAATTTGTCTTAAATCAATTTTTGATTGAGTCATTAGTTATTAATGTCATTGAAGTTCTCCTGTTCTATTGGGATTTTAATTTAGAACAAAAAAAATCTCCATTCAGTCCCTGTCTGAGTTAAATGATTGAGCATTTAACTCTAAAATAAATGTATCTGCAGAAAGAGAAAGCTAAACTTTTAAACATGTGTGCACAAAAATACAAGTCAGGCTAGATCTTTGTAAATATTGGAAGCATAATCATTTGAATAATGAAAGCTGCAACACATACCTTAGAGAATTGCTATGAGGCTCAGATGAGATAAAGCATTTGAAGTTCTCTGTACAACACCTAGCACAATGTCTTCTATGTAGTGCAGTATTGAACTGTGTCAGAAATAAGCTGCTAATTTGCATATATTGGGAGGTTTAGAAAAGAATTAACTTGTCCACAAATGTTGATCAACATTAACATGAAAATCTTCCCAAAGAGTAGAGAAAGCAAACAAATTTCTAATGTAAAAATGTCACTTTATTAAAACAAACCAAAACCCAAGTTCTTTCCTGATTAAATGCCATCCAATTTGTACACAAGTGTTTATCATTTGAAAGATTTTTTTTTTCTTCATTGCATTTGAGTTTGAAATGAAAGAAGAGATTGGCATCAATTGTTTTTTCTTTTCACATAGGACCAAAGCACTCCTTGTATTTCTAATTAGCTAAAGAGAAAGACTTTTTTTTGTTTCTGTAATTGGAAAATGATGTTTGTTGAAATACTGCTGGATATAACATTGTTAGGCAATGCAAGGTAAAAGTGCTATCTTTCATTGTCTTCCCTGATTAGAGTGGAAGTTCCTTAAAAATAAAACTATTTCTCCTTTCAATTTGCTTGCCTCATGCTTAGCACAGTGCTTTAGACATAGTTAATGCTTAATAAATGCTTTAGTCATTCATTTTCCAATAATTATCATAGTCATTCCTTTTAAATTCCCATAGATTCATCTGAATTTGAACCAAAGCATGCTATTTTCCTTTTGTTTCTTTCATTCATTCCTCTCTCCCTCCCTCTGTCCCTTCCTTCCTTTCTTCCTTCCTTCTTTCCTTCCTCCCTTCTTCCTCCCTTTCCTTCCATCCTCACTTTCTTCCTTCTCCCCCCTCCCTCCCTCCCTCCCTTCCTTCCTTCCTTCCATTAATCCTTCCCTTCTTTTATGAGTTTACTTATACAAAATGACTAATACGGAAATATTTTCCATGACTGAACATCTATAACATATACCAGATTAAGTACCATCTCTGGGAGGAAGGAGGAGAGGGATGGAGGGAGGGATAAAATTTGTCACTCAAAACTTAAAGAAAAACCATCAAAGATTTTTTAATTTTTTAATGTGTAAAAAAAAAAATCTATACATAGTTTTTCAGACTCCTAATACTTGAGCCCCCTTCTTTATATTATACTGTAATTGTGGAGAGAAGAATGGCTTCTAGGTCATTGTTTGTCTTTGGAAAAGAGAAACCAGGGTGGAAGTGAAAGAGACCATCATACTGGAATTGAGGATAGGGCAGTAATTGGCTGGGTTATAGGTGCCCCGAAGTCCAAATGAGTGCCATCGTTATTGATATTGTTACTCTTCCCAGAGATGGTACTTAATCTGGTATATGTTATAGATGTTCAGTCATGGAAAATATTTCCGTATTAGTCATTTTGTATAAGTAAACTCATAAAAGAAGGGAAGGATTAATGGAAGGAAGGAAGGAAGGAAGGAAGGAAGGAAGGAAGGGAGGGAGGGAGGAGAAGGAATAAAGTGAGGATGGAAGGAAAGGGAGGAAGAAGGGAGGAAGGAAGGAAGGAAGGAAGGAAAGTGGGGAGGTGCGGGGGGCAGGGTAAAGGAGAATTTATTTTAATTTGGTTAGAAAACATCAAAACATTTTCCCTTCAGATTTATTATATTATTCCTAAAACTTGAAAAGATTTTTTTTCAAAGAAACAAAATATTAGACTATTTATCTGGAGAATACCCCTACCAGTCAAAACTTATCAGAAAGTTGGGAGTGTAGACCATGGACTTGAATGATAAATGTTTCTTGATATCCATCATGCTGTCAAAAGTTCTATTGGTTTATTAAACTGCCTGAGTCATTATAGATTATTTTCATTGTGGTGGCATGAATCTTCCAGAATATTCTTAAAGGCTACATTTCATAAGTGAAGGAAAAATCCTCATTCATCTTCTTGCATAATCCTTCCATTAATTTAGTCTGAATGAAACTCATTTTAACTCCTCACCAAGGTCAACTTTGGTGTGTCCTTAGCTTATAATAGATGTTATATTGTGAAAATTCTTCTTGAGTTAAAACAGATTTTTTTTTCATTCCTCCATCCCTCCAGGAAAAAATGACTGACATGCCAAGGGAGAACGCTACCTACAAACAGCAAAAATTTGTAGGGAGAAAAAGGAGAAAAATTGGCCCTTATTTTAAAAAGAGGGTCCTTTGAGTAAAAAGCATTCCATAGGTAAGTACTTTCTACTTGTATCTAATACTCTTTTGTGAGCCATGAAGCTGACCTAGGGACTACAAATGCTTTAGTCATTTGAAATAAGTTAAAAATTTACAGCCCACACCAATATGATTCTTGCACAGTGGTATAACTATACAAGGATAGAAAAATAAAATAATCTTATTTATTACTTGCCCAACACACATACACACACACATACAATATGTCCTCCTAGAAACCTTTGGCACATTTAAACATTAATAACCTAGGTATGGCATAATTTATAAACAACTCAACAAAATTTGGGAAACATAAATTTCAGTACTGTAGGCAAATATTATCTTCTTCATCCCCACTAAAAATGACAATGGCTACTTACAGATAAATCACACAATTACATGATTTTGGAATTGGAGAATTGTAAAGGACCTCACACAGGTCCTATAATCCAATGAATACCAAAGAAAGAGTCATCCAATCTCTGTTCAAAGACCTCCTGAAGCCTCTAATCTCATTTTGAATAGCTTTGATTATAAGGAAATTTAATGTTTTGCTTTGTTTTGTTTTAATAAGTCAATATTTTCTACTTTGCTACTTCTCCATAACCATAAATCTGCCCTCTGAAGTCAAGGAAAACAAGTCTAATCTGTGTTCTGCATGAAAATGATTATCCTATCTTACTCTCTCCAGCAACCCTTAATACACACCTCTCCAGACTAAATGCCACCAATTCCTTCAACAAAGACTGTCATGATCTTTTGCTATCATTCTGTAATGTCAAGGGTTTTCCCAAAATGATGAATCGAAAGGGTTAAATATAAAGCAACTATTTAATTAATGAGAATGTATTAAGTGTATATTATATGGCAAGTGCTGTGCTAGGGACTGGAGATTCTTGAAGTAAAGAAATTACAAATAGACCTGCCCTTATAGACATGGGCACTACATCATTACTATAAATGTCATGGAAAAGAAACTTGGCCTATGGAGATAATTGGCTAGAGAATAACATTTTATTTTATCTAGCACCTAGCATCTTTAAAAGTCTACTTACCTCTACATTGTTTGAAGAAAGTTGTTGATTCTACAAAGCTCCTACAGCAATATGCAAGACATCTCTGGCATCTATACTGCAATGGAAAGGAGAGAATAATTCTTTATCAAGCTGGTAATGACAAATCAATAATCCTAAAGTACTTCTTTTTTGCATTTGCTTGTTTGTTTTTATTTATTTGGTTACTTTCTTTGTATTCCAAGTAGTTGGCGGAGTACCTGGTACTTCATGGACTCTTAAAAGTTGTTTGTTGAACTGTAGGGGGTGGAGGCAAGATGGCAGCTTAGAAGCAGGGAAACTCTGCCCCCCCCCATAATCTCCAGAAAAACATATAAAATATGATTCTAAACAAATTTTAGAGCTACAAAACCCACAAAGTGACAGAGAGAAACAGATCTCCCACTGAAGGCAGCCTGGCAAGCTGACAGTAAGGGACCATTGCAGCATGCTGTGAGCATATCCCAGCCCTGCATGAGCCTGAGGTTTTAGCCCCAAGGTAGTCCAAACCAGCAGTGTCTGGAGCATTCTGGAGAGTGGATCACTAGCAGCTGCAGCAGTTTCCAGAATTATCAACCCATAAATGCCAAAGACAAAATAAAAGGTCAGTGGAATTCTGCTGGATCTGGGGGGCAGGGCGACAGAGGCATAGTGCGGCCTCTGCCCTCAGAGTGAGAAGTGAAGGAAGCAGTGGCTCTGCAGCCACTTCCACGTGGCTGCTTCAGAGCTCCTGGTCTGCAGTTCATGGTGGTGGTGGGGGGGGGGAGAAGCGATCATTCAGAGGCTAAGTGCTCTTGCCTTAACCTGACTAGATGTGGATCATTGTCCTGGGTAGTGGTCCTGAGGTGTGTGACCAAAGAGCCAAAGCTGGTGGGGGTTGTAGAGATGGCAAGCTCCAAATAGCTCCAGCAGCTGCAAAACCCCCAGCTATTTGGGACAAAGCTCTCTCCTCTGGATGCAGAGTTCTACTGTGGCAAAGAGCTAAAATGTCAAGTAAATGAGTGGCAACATGAGCAAGCAAAGGAAGCAAAGCAAACACAGCAATCCAACTTTAGATTCCTTTTTTTTTTTGGAGGGGGGACAAAAAGTATCAAAGCATAGCATTGCAGGAAGACAACACAGTCAGAACTCCAGCATCAAAAACTTCCAAGAAAAATATGAACTGGTTACAGGCCATGGAGGAGTTCAAAAAGGATTTTGAAAATCAAGTAAGAGAAAAGGAGGAAAAATTGGAGAGAGAAATGAGAAGGATGCAAGAAAATCATGAAGAGTCCACAACCTAACTGAAGAAAAAAAAATAGACTAACTTAAATGGCAAAAGAGGCCCAAAAAGCCAATGAGGAAAAGAATGTCTTAAAAAGCCAAATTTGCCAGAGGGAAAAAGAATTTCAAAAGCTCACTGAAGAGAATAACTCCTTCAGAATAAGATTGGAGTAAATGGAAGCTAATGACTTTGTGAGAAATCAAGATACTGTTAGACAGATCCAAACAAATAAAAAAAATAGAAGGCAATGTGAAATATCTCCTTGATAAAACAACTGGCCTGGAAAACAGATCCAGGAGAGACAATTTAAAAATTATTGGACTACCTAAAAGCCATGATAAAAAAAAAAAACATAGAAATCATCCTTCAAGAAATCCTCAAGGAAAATTGCCCAGATATTTTAGAACCAAAGGGCAAAATAGAACTTGGAAGAATTCACCAATCACCTCTTGAAAAAATCCTAAAAGAGAAAACTCCTAGGAATGTCAAAGCCAAGTTCCAGAGTTCCCAGATCAAGGAGAAAATATTACAAGCTGTCAAGAAGAAACAATTTGAATATTGAGGAAACAAAATCAGGACAACACAGGATCTAGCAGCTTCTACATTAAGGGATCAAAGGGCTTGGAATATGATATTTTGGAGCTCAAGAGAGCTAGGATTAAAACCAATAATCACCTACCCAGCAAAACTGAGTATAACATTTCAGGGAGAAATACGGCTGAATAGAAAATTTGACATTTAAATACAAGAAGTAAGAGAAGCACGAAAAGGTAAACAGGGAAAAGAAATCATTAGGAACGTATGACAGTTGAACTATTTACATTCCTACTTGGAAAAATGATAATTGTAACCTATGAAACTTTTTCTCAGTATGAGGATAGTTGAAGGGAATATAAATGTGTGTGTGTGTATATGTGTGTGTATGTATATATGTATACATACATTTATGTCTATATAGGAGTATATATATGTATATGAATATGTATGTAAGTGTGTATATATGTGTGTACAGGTGTACATACACAGAGGGCATAGGATCAATTGAATATGAAGGGATGATATTGTAAAGGTGAAATTGAAGGGTGAGAGAGGAATAAAATGGGAGAAGATGGGGAGAGGTAGAATGGGGTTAATTATCTCATATAGAAGAGGCAAGGTATAACTGTTAAAATGGAGCAGAAGAACAGGAAGGCAAAAGGGTGGGTCAACCTTACTCTCATTAAATTTGGCTTAGGGAGGGAATGACATACACTCTAAATTGGGAATCTTGCCCTGCAAGAGAGTGTGGTTGAAGGGGATGAGAGTGAGGATGATGGAGGGGAGGGCAGGTTGGAGGGGCATGCATAGTTAGAAGCACACACTTTTCTGAAGGGACAGGGACAAAGCAGAGAATAGAAAAAGTGGAGGGTGGGATAGGATGGAGGGAAATATAGTCATTCTTTCACAATATATCTACTATGTAAATCATTTGCATAACTGCACATGTACCACCTAAATTGAATTGCTTATCTTCCCAGTAAGGGTAGGTGATGAGGGAGGGAGGAAAAGAATCTGGAATTCAAAGTTTTAAAATCAAATGTTTAAAAATTATTATTATTATTATTGTAATTATTATTATTATTATTATCATTATCATTATTATTTAAGTGCAACTGGGAAATAAGATATATAGGCACTGGTGTATGGAGATGCATCTTGTGCTACTGGAAAGTCAGAGAGGGGTATGGAACAGGTTACAGAAGAGAGCAGATTGGGGGAGGGGGTATAGAGTGTGATTGCTGCTTTGGGGTGGTAGGTAGGGGATAAACAGGAAGAAAGTTTGTAACTTAAAATCTTGTGGAAATGAATGATGTAAACTACAATATAAAAGTTAATTTAAAAAAAAATAGATGATAGAAAAAAAAAGTTGTTTCTTGACTCACTGCCTTGCAATTCAATTCATCCACATTCTGATGATTCTCCATTTCCTGCAGGAAAAATATAAAACTCCCTACATTTATATTTGAGTTCCTCTTAGTACAGTCTGTTCCTAATGAACACTTGAAAATTACCCTCCACTACTATCTTAACTCTCCACTTCATTTAATATGTCTACTTCTGAAAACTCAACCATTTCTAGTATTTTCTTGTCTCTGAACTCTTAGAACCTTTATTATTTAAGATGTTTCATTTCTCAGTGGTCCTAAAGCATTTCTGGACTGTATAACCAATCCTTTTAACATTAATGAATTTTCTACTATCATGACTTAACTGTTTCTTGTATGCATGTATTTGTCCCCTTTACCACAGTGTAAACTGATAGAGGGCAAGGAGAATGAATTGTGTGACTTCTGAGTAGTACCCCTTGATGAGCTACTTCATCCATTTTTAATATTATTGATGAGCTGAGTCTCCAAGTGTAGCTAATTACTTCTTCACATAGGTTTAAGGGTAACCCTAAATGATTAGTGTTTCTAACATTACCATTCATGAATTTCTAACTTCTGTGTTACCATAAACAATTTGCCAGATATAATTAGCTTTTATATAAGATTTATATTAACGTGGCATAGTGCACAGAGCGTATGCTCTCCCAAATTATTTTACATGCAAGATGTCTTGGGAGAGTGGGCGCAGACTTAGAAAGCATATGTGACCAAAAAGTAAACTCATGGGTTCTGGTTATAGATTATTATTTTTTCTTCTTTTAGGGAGTTCTCTTAAATTTTACATTCTCTCTGAGGCTCCAAAGTTCAATGTCCTAACGGAGTCCTGGAACTACAATTTATAATTATGCCCACTTGGTCCTAGATGTGTCTCTAAGTACCAAATATCTTTCATGGCACATTCATTTGGGCAGGAGAGGGAGTATAACACCCTCTATGGGCTCATTATCTTGAGCTGCACCAGGCACACAGCTTGTTGCCTCCAGGATGTACAGGTGCAACAATCTTTTGTCTTCAATATCCTTCTAAGCCTTGAAGCTTCAAAAATTTGACTGTTTTGCTGATGAACTTTAAGCTTTTGAACTGACTTGCTGTGTTGTACATCTACCCGAATAACACGTTTGATTTTCGTCAACCAATCAAAAAATATTTTTCATGTGATTTCAACTATTTTCATCCAACAATTAAAACAAATCCCACCTAGTTTAGATTTTTGGGTGATTCCTTGACTCAATGGAGGTGAAACTTCTGTCTTAACTTGGGATAGTGTAGAACTCCATCTTTGACTTGTATCTTTCACAAATTCATGTTTGTACTATTTTGTAGTTAATACATAGTTACTCATAAAATAAAAGAAAGTTTGGCAAGTAGGCATGCAAAGTAAGAAGCCTTAAAAGATTCCTTCTCCATTTAGAATGCCATTATTGTCTTTAAGAAAAATAATATATGTGTCACTGTACTGGGATACCACTAATTCTTCCAATCAAAATCAAGTCCTTTGGAGAAATAACATTATTATTAATGAGTGCCAGATTTTCATAGTATCTTATGGAACGATCTTAGTTAAAACTGTACCCTTGTAATTAATAATGAAATAAAAGATTGCTTCACTACCTCTGTTTTGTGGAAATAGCATATATAAAGCTGGCACTATTGCACCAAATCTAGTTAAAACTTGACATTTATATTATAAGACATGATCATGACTTTTTTCTTTGAAATAAAGTTTTTTAACCAAAATAAAAATGATATAGAAAGGTCAGAATCATTTAATTGAACTCAGTTAAGTGAGTTAAATTTCATTTTGAACATTTTTCTCTTCTCTTTCATAGCCATAAAAATTAAGGAAAACCCTATGTTGCATTCTAATGTAATACAAAGGTTTTGGGGCTAGGGATGGGTATAAGAAGGACAGATACAAATAAGAAAATATCCTAGAATTCTTTCTTTGTATATTCATACATTAAAATGAAGTAATTTAAGGGGCAGAGCCAAGATGGCAATGTAGGAGCAGCAAGAAATCGCAGCTCCGACACAGCCACATCAAATACCCCCAAAATATGACTCTAACCGAATTCTAGGGATCTAAAACACACACAGATATATTTCCAGCTGAAGGCAACTCTGCTCAAAACAACCATTTCAACTCTGAGAGCCAGAATCAGCCCAGCCTGAGACAGTGGCTTTTGCCCCGGGGGTGGCTGGACAAGAGGAGCCCCACTGTGGCTAGAGCTCTAGAAGAGCAGATCTATGGCAGCTGTGGCAGTATGCAGAATTATCAAGACATAAGAAAAAAGGACTAAGGTTAGTGGAACTTGGCTAAAAACCAAGGAAGAAAAGCTGGTCCAGCTAAGCCCCCTCCAGGACAAAGAAGCAGGGAGCGGAGGTTCTGCACCTGTCTCTACATTGCCACTTCAGAGCTCCTGGCCTGCAGATGGCAGGAGGGCCAAGCAATAGTTCAGAGGCCAAGTGCTCTTGCATTGGGCAGCCTGGATCCAGATCACGGTCTTTGGTAGTGGTCCTGGGGTTTTTCTTTTCAGTGAGCCAGAGCTGTGGAGGGACCTAGCAGCCTCCTAAAAGCCCCGGCAGTTGGTAAAACCCGATTGATTTGGCACAGAGCTGTTCCCTCTGGAAGGAGAGTTCTACAGAAATTTAAAAACAAAACAAAGCATTGCCCATGAATAAGCATAGGAAGGAAAGTAAGAACAGCAACCAAACCCTAGATTCCTTTTTTGGGGAAAAGAAGGAACAAAGCAGGGAAAGGGAGGAAGACAACACAGTCAGAACTCCCACACCAAAAGCTTCCAAGAAAAATGTACACTTCCTACAAGCCATAGAGCAGCTTAAGAAGAATTTTGAAAACCAAATGAGAGAAGTGGAAGAAAAATTGGGAAGAGAAATAAGAATGATGCAAGAAAATCATGAAAAAGGAGTCAACAACTTGACTGAAGAAATTAACACCTTAAAAAATAGATTAACTCAAATGACAAAAGAGGCCCAAAAACCCAATGAGGAGAAGAATGCCTTAAAAAGTTGACTTAGCCAGATGGAAAAAGAATGTCAAAAGCAGTCTGAAGAGAATAACTCCTTCACAATTGGGGTGGAGCAAAGGGAAGCAAATGACGTTATGAGAAATCAAGATACTACCAAACAGATCCAAACAAATGAAAAAATAGAAGGCAATGTGAAATATCCCCTTGAAAAAACCACTGACCTAGAAAATAGATCCAGGAGAGACAATCTAAAAATTATGGACTACCTGAAAGCCATGAATGAAGAAAGAACATAGAAAGCATACTTCAAGAAATTTTCAAGGAAAATTGCCCTAATATTTTAGAACCAGAGGACAAAATAGAACTTGAAAAAATTCACCGATCACCTCCTGAAAAATCCCAAAAGAAAACTCCTAGAAATATTAAAGCCAGGTTCCAGAATCCCCAGAACAATGACAAGGTATTGCAAACTGCCAGGAGGAAACAATTTGAATATTGTGGAAACACAATTAGGATAACCCAGGATCTAGCAGCTTCTACATTAAGGGATCGAAGGGCCTGGAATATGATATTCCAGAGATCAAGGGTGCTAGGATTAAAACCAAGAATCACCTACCCAGCAAAACTGAGTATAGTGTTCCAGGGGAAAATATGGTCATTCAGTGAGGTGGAGGACTTTCAAACATTCTTGCTGAAAAAACCATAACTGAAAAGAAAGTTTGACACTCCAACACAAGAAGCTTGAGAGAATAAACACGGAAAAGAAATCATAAGGTACTTATCAA
>CM053583.1:384259160-384276299 GCA_028627135.1 Pseudochirops cupreus | reverse complement strand
CTCTAGCTTTTAGGCAATCTTCACGTTTCTTGGAAGCTTTTGGTGTGGGAGTTCTGACTGAGCTGTCTTCCTCCCAATCCCTGTTTGATCCTTCTTTTCCCCAAAGAAGGAATCTAGGGTTTGGTTGCTGTTCTTACTTAGCTTCCTATGCTTATTCATGGCTGGCCAATCAGAGGTGTTTTTTTTTTTTGTTTAGCTCTGTGGAACTCTGCTTCCAGAGGGGAAAGCTCTTTCCCAAATTTCTGCAGTTTTCCCAGCTGCTGGAGCTTTTAGGAAGCTGCTGGGGCCCTCCCCCACTCTGGATCACTGAAAACAACTCCAAGATCACCACTCAACACCACTATCCAGATACAGACCACTCAATGCAAGAGCACTTGGCCTCTGAATGAACGATCACTTGGCCCCCCTGCAGTCTGCAGGCTGGGAGCTCTGAAGTGGCAATGTGGAGGTGGGTGCAGGACCTCTGCTTCCAATGCTTCCTTGCCCTGGAGGTAGTTTGGCCAGACCTGCTTTTCTCCCCTGATTTTAGCTGACTTCCACTAACCTTTCACTTAGTCCATCCTTTTTTTTTTTCTTTCTGGCTTGATAATTGTGGAAACTGCCACAGCTGCCGCAGATCTACTCTTCTGTTGCTCCCAGTGCAGCTCAGCTCATCTGGCTGCCCCCAGGGCCAAGGCACCATTTCAGGCTTCCAGCCCTGAGATGGTGCCTCTTAGCTGAACTGCCTTTAGCAGAAAGTATATTTGTGTGCATTTTAGAATTCTAGAATTTGTTTAGAGTCATATTTTATGGTTATTTTGAAGTGGGAGCTGCCATACTTTGCTGCTCCTATGCCACCATCTTGGCTCCCTCTCAGGCATCATTCTAAGTTAGTGGATGATAAACAAGACTTCCATAATGCTACAGAACAAGGAAGTGATGTGATTAAGGCTTAGAAAATATGCAGAACTAAATCATTTTCTGAACATTATGCATCACTCCTTTACCTAATATATTTTCTCAGAATTTGTGGTGACTTGCTACCTTTAGGTCATATAGAAAAATCCCTTCTTTTTAGTCCTTTACCAAGTCTTTGGATTCAGGTATAACATGAATATCTGGCCTGAATCAACATAGTTTCCATTTCTCTGTCTTGGATCTCAACTTGAATTATTCCATTTCCCATAGAGATTTCTCTCTTGGGCCATAGTGATTGCTGCCTCATCACTAGGTATATAAGATCAAATTGATACCAGAAAAGACCTTGGAAATGCTCAAATTCAACTATTTCCTTTCACTGATGAAAATTTGAACTGAGAGAAGTGAAATGACTTGCCTGGGCTAATAAGGTGAAGACTCTCTCTTTGTCTTCCAGATTCAAAGTCCAGCACTTTATTCATATCTCATTTTCTTCATCCTTTCCCTAGGACCCCAGACATTTATTGTTTGTAATACTTGTGAGATAACACAAAATATCTTATGATATCATTTATCTTCCTAGAGATCTATAATGTCCCCCAGATAGAATATGAAATCTTCAATATCACAGACCATAAATGTGTTCTCTGTATATGTATTACGCATACAAAACATTGAATTAAGATCTGGTAAGAGGGAAACAAGAATTATGAGTATGGTATACTGTAAGTGAATAATGAAAAATCATTCTTTCTTTGCAAATATTATACATATATATGTGTGTATATATGTATATATATATATACACACACACACACAAATGAATAATAAATACCATAATACAAATAAACAATACAAACATATGTCTGTGTGTATATGTGTATGTGTGTGTGTGTATATATACATACGTACATACACACACACACACACACACATATATACACACACACACACACACACACACACACATATATATATATATATATATATATATATAGACATATATGCATATATACATATCCAGGTATTGGCTGAAAGGTATTAGCCTTAATTCACCCTTTCACTTAACAGATGAGAAAACAGAGGCATAGGGTGATAACATTATTTATCTGTGTTCACACAACTAGTAAGTAGTAGAATGGGTATTCAAGTACATGTTCTCTGATTCAACAAGCCCAGCACTCTTCCACACTTGACAAATAGCATTGTAAAATTATTGTGGAGTAGATCTAAGCAAGATAGTAGAGAGTAATGACCTCTCTTCCTGCTCCCATTCTATTCAATTGCTTCATTTGCTACTATTAGTCAAGTTCCCTTGTTTGGAACAGTTTTCAAAATAGTGAAGTAACACATTTTACCAGCACATGACTTGAGTAGGAAACAAATTTCCATCTTGTCCTGAGAGTCGGATGACAAAAAAAAAATATCAATTGTAATAACCATGAGAAAATGCTGAACAATTGTTTTGTCTATGTGTTATTATAATTTTTTCTTTCAAGGAACCACAATTCTGACTGCCATTGAATTTGGAAGCTAGAATAAGCATACTTTTGGAAGACCAGAGGACCAGAAACATGGCTTACTCTATTTAAAAATGGTGCAATGCAGTCATTGTAGAAACTGCCTTATTATCATGGTACTAGAGTTATTGCTTGCAATTGAATAGCCTTTTTTCTTTCCTTTTTTCTGAAATAACTACATTGTGTTTTTCTAAGAATGTAGTCCTTCCTTCACTGAGTATTTTTTTTTGGTTCATTTCCAAATATAGGCTTTGCTGCATCAATTGAGATAAAATAAACCTAGAAAACAAAGCAAACAAACGAGTGTCTCAAATGATCAAAATAATATTTCATTTTATTGAACTCTGTTTTATAATATAAAATCTGAATGAATGGATATCAGATGTGTGTTTGGGACTCAGTTTATGAAACAGTGAGCTGACATTAGAGTGAATTTTATTCTAAGAGAAGAGACTGTTCTTGCCTACACTGCTGACTCTAGATGGCAATTTAGCTCATATTAACTCTTTTAAATAAATACTAATTTTTGTTATCTGAGTTTCCTGGAGATTTGTTTCAATATCACTATGTAGGCAGATGGGATATGAAACAATGGGAAAGGGTTGGTTAACAAAGACATTGAATACCATTACTCCCTCTCTAATCATCAAGCCAACCAAATGATTCCAACTCTAAGATACTTGAGGGAATGGTATGAAACAACAGTTCAAACTCTACAGATTCTAACTCAAAAAAGAAACAAAATATCAATATGCAGAATGATGTGTGCTTCATTATACTTGTCTTCCAGAACCCAAAACCCTGAAGCCCATAGGAGTTCCATATAGTTCTGAAAATTGACCCATGAGAAGTGCCTGGACCAGCTTTGTGTAAAAGAGAATTCAGAAGCAATTGAGTCAAATGCAAGCTCTCTGAAGGTAGAGACTGCTCTATTTCTTGTGTATGTTGACTGTCTTGAATAAAATAGATACTTGATAAACATTTGTTGAGTTGATTTGAATAATAAATAGGAATTATTACTGTGGTGAGTAGTATCCATTAACATCTTTGTAATGTCAAGAGTATTCAAAGATACCAGACCATTGGAAGAGTCCCTTGTGGCAAGAATAGATAGGAATGGATGGGATGTGTTCCATATCACAGGTATAAAATTCATAGCCTTCAGGGGCCAAGCCAATAAATAATCCTAAAATTGGGTTAAAATGTACTTGGATGAGGCTTAATAAAATAAAGAAAAATACAACATAGATAATGTTAATTTGTAGTTTTCTAAGTCAATATATAGCCCATAGAGAGCTATTTCTATCTGAGTTTGACACCACTGCATTGGAGTCATTACTCAGAGTGATACAATCAATAGTCCATTGGAATGAAAATTGGAGGAATTATGATTATTCTTAGATAGGGTGCTCTCTATGACAACATTAGCCAATGGGCTTCTATAAAGCAGTTTCTATGATATGAGCCTGATAAAATCCACAAAAATATGATATGTAGCCACTGCCCTCAATGAGTTGGGAATGTTTATGAGCCAGTGTGTGAACATGAATGCAAACTTGTGAAATAAGATGACAATTGCAAAGCAACTGGTATAGGTAACAGGTGCTAATGCAATTCAGTGAAGGGAACTATTCTTGAGAGTTGGCAAAGTGAGAAAGGGCTTCATGTTAGGGCTGGGATTTAAGTTGGGCTTTCAAGTATAAGGAGGGGTTTGATTAGTGGGGATAGCAAGCAAGGGCTGTCTAGGCTAAAAGAAGAATATGTGCAAAGATATGGAGGTGCAAACACATTCAAAAGGCAATAAGTAGACTTCCTTGCTTTTGTGATATGAACTATAGCCAGATCCATTCTCATTCATGAGTGCCCCTGATATTCACTGATCAGATGCAATAACCTTTTAAAATCACTTATCACAGGGGCAGCTAGGTGGCACAGTGAATACAGCATCGGCTCTGGAGTCAGGAGGACCTGAGTTCAAATGTGACCCCAGACACTTAACACTTACTAGCCGTGTGACCTTCAACAAGTCACTTAACCCCAATTGCCCTGCCTCCCCCCCTCCAAAGAGCAAACAAAAAAAAATATCACTTAGCACAGTACCTGTCACCTGCTACATATTAGGCACTTAATAAATGCTTATTATCTTTCCTTTCACTAAGTATACACAGAGGTAAAGGGGAGGAACTATTAGCAGTTACTATGGGTTAATAGCTACATTTGGACTATTTGGTTGAGGTATAATTGGTTCAATTAAGAAGCATTTATTAAACACTTATTATGTCTAAAGCACTCTCCCCCTGCCTCCCTAACTCAATCTTTCTCTCTCTCTTTGTCTCTGTCTCTCTTTCTGTCTCTCTGTCTGTCTCTCTGTCTCACCAACTGCCTCTGTATATGTCTCTTTCTCTCTCTGTCCCTCTGTCTCTGTCTGTCTCTCTCTGTTACTGTCCCTCTGTTGCTTTCTCTCTTTATTACTTTCTCCCTTTATTACTTTCTCCCTCTATTTCTCACTGTCTCTCCATCTCTATGTCTATGTCTTTCTATCTCTCTATCTCTCTGTCTCTGTCACTCTCTGTGTTTCTCTCTGTCTCTCTGTCTCTGTCTCTCACACACACATGCACACACACAATCTTACTTTCAGAGAACATATATCCTCATGGGAAGTGGGTGATACAATATCTTTACAGATAAGCAAATACTTGCTTATTTAAGAAAGGAGAGAGCACAAAAATCAGAGTAAATCAAGGAAGATTTCACCACAGAACATGTTTTCTAAAGGTAGAGAACAGGAGATGGAACTAAAGTTTGGAGAACAGCATGTAGGTCAATTTGACTGGCCTTTAGAGTTGCTGAAGAGATTAATGTAAAAGAAATCTGTAGAGAGAGGCTGAAGACATACTGTGAAAGGCCTGAAAGGACAGCCTTGGTGTCTATTTTATCCTAGAGCTGATAAGAGAAAAAATAAGGGCTTCTTGAATAGAAGAAAGTAGTGACATGGTCTTTATCAAATCATTTTAGTCATGTCCAACTCTCAGTGGCCCCATTTGGCATTTTCTTTGCAAAGTTACTAGACTGGTTTGCCATTTCCTTTTCCAGATCAATTTACAGATTAGGAAACTAAGGCAAACAGGGTGGTGAAGTGACTTGCCCAGGGTCACACAGCTAGTAAATGTCTGAGGCCAGATTTGAACTCAGGAAGCTGACTCTTCCTGACTTCAGACTGAGCACTCTATGCACTCTATCCACCTAGCTGTCTATAACTATCAATGCAAATTCACCAGAGAGTTACCTGAGATGCACTGAGGTTCAGTGGCTTGTCATATATGTCACAGGGATAAACTTGAACTTGAATCTTACTTCATTGGATATGAACCCTGCTCTCTCTCTCCACCATACTAACCTTACAAGTATCATTATTCTCACTTTGCTGAGAAGCAAACTGAAGCTCAGACAGGTTAAATGATTTATCATGATCACACAGCCAGTAAATGTCAGAGACTTTATTTGAAGCCAGATTTTCCTAGCCTTCCATATACCACTCTAGCCACTGTGTCACAGGGCCTATGAGATTTGCCGCTCCCAGGAATAAGCAGGCAATGTTATTGAAAACAGGGGAAAAAATTCCTCTGCTTACTTCTATTAACTTTCCCTTGAGAATAAACTTCTCAGTAGTGGAGATTGATTCTTTCGATAAGTACAGTACATTATGAGAAAGAACAGCAATCATTGGTGATGATGAGCAGGGGCACTCCAGACATCTTATGGTTCCTAGACATGGATGCAGAAAGTGTTTTAGAGCTCAGGCAATATGGTTGTTATACTATTTAAATGCTATGATATGAAAATAAGTATCTTAGGTGCTATAAATTGCAAGCAGAAATGTCAGCAACCCAAGCAGCAAAGATACATAGAGAATTAAAAATACTGTGTGGGAACCAAAAAACTTCAAGAAGACACTAGAGCTGTCTCACCATTTTATTATTCCAATTGATCACATTTATGAAAATACCAGAGTTCTTATGCAAGTATGATCATTATAGAAATGTAAAGGATCCTTCTTGTATGGCTCGTTGACAGCTTTATTTCCACTACATTCTGGATCTATAGTACACATAAATTACTTTGAGACAAGATACCACTGGTGGCCAATGTTGCTACATGTATTTTTATTTTAAAAATAACAATAACTCTGCAAAATATTTGTGAGATATATATTCACAAGTAGAGCTAATCATGGAAGCATGAAATCTCATAATGAATTAATCGCATTAATGAATTTATTCTTTTACATTTCTTCCCTTTTATTTTATTTTTGTTATATTTAATTAATATCTTATTTTTCCCCAATTACATGTCAAGACAATTTTTTAGAATTCATTTTTACAAGATTTTGAATTCCAAATTTTTAGGTAAGTTTGCCCTTAATCACTTACACATTAAGGCCATTTAGCTACGAGGCAGAGTTAAAAAACAACTGTTTCAATTTCCCCAGGAAGATGGTCACAATCTTTGGAGGGCATTTCAAAATGGCAATGGACATTACACAGTGGTGAGAGTAGTCTTTCTATTTATTTGTGATAATAGAATTCTTCGTGTAAAATAATACTGTTTGACTTAGAAAATTATAGGCAATGGCACTCTTAGGAATTACTAAGAATAGGAAGGGGGCAGCTTGGTAGTTCAGTTCAATGGATAGAGTGCTGGGCCTAGAATCAGGAAGTGATGAGTTCAAATGTGGTCACAGACATTTACTACCTATGTGACCCTTTGCAAGTCACTTAATCCTGTTTGCCTCAGTTTTCTTATCTGTAAAATGAGCTGGAGAAAAAATCGCAAATCACTCCATTATCTTTGCCAAGAAAACCTCAAATGGGGTCACAAAGAGTTGGACATAACTTAAATTACTAAAGAACAACAATAACAACATGAACATTTGATGAATTTCTCTATCACCCAACTTCATATTATGGGAAAAAGAATTACATAACTGGGCATTCTATTCTGATCCCATCCCTTAGAAGCAAATATGAAGACAATGATGTATGAGTTGAGATGCATGATAGGACAGGAAAGTGAAGCCCACCAAGGGGATGGCCACTATGTAAGACTAGAAATGTTACTCTCATCATCATCCTAGTTGAACAAGAAAGTACCAAACTTGTTAGAAGCCCATACGTGCGCCATTTTCTTATGATGGAAAACTCTCCACTTTATGAAAGGGTCTTGATGAGGGAATGTCTCAGTGTAGTGTGGGAAGTTTTCACACATTGTTAATTACCAAATCTAAACTATCACTAGTACATATTTCTTAGGTTCTGGAGAGAATCATAACCTCTTTAGAAGTAGTTTGAACTTCAGAGATTAGATTATGGAATCTACAAGTGGGCAACAACATAACAACTGATATATATCATCATCTATACTTTTGGAAGCGGGTGAGCCATATTCTAGAGAAAATGTTTAGGTCTAGTATTCCTTTTATTTATTTATTTATTTTTGGTTTTACCATCCCCAAAGAATTTTGCCATCCCTCTCCCAATTCCATCTCTTTTCTTTTGTTCTCCAATCAGTTTATTTCCTCGTTTCCCTGTAGAAATTTGAAGGGCCACCTGAAGCCCTAAAATACATTCTGTCATATCTAGAGACAAAGCATGAATTAAATGATTTTTTTCTACAATCTCTTTGCATGAGAGAAAAATGAAATTTACAAAAATTGTTTCCTGCTTTTAGGAAAATAAAATACATGATAAAACCCACAGTTGTTAAGATTTTTTTTTTGACATTTTAATGGTGGGTGTATGTATGTAAATATGTGTGTATATATACATATATATGTATATGTGTGTATACACATATATACACATATGTACATATGTGTGTGTATGTGTATGCCATGCACACCCTTTCTGGTATCATGGATATGTATGCCTTCAAGAGGTATGTAGAAATAAGGGCTCAGAAAAATAAAATTGGTTATAAAGAAGAAGGGAAAAAACATGAGAAAAACTATATTTCAATCTGATGAAATGTTTTGGACATCCTAGAGAGACTTTTCCCTCTAACCTACATCATATTTATCTCTTCTGTTTCTGAGGTAACTGAGAAAGGAAAGGAGATAAGAGGAAAAAAAATTCATTATCATTTCTCCTTTAGATCTGTTTCTTGGGCAAAGATGCAATACACACACATACACATGGGCATGCACACACACAGACACTTATCATTGCGTAGTATGAGGGATAAGTGTGGTCAGAGTTTAAAGAAAAAAATAGATTTTTTTCTGCCAGAGATTAAATTGATACTTTCACTCTTTAAAATTGAATTTCCATTGTGTCAATAAGAATTAAAGTAATATTTTCCTTCTCCCTTTTTTCCTGGAGTAGTGAAGAAATTTAAAAAAAAACACTTTGGTATTTATTCTTTGAGATTATTGTGCTTTGATATACATTAACATTTAACAATGGATTTTGATTTTCATCATATCCCTGCCATAAAATTCCATGTCATTCAAGAATAATATCATAAAATATTATAAAATTTCATAGAATTTCAGCTTTAAGGTATTTTAAAAATCATCTAATTCAACATCTTCATTTTACAAATGAGGAAATTTTTGCCCAGAGAGAGGTGGCTAATTGCCCATGGTCATATGATAACATAGCAGAGTCAAGATTTGATCCACATCCCCTCACTCAAAATCTAGCATTCTTTCTACTGCCCTCTCCACTCTGTCTCTATTTTCTATGTTTCCAACCACTTTTGCCATTTTGACACAGGTGGCATTTAGACATCTTATCTTTCAGGTTACCAGACCTCTATTTCATAAATTACTGGACCACTTCTATTTTCTTTCCGTGTGTGTGTGTGTGTGTGTGTGTGTGTGTGTGTGTTTCCAATCATTTAGACCAAGTATGGATGCTATAATGTCCTTATAAAAACATTAGAGAAAGCTGAATGGGGATAAAAAAGAATATTCTGTCTTCTCAGCAGTACATGGCACATACACAAAAATCAACGATGTATTAGGGCATAAAAACCTCACAATTCAGTGCAGAAAGGGCAGAAATATTAAATGCATCATTCTCAGATCATGATGCAATAAAAATTATGTGCAATAAAATGCCATGGAAAGACAGGCAAAAAACTAATTGGAAACTAAATAATTTAATCCTAAAGAACGAGTGGGTCACACAAGAAATTATAGAAACAATCAGTAACTTCATTCAAAAGAATGGCAATAATGAGACATCATATCAAAACTTATGGAATGCAGCAAGGCAGTTCTTAGGGGAAGTTTTATATCCCTGAATGCATACATGAAAAAATTAGAGAAAACAGAGCTCAATGCATTGGGCATGCAATTGAAAAAGCTAGAAAAAGAACAAATTGAAAATCCCCAATTAAATATTAAATTAAAAATAATGAAAATCAAAGGAGAGATTAATAAAATTGAAAGTAAGAAAATTGTTGAACTTATAAATAAAACTAAGAGTTGGTTTTATGAAAAAATCAATAAAATTGATAGACAGTCAATATGATGAAAAAAAGAAAGAAGAAAACCTAATTTTGAGTCTCAAAAATGAAAAGGGTTGCTGTACTTCCTATGAAGAGGAATTTAAAACAATAATTAGGAATTATTTTATCCAATTGTATGCACATAAATTTGACAATCTTAGTAAAATGCATGAATATTTACAAAAATATAAGTTGTCCAGACTAACTGAAGAGGAAGTAAATTACTGGAATAACCACATATCAGAAAAAGAAATTGAACAAGCTATCAGAGAACTCCCTAGGAAAAAAATCCCTAGGGCCAGATGGATTTACAAGTTAATTCTATCAAACAATTAAAGATCAATTGATCCCATTACTCTACAAATTATTTGGGAAAATTGGTGAGGAAAAAGTCCTACCAAATTCTTTTTATGACACAAATATGGTACTGACACATAAATCAGGGAGAGACAAAATGAAGAAAGGAAATTATAGACCAACCTCCCACATGAATATAGATGCAAAAATTTTAAATAAAATATTAGCAAAAAAGACTACATCAACTTATCACAAGAATAATACATTTTGATCAAGTTGGATTTATTCCAGGAATGCAAGGATGGTTTAATCTTAGGAAAACCATCAGTATCATTGATCATATCAACAATAAAACTAGCAGAAACCATACGATTATCTCAATAGATGCAAAAAAAGCTTTTGACAGAATACAATATCCATTCCTATTAAAAAACACTACAAAGTATAGAAATAAATGGAGTTTTCCTTAGAATAAGAGGCAGCATCTACTTAAAGCCATCAGCAAGTATTATATGCAATGGGGATAAACTAGAAGAATTTCCAATAAGATCAGGACTGAAACAAGGATGTCCACTATCACCCCTCGTATTCAATCTGGTACTAGAAATGTTAGCAGTAGCTATTAGAGAAGAAAAAGAAATCAAAGGAATCAAAGTAGGCAAAGAAGAGGCTAAGCTATCACTCTTTGCAGATGATATGATGATATACTTGGAGAATCCCAGAGAACCAAGTAAAAAACTTCTTGAAACAATAAATACATTTATCAAAGTTGCAGGATATAAAATAAACCCACATAAATTCTCAGCATTCCTGTATATTTCCAATGAAGTCCAACAGCAAGAGATAGTAAGAGAAACCCCATTTAAAGTTACTATAGACATTAAAAAATATTTGGGAATCTACCTGCCAAAATAAACCCAGTACCTTTATGAACACGACTACAAAACACTTTTCACACAAATATAACCAGATCTAACTAATTGGAAAAAAAACAAAACAAAAACAAACATCAGTTGCTCATGGCTGGGTCGAGCTAATATAATAAAAATGACAATTTTTACCTAAATTAAATTACATATTTAGTGCCATCCCAATCAATCTACCAAAAAATTACTTTATAGAACCAAAAAAAAAAAAAAACTAGTGACAAAATTCATTCGGAAGAATAAAAAGTACAGAATATCAAGGCACTTAAAAGAAAAGAAATGCTAGCAAGGTGGCCTAGCTATACCAGATTTTAATCTGTATTATAAAGCAGTGATCATCAAAACTGCTTGGTACTGGCTAAGGAATAGAGCAGTGGATCAATGGATTTGATTGGGTACAAAAGACTCAGTAGTCAATGATTATAGTAATACACTGTTTGATAAGACCAAAGACCCCAGTTTCTGGGATAAGAACTCAACTATTTGACAAAAACTGCTGGGAAAATTGGAATATAGTATGGCAGAAACTGGGCATAGATCATCATCTAATGCCATACACCAAAGTCAAGTCTAAATGGGTGCATGATCTAAGTATAAAGGCTGACACTATAAATAATCTGCGGAAGCAAGGAATAGTTTACTTGTCAGATTTATGGAGTAGGGAAGACTTTATCATCAAAGAAGAGTTGGAGAGCATTATAAAACACAAAATGGATAATCTTGATTACATTAAATTAAAAAGTTTCTGTACAAACAAAACTAATGAAACCAAGATTAAGAAGGAAGTGAGAAATTAGGAAAGAATATTTACAACCATTGTCTCTGATAAAGGCCTCATATCTAAAATATACAGGGAATTGAGTCAAATCTATAAGAATATAAGTCATTTCCCAATTGATAAATGGTCAAAGGATATGAACAGGCAATTTTTAGAGGCAGAAATTAAAGATGTCTATAAGCACAAGAAAAAATGCTCTAAATCACTATTGATTTGAGAAATGCAAATCAAAACAACTTTGAGGTACCACATCTTACCAGTCAGATTGGCTAGGATGACAAAAGAGGAAAATAACAAATGTTGGAGAGGATGTAGAAAAATTGCAACACTAATGCATTGTTGGTGGAGCTGTGAACTGATAGAACCATGCTGGAGAACAATCTGGAACTATACCCAAAGGGCTATAAATAATTGCTTACCCTTTGACACAGTAATACCACTTCTGTGGTTGTATCCCAAAGACATCAGAGAAGTGGGAGGAAGACCCATATGTACAAAAATATTTATTGTAGCTCTTTTTCTGTTGGCAAAAAAATGGAAATTAAGGGGATGCCCATCAATTGGGGAATGACTAAACAAGTTGAGGTATACGAATGCAATGGAATACTATTGTGCTATAAGAAATGAGAAGGAGCTGGTCCTCATATTCTCCTGGAAAGGCTTATACAAACTGATGCTAAGTGAGAAGAGCAGAACCAGGAAAACTTGTACACAATCACAGACATGTCATATGTGTGATGACCAACTTTGATAAACTGGACTCTTCTCAGCAATACATAAGTATAAGACAACTCTACATGTCTCAGGATGGAAGGAGATGTCTACATTCAGAGAAAGATCTAGAAAGAACAGAGTTTAAATGGAGATTAAAGCGATTTATATGCTATTGTTCTTTTTCATGTTTGGTTTTCTGTCTTTTTTTCTCACTGTTCACTTTATTGGTTATAACCCTTCTATACAAGTAAGTATCTGTAGATCCTGTACTTGATTGCCTGCCGCCATGGAGGTGGGGGACAGGGAGGGGAGTAAAATTGAAACTCAAGGGATTGTGGAACTGAATCTTGTAAACTAAACATAAATAAACAAGTCAGTGAAAAAAAAAAGAAAAAGAAAAAAAATAAAAACACTAGAAAAGCTCATCAACCTTCAAGCTCCTCTAATCTAGTGTTTTGTTAAAACATATATTCAAGGGCCTAACCTTATAGCTAAATCTATCTCTAGTCGTGGGAAGAGAGATCAGCGGAAGCATGGATTAGGATCTTTTTATCCCATTATGGTATTCTATTTATCAGAATTTTATTTTAATTATCTCATTGTTCTACTGTGGAAAAATTGTTTACTTAGAATATTTTGTATCGTATTATATAAATATAACTTAGGTAAATATTATATATTATATATATAGTATATATTATATAAATATACTTAGGTAAATGGGTAAATACATATATATCTCATATCCCTCTAAGAGTTTAATTTAAGTGATGAAATAAGTGGCAATTTTATATTAATAAACCTTTTACCAATATGAAAAATATGGAGAAATTATAATGAAGCAAAAACTAGCACATCTTAGCATGCAGGAATAAAAATATTTCAGAAAACCATTAACATGTGCCTAAAACTATCATGAGCAACAAAAGGTCCATAATGAATCTCTCGTTCTCTCCCTCTATTTATAATGTAATAATAACACACATATTGCATGATATTAAATATGTATATGTATGTCAGTGTTATGTGTTTGTGTATATATATGTATCTATCTATAAATATAGATACACTTATATATACCCATATGTGTACATATGGAAAAGTATATGTCTGTATATACATGTATATATGCATATGTAGTTCACATATGCACACATATATCTCCATATATGTGTGCATTTATATATATGTTTATTTGTGTATGTTATTTCATAGAATCATAGTTCTACTGACAGAAGAGACATCAAAGACTTTCAATTCCATCCTCTTCCTTCTGTAGAGGAAGAAACAAAGGCCCAAGGAAATTCAGTGACTTCTCTAAGGTCATATAGGTAATTAGCATGACAGGATTTGAATCAAGGTCCCCTATTCTAGAGGCAATAGGCTTTCATTGCAGAATTGACCATGGTTACAGAGTTAGTCTGTGTTAGAAGAAGGATACAAAGTCACATCTTCCCGATTCCAAAACCATCACTTGATCCACTACTTAGGCCATGCTGCATCTTCTTAAACATAGCCATACTTAAAACCCCAATCCCCACCCATCATCTGTATAAACAAAAAAGCATCAATAATATAGAATTAGATATCTAGACTGGGAGTTCAATTAATTTTAGACTAGATAGCCCATCGACTCTAATCATAGAATTCCAAATGAACCCCTGATACTTACTATCTGACCCTGGACAAGCACTTTACCCCTATGTTACTTAGGGAACTCCTTAGGGATTATTTATTGATTTTTATGAAGACTGTTAACTGTGTTGGTTGAGAATTACCCCCATGAGACCACATCACACTTCTTTCATATATTTTTTAATGTATTTTATAGACAGGTAGAAATTTAGGTAACAGAGATAGAAGGAAAGGGAAAGGAGTAGAGAGAGAGAGAGAGAGAGATTCCATGTCAAATGCTACTTCATATACAAATAGCTATTGCTTAAGAGAATTTGAAATAGTTTACTAAGTTTGAGTTCTATGTATGTTCTTGGTATGTCTTCTATAATCCTAGGTTAGGTAGTTTAGGTAATATATAGGACACTTTGAGGCCTGTAGTTTCTAAAGTTCTCCATATTGGTTAAACATCTGCTTTTGTTGAAATTTCTCCCTCCCTTCTCCAGGCACAGCATACATGAAATTCCATCTGGGCTGAGTGCCAGATAGGCACTATGCTTAAGTAATAAGCACAATTATCTTGCTAATAAACACCAACTAGGAATTAAATTCATGTTGGCAGATATATAGGTCACTTAAAATACTAAGTAGGATTAATTAAAATCCAAAATAAGTTCACAAACAGAAAAAAATCATAATAAATCATTATACACTGTATGTATATATATATGTATATATATATATATGTATATACATGTGTTTTGTGTGTAACAACTATCTATTTCCTCTCTTCAAATATTGATGTTTACATTTTCTATTTACTTAAGTGAAGGCTGTTTTAAAAAAATATCCCCTGACAATTACATGTAAAATGTTTCAAACTTGTTTTTAGATCCAAATTCTATACATTACTCCTTACACTGCCCCCTCCCTGAGATAGTAAGCAATCTGATGTGTTAAAGATTTGCAGTCTTGTAAAATGTTTTTCCACATTAGTCATTTCATGGAAGAAAATAAAGGAAACTACGAAAAAGAAAGAAAGAAAAAACCAATTATTCGGTCTGTATTCAATCACCATAAGTCCTTTTTCAGGAGCTAGGTAACATTTTCCATCATGAATCCTTTGAGATTGTCTGGGATGGTTGTATTCCTGGGAAAAGCTAAGTCATTCACAGTTGAGCATCATACAATATTGGTGGAACTGTGTACAATATTCTCCTGGTTCTGCACACTTCACTCTTTATTGGTTCATATAAGGCAGTGGTTCTCAACCTTCCTAATGCCATGACCCTTTAATACTCGTATGTGGGTATATCTGCATGTGGGCAGACCCCCATGGAGACACAGAGGAGCAGAGTCTCAGTTCCTAAGACCACCAGAAATACGTGTTTTCTGATGGCCTTAGGTGACCCCTGTAACCCCTGTGAAAAGGTCATTCATCCCCCAAATGGGTTGCAACCTACAGGTTGAGAACTGCTGATGGAAGGCATTTCAGGATTTTCTGAAATCATCCTGCTCATCATTTTTATAGCACAATAATATTACATTACTCTCTTATGCCATAACTTGTTCAACCATGACCCAATTGATGGGCATCCCTGCAATTTCAAATTCTTGATGACCACAAAAGAGTTGGTTTATATATTTTTGTACAAATAGATTCTTTCCCATTTTAAAAGAATATTTCTTTGGGATACAGACCTAGTTGTGGTATTACTGTACCAAAGAATATGCACAGTTCTATAGCTCTTTCAGCATAATTCCCAATTTTTCTCCAGGTAGTTGGACGAGGGGGAGGCTAGGTGGTTCAGTGAATAGAGCACTGGCCCTGGAGTCAGGACGACATGAGTTCAAATCCAGTTCAGACACTTGAAACACTTACTAGCCACGTGACTTTGGGCAAATCACTTAACCCAATTGCCCTCCAAAAAAGCAACAACAACAACAACAATAAAAGATGGTTGGACCAGTTCACAATTTTACCAACAATACAAAAGTGTTCCATTTTTCCCACACCCCTTCAAATATTTGTAATTTTCCTCTTCTATCACATTAGTTGATTTGATAGGTATGGGGTGTTGCTTCAGCGGTGTTTTAATTTGAATTTCTTTGCTCAGTAGTGACTTAGAATATATTTTTTCTTAATAAATTTTTTTTATTTTTAGTTTACATCACTAATTTCCACAAGATTTTGAGTTACAAATTTTTTCCCCATCTTTCCCCTACCCACCACCCCAAAACAGTAATCCCACTGTATACCATCTCCGCCAATCTGTTCTCTCCTATATCCTCCCCCATCAGTCCTCTGACTTTCCAGTAGGGCAAGATGGATCTCTCTACCGCAATGCCTGTACATCTTAATTCCCAGTTGCATGTAATTACTTCATATATATACATGTATATATATATATACATACATACATTTATTTATATATATGTGTATATGCATATTTAACATTTGATAACATAACTTTAAATTCTAGAATCTTTCCCTTCCTCCCTTGTCACCCACCGCCACTGGAAAGACAAGCAATTCAATACAGGCTGTACATGTGTAGTTATGCTGAACATCTCCACAATGAACATATTGTGAAAGACTGACTATATTTCCCTCCTTCCAATCCTGCCCATTCCGCCTCCCCCCCCCACCTTGTTCCTTTCTCTATGTTGTCCCTGTCCCTTTACGGAAGAGTGTGTTTCTAACAACCCTGCCCCCCAAATTGCCCTCCCCTCAACATCCCCCCTCTCATCCCCTTTCCCTCTACTTTCCTGCAGGACAAGATACGCAATTTAGAGTGCATGTCATACCTTCCATAAGCCAAATTCAATGAGAGTATTGTTGACCCATTCCCTTTTGCCTTCCTGTTCTTCCCCTCCATTG
>CM053583.1:384238975-384258660 GCA_028627135.1 Pseudochirops cupreus | reverse complement strand
TCTCTCTCTCTCTCTCTCTCTATATATATATATATATATATATGTATATATATATATATGCAATTATTTTTATTATTATTATTATCTACATCCAACTGGAACTTGAGATACACAGGCACTGTGGTTGGGAGATCCATCCTGTCCTACCAAAAAGTCAGAGGGGTGAGCAGGGAAGACATAGGAGAGAATAGACTGAGGGAGGGGGGATACACTGGGATGGCTGTTTTGGGGTGGTGGGTAGGGGAAAGATGAAGAGAAAATATGTAACTCAAAATCTTGTGGAAATGAATGATACAAGCTAAAATAAAATTTAAAAAAATAAAAATAAGATAAAAATAAAATTTAAAAAAAACAAAAAAAAGCAAAAAAAAAAGAAAATAAAGCAAGAGAAGTAGAGGAAAAATTGGGAAGAAAAATGAGAATGATGCAAAAAAATCATGAAAAGCATATCAATAGCCTGGTAAAGGAGACCACAAAAAATACTGAAGGAATTAACCTCAAAAAATAGACTCAAATGGCAAAAGAGGCCCAAAAAGCCAATGAGGAGAAGAATGCCCTAAAATGCAGAATTGGTCAGATGGAAAAGGAATTTCAAAAATTCACTAAAGAGAATAATTCCTTTAAAATTAAATTTGACTAAATGGAAGCCAATGACCTTATGAGTAATTGAGATATTATAAAACAGATCCAAAGAAATGAAAAAAAAATAGAAGGCAATGTGAAATATCTCAGTGGAAAAACCATTGAACTGGAAAATAGATCCAGGAGAGATAGTTACAAAAATTACTGGGCTACCTGAAAGCCATGATCAGAAAAAGAGCCTAGAAAGCATCCTTCAAGAAATTCTCAAAGAAAATTTCCTGATATTCTAGAACCAGAGGGCAAAATAGAAATCAAAAGAATTCATTGGTCGCTTCTTGAAAAAGATCCCCCCCAAAAAAATTCCTAGGAATATCAAAGCCAAATTCCAGAGCTTCAAGGTCAAGAAAGTATTACAAGCTGTCAGGAAGACACAATTTGAGTATTGTGGAAATACAATCAGGATAGCACAAGATCTAGCAGTTTCTATATTAAGGGATCAAAGGGCTTGGAATATGATATTCTGAAGGTCAAAGCTAAAGCTAGAATTAATACCAAGAATCACCTACCCATCAAAACTGCGCTTCAGGAGAAAATATAGTCATTCAATAAAATAGAGAACTTTCAAGCATTCTTGATGAAAAAAAACGGAGCTGAACAGAAAATTTGACTTTCAAATACAAGAAGCAGGAGAAGCATGAGAAGGTAAACAGGAAAAAGAAATCATAAAGAACTTATTCAAGTTGTACTATTTACATTCCTACATGGAAATATTATAATTGTAACTCACAAAACTTTTCTAAGTATGAGGATAGTTGAAAGGTATACACACACACAGACACACATATATATGTATATGTATAGAAAGGTATATGTGTGCACAAATATATACGTGAGTGTGTGTATATGTATGTACATATATACATAGACAGAGGACACAGTTGAGTAGGAAGGGATGATAACTAAAAATAAAATTAAGAGGTGAGAGAGGAATATTATGAGAGAAGAAGAAAGGGAGAGATAGAATAAGGTGAATTATCTCATATAAAAGAGGCAAGAGAAAACTGTTACAATGGAGGGGAAGAACAGGAAAAAAAATGAAATCATTAATTTTACTTCTTGTGATCCTATCTATTTCTTACTTGGTCACAAACTCCTCCATTTTCTATGAAGCTGACAGATACATTTTTCCATACTCCCCTTATTTGTTTATGATATCACTATTTGTGTCTACATCATGTATCCACATTGACCTTACATTGTGAGACATTGGTCTATTCCTAATTTCTTCTAAACTATTTTCTGGTTTTTGCAGCAAATTTTGTCAAATGATGAGCTCTTGCTTTAAAAGCTTGCTTCTTTGGCTTTATCCAACACTAGATTACCAGGGTCACTTACTATAGTGTATTGTGTACTTAATCTATCTCACAGATTCATAGCTCTATTTCTTAGCCAGAAATAGATTGTTTCCATGATCAACATTTTAAAATATAATTTGAAATGTGGTGCTGCTTGAATGCCCTCCTTTTTTCATTGATTGGCTTGATATTTTTTTCTTTATTTTCCAAATGAATTGTGTTGTTTTTTTTAATAGCTCTATAAAATAATTTTTTGGTAGGTTGATTTGCATGACACCAAATAAGTAAGATAATTTAGATAGACTTGTCATTTTTAAAAAATTCACATGGCCTGCCCATGAGCAATTGATATTTCTCTAATTGTTTACATCTGTCTTTATTGGTGCAAATAGATTTTAAAAAATATTTTGTTCATATAATTCTTAGATTTGTCTTGGCAGGCACTCTCAAATATTTTATACGGTCTACAGCTATTTTAAATGGGGTTTCTTTTTTCTTTCTCTTCTGGCTGAGTTTTTTTGGTAATATATGGAAATGCTAATAATTTATGTGAGTAAATGTTGTATCCTGCAACTTTGCTAAAGTTGTTAATTGTTTCAAGAGTTTTTTAGATGATTCTCATTTGTAAAGGAAAAAATTTGACTTTCTAATTCCATATTCTTCTTCTTTCAATCTTTTTTTCTTGTCTTATTGCTATAGATACTATTGCTAGAGCAATAGAGAATGATAGTGGTGATAATGGAAATCCTTTCTTCACTTCTGACCTTATTGGGAAGGTTTACAGTTCATCCACATTACAGATAATGCATTAATATTCATTTTAGATAAATAGAACTTATCATTTTAAAAAAGACTCCATTCAGTCTTATGATTTCTAGTGTTTTTAAAAGGCATTGTTGTTATGTTGTGCCAAAAGCTTTTTTCCTGCACTATTAATGCAATTATATGATATTTGTTATTTAGGTTATTGAAATTTTCCGTGATGATTATAGCTTTCCTAATATTGAACCAGACCTGCATGCCTGGTATAAATCCCATGTGGTTACATTATAGAATTTTCATGATATATTGTTGTAATATCCTTGTTAGTATTTTATTTAAGATTTTTGCATCAGTATTCATTAGGCAACTGTTCTGTAATTTTCCTTCTGTTTTCCCTCTCCTTGTTTTAGGTATCAAAACCATAACTTTGTCATAGAGGAATTTTGTAGAACCCCTCTTTTTTTTTTCAAATAGTTTATATAGTATTGTGGTGAATTGTTCTTTAAATATTTCATTGAATTCCCTTGCAAAATCATCTGGTCCTAGGGAGTTTTGACTTTGGGAGCTCATTTATGGACTATTCAGTTTCTTTTTTTGAAATAAGTTTATTTGAATATTCTATTTCCTCTCCTGTTAATTTGAGCATTTTATATTTGTGTAAATATTCACCTATTTTATTTATAATATCAGTTTTATTGACATTTAATTGGGTAAAATAGCTCCTAATCATTTATTTTATTTCATCCTCAATGGTGGTATAGTCACTCTTTTCATTTTGATACTGGGAAATAGGTTTTCTTCTTTCTCTTATTAAACAGATTAAACAATGTTTTGTCTATTTTATTAGGTTTTCTTCCCCATAAAACTAGCTTCTAGGTTTGTTTTGTAGTTCAATTTTTTTTTATTTCAATTTTATTAGTTTCTATTTTGCTTTTTAGAATTTTTTTTTTGGTATTTAATTGATACTTATCAGACATTAGGGAAAAGATGTAGAGAAGTCAGTTGGTAATGTGTTGCTGGAGTTCGGGAAAGAGATTAGGGCTGGGTGCATTGATTTTGAGTTATACATATACAGTTGATATTTAAAATCATAAGTGTAGTGGAGATCTCCAAGGGACAGAGCCTTTCCCAACACACACACACACACACACACACACACACACACACACACACACACACACACAGACATGAAGACACAGAGAGAGATAGAGACAAAGAGAGGTGATAACAGAAGGAAGCCCAGGCCTGCTCCTTACATGGTAGACACACTTAGTTGAGGAAAAGGAAAGTAAAGGGAAGAAGAAGGATACAGAAAAGGATGCCAAGAAGGAATAATTAGGCAGAAGGATGGCCAAGAGAATTCTATCATGGAAACCAAGGGAAAAGTTTCCAGGATCAACAATCTAGGGCAGAGGTGTTAAACAGGCAGCCCATCAGCCACATGCAGCTGGCAATACTCCCAAGTGTAACCTCAATCTGATTGAAATGTAATTGGGAAGTATTTAACAGAATAAAAAGCACAATAAAACAGAGTTAACAGTACATTTTAAAACTAAGTCAATATGTGACTCACAAGGATCCTTATGCATGAATTAGTGACCCTGGGTTTCTATTTGAGTTTGACCCACTGGGTTTACAATTTCATATGCTTCAGAGGTCAAATACATTGAGAACTGACAAAATTATATTAGATTTATTATCTATGGGCTTCAGTGGCTACTTGTTAAGAGAAGTTGTAGCTGAGGGGTGAGTTTATTGGTCAAACTGCCCAAAATAGAGAGAGAGAAAGAGAGAGAGAGAGAGAGAAAGAGAGAGAGAGGGGGAGAGAGAGGGAGAGAGAGAGAGAGAGAGAGAGAGAGAGAGAGAGAGAGAGAGAGAGAGAGAGAGAGAGAATTGGTTATCAGTAAACAAAAATGGAAACAAGTTTAGGTTACTCTTTCTAGAAGTTAAGCCCTGAAAAGGACAAAAAAAGATATGGGGCAATAGCTTGAGGGGATTCAAGGTTACAAGAAAGACTTCTTAAAATTTTTTGAAGGAAGATTGGGGCTTTTTGATAGATGAAAGACAAGAATTAATGGACAAAGAGATGGAAGGAAGGAAGGAAGGAAGGAAGACAAAATCCTCAGAAAGTTTGAAATTAAATTAACATGTGAAGACATAATCCTTGAAAGGAAAAAAAAAACTACTTATTCATTTGAAGTTGGATAAAGCAGAAGAAAATAAAGAGCAGTTTACCAAAAAGAGTTTGGAGATATGGAGATATGGAGTATAGGAGAGAGGGATGACTTTTGTTTTCTTATTGCAATTAGGCATTGGTAGATTCATGTTCTGCTTCAGCAAATTTAAAGACTCTAGTTTCTAATAATTCTGACCTTGAAAGTTCTGGTATGAAATATATGAATGGCTCACTACTTCAGCTCCAGTTAGAGAGCAAACTAACAATGGACTGGGGTGTGTGCAGGTGCAGGGGTGGGGGGGAGGCGGAGGTGAATCTTAGTCCTCTGTTGATCTGTGGTCGTATAGTCTCAACTCATGAACAAATGGAAACAAGGAAACTTTAAAAAGCAGGATCAGCTACAGGTATTTTAGAGAAATAAAATTAGATGCAATCTTCAACAAAATAAGAGATTACATTTGGAACCAGATACCAGTCACACCCAACTAAAGTAAGGCAAAGAAGTGAAAGCTGAGAAATGAAGAAGAGAAAGAATGCATTAACACCTGAGATTGAAAGTTTAAAGAAAAAAAGCAGGTTGGAATCAGGAAAAATCTGATATACACAGGCAATCTACCCTATTTTTTGAAATCTGAATTAATTCTTAGGAAAGAGTATCCTTTAACAAAGTGGTTTGCTATTGACTAAAAATAAGCACAAATCATAAATGAGAGTATTGCAGGAATTAGTGTATCTAAAATAGTAGGAAATGCCAGTTTTCATGGAGGTCAGAAGGAAGTAGTGATCCACAAGTGGTATTTTTCATTCTTTGAAAGTACACAGCCCAAAAGGGAAGAAGAGATAAAAGGGAACAATTTCATTGATCTGGAGATATCAATAATTCACACTCAATGATTAAAACCAGGCAGCACTAGTTGCTCCTTAAATTGCAATCCACACTACATAGCATTTCGGCACTTTTCATCAGTAGCTTTATACATCTCAATGAAATTTTGTCTAGTGGCTGGGAAAAAAAAAATCTTCTCCAATACTGTGGGCTTCAGTTCCATTTTCTTAACCATGAAGTCATGCATGCATTCAAACTAGTAAGCATTGTTTAAAAAAAATACAAAATACCGATTTTATTTCTCACAAACTCACACATGCCTTTTTAAATTCTAGATTTAGTATTTTCAGATAGGAAATATCATTTAAAATGCCTAAATAGGTTAATTTCCAGTGATCTGAGGGTCCACTGGGTGGATAGGGAGGGAATTCATGTCCAAGTAATTAGATCATAACCTTGTGTGGCAGGGAAACATTCAATATGATATAATTCATATTTAGATAGGAAACCTTTCTGACTCATTTTTCTTACCAGTTATAATGGAGGAAGGGATATCAGCAAAGCAGCACAGGTCTGTGTGTTTTCTGATGACTTATAGATTTAATAAAATAGAAAGAAAACCCATTTATCCTTTTTATGGGTCCCACTACATGGATGTTAGTAGATTGAATTGTCAGAAATAAACTATCCCTCATTCATTCACCATTTTAATTTATTTTAATTGCATACTTCTAATAGTGCATTTGTTTGACTCATTTCTCAAACTGCTGTTCCTTTTAGCAATGCTTCCTCTGCTTGCACAATTCACTCTGGAAAGATATTAAGTATTTTTCAATTACTTCTCATCTTATAGCACGAAACGCCTCCAAGGGTGGTTTTTTTGAGGAAAAATTGGGTTAGAATCAGCATGTTTCATCAGATCCAATTACTCACTGATACCACCCACTACCAGGAAAGGACTAAGAAACAGAGTTGTTGGGGCTTGACCATAAATGCCCCTACCCTGGAATGTCAGTGTTTCCAAGACAGCTGAGTAATCAACCACATTGAAACAGGTACTCCATGGTCATTACCCTATTATTTTGGTGATGCAGTAATAACACAATCCTGAAAGTGGTTTTCTGCCTAATGAAGTTTCACCTGTCATCTCATGAGCAAGCAACTTAATTATAACTGCAATAATGATAACTGGTATTTACGTACAACTCTGAAGTTTGCCAAGCAATGTTAAATGCATTGACCCACTAGACCCTTACAACAAACCTGTGAGACAACTTCAGATATCATTGTGATTTTACAGATAAGGAAAAATCAGGTTCAGAGGAGCTAATTCACCTGCCAGTAGTCACATAGCTCATTAGTATTAGTAACAGCGTTCAAACTCAGATCTCCCCATAATTTTCATTATACAGTGCTACCTTTTGATATTAAGATGGATGCTAGAATCTTCAGGGCAGACATTCTCTTTCTTTTTCTTCCTTCCTTTCTTCCTTCCTTCCTTTCTTTTCTTTCTTTTCTTTCTCTCATTTTTTGTTTCTCTTCATATCCCTGGCACCAAACACATGACCTTGAGAATAGCAAATGCTTATTAAATGCTTGTTTGTTTGAATGATTGAATAGATCTTGGGGAATTAGCATTTTGCTTATGTGAATACCATTTCACCCAGCACAATTACCATAATGGAAGCAATCAAAGGGTGATTTTTTTTTATATTTACATCAAGACAAAAAGCAGATCAGTTCTCTCCTCTCCACTCATATATATATATATAGTCAAGAGAGTATTTCTTTGGAGTCAGAGGTTCTGGGTTCAAATATAACCTCTGATGCTTACTACCTGTGTGACTTTCACATTGCTAAGATTCAGCTTCCTAATCCATAAAATTACACCATTGAACCTGGTCACCTCTGACATCTCTTTCAGCCTTAGAAATGTAAGCCTTTTTCCATTCAACACAATTCTACTCTTTGAAATATTTTCACAGCCAAACCAGAAGGTCACATTTCCAAACTTTACAAAGCAGAGTACAATCCTGTGATTTCAAACCACTAGAGTCTCCAATGCTACTTCTTTCTCCTCTCCTTGCTGCACTGAAGGACACAAATTATGGTATAGAACATCCTATAGGTCAATAGGCAAATGCCTCATGCTTCAAAAGGGAGTGAAATCCTATTAGAAAAATTTCAAAAGTGACATTTTAAAAACTTACTGTGAAATTCCTAGAATTCCTTATGAGCACTCCATTGAAAAGACTTATGGACTGGATACTGACCACAGGTTTGGGCTGCGGTTTTTCACACTGGTGAGTAAAGAATATCAGAGTTGGAGTGTCCCAACTTGAAGAGGCACCCAAAGTACTCTATCAATTATGCATACTCAAAAGTCAGTAACTAGGGATATACCTTCTCATTTCAGATATGTGAGTAACAACAATTAATTAATTTTAGAGATCAAATGAAGAGATGTGGTGCTGGGCCAGGAAGGGTTTTTAGAAACTGAAAATGAATAAAATGTAAAGTAAACAAAGGGACTGAGACAATTTGCCATACTAGACCTCTCATGATTTGCTTTGTTTTGTGCGCTGAACCACCCTTTGAGATTTCCTGTGATGAACATAAGTGCTCTTTGTATTAGCATTACCTTAAGAGAAGCAAGTTTCTGTAAGTTTCTGCCTCCAAAAGACACTTCTTGAGGACAGTGCTTGCTATCAGAAGAATAGGGAAAATGAGGATCCAATAAACATAGGGACAGAAGGTGCAGGTGGCCCACTGGGCAGCACACTGGAGATTTTCCCAGGTTTCTTCAGTAGCACCAGAACTCTGGGAAGCAAGTGTACTGAGTGCACCAGAATACCCACTATAGTTTTTATGGGAACCACGCGTGGAAATAAAACGAGTGTATAATTAATTAGCCTGACTGAGAATGGTAAGCAGATGGTGAGTTGGAAATGAGTGCCAAGAATGCAGGTGTGAAGGCTGGTTGAGTCTTTGAGGACCAATGTAATGTCTCAGTACATGATATTTCCAGACTACCATGAATGTGAAAGAATGACAATGTTGCTTCAGAGTCAGAAGTGAAGGGTTGATTGTAACTGAAACCCCTACAAATACAAAAAGGTGCAATCTATGATTCCTATTATCTGTCTCCAGATACTTTATTAAATTTATTTTGACTCCTACCAAATAGCAACTTCATATTCATTGTTGAATTCCACCATTGATAGTAAATCACTAAAACTTCATTTTGGTACTTTAGAAAAAATATTTAATTTAAAATATCAATAATTTAAAGGTTAAGGAAAGACATTCCAACTCCCATGACTCCAGCGTGCCACTCTTGCTTTCCTCCCAACTTTCCCCACCTCTCTCAGTCCCTTCCAATTTCCATGTAACTCTATGGTTTCATTCCATGTTCACATATGTATATATGGGTATACACACCCATATATGTGTGTTTATTAATATATTCATCTATATATTTATGTTCTCTTTATATATAACATATTATAGCATTACATATATTTATACATATATTATGCATGTGTATTATGTGCTATTATGTATTATAATAGAGCATATGTTTATTTTGCATGTAACAATACATTATATACAGAGAAATAGCTGTTTATAGACATATTGACATATATACACAAACTTACACATGCATATAGATATGTGTATATGTATATGTATCTGTATATGTACCCACACACCCATGCATACATTGTACACATATATGCATACATACACACATGTGTGTATACATGCATTTCAGATCCATTAGACCCTGGAAGGAAAAAGGGTCAATAAGGCTATATCTAATTATTGGAATACTGGCACATAGAAATCAAACTATTCTTCTTATTCGAGTCTGAAGAGTAAGTCCAAATGCAGTCTATAACATTCTATCTGAATATTACCATGTAAGTTTACCCTCACTTTCTTGTTCCTAGAGAAGGGGTACCCAGCGTGATGATACAGAACTAATACTTGCAGCCCACTTTTTTCTCCACTGCATATCTTTGTCTATGCAGTAGATTTTGTGCAGAATCTCAGGCAGTACAAGAACTCCATCTTTACACGTTTCACAGAGATTCCCTCTGTGAACAAAATAGCCAAATAACTCTTGAGACTGATTCTGCCGGAGCTAAGGGGAGATGAGGTTAGGGTAGACTATTAACTCCATAGGCAGAAACACTTGAATGGTTTTCCCCAGCAAAATTGATGACATTCATGAATTCACAAGTAGTCTTACTTGTTTTCCTCTTAAATTGGTTATCTACAAAACCAAGGACTCAAAATGAGGCCTGCAGATGGTTACCACTCAACTCAAAGGTATATTGATTTGCACATGTACTCATATTATCTAGCTCTTCATAGCTTCATAGCATGTGAATATTTCATAACAAGTGTTAAAAGATAATACAAAATATCAAATGTTCATAAATAGTAAGGTGCAAGAGGATAGAATCATAAAGTAGGGTCACATTACTGTTATTTGAGTAAGGATCCTGCTATGCTATGTGTTTCATTTCTATCCAAATATTCACAACTGAAATGGCCAGTGGAAAGAGTGCTGGATTTGGAGTCTGAGATCCTTAGTTGAAAGCCCAGACCTGGTACTTGCTACATCTTTGGTCTTGGGTAAAGCACTTAAACTCTCTGGTCCATTTTCTTCATGTAGAAAATGAGTGGATTGAGCAATATGACCTCTAAGGTCCCTTCAACTCTTATGTCTGTAGTCCTATTAATCTAGAAAAAGTAAAGAACCCATGTTGTTTAAATAGGACCTTTTTTCTGCACCAGCTAAATATAAATGCCTACATAACTCCTATCTCTGAAGATACAAGATATATTGACACTTAAATGAAGACTATCCTATGATGCTGGAAATTAAACCACAGATTGGTTTTTAAATCAGAGCTGCTTCTGTGTTGTTAAAATAATTCTCCAAGCCTGAAGTCAAAGATTTTTAACTGATACCTTACTACAGTGTAGTTTTTCTTCATTGTAACATAAGATTATTGCTTTCTGTATGCATATAAAGTCTATACGCACACTGCAAAACCTTTTGTTTTTAATTCCTTTTCCAATGTTTTCTGTTTGGCTATGCTTAGGAAAGTCAGTTTTTAAATCTTATTCATCTTTTTCCTAAGAGAAACCTACTTTGGAAGGTATATTCTGAGGTCAGACTTTTACAGTTTAAGTTCTCAAAATTAGCTGAAGTATGAAGTTGGCAGAGGGCATCATTAAGTAGGTGTACATTTATGGCAGTCCCCCAAGAAGGGATCATAGGAGCATAGGTTCCCAAAGTGGGTGATACTGTCAAGTGGGGATGTTGGAACAATGCAGGGGGCAGTAGTAGCCTCAGATGCAACTGCAGTAGCATTGCATAAAAATAAAGGGACAGTGGAAGCAAAAGAAGAAAATTTAAGAAAATTTTGAAAAAAACACATTCATACATTTCATCTATTGAGAGTTAAAGTCACAATGATTGTATTATTTTCCAAATAAACACAATGCGAGTTATAACCAATCAGTGGTTAAGTCCACTGACAGGTCTTAACAAACAAGTGTTGGCAAGAGAGCATGTTGTGCTTTTTTAGGAAGTTTAGCATGCATCAACAGGAATATAAGTCTGCAATGACTTGTTTACAACATAATTACTATGCAATTACATTAGACAATATTGTGTCATCAAAGATTCAATGCAGGAAAAAGTCACAAATTTAAAAAATATTAAATTTCAGATGTATAATTATATATATATGTATATATATATAATTTATTTGTAAATGAAGGACATTTAAATAAAAAAAACATTAAAGGGTTAAAGAAAGTAGATTCAGGGGGGCACTGAGTAATTTTTTTTAAAAGGAGACAGATGGCCAAACAAGTTTGGGAACCTCTAGTTTAGTCTGTCTTTAATCACACAGCTAAGAGGGAAACTGCTACCTGATGGAAAATAGCATAAGTAGATAGAGTGTTGTACGTGTTTGAAGAAAATGATTTGTCTTCAGGGAATCTTTGCTGAAAAGGTAGTCACTGATTATACTTTGAATAATAAAGTTTCATTTGTGTGGAAAAACAAAACATGGCATGAATTTAAATTCCAACTCTGTGACATACCAGTTAAGTGATATTTGGTACGTCTGTGAATCTCCTGAGCCTCACTTTCTTCATACATAAAATGGGGATAATAATACTGTGATATGAAAACCACATTTGGGAGGTCCATATAAGATGGTATACATAACACGCTTTGTTAATTTTTAATCCCTAAATAGTTATTATTGTTACTATGCTATTGAAACAATTCTTCATTCCATAAAGGCAGCATGACAAACTAAGGTAAGAACAACTGTGAAACTAGAGGAAAGCTAGAATAAAATCATTCAGACTTGTGTGATCATCTTCCTTAGTACATATTTCTTTTTTTAAAAAAAATATTCATTTTGAACTTAAATTTAAAAAAAATTAAAAATCAAAGAAAAACTTTGAAAAAATCAAAAAGAATATTTCAATGTACATATCACAACATAAGAAGAGGATTCAGGATAAAGCCATGGATTTCCATTTCACATTATTTAATCTTAAAAAACTATATAATAAATACCATCCATTATTTTCAAAGCTACTCTGTTTTCAGTGCTTCCTTCTTAGTTTATATTTGTACTGTTATGTACTTTTTCTCTTTTTTTCTCCTTCCATCTCTACCCTGACTTAGAGAAGGCTAGCATTGGACACAAATATATGTGTGTGTGCTTCTATGCATGTAAGCATATATGCATATACACGCATACACATATGTATGTATGCATGCACGCCATACTTTACATATTATCAGTTCTTTCTCTGGATATGGATAACATCTTCCAGTATAGGCCATTTACAGTTGGTTTCAGTATTTATAACACTCAAAAAATGACTTTGTCAAAACATAAGTTTCTGAGTCCCAATGGGACTCATACCAGACCTATCTAGTTTCCAGAATTGGCGTTCTGCCACTCTCCTACCCCCAAAACATATATTTTGGATTTTTAAAAATTGCTTTTATACATTTTGTGTTTCCTTATCAATGCAGCCTCCTCACATAATGTAAACTCCTTGAGGGAGGTTTATGTCTTTGTATTTAGAATCTAGAGAAGCACTTTTTCATAATAGATTTTCATGATTTTCTATTGAATTGAATTGTTTTAAGGATCAAATAAGATAATGTCTATGAAATTACTTATAAAGCAATCTTATAATTATTGGAATGGAGTGGATCTGCCATGTCTAAATAACTCTGTCATCTTTGGGTGGAAGTTGGGAGACATTATGACTAGTTTTATATTACATTCATTATTGAGTAGAGATTATTTGAAAAGTACATTAATATTTTCAGAAAATATGATAAGAGAATCAATTAAAAATTAAATAGGTGTTTTGAAAATGAAATTGTCTTCTTTCACAAAAGCATGAGTTCAGAGATGACCATTTTTTTCATTTAAGCAAGTTTTACCTCCAGTTAAATTAGACAATGAAAATTCTCATTCATTGTATAATTTTTCTGATAACATTCATCATCTGATTTTAGTACCCTGTACTCTAGCTGAGAAATGTTCCAATTATGGGACTCCATTGCCTTTTAATAACACAACATTGCTTAATTGACTAAACTCTCAGCATTTTTTTTTTACATCATATGAAACAACTTGGATTGCAATTAACATTGTAAAGTACTTTGGAGGCTCTCCAAACAAAGTAGTTTTCTTTTTGTTATATACATATATATCAGTGGTAATATTTCAATGACATTGCCAAAACATAAGGTAACATTTTTATTTCCCACCAATTTTTCTACTAGGGAACATGACCACATATCCTAGGGTTGGAGAAGACTGTTTAAAAACACTCAAGGAAGCTTTGAATTGTACTGGAAGAAGAGACAAAATTAATTATGAAACAATTCCTGCTTCTTGGGGGAAGAAAGAAGTTTATACCTTCCACCCCGTGGGACACAGAGGTAAGTAAACAGCAAGGACACATATTCACATGGCAACAATAATGTTTTATGTGTGAAATTTCAATAGTATGATTCTCTGAATTGGTGGTATATATTAATAACAATTGTTTGCATTGATTGAGTTCCTAAATGTCCCTGCACTCCCAAATAATGCCATAGACCTCTTTGATAGTCTCATGTTCTTTTGCAATCATGCAATACATAGTATTACAACAGTGATCAAATTATATTTGGATATACATGTATACACGTATACATAAACAAGTATATGTATATAAAAGTTTAGTGCCTCAAGATTAATAAGGTACCAAGTTCTTTGGAGAAGTTTCTATGAAGGTTTGAAAGTTCTTTCTTTAGACAACTCAACTTGTTAGGTTGTAGAAATATCATATTCCTGTTTTGTGGATGAGGAAACAGAGTGATTGCAACTTAATCACTGAGTTAGCTAGCTAGCAAAGTCAGATCTCAGCTTTAGAGATAAAATTCTGACAAGCCTAACAGTCTTTGCAATGAATTTGCATATTTACAGAAAACCTTGATATGGAAAACAGGCTTTATTCATTATAGTTTTAAAGGTCTTATCTACTGATAATATTGTTTATCATATCAGGAATTTGAAAATTTTACCTTTTATTTTTTTAACAGAGCTAGATTTTTTCTTTCCTTGGATAGAACATGTCAAACTCTAATCTAGGTTTAAAAATATTTTTGAATCTTATTTCTGGATTCTTATTTTTTATTAATACATAATTAAGAACATAAGGAGGTTTAAAGAAATTGATAACATTAAAATAGCCCCTATCTATTGTCATATTTGGTCTGGAAACATACTACTCAAATGTCCTGCCATAGCCAGTGGGCCAGTGGTATACTATCATGAAGATTCATGCATGTAAAGGAGATTATGTGTGTTTGTACACAGTACATATACATACATATACAAACATATACACATGTATGTAGACCCAATGTACAGGTGCATATTATAATGCATGTATATATGCATATTAGATATGCACATACACATATTTTTTATTCCGGATTTTTTTGCAGCTCTTTTCTCGTAGAACACAATCCCTATGAATCATGAGGCTCAACTACCACCTTAAGAGTGAAATAAATAAGAGACAAAGCACATTCCCAGGAAAAAATAGCAATTAGTCTCTGATGAAGATGCATGACCCTGTGCTAATGTCTCTTGGGAAAAACAAGCCTAGTTGGTATAATTACAGCTTGTCCCTAAGGAGATGAAGAGAGACATATTTGAACTTAAATATTAGCAGAGAATACATTTTAATTCCATCTTGTTCATGAAGTTGTTATTTATAATTTTATTGTGAAGGCTCACCACTAATTAGCCAAAGAAAGGCACTATAGATTGTTGACTATTATTAGCAAGAGGTTACCTGCGTCAATATTCAATTGATTCATTGACCATTTACTGGTAGCTAGTCACTTGTTTGTATCATTCTCATTTATTTTCTTGTTATTTAACATTTATAATCATTATGTCATTTTCCCAACTCAATTACACATTCCATGAGAACAATGATTAAAAAACTCCTTTGTATCCGCTAGAGGTATGTACTAGCATAGTGTTTCCCACATAGACAGTTTATATATATATATAAATATATATATTTATATATATATATATATATATACATACATACATACACACATACATATAAATACATATATATTTCCAATATATTTATTTTAATATTTTAAAAATGGTTCCAAATTATGCCTCTACTTCTTTCCCTTCCAGACACTGAGAAGGTAAGCAATATGATACCACTTATACATGTGAATTCATAGCATTTCTATCTTAGACATGCTGCAAAAAAAGGAAAAAAAGAAAAGGGTGCAAAATGTGTACTTCAACCTGTATTCGTAGTGCATCCATTTTCTCTCTGGATGTGAGTAGCCTTTTTCATCATGGGTCTCTTGGAATTGTCTTAGATCATTGTCTTGCTCAGAGTAAAGTCATTCACAGTTGATCATCATTGCAATACTGCTTTTGCTATGTACAACATTGTCCTGATTCTTCTCACTTCATTTTGCATCAGTTAATATAAGTTTTCTCAAGTTTTTTTTTCTGAAACCATCTCCCTTGTCATTTTTATAGCACAATTGTATCTCATCATAATCATATAACTTGTTCAACAATTCTCCAATTGATTAGTATCTCCTCAATTTCCAATTCTTTTCTGCCACAAGAAGTGCTATTATAAATATGCTTGTACATATAGGTCCTTTTTCTCTTTTCTTTTATCTCTTCAGAGTACTGACCTAATAGAGCTGTTGCTTAGTCTAAGGATGTGCACAGTTATATAACCCTTTAGGCATAGTTCCAAATTATTCTTCAGAATGGTTGGACTACTTCACAAGTGTATTGGCAATGCATTAGTTGCAATGTTGTTGTTATTGTGAACTGATCCAACCATTCTGAAGAACAATTTGGAACTTGCCAAAAACACTATAAAACTATTCCCTTTGACTTAGCAATATCACTACTAGGTCTGTATTCCAAAGAGATCATAAAAAGAGAAAAAGACCCAGCTATACAAAAAATATTTTAGTAGCTCTATTGGAGGTGACAAAGAATTAGGAACTAAAGGCATATAATAAACAAGTTGTAGTATATGAATGTAATGGAATACTATTTTTCTATAATAAATGATGAGCAGGTAGACTTCAGGAAAATCTGGACAGACTTATATGAACTGATACTGAATGAAGTAAGCAGAGCCCAGAGAACATTTTTTGCAGTAACATCAATACTCTGTGGTGATCAACTATAATTAAAGTAAACATTAGGAAATATTTTTGTTAATTATATACCAATAAGTGTGATAATTTAAGTGAAGTGGATGAATATTTACAAAAGTATAAAATGCCCAGATTAACAGAAGAGGAAATAGAAAACTTAATAACTTAATCTTAGAAAAATAAATTGAATAAGCCATCAATGAACTCCCTATGAAAAAAAAATGCCCATGGTCAGATGGATTCACAGTGCATTCTAACAAACATTCTAAATATTATATAAACTATTTGGGAAAAATAGGTGAAGGAGTCCTACCATATTCCTTTTATGACACAAATACATCGTGCTGGTACCTAATCCAGGAGGGGCAAAAACAAAGAAAGAAAAATAAAGATCAATTTTTCTAATACATATTGATACAAAAATTTTTAAATGATATATTACCAAAGGATTACAGCAATAGGTCACAAGGGTCATACCTATCACCAGGTAGGATTTGTAAAAGGAATACCAGGTTGGTCCAATATTAGGAAAACCATTAGCTTAATTAACCATATCAATAAAAAAACAAACAGAAACCATACAATTATTTCAATAGATGCAAAAAAGGCTTTGACAAAATATAACATCAATAACTATAAAATATTGGACAGTGTAGCAATAAATGTAACTTTCCTTAAAGTGAAAAATACTATAATCTAAAACCATAACCAAGCATTATATGTAATGGGAATAACCTAGGAGCCTTCCCAATAAGAGCAGAGGTGAAGCAATGACACTCACTAACACCATTATTATTCAGTACTATCCTAGAAATATTAGTATAGCAATAAGAGAAGAAAATGAAATTGAAGAAATAGGTAATGAAGAAACAAAACTATTAAAATGAGACAACATCTGAAAAGCATTTCTAAGGGCTGAGTCAAGATGGAGGCACAGAAGCAGAAACACTCTGCAGCTCCCACAATAACCACCTCAAATACTTTGAAAATATGACTCTAAACAAATTTTAGAGCTCCAGAACTCATAAAATGACAGAAAAACAAGGCTCCTGCTGAAGGCAGCCTGGCAGAGGGACAGAAAGGGCTCATCGCAGTTTGCTGGGAGCAGAACCCAGCCCCAGGCAGTTTTAGCCCCAGGCCATACAGGAGAAGCCTCAGCTGGGGCTTTCAGGAGAGCAGATCACCAGCAACTGTGGTGTTTTCCAGAATTACCAACCCATAAGAGCCAAGGACAAAGGGAAAAGGTCAGTGGAATGTGGCTAAATTTGGGGGAGAGGATCCGGCCCCTGCATCCAGAGCTAGAAGCAGTCTGAAGCAGCTGTACTATAGCCACCTCCACATGGCTGCTTCAGAAGCTCCCACCCTGCAGATTGCAGGGGGGCCAAGTAATCATTCAGACGCTAAGTGCGCTTTCCTTGACCTGCCTGCATTGGGATAGGAGTCTTGGGTGGCAGTCCTGAGGTGCATTTTCAGTGAGTCAAAGCTGGTAGGTGCTATAGAGATCACTTCTAATAGCTCCAGCAGCTGCAAAAACCCCATCAATTTGGGACAGAGCTCTCCCCTCTGAAAGCAGAGTTAACTGAGCCAAAAGTCAAGTAACTGACTGGCACAATGAGCAGGCAAAGGAAGCAAAGAAATCACAGCAATCCAACTTTAGATTCCTTTTTTGGAGACAAAAAGGATTAAAGCATCAAACAGGAGGAAGACAACACCATCAGAACTCCCACACCAAAAGCTTCCAATAAAAAGTAGACTTGTTACAAGCTATAGAGCAGCTTAAGAAGGATTTTGAAAACCAAATAAGAGAAGTGGAGGGAAAATTGGGAAGAGAAATGAGAATGATGCAAGAAAATCATGAAAAGAGAGTCAACAACGTGACTGAAGAAAATAACACTTTAAAAAATAGATTAACTCAAATGCAAAAGAGGCCCAAAAAGCCAATGAGGAGAAGAATGTCTTAAAACATTGAATTTGCCAGATGGAAAAAGAATCTCAAAAGCTTTCTGAAGAGAATAATTCCTTCAGAATTAGAGTGGAGCAAATGGAAGCAAATGACTTTATGAGAAATCAGGATCCTATTAACAGATCCAAAAAAATAGAAGGCAATGTGAACTATCTCATTGAAAATTCCACTGACCTGAAAAACAGGTCCAGGAGAGACAATTTAAAAATTATTGGACTACCTGAAAGCTGTGATCAAAAAAAGAAGCTACTAATCATCCTTCAAGAAATTCTCAAGGAAAAATGCCCTGATATTTTAGAACCAGAGGGCAAAATAGAATTGGAAAGAATTGACTGATCACCTCTTGAAAGAGATCCTAAAAAGAAAACTCCTAGGAACGTCATAGCCAGGTTCCAGAGTTCCCAGATCAAGGGGAGAATTTTACAACCTGCCAAGAAGAAACAGTTTGAATACTGTGGACACACAGTGAGGACAACCCAGGATCCAGCAGCTTCTACATTAAGGGACCAAAGGGCCTGGAATATGATATTCTGGAGATCAAGGGAGCTAGGATTAAAACCAAGAATCACCTACCCAGCAAAATTGAGTATAATGTTTCAGGGGAAAATATGGTCATTCAATGAGGTGGATGAATTTTAAGCATTCTTGCTGAAAAAAAACCAGAACTGAATAGAAAATTTGACATTCAAATGCAGGAAGCATGAGAAGGTAAACATGGAAAAGAAATCATAAGGAACTTATCAAAGTTGAACTATTTACATGCCAACATGGCAAAAGGGTAATTGTAACTTATGAAACTTTTATCAGTATGCGGATAGATAAAGAGAATATAAATATATATATATATATATACACACACACACATACATATATGCATGGGAATACATATTTGAGTGTATGTATATATGTGCACATAGACCAAGGGCACAGGATCAGTTGAAAAGGAAGGGATGGTATTTTAAAAAGTAAAATTGAGAGGTAGGAGAGAAATAGAATGAGAGGAGACAGGGACAGACAGAATGGGTTAATCATCTCATATAGAAGAGGCAAGAGATAACTGTTACAATGGAGGGGAAGAACAGGAAGGCAAAAGGGAATGGGTCAACAATACTCTCATTGAATTTGGCTTATGGAAGGTATGACATGCACTCTAAATTGCGTATCTTGTCCTGCAGGAAAGTAGAGGGAAAGGGGATGAGAGGGGGGATGTTGAGGGGAGGGCAATTTGGGGGGCAGGG
>CM053583.1:384217812-384238475 GCA_028627135.1 Pseudochirops cupreus | reverse complement strand
GTTTGATAGTATCTTGATTTCTCATGAAGTCATTTGCTTCCATTTGCTCCACTCTAATTTTGACGGAATTATACTCTTCAGAGTGCTTTTGAGAGTCTTTCTCCATCTGGCAATTTCGACTTTTTAAGGCACTCTTCTCCTCATTGGGTTTTTGGGCCTCTTTTGTCATTTGAGTTAATCTATTTTTTAGGGTGTTGATTTCTTCAGTCACATTGCTGACTCTCTTTTCATGATTTTCTTACAACATTCTTATTTCTCTTACCAATTTTTCTTCCACTTCTCTGATTTGGTTTTCAAAGTCCTTCTTCAGCTCATCTCTAGCTTTAAGGCATTCTTCATGTTTATTGGAGGCCCCTGGTGGGGGTGCTCTGGTTGCACTCTCCTCCTCCCTCTCTTTGCCATGATCCTTCTTTTCCCCAAAGAAGGAATCTAGGGTTTGGTTACTGTTCTTACTTAGCTTCTCGTGCTTATTCTTACTCATGGTTGGTCAGTCTGTGATTTTTTAAAAAATCTCTGTAGGGCTCTGCATCCAGCTTCGTCCCAAATCGCTGGGGTCCTCCTGGCTGCCAGAGCTCTCAGGAAGGTGCTGGGACCCTTTCCTACTTACTTCCAGCTCACTGGTAATGAAGACTCCAGAACTGAAAGCCCAAGACTGCGATCCAGATCAGCCACTCAATGCAAGAGCACTGGCCTCTGAACAATTGCTTAGTCCCCCTGCTGTCTGCAGGCTGCAGGTGTGGAAGCTGCAATGCAGAGGCAGGTGGAAAACCTCTGCCTTTCGCTTTCCCACCCTGGTGGCGTTTCAGCGGACGCTTTTCTCCTCCGATTTTGCAAGTCCCACTGACCTAGTTCTGAACGCTGCTTGCAGCTGCCACTAATCCGCTGACCAGAGAGGCTCCTCTGCTCCTCCCATCCAGCCACCCCCAATGCACAGCCATGGCTTCAGGCCAGGCTGGTTTTGGGTTCGCAGTGCTGATATGGTTCCTCGTAACTGAGCTGACTTTAGTGGAAGGTATATTTGTGAGCGTTTTGGAGTTCTAGGATTAGTTTAGAGTCATATTTTATGGGTATTTTGGGGTGGCTATGTGAGAGCTGCAATATGTTGCTGCTGCTACGCTGCCATCTTGGCTCTGCCTCTCTTACTTTATTTTCAAAATCCTTCTTGAGCTCCTCCATGGCCTGTAACCAATTTATGTTTTTCTTGGAAGCTTTTGATGCAGAAGTTTTGACTTTATTGACTTCTTTTGGTTCAACGCTTTGACCCTTTTTGTCTCCATAAAAGGATTCTATGATCTGATTGCGCTCCCTCTGCTTGCTCATCTTGCCGGCCAATTACTTGACTTTTGACCTCTTTGTCACAGTAGAGCTCTGCTTCAAGAGTGGAGAGAGCTGTGTCCCAAATTTCTGGGGTTTTTGCAGATGTTATAAGAGGGCTGAGAAGAGTGCCCTCTCTACAGCCATCACAAGCTCTGGCACACTGGTGTTTCTCCAGACTGCAACCCAGATCCAAGTAGATCAAAGCAAGAGTGATTACCCTCTGAATGGTTGCTTGGCCCCCCTATGATCTGTAGGCCAGGAGCATAATAGGCAGCCACATGGCAGCAGCTGCATCTGCTCTGCCTGTGCCATCTCTTGCCCCTGGGGTCAGCGGTCTACTGTACTCTTCCTTCACCCAGTTCCCACAGAGTTCCCCCTTGACTTTTTACTTTCTCTTTGGCAATTATGGGTTGAGAAGTCTGGAAACCCCTACACCTGCCAGTGATTCACTCTCGTGAAGTCTGTTCTGGCCACTCTGTGCCACTGGTTGGGGTCTCCTCTGGTCCAGGTCTTGCCCATGTGGGTAGGACTGAGCTTGGCTCCCAGCTTGGTGTGATAAACCCTTCTTGTTGGACAGTCAGGCTCCCTGCCTTCAGCGGGACATTTGTTTCTCTCTGTCGCTTTGTGGGTTCTAGAGCTCAAACATTTTTTTACAGTCAAATTTTACAGGAATTGAAGGTGTTTTGTGTGGTAGCTCACACAATTTCCTGCTTCTACTCTGCCATATTGGCTCTTGCCCCAATAATTTCAAATACATGAAATTAGAAAGTATCGTATAAACCAATGTAAACAAAATTAGAAGTAAATCAAGAAACTGGGAAAAGAATTTTAACAGCAAGTTTCTTTGATAATAGTCTCACTTCTCAAATATAAAAAGGAACTAAGCCAAAATTATAAAAAATAAGTGTAATTGTACAATCGATAAATGTACATATTGTACATTTGTACAATTGATAAATTGATAAAATGGTCCAATAATATGAGCACACAGTTTTGAGAAGCAATCAAAGTAATCATTTGTCATGCAAAAATAGTCTAAATTGCTAGTGATTAAAGACATGCAAATTAGAGGTTTTACCTCATATATATAATGACAGAAAAGAAAAATCTCAAATGCTGGAGGGAATATGGAAGAACAGGCACACTAACATTTTGTTGGTGGAGTTGTGAACTGGCAGAACCATCCTGTATAACAATTTAGAATTATGTCCAAAGGGCTATAAAACTGTATATACCCCTTTTTGCCCAGCAATACTACTATTAGGGGAGACAGGTGCAATGAGAGGTCCCCTGATGAGGCCTGCTGATCCACCAACCACAAGGGCCATTCCCAGGACTGAGCTGGGTAAGAGACAAAGGCAGGGCCCACAGAATGTGCAGCAGCTCCTCCTGGGACTACCCATCCACAGCCTGGAAATTAAAAAAAACCCTATCTGAACTTCTAAGGACCAAGATGGCAAAGTGAATCCAGACTGCTCCAATATCCCACTCTGAGCCATGAAAACAAAGTAATTATTGCCCCAGAGGAAAATTTTAAGCAGTAAAGGCTCAGGAACCCAGGAGAAAGGGCGTGGCTAAGGTCCTGCCTCAAAATGGGAAGAAAGGAGGCTACAAAGACAAAGACAGACTCCAGAATCCTATTATGGTGAATGGGAGGAATCAACCTCAGAGGTGAGAGTATTGACTCCACACCCACAGCTGAAGCCTTCACAGGGATTATGACCTGGTCTCAGCCATTGAAAGCATTCCTAGATGAGCTCAAAAAGAACTTTGAAATCTGGCCTAGAGAGGTAGAAGATAAAATCAACACTTCTTATAAAAACAAAATTGTGAAATTAGAAAAACATTACAATGAAGAAAACAGCTCCTTAAAAAGTAAAATGTGTGAACTAAAAATGAAATCTAAGCATATGGAAAAGAAGCTTCAAAAATTGAGGAGAATAATTTGCTAAAAACTAGAATCAACCAAATTGAAGCCAATGACTCTATGAGGAACCAAGAATCAGTCAAACAAAACATCAAGACTGAAAAATTAGAAAAATAGGTAAAATATCTCAATGGAAAAATAACTGACCTGGAAAACAGATCCAGGAGAGACAATCTGAGAATCATTGGTCTACCAGAAAATCATGACAAAAAAATGAGTCTGGACAATATCTTCCAAGAGCTCATCAAGGAAAACTGTCCTGACATCCTAGAACAAGAGGGTAAAATAGAAATTGGGAGGATCCACTGGACACCTCCTGAAAGAGATCCCAAATTGAAAAGTCCACAAAACATTGTGGCCAAACTCCAGAACTAGAAGTAAAGGAGAAAATAGCACAAGCGACCAGAAAGAAACAATTCAGATGTTGCAGAACCACAGTAAGGATCACACAGGATCTTGCAGCTTCAACTTTGAAAGATCAGAGGAACTGGAATATGATTTTTCACATGGCAAAAAAGCTCAGGCTACAATCAAGGATCATCTATCCAGCGAGACTGAGCATAATCTACCAGGCAAGGAGATGGACATTCAGGGACATAAGAGAATTCCAGACCTTCCTGATGGAAAAGCTAGAGCTCAAAGGAAAATTCAACCTCCAATTACAAGACCCAGGAGAGACATAGAAAAATAAATAAGGAAAACACACACACACACACACACACACACACACACACACACACACACACTCATAATTTGTTATTTAACAAGAGTAAACTGTTTATATCCCTATATGGGAAGCTGAAACCAGTTAATATTGTGAACTCTATACCTACAGCAACATATAAAAGGGATGTAGATAGATAGAGTGTATGAATATAAATTATGCAAAATGATGATAAAAATCCTTATTAAGGGATTATTATTAAGAAGAAGAGGAAAAAATGAAGCAGAAAGAATGAATGAGAAACTAAATTATGCTACACAAAGAGGCATAAAAACAATATGGTAGAGGGAAAGAAGGTAGTGAAGTGACCATTATATGAGCTTTTCCCTCACTGGTTCTCATGCAAGGAGGGAATAACACAACCAGTTAAATACAGGACTCTATTGAGAAGAGACATAAAACTCACCATAATAGAGGGAAAGAGGGGAGGGAGAGGAACACTGCATGAGATTTATTCTCATCAATCATGGTTTGAGGAAGAAATAACATACAACATTGAGTATAAAAAAATTGATCATAGTGTAGAGGCAGTAGGAGGGAGGAGGGGCCTAGAAAGGGGAGGGGTTAGAAAGGAGGGAAGAAGTAGTAAGAGGGAAGGGTAGGAAAAGGGAAGGGTGCTGATAAGGGAAAACTGAGGGAGGCAGTGGTCAAAAGGAATACTCTTTTTTTTTCAATGACTTGTTTATTTACTTTTAGTTTACAAGACTCAGTTCCACAATCACTTGAGTTTCAGATTTTCTTCCCTCCCTTCCCCTCCCCCCCCCCCCGCCCCACAGTGGCATGCAATCATGTAGAGGATCTGCAAATACTTTCACATTGTACAACAGTCTGGTTGTATAAAAGGGCTGTAACCAATGAGTGAACAATGGGAAAAAAGAAACAAAATCAAACGTGAAAAAGAACAATAGCATGTATTGCTTCAGTCTCCATTTAAACTCTAATCTTTCTAGATCTTACTCTGAATGTAGATATCTCCTTCCATCCTGAGACTTGTAGAATTGTCTTATAGCTGTGCATTGCTGAGAAGAAAAGGAAAACTCTTAAGGAGGGGAAAGGAGAAGGGAAAAAATAAAAGCCTAAACAGGGGAGGGAACAGGATGGAGGGAAAGACACAGATAGTAATCATAACTGAATGTGAATGGGACGAACTCTCCCACAAAACAGAGGCAGATAGCAGAATGGATTAAAAACCATAATCCTACAATATGCTGTTTACAAGAAACACATCTGAAACAAGGGGATACACAGAGGTTAAAAGTAAAAGGCTGGAGTAAAATATATCACGCCTCAGCTAAAGTAAAAAAAGCAGGGTAGGAATCCTTTTCTCAGATGAAGCAAAAGCAAAAATAGATCTAATTAAAAGAGACAAGGGAGGAAACTATATCCTGCTAAAAGGCACCATTGAAAATGAGGCAATATCATCACTAAACATCTATGCACCACGTGGTACAGCATCTACATTCTAAAGTAGAAATTAAGGATGCTAGAGGAAGAAATAGATGCCAAAATTAAACTAGTGGGGGACTTCAATCTCCCCTTTTCTGAGACTGATATATCTAACCTCAAAATAAACAAGAAGTTAAGGAGGTAAATAGAATCTTAGAGAAGATAGATATGGTAAACCTCTGGAGAAAATTGAATGGGGATAAAAAGGAATATACCTTCTCTTCAAAGGTACATGGCACATATACAAAAATTGACCATGTGGTAGGGCATAAAAACCTCACAATTCAGTGCAGAAAGGCAGAAATATTAAATACATCCTTCTCAGATCATGTTGCAATAAAAACTATAAGTAATAAAGGGCCATGGAAGGATACATGAAAAGCTAATTGGAAACTAAATAACTTAATCCTAAAGAACGAGTGGGTCAAACGTGAAATTATAGAAACAATCATCAGCTTCATTCAAGACAATGACAATAATGAGACAACATACCAAAATTTGTGGGATGCAGCAAAGGCAGTTCTTAGTGGAAGTTTTATATGCCTGAATGCATGCATGAATAAATTAGAGAAAATGGAGATCAATGAATTGAGCATGCAATTGAAAAAGATAGAAAAAGAACAAACTGAAAATCCCCAGTTAAATAATAAATTAGAAATAATGAGAACTAAAGGAGAGATGAATCAAATTGAATTCAAGAAAACTATTGAATTAATAAATAAAACTAAGAGTTGGTATTATGAAAAAGCCAATAAAATAATAGACCTTTAGCCAATATGATAAAAAAAGAAAGAAAACCAAATTATGAATATCAAAAATGAAAAAAGGTGAATCTATCTCCAATGAAGAGGCAATTAAAACAATAATTAGGAATTATTTTGCCCAATTTTAATCACATAAATCTGACAATCTTAGTAAAATGGATGAATATTTTCAAAAATACAAGTTGCCTAGACTAACTGAAGAGGAAGTAAACTTCTTAAATAACCCCATCTCAGAAAAATAAATTGAACAAGCCATCAGTGAACTCCCTGGGAAAAAATCTCCAGGGACAGATGGCTTTACTATTGAACTGTGCCCAACATTTAAAGAAGAATTGACTCCAATAATTTACACATTATTTGGGAAAATTGGAGAAGAAGGAGTCCTACCAAATTATTTTTATGAGACAAAAATGATACTGATACCTAAATTGGGAAGAGACAAAACAGAAAAAAAAATTACAGACCAATTTGTCTTATGAATATAGATGCAAAAATTCTAAATAAAATATTAGCAAATGGGCAAGCTAGGTGGAACAATGAATAAAGCACTGGCCCTGAGGAGGACCTGAGTTCAAATCCGGCCTCAGACATTTGACATACTTACTAGCCATGGGCATTTGGGCAAATCACTTAACCCCAATTGCCTTCCAAAAAAAAAGCAAAAAATAAAATAAAATATTAGCAGAAAGACTACACCATATCATTACGGGAATAATACACTTTGGTCAGGGAGGATTTATTCCAGGAATGCGAAGGTGGTTCAATATCAGGAAAACTCTCAGTATTAATGGATCACATCAACAACAAAACTAGAAGAAACCATATGATTATCTCAATAAATGCAGAAAAAGCTTTTGACAAAGTACATACATTCCTATTAAAAACACTAGAAAGTATAGGAATAAAAGGAATTTTCCTTAGAATAATAGATAGCATATATTTAAAGCCATCAGCAAGTATTACATGTAATGAGTATAAACTAGAAGCATTTCCAATAAGATCAGGGGGAAAACAAGAATGTCCACTATCTCCCCTCTTATTCAATCTGATACTAGAAATGTTAGCAGTAGCAATTAGAGAAGAAAAAGAAATTAAAGGAATCAAATTAGGCAAAGAAGAGGCTAAGCTATCACTCTTTGCAGATGATATAATGATATCCTAGAGAATCAAGTAAAAAATTTCTTGAGACAATAAATAAATTTAGCAAAGTTGCAAGTTATAAAATAAACCCACATAAATCCTCAGCATTTCTATATATTTCTAATGAAGTCCAACAGCAATAGATAGTGAGAGAAACACCATTTAAAGTTACTGTAGACATTATAAAATATTTGGGAATCTACCTGCCAAAACAAATGCAGTACCTATATGAACACAACTACAAAACACTTTTCACACAAATAAAATCAGATCTAACTAAGTGGAAAAACATCAATTGCTCATGGCTGGGTTGAGCTAATATAATGAAAACGACAATTTTACCTATATTAAACTACATATTTAGTGCTATACCAATCATTCTACCAAAAAATTACTTTATAGAGATAAAAAAAATTGTGACGAGATTCATTTGGAAGAAAAAAGAGGTCCAGAATATTGAGGCAATCAATGAAAAGAATGCTAGGGAAGGTGGCCTAGCTGTACCAGATTTTACTCTCTGTTGTAAAGCAGCAGTCATCAAAACTACTTGGTACTGGCTGAGGAATAGAGTAATGGAGCAATGGAATAGATTGGGTACAAAAGATTCAGTATTCGATGATTATATTAATATACTGTTTGATAAGCCCAAAGACCCCACCTTTTGGGATAAGAACTTACTATTTGACAAAAACTGCTGGGAAAAGTGGAATATAGTATGGCAGAAACTGCGCATAGACCATCATCTAACATTGTATACCAAAATCAAGTCTAAATAGGTGCATGATCTAGGTATAAAGACTGATACTGTAAGTAATCTGGGGAAGTAAGGAATAGTTTACCTGTCAGATTTATGGAGTAGGGAACACTTTTTGACCAAAGAAGAATTAGAGAGCAGTATAAAATTCAAAATGGATAATCTTAATTATATTAAATTGAAAAGTTTCTGTACAAAGCCATCGTAACCAAGATTAAGAGGGAAATGGGAAACTGGGAAAGAATTTTTACAACCAGTGCCTCTGATAAAGACTCATTTCTAAAATATACAGGGAATTAAGTCAAATCTATATGAATACAACTCATTCCCCAACTGATAAATTGTCAAAGGCAATTTTCAGAGGTAGAAATTAAAGATATTTATAATCATATGAAAAAATTGGAACACTAATGCATTTTTTGTGGACCTGTGAACTGACTCAACCATTCTAGAGAGCAATCTGGAACTATGCCCAAAGGGCTATAAATAATTGCGCACCCTTTGACCCAGTAATACCATTTCTAGGGTTGTATCCCAAAGAGATCATAGAAGTGGGAGGAAGATTCATATGTACAAAAATATTTATTGCTGCTCTCTTTGTGGTGGCAAAAAACTGGAAATTAAGGGGATGCCCATCAGTTGGGGAATGGCTAAACAAGTTGTGATATGTGAATTTAATGGAATACTATTGTGCTATAAGAACTGAGGAGGAGACAGACTTCATATTTACCTGGAGAGGCTTATACAAACTGGTGCTAAGTGAGAAGAGCAGAACCAGGAAAAACTTGTAGACAATCACAGACACAATGTATGTGTGAGAACCAACTTTGATAAACTGGACTCTTCTCAGCAACTCACAGTTATAAGACAACTCTACAAGACTCAGGATGGAAGGAGATGTCTACATTCAGAGAAAGATCTAGAAAGAACAGAGTTTAAATGGAGACTGAGGTAATCTACATGCTATCGTTCATTTCCATGATTGGATTTCTTTCTTTTTTCCCATTGTTCACTCCATTGATTACAACCCTTCTATACAACCAGACTAATGTCCAGTGTGAAAGTATTTGCACATCCTATACTTGATCGCATCCCGCCATAAGGGAGGGGGGGAAGAGGGAGGGGAAGAAATTTGAAACTCAAGGGATTGTGGAACTGAATCTTGTAAACTTAAAGTAAATAAACATATCAATTAAAAAAATAATAAATAAATGAAAAAAAAAAAACTGACATGTCAACCATGGGAAAAAAAATACTACTAGTAGGTCTGTATCCCAAAGGAATCAAACCAAAAGGAAGAGGACTAATCTGTACAAAAATGTTAATAGTAAATTTTTTGGGTGGTGGAAAAGAATTACGTAACTGGTATCCCTCATTTGTAAAAAAAAAAATCATACATGATTGTAATATTATTTAGTTATAAGAAATGATAAAGGCAATGAATTCAGAAAAACCTAAGAAGATTTATATGAACTGGGGCAAGTGAAATGAGCAGAACTACAAGAACATAGCAATATTGTACTGATAATCAATTGTGAAATGCTTTGCTACTCTAATCAATATGACAATCCAAAGTAATTCCAAAGAACTTATAAAAACAAATGCTTCTCTACATCCAGAGAGAGAACTGATAATCTCTGAGTGTAGATTAAAGCCTACTTTTTTCATTTCCTTTTTTTTTTCTGCAACATGGCTAATACAGAAATTATTTTTTTCATGACTTCACACCTAAAGTTGATGTAATACTATATTTCTTTCTCAATTGATGAGAAAAGGGTGAGAGGCAAGGGAAGATTTAGAATCTCTTTTTTTTTTCATGTTGGATGTTAAAATGAAATATATTTATTTTTAAAAATAGATTGTTCTCAATTTAGACTGAGTTTCTTAGGTGCAGGGACAAGGTTTTTGCTTATTTTATAATTTTTGCCTTTTATTGTACCACACTCTTTAACATTTTCAGCAATGACTGAGATAAAGATATAAATTACACAAATCAAATCTGCAAATCACTGAAAACCACAAAAGATATCATATTGATTAATAGAATTAGGATAAAATAAGTTGACAGATTAAAGAATTGGTGGGAATCTATTACCATAAAATTCAGTAGAGATAAATGGAAAGATTTATATGAGTTCCAAAATTCAACATCATGGATTGTGAATTGGGGAAAGAATATTGAGATGGCATCTGTCTAAAAAAAAACAATCTATGAGTTTCATGAATTCAGTGTCAATTAACAATGGGAAATAGTACCCAAAAAAAGCCTAATGATATTTTTGAGTACATTAAGACAGGCATACCTTTTAGGAAGCAGAAGTTTATTTTATTCTGCTTTGGATAGACCCTTGTTGAAATATTGTGTTTTCTTCTGGGCATCACATTTGATACAGGCCATTTATAACCTGGAGTATGTGCAGAGGAACTTAACCAGGGTGCTGATGGGCCTCTAGTTAACGTCATGAATAGCTAAAGGAACTGAGGAAATTTGGTCTAGAAAGAAAAATATTTCAGAGGGTAGCTGTTTTCAAATATTTGGAAAACTGTTATGTGGAAGAAGATTTAAGCTGAAATACCAATGAGAAAGCTAAAGGCATTGTGGGAAATTTTAATAATTACTTCCTAAAACTTGAAACAACTAAAAAGTTCTAACTCAGATTTTGTTATTCAGTGTTTTGTCTAGATTCATATGGTTAGCAGGTTGTATGGACAGACTTGAAACCAGATCTTTTTTCACTAAATCAAAAGATAACACTTGGCTTCCCATATATTTGAATGTCATCACACTTTTAGAGCCTATATTAAATATACTTTCTTATATAAAAGTTTCCTTAACCATGCCAGCCTCATATGATGCTGTCTTCCCTTGTTGTGTACCATCTGTACCACTTATTATTCACTTAAACAACCTTGAATCATTAATTTTATTCACAATTATTTATGTCTATTATCTAGAAATACATGGTAAGCTCCAGAGGGCAGGATCCATATTTTCTTTGTGTACAAATACTGCTCAGCACACTAGATATTCACATACTAATGGTTAGAGTGGTATTTAATGATTAAAATAAAAGCTGAATATATTTTTGGCAATGAAAAGAATGAAATAGTGTACTCATTTCAGCATGAAAATTAAATAATGTAAAAAATATTTTTTTCAGTATAAACTGGGTCATATTTTTCAGTGTTTTGGGTGATATTTCCCATAGCAAGTCAAACATACAACTGTTCACTTAATGTGAGTATCCACCACCATCCACCAACCACTCTATAAGTTTAAGGCTATAATTGAATGACTTTGGGAAACTGACATGGAGGAATTTGAAAAAGTAGTAGAATAAACTTGCATATCTGTTCTGTGATTCTCTAGATCAACATTTCTTAACCTGAGATCTATTAAGTTTTTGTTTCAATGTTTTAATAAGTGGATTTTAACATAATTGGTTTCTTTTGTAATTCTGAGTGATTTTTTTTAATAAGAAGGCTTCACCAGTCTGTCAAAGGTGTCTGTGAACTATTATATACACACATGTGTATGCATACACATGTGTGTACACACACTCACACACACAATACAAAGTATTGCCTTAGATTCAGGAATAGATAAAACCAAGGGGTAGGTGATACTTGATTAGTTTGGAAGAGAAAAACAAAAATCTCCAGCATTCAAAATGAAATGCTAGACCCAGTGACAGATGGATAATGAAACAACATTCAGTCACCATGACTTCACACATGTAGCCTGAAACTTTGCTGTGCTTCAGAGATGAAAGTGAAAATCTTTTCAGTTGCTGAGTGCAGCAGAATGGAGATATTCAATGCTCCTCCTCCTGGTACAACATGGCCAATAGCCAAAACTAATGAGCACATTATCCTCATCAGAGGTGACGATTGTGCATGTACATTTAAAATCACTCTTGACAAATGTATCTTTTGTCAATGTGCTTTTGGTTCCAAATTTTCCTTTGCAAATTAGCTTCAGGAAACACACATCATATTTCCAAAATTGTCCAGGAGGGATGGTCTTTATGCCACTCAAAAATAAACTAGCCAATATACACATCATAAAAAGCAGGCACCATTGAAGTTACAATGATATCTGCAAACCATCCAGGATTTAATCTATGACATTAACATGCTCTTTAAAAATTAAAAGTCCAGTAACAACTTTAATTATTGCTCATTTTAGTGGGACTAGCAGCTAGCCCTATCCTAATATCTTTCTAAGTTATTTTGTAGTTATTGTCATTTCTGTTTTTCTTTTCCTTTCCTTTTCCTTCCTTCCTTCCTTCCTTCCTTCCTCCCTCCCTTTCTTTCTTTCTTTCTTTCTTTCTTTTTTTCTTTCTTTCTTTCCTTCTTTCCTTCCTTCTTTCTTTCTTTCTTTCTTTCTTTCTTTCTTTCTTTCTTTCTTTCTTTCTCCTTTTTTCAATTTCAAGAAACATTCTTTAAATGTGGACTTGAATTTAAGGTGTAAGACAGTATGTAACAGTCAAATGAAAACTAGGACCAGAGAAAGACAACCAGGATTCTAATGTCAACCCTACCACTGTGTGGCCTGGCACAAGAAACATAACCACTCTGAAGCTCAGTTTCCTTATTTGTGAAATGGCAATAATGACACACTGCCCAATCTACCCATTTCTTCTCCCATATATTACCCCATCTCTTGTTACTGTGAGTCTGCACAGGTTCTCCTTGCCTGAAATGATCTTGTTCTTCACCTCTGACTCTTTGTTTCTTCCTTGCTCCTTCAGGACTCAATTCAAATCTCTTGCTCAGGAGCTAGCTCTTTCTTTCTATTCTCTGTCTCTTTTTCTCCATCTGTGTCTCTCTGTGTCTCTGTCTCTCTGTCTCTCTTTCTTTCTCTCTCTCTCTCTTTCTCTCCCTCTCTCTCGCTCTCTCACTCTTCAGTTATGCAAACCCTATTTCCTTTTTAGCCATGTTTAAAAAAAGCAAAGATAAAATGAAAAAGAAAAAACCTCAATATCCACTCAGAGTTCATGAGTTTTCTTTCTAGAGGTGGATACCATTTGTCATCATCAATCCTTTGGAATTGCTGTGGATCATTGTATTGATCAGTGAAGTTCAGTCTTTCACAGCTGATTATCATTACAATATTGCTGTTACTGTGTAAAATTTTCTCTTGGTTCTGGTCAACTTACTTTGCATTAGTTAATATAAGTTTTCTCACATTTTCTTTTAAGGAATCTATGTCCTTTGTCATTTTATATACTACAATATTATTCCATCACAATCATATACCACACCTTATTCAATCATTTCCCAATTTGTGGCCAGTCTCTCAATTTCTACTACTTTTCTATAACAAAAAGGACTGTTACAAATATATTTAATTGCCTTAAAAAGCTGCCAGTGCGAACATACACACCACTCAAAGGGAGGCATCCCTTTCTGGTAAGTCATTAAGTTGATCTAGGCGTTCCCCTTATTCCTCTAAATTAACAATATTCCTCAAATGATGCTATAGTATGACAAAACTTGATTGTCGCAGTCTCCAAAAATTGTCGTGCAAAGGACAGTCACGGGGTCATGATGGGATTGAGCAGTCTACAATGAAGAATTATGTAGAGATGATAAAAAGGCTGTCATTAGAGACATATAAGAGAAGAAAAAAAACCTAAGTCCCATACACAATGAGAGTAAGGATTAATGTGATTTTGTGTAGCTTATACATGTTGAACTGACATTCATGCTTTAGTGAACTACTAGACTTAGAGTCATGAACACCTGAGTTTAAATCTCACTGCAGACCTTTAATAACTGTATGATCCTGACTAAATCATTAAATCTCTCTCAGCCTCAATTTCCTCATATTTAAAACAGGGATGATAATAGCACCTAATCATAGGTTGTTGTGAGGAAAAATGAAGAAAAAGTACAAAAACATTTTTCAAATATTTAAGCACTATGTAAAAACTAATTACCCATATATAATATATCTACATGTGTATATATGTACACACTTGGGTGTATTCGTGTGTATATGTGTATCGACATATATGTGAATACATATATGTATACATATATATATATAGAATTATTCAGATTTACATTATTGGTAGAATATAGATGTTTAAAAAGTAGTCCCTTATTTGTAGAAGATGTTGGAGGTCATTAAAATAACTTTGGAAGCTCTCAAATTTGCTCTAGCCTTATTCCTTCTTTCTCTTTGATTTGGGTCCACTGGCAATAACCATCAAAAATATGCGTGCTACTATTAGCATAAGCTCTAGGGCTTTTACAGCTAACTGCATAGCATATATATCCAGAAAGAAACATTTGTGACTGTTTCAGTTGATGTTATTTATTTTCCTTTGGAATTCAGAGTCATTTTCAAACACATTAGAAGCATTAATTGGAAGCACATTAATTTGGAATTTGCAATTAATGGAAGAGATACAGAATTGAAATTTATCTTCATATTATGTATGAAAAAAGTTGGCTAACCATATTAAAAATCTAACACTATCAAAAAAGGAATGATTTCCAGTTTAAGAGAATGAAATATTGAAGCCATTTTCAAAGATATATGTATATGTAATTGACTTAGTGATTGTAAAACATTTATATCTACTTATGAAAGCTTATTTCTCTATACCAGGAAACACATTGATGAGCCAAATCTGAATTCCTTATTATAGGTCCTTGAAGATGTTGTTTATTAAATAAGTAATAATTATATTTAGACTGATTTTCTAAGTCACTGGGGTATTGTTGCCAAATAAGAGGGGAGACTGACCAAATATTTGCTATTTTTATTAAAGATGAAAAAAGGTAAAATGTTCTTAAATTCTAATGAGAAGATTTAGGCTATTGAAGTGAGGTTGGAATAGAAGGAAGGTTTGTGAAGAAAAATTATACTACCAGAAGAATATCAGAAAGCTTTGGTAGAGTTTATGAAGTCTTTTTCAAGGAGATCTTAGAACAAAAGGTATTTTTTTTTCTCCTCAATGTTATAAATACAAAAAAGAACTTTAAAAGGAAAAAGCCAGATTTGGAAAGTGACCATTGATTAAAAGATCATGTACCAGGAAAGGATTTTGTTTTCTTGACAAAGTTGTCTTTGGACTTAGGAATTCTCATGAACTCAGTCAAGGAGACAGTTCATCTAATGCAGGCATATAAGAGAATATTTTCTGAGAAAGGGCACATATGATCAAGGGATTTTAACACAAAATAAAAAGGGAAATGTTCAACTATTTACATTTATTCACCAAATTAGATGGCATGAGGAGTAGTATCTATGACTTAGAGTGGCAGGGAACAGATCTGTAACTACATTGATATAAGAAACTATCAGGTTTGAAAATTTCCTCTATCAATTTATTTCAGCACTTCCTCTGCATCTTAGAATCTTAGCATGGCCTAGAACACTGAAAGTTTTACTTAGTGTGTAACTAGATTCACAAAGCCAGTAGGTGTTAGAAGCAGGCCCTGAAGCCATATCTGCTGGAATTCAAGGCCAATTCTTTATCCAATCTTCCATGCTGCATCTCTATTATTAAACTATTTTAAATAAACACACACAAGCACACACACACACACACACACACACACACACACACACACACACACACACCCCTTCTACAAAGATCAACTCAGCATGGTGAGGGCCTTTTTCTTTGTTCCAACATGGATACTAATTGAACATGATTATTATCCAGTTTCAAATTAATCCTAATTTTTATGGGAAGAAAAAAAATTGAATAAAGATACAGTAATTTTTTAGAATATGATAATCAAGAAAGGTAGCAATAAAACATGTGGTCTTATATGTCTATTTGCCAGAATATGAATAAGAAATGAGGTAACCTGAAGATTTTTAAATGAGACAAATTTGACTAAAAACATAGGGATAAGAATAAGGAAATGAAGGTATCGCTGAAAAAATAATAATAGAAGTATATTTTGAATGGATAAAAAAACAAGCATTGTTTTTTTAAGAACGTAGACTCTTGAAGAATTTTATGTCTCAAAGTGGAAGAAAGAGCATGGCAGAAAATTGCTGGATGAGAATCAATGAACAGAAAAATAAAAACAATATAGTATTGTGGTGGGAATATGCTGCATGTATATATATATATACACACATACATACATATACATATACATATATATATATATATATATATATATATATATATATATATATAAACATTTTTTTCTTTGGAATGATCCCTTCAATCTCAAAATGCATCACATGGCCCTCTTAGGCTATAGGTGTGAAAATATGGAAGACGTTTTTTGCAATACTTTAAAGAGTACCTCTCTTTTCTTTCTTTAACTACTTGAAGATTTATTGTGACGTAGTACCTTTTCTTTCCTCCCTTATCCAAACACCTTCCCCCACTTTCCTCAAATGACTCAGTTTTCATCAGTACTATACATACCTCTCAGCTCAGGGTCCCATTTTTCCTTAATAAAACATCAACTCCTTGAAGGCAGATAGGAATTATTTTATTTGTAAGTTTTTATCCACCAGCGTTAGGCACATGTTAGTTTAAAAAAATGTTTGCAGAACTGAATTGAACTGAAGCATCTAATGGCATTATGTAGGAACACAAATGCCCTTTGTATTTTTTTTTTTTGTGTAATGCACAGCGTTCTGGACATAAAGGTGGAATTTTGATATGCCAAGTGTGACATGATTACTTCAGTGGATTCATCAATTGCTGTTGTGTATGTTTTTCCTCAGAGAATTCCCCTTGATATATATTTATTATAACTAATCATCTTGAGCCCAATGTTAGAAAGTATTCTAAGACACTAACCCTTGTCTAAGGCATTCAAATCTTCTAAAGGCAAACCATGAAGACAAATACCCTTGACAGAGACAAATGGTTATAGTAAGATAGTAGCAGAAAATAACTTAGTTGGACTTATTTTCTATACCTACCTAGAAAAAAAAAATCACAGAGTATGTATGAAAAGTGATCTAACATCTTTTCAGGACTTTGGGGACCTGAAGTGAGGAAGGAACACACTGTGAATTGCACCCAAAAGATGTTTGAATGATTTTTAGAAATGTCAAGATGGTTGTGTATGCCATGAAGTTGAACCAAAAGCTAATAAGAGCCTTAGCAATCATTTTCAGATTTGAACCAAAAAAAGGCTGATGTTAAAGGAAAAACATACAAAGTACAAGTGATACTGGATTATAGAAAGGAAGGAAACAGGCATTTACTAAACACCTATTATGTGCCAGGTACCATGCTAAGCATTTTATAAATACTGTCTCCTATTTTGATTGTCATAACAACTCTGGGAAATAAGTTCTTTTATTATCGCCATTCTACAGTTGAGAACACTGAGGAAGCAAAGTTTAAGTGACTTTTCCAGGGTCACTCAGTTAGTAGGCATCTGACTCACTCTCTGACTCCAGGCTCATTGCAGTACTACAACATCCACATTTTTTTCAAAGTAGGGAAAATAGTAAGATGATGAATTATACCATATGAAGCAACTGTCCTAAACATATTTTGAACTACCACAATCTAAACATGTGATTATGTAGCTCAATTTCTGGCATTGTATGCATCCCCCAGCATTGAGGAAATCAATGAACATTAGATAAATTTATGAATTTTATTCTCTTCCTCTACCCTGGATTCTCACAGCCATTACTACTAGAAAAACCCTTTAGCTTTCATGGAAATAAAGTCACAAGTCAGGAAAAATCCAAATTCCAGTTGGGGAAACCAGCTTCAAAGTTGATGAACTCAGAAGAGGGAGTTAGGGGATGTTTTCTGGGGAGTGTAAGGGAATCTCATGAGCAAATCCTATTATGTCTTAATGGAATTGGTGCATGTCTCTCCCACACAACCTGCTGAAAATTTGCCCCTGAGACTGGTGATTAAAATGAGTGATGAACAGGGATTCTAGTTTCCCTTCTGTTTGGTTTGCCTCTTGTGTTCCAGAAAACACCTGCTGAGTTCACCTCTGGCTTCCCATGGGGTATTAACAGAGAAAACTGGCTAGCCTGTAATGACTGAAACACAGTACCTTCTCACCATGAAGACTTTCAATGCATCCTCTGTTTTAAATACAAAAGAAAACTATTGATTCATGGCAGGGAAGAGGGTGGGGAGATAGTGCTTGACAGACTGGGATAAATGAGCTCTGAAGGCCCACTGTCAACTAAACAAATCTATTTAGTGCTAATGGTCAAACTGGGTTGGGTACAATCCATCAAAGAAAAAGGGTGGGGGAGTGGAAAGAAATGAAGCAGCAGCATAAACAGCCTTGCAAATTAGATGAAGTTTTGGCTGGAGATTTAACTTGACAATAATGGAACATCCCCCAAACAGCATTTGGAAAGCCCACCCAAGTTTTTACAGTAAATAGGCTGTAGTGGTTCCTGATATCGATTTCTGCAAGTAGCATGGTATGCAATTAAAGTTTCCATTACAGGGTTAAAGCAAATCAGTGGCTAAAGACACGTTCTATTCATTTTTAATGTAACACCTGCTACTACAACAGGTAGAATAAAAGTACCTTTATTTTGAAATCACCTCTATGGGAAAACATTTCTAATTCTGATGTTGCACAAAAACAGAATAGACGGAATGATTGGCACCAATTTTACAAATGAGCAAATAGCTTTAGTACAGAGAGCTTTAATACTTAGTACCTAGTACCAGGACCACACAGTGATTTAGTTAGGATATAGGTAATCTCAATATGTCTCTTCTAGAACCATGATTCTAGCATTGTTGTTTACTGCCCCTAGATCTGTTAATTTATCTAAACAAGATATAAGTAAACTCTAAATATTGAAATTCCTTCCATCAATATGTGTGGGGAGCCAGCGGTGGGGAGCATTGCTATCCCTCAGCAGGGCTGAGAAAGTGTGGGAGTCCTGCCATCTCCAAGCAGGGCTGAGGAAGAATCACTGCCCCAGAGGTTGCTAGTGGGTGCATAAAAAGAGACAGGACTCCCAGAATAGTGAAAGTATAGAGCCAATGTTTATTCTTCCAGGCACAAGCTTTATGGAACCAAAAATCTCCTTCCTAATTGGTTTCCCCTGGAGACATTGTGCATTTCTTTGTTCCCAGGCCGAGGGTGTATTTGCCATGCTTATCTCAAGGAGATAATCCTCACACCTGTGTGTTTGGGCTCTTTCCTGGGGGATGGAAAACCAATCCAGGCCCATCAGCAGGCCAAACACCTAATAGGGCTTGTTTAGTCATCAGGGTTAGAGTCCCACTGGCCTGTGGTCCTCTACAAATACCTGTGGGTACAAATTAAACAATTCCCTCAAGCATGGATCATCTAAGAAAATTGGGGTAGTGAAAATTGAAGTCACTTGCTCAAGTTATCCGATTTGTGTCAGAGACAGAAGTTGAACGTAGGGTTTCTTGAGTTTGAGGTTTTCCCCTCTATGTTATGGTACAATGCCATCTCATGCAATCAGAAACAATTAGAGCTTATTTAGAGTTTATCTAGTCCAGAACAACTTAGAGTTCATCTAGCTCATTCCAAATTTGACACAATAAGAAAGTAATGTTAAAAGAAGTAAAGTAAGTAACTTATCCAAGGTCATACTATTCATTAGTATTATTTTACATCACCTCGAAGAGAATATGCCTTCTTAAATACCCATTTTTGTTCTGTTCATTTTTTTTTCCTTTTTGATAAATTCAGTTTTCTTATAATTATATATAAAACCTTGAAAGTCTTATTATGGATAGACATTAAATCTAATGTGGCGACTTCCATCAGTGACCTAAAGGCACTGCTACCTGCTGTTGAATCAAAAATTTACTTCAAGGGGGGGGCAGAGCTAAGATGGCAGAGAGTAAGCAGTGACTTCTCCGAGCTCCCCAAGAATTTTGTCCTTGGGAACTAAAAAGTAAATTTGAGTGGATTTAAGAGTGACAGAACCCATTGGAAGACAGAGAGTGACAGATTCCCAGCCCAGAGAAGTGCCTAATCAGGTCGGGGCAGGGAGAACAGAGCACACAGGAGTGGCACCAGCACGGACCTGAGAGCAGAGTGCGGCAGACTGGGAAGCCCCACCCAGCAGACTCACCCAGCTGGAAGCTTCTGCAGCCCTCTCACAGCTGAGGTGAGGACCAACATAACTGGGTAGGAGGGAACGCAGGGCGCATAGCGGGTTCAGCGGTTTTTCCTGGGACTGGCAACCCGCGGCCGGCTTTCTTGAGCCTGCCTGAGAAGCAGCCCAGAGAAAGAGGTGAAAACCTGAAACAGACTACCCCCTGGCCTCAGGTAACTCAGGGGAAACACTGAGATTCCTGGCCCTGGCCTCAGTCGACATACTCAGAGGCCACAGCTCACTAAGTCAACAACCAAACTCCTACCTCCCAGCCTGAGAAACTCACCCCAGAAGCATATATCCACTCTAAAAATACAGGATATAGGCAACCACAATGGGGAAGAAGGAAACTACAAAGGCTAGAACCATCAAATCATTCTATAGTGAACAAGAACCACCAAACTCAGAAGGCAACACAGACTCTACACACACACTGGAGACCGCAGAAGGAAATGTGAACTGGTCTCCAGCCCAAAAAGCATTCTTGGAGAATTTCTTAGAGTATCTCAAGAGGG
>CM053583.1:384200075-384217312 GCA_028627135.1 Pseudochirops cupreus | reverse complement strand
TAGCACTTAGTACTAAGTGCTAAGTATCCTGCTAAACAGATTACTATTACAGGGGGAAACACTGGGATGGCTGTTTTGGGGTGGTGGGTGGGGGAAAGACGGGGAGAAAATATGTAACTCAAAAAAATTTAATAAAATAAATTTAAAAAAAGGAAATAAAAAACCTCAAGCAAATGTAGAAATGCAAAAATATTAAGTACACATCTTTAGAACATAATGCAAAAAATACATTAATAAAGGGTAATAAAAGTATAGATTAAAAATTGGAAACTAATTGAATTCCAAAGGACAAAAAAAATCACAAAACCCTCTAAAATTTAAATAGTGACAATAATGAGAAAATACCCCTAATTTGTGGGATTAGGGGAAATTTTATATTTATAATTGCTTTATATCTCTAATTGCTTGAAACCTAATTCTTTTGCAAATCAAGACAACCCCCTCCTGATATAATTGTTCCTCTTTGAGAATGAAGGATGAATTACAATCTGTGAGTAGCTGCCCCCTTGGAGGACCCAACAGGACCATTCCACTTGGGCAATGCTGCTATTTCCTCAGCCTCCTCTTCATCCTCCTTCTCCTCCTTCTTTTCCTCTGTTCACATGAGGAACCATAGACTTACATCTGGGTTCTCTTTCCAAAGGAATGTAAATGTTTATTGTTATATTTTGCAATGTATCTGTATTTGGGGGCTAGATATTTTCTTCCCTACTTATTTATTTATTGGTATTTTTTTTTAAACTGGGACAATTAACACTTTTGTTTCATATATTTTATTTATAATTTCTTGAAATGTAGTTCTAGAAAAATGAGCTTTGATAAAGTTCATTGGAATTCAAATAAAGCTACTAGACTATGCCTTCAAACCAAATCATTTTAGTTTTCACTGATTGGCCAATAATAGGCCCTAACCCAAGCTTCACTTGCTCATTGTTTGGATTTTGGTGACTCAGAGTGAGTATAAACAGCAACTGTTTTGTATTCTGGCCAGAAACTCTTAGGATATTCCTATCCCTGATTGATTCTTTTGTGAAGACAAAGAAGCCATCTTTTACCTCAAATTACCCAGTTCTTAACTACTGAGTGGGTGTTGCCTCAGACAAACCTAAACCTTGTCACTGGACTACATTGACTCTGTAGGACAGGGTGGGACTGATGGCGTGGTACAGCCCTGCCTCATTTGAATCCAATTCATTTTCAAGTTAAGACATCACTCTCCTGATCTCATTGGTCCTCTTGAAGAACTAAGGATAAACAACAACAATCTCTAATTGCTCATATTAATCAAAAAGAGAAAAAGCAGATCAATAAATTGGGCACACAATTAAAAAAAAAACTATAACAACAAAAATTTAAAATCCTCAATCACACACCAAAGTAGAAATTCTGAAAAACCAAAGGGTGAGGTAATAAAATTGAAAGCAAATAGCCATTGAATTAACAAATCAAAATAGAAACTAGTTTTTACAAAAATCAAAAACAAAGTAGATAAATCATTAGTTAACTTGATTAAAAAGAAAAATCAAATTACAAGTATAAAAAAGGGTGAATGTAACACAAATGAACATGAAATCAAAGCTATTACTAGGATATATCTTTTTTGCCCAATTATATAGCAATAAGTATGATAATCTAAGGGAAATGGACAAATATTCAGAAAAATATAAATTGCTCAGATTAACAAAAGAGAAAATAAAATATTTAAATAATCCCATCTTAGAAAAAGAAATTGAGTAAGTCACAAATGAGCTCTCTAAAAAAAAAAAAAAGACCCTGGACCAGATGGATTTATAATGAATTCTACCAAACAGTTAAGGAACAATGACCCCCAATATTATATAAACTTTTTGGGAAAATAGGTAAAAAAGAAAAGTAGTCCTACTAAATTCCTTTTATGATACAAATATGATTTTGATACCTAAACCTGGGAGAGCAAAGAAAAAACAAAACAAAACTATAGCACAATTTCCCTAAGGAATATTGATGCAAAAAATAAAATAAAATTCTAGCAAGGAGATTAGAGCAATATATAGAGCAATTAGAGCATGCATGACTATAACTGGTGGGATATGTAGTAGGAATGTAGGACTGGTTCCATATTAGGAAAATTTGCAGCAAAATTTACCATATCAATAAAAACAACAAAAAGACATCATTATCACAATCAATGTGGTAAAGGCTATTGAAAAAATATAAAGCCCATTCCTATTAGAAATACTAGAAAACATAGGAATAAATGGAGCCTTCCTTAAAATTAGAAGTAGTGTCTATCTAAAATCATCAGGAAGCATTATCTGGAAGGGTGATAAACTGGAGAAGCCTTTCCAATAAAATCAGAGGTGAAGCATTTATCCCCACTATTATTTAATTTTGTACCAGGTATGTTAATTAAAGCAATATTAGAAAAAAAAAGAAATTAAAGGGATGAGAACAGCTAATGAGAGGGGAAAAAGCTGTTCTTTGCAGATGATATGATGGTATACTTAGAGAATACTAGAGAATCATCTAAAAAAAACTAGCTTAAATAATGAATAACTTTAACTAAGTTGCATGATATAAAATAAATCCACATAAATTTTCAACATTTCTAAATATTGCCAACCAAGTTCAGCAGGAAGAGATAGAATGAGAAATTACATTGAAAATAACTGAAGACTATATAAAATTCTTGGAAGTTTCTCTACCAAGACAAATCCAGGAAATACATGCTAAAATAAATAAATATATGTTTCAATAAAAAATGAGGTAAGTGCATATATACGCACATATCTGCATGCAAACATAGTATGTGTATACACATATGTATATGCATATACATATTTGCATACATATACACACGTGCATGTATACACACATATATTGTATATCTATACACACATACACACACACACACACACACACACACACATATATACATATACTACACATAAGCACTATTCACTCATATCTTTAAAAAAAATATGATGAACGCTCAAAACAATACTACTTACTTGTATAGGTCAAGAACAAAGGAGTAGATAAACTCATTTCCTACCCTGCTCAGACCATATCTGGAGCATAGTTTAGGAGCTTAAGGATATAGTTTAGTTCAATTTAGGGCACTACATTTTAGATAAGGTGCTAACAAAATAGAGGGCACTGAGAGGAGGATACCTAGGATTGTGGTGGAATTCAATAACATATCTTGGGGGATCCGTAGATAAAGCTAGGGATGATTAATGTTCACAAAATGCAGTCATAGATGTCTTCAAATATTTCAAGGACTAGAATATGGAGAAGGTGTTTGATAATATTTTCTTGACTCCAAAGGGCCAAATTAGGAATGATATACAGAAGTGAAAGATAAGTAAATTTAGGACTGCATTTTTTAAAAAAACTTAACAATTAGAGCTATTCAGAGTTAATTGACCTCATTCCAAAGATAATGAATTTCCAACCATTGTTAGTCTTCATTTAAATGGAAACTGGATGACAATTTGGAGTAGGAGAGGTGATTCCCTTTCAGATAAAGGGTTTGACTAGGGAACAACTGGTGCATTTCCAAACTCTGGGATTCTATGATTCTTAGAAATTTTCTGATCTTTTACTTTGTACTCAGTAGTATAATAGATAACCACTGCAAAACATAGGTAAACATTTATGCACTCATGGGGCTTAAAATCCTGTTATCTTTAGAGAAATAAATTATATCCAGAGCACCAAATTCATTGAGGACAACCAGTAAATAATTCTGTTCTTCTCTGGTCCTTCAGCAAATATACTTGGTAGAGTGCTAATTGCTAGGGTATGATAATGTCCTAGAGTGGTTTTATATTGTGAAAGCAACGGTCATGTATGTTTTTAATGATATTAATCTGATTGAGAAAATATATGCCAAAATAATTCTCAGAGGTTCATATAAATTTTTAAGCTCTGAACATCTTTACTACACTACAAGATATACATCCCTAGATAGACACATACACATACTTCAAATATGGACATATGAATATATACATATTCAAATATAGACATAAATATAGACATATATTATATATTTATATTCATATGTACATGTATAAAGGTGAGAGGGCAACCCTATGGCTCAGTGGATAGAGTGTTGGCCCCACAGTCAGGAAGAATCATCTTCCTGAATTTAGATTGGATCTCAGATAGTTGCTAGCTATGTGACCATGGGAAAGTCACTCAACTCTGCTTGCCTCAGTTTCCTCATCTGTATAATGAGCTGGAGAAGAAAATAGCAAACCATTCCATTATCTCTATAAAGAAAACCTCGATTCGGCTCATGAAGCATTGGACACAAGTGAGAAATGACTGAACAAAAGAAACAACAATGTACAACGTCATGGATTTGAGAGAGAGAGAGAGAGAGATTTTTAATGGGGCAGGAAATCTAAGAATATACTTTTCTGGAATTGCAGATATTTTCAAATGGATATGTAGTACAGCCAGACAACTTTGAACCATTCCACAAATCACAAAAGATTAAGAAATTTGCCTCAGAGACAGATAAATATGATTAAATGTGCTTCATTTCTTGATTTAAACCTCACTGGAGGTGATACAGTGGATAGAGCACTGGGCCTGATGTCAAAAAGACATGAGTTCAAATCAGATGTTAGACAGTAGCTTTGTGATTCTAGGTAAGTCAAATAACCCTCTTTGTTTCAGTTTACTCATTTATAAAATGAGCTGAAAAGGGAAATTTCAAACCATGCTATTATTTTTTACAAGAAAACCCCAAATGAGGTCATGAAAAGCTGGGCACAATTGAAAAAAACAAACAACTATGAGTTGTGGTCAGAATCAAGATGGTGGAATAAAGGCAGGAAGTCACCTGATTTTCCCAAAACTCCCTTCCAAACAACATTAAAATAATATCACAGATCAATTTCTGGAATGTCAGAATCAATTGCCAGAGGTCAGAGGGAAACAATTTTCCAGGCTGAGATGACTTAGGTGGTTGACAGGAAAGATCTGTCTCACGAGGGTAGTAGTTGAACATAGAACACAGTGCAAACAAGGCCATGCCCTGGTAAGGCAGCAACAGGCTTTGTGGACAGCTAAATCAATGGGAATAGCAGCTTTAGGAGCTCTCAGCCTATATAGTATAGGTGGTCATAAGTGGGATAGGTGAAAGCATTCTCATAAAATGGGAAAGATTGTGTCACCAAACTTGAGCTAGGGTTTTAGAAGCTCAATAGGCCTAAATTTCCTGTTCCTGCAAAATGGTGTGCCACTGCTCCCCTTCCCTTTTTCCTGTAGGGGCTTTTTGTAATAGCCCCCTTTCTGCTAAATAAGGATATTCATAGCATTATTTCTCTGTATTCAGTAGAAGGGGCTTTCCAGGGTCCTATGTAGATTGTGAGGTTATGCTACCCCACCAATGGGGTACTGATCCAGCATTAGGGGCTTTTGGGTGGGAGGGGTTTGGGGATTTGTGTGGGTTTTCTGGGAATATTGGGGTCTTTCATAGAATTGTTTGTACAAGTGTATGTACTGCTTGCTTGCCTCTTGTTGGGTGCCTTCCTATACCAGACCTATCTGGAATGGGTGATGCCCAATTCTCGCGCAACTTGTCTTTAGAATAAAGAGCTTCTGTTTCTACCTGGAGAAACCTCTGAGTTTATTTCAGTAAGGGTCTTTGGGGTCTTTATCCCAAACAGTCAGAAGGAGAATACAAGGTACCAAAAATTTATAGGATCCCAGAACTAGCTCTGAAAATAACATGCAAAACCAGAAGCCTGAGACAGTACTTTTTCCATCCCAGGAGCAAAGAATAACTTTAACATACAGTTAAAAATCAATAAATAGATTGAAAAAATGAGCAAACAATAACAAAAAAGATCCTGAGCAGAAAAAGTTACTGTGGTGACAGAGAAAATCAAGACATAAACTCAGAAGACTATGAAATCAAAATAGCTAAATGCAAAACCTCTAAGAAAAAATGTGAATTGGGCACAAGCCAAAAAAAAAATACTTGAAATACTCAAAAAGTTTTTAAAGGTCAAAAAAGAGAGGTAGAAAGAAAAATAGGAAAATGAATGATGAAAGAAAATTATGAAAGGTCAACAGCTTGATAAATTAAAGGCACAAAAATACCTTAACGGTAACACCTTAACAAACAGAATTGGTGAAATGGTAAAAGAGACACAAAAATGCACTAAAGAGAACTCCTAAAAAGCAAAATCAGTCAAATTGAAAGAGATTCAAAAATTCACTAATTTAAATTTTTGTGTTTTATCCCTCTTAATTTGCATACTCTCACTTTAAAACACTTTCTCTTTCCACTAAATAAAAACCTCAACATTGTGACTCTCTTCCATTTAGAAAAAATCTTTTCAGTTTCCTGTTAGATTGTTATTTAACAAAATGACAGAAACTGTGAAAAATTATTTAGTTCTGAAAACCTTCATGGTTTTCAATTCAATCAAAAGCATGATCCATCCATAAACAAGTCTGATTGTGTGTTTCATGTGAAAAAAAAAAAGGTAATATGACCTCAACATGATGTGGCTCCTTTCCTTTTGTCCTTGTTTCTCTAGCAATAAAAAGGAGGGAGAGAGTTAAACATTTGTTCACTTGTCAAATTGGGCAAAATTCTTCAAGAAGAAAAATTATATAGTACCTCAACCACTTTAACAGTCTAAGAGAAAAAAGAAAAGAAGTATTGATTTTTGTTTAGTTTGATTTTTTTCATTCTGCGGGTAGCTCTGTTCCTGAGTATATAAAAAAAAAGTTATTTTAGATTCACATTGCAACACTTCTTACAAGACTAATGTTCTCAAGGAGACTGTCTACTCTATATTTGGACAACATTGCTTAGATATATTTTGGTTTTACTTTATCCTGTACTGAGTTTACTGGAATTGTCAAAAGATTGAGGCCTGTCTGCCCAGGAAATGGTATGGGAGGAGTGGAAACCATCAACTCAACAGAACAGATTAAATGAAAAGAAGCTTGTTGAATGAGTGGAAAGGGCACAGGACTGGGAATTGGGAGAACTGTGTCCTAGGCCTGGTTCTCCTAACTTGTGTGGCCTCAGACAAGTCCTTTATCTTCTCTGGGTATCAGTTTCATTATTTGTGGGTTGGACTAGAAGATTTTGAACATCTCTTCTGGCTCAGACATTTTGTAATCCCATAATGAATATTAAGAAGATAAGAACACTTACCTAAGAACTGGGAAAATCTATTTTTCAACCTTCCTAATGTCATGACCTTTTAATACTTGTATGTGGGTGTATCTGAATGTGGGAGGACCCTCCTGGAGATGGACAGAGGAGTGGTGTCTCAGTTCCTAAGACCATGGGAAATATGTGTTTTCCCATGGTTTTAGGCAACACCTGTGAAAGGGTCGTTTGACCCCAAAAGGACTTGCAACCTACAGGTTGAGAAGCGCTGATCTAAAATAAAATCTTAGAAGGCAGAGCAAACTGTAAGCCTCAGTTCCCTGATCTATGAAAGTATCTACCTCCTGGGATTATTGTGAAGCTCAAATGACATAATATGTGGAAAGCATTTTCTAAACTTTAAATCTCTATATAAATGTTGGCTCCTGTTTTTATTTTACCCTTGACAAGTCACCTACCTCTATCAGTCAGTTTTCTCATCTGTAACATAGGGATAATAACGGTGCTTATCTCACACGGTTGTTGTGAGGACCAAATGTGATCTTGTATATGAAGTGCTTTGCAAATCTTAGAGAGGGTCCCTTAATCAGTCATTGTATCAAGTGCTGTGTTAGGCTCAAAGAAAGTTAAAAGACAATCCCTGCCCTCAAGTAGTTCACAAATGCTAGATGTTGTTGTTGTTACCATTATCATGTCTCACCACTGACATTATACTAGTTATATGAAGGTGGGCAAATGGCTTAGCCTCTCAGAGATCTTCTTGAAGTCTGGGAACCCTTGAAGACTTTAAGTTGCAGACTGAGCATTGTTCTGCATTGATAGAGAAAGTTTGTTCATCAGAAGATTTCATGCAAATTGAATCACACCTCTAGTCTGGAAGTACAGGAAGGGGAGGAGGGAAGGGAAGATTAATCCTGAGCCAAAATCTAGCCAGGAGAAAGTAAAGAGTGAAAAGACAATTTTAGTGGTCTAAATCATTGACTTAATTACTTAAAATATTTGTTAAATGTAGTGTTTTGAGAGCACATACTAGATAGTATAATGGAATTGTTTTAGGTCCCTGCCATTGCATAGCTTTTGTTATAAAGTGGTGAAGGGCAGGGCTATATCAAAGGAAACTGCCAACACCTTGAAATAGGAATAAGAAACAATAGGAACAAACACCCAGGCAAGGGAAACATTTCCAGCTGGAAGACATCCAATGCTGTGGGGGTTATGTGTCAGTACTGAGGTTCCCTGAGCCAGGATTTTTCAATTTTTAAAATTACTCTTAGTGTTCTTAAGATTTGCTGTTCCCAGTTTTAAACAGGCCTCACTCTTCAGGACAGGGCTTCACCTCTGGGCTAGGTGATAAAACTTTCTCTATACCCTATGGCAATTGGTCTATAATTAGAGGATATTGGAGAAGAGATAGGTCTACAATGAATACATTTGCCTGGTTATTTCTGAAATTTTCATTTCATTATGAAAATGAGAATTTTTTTTGCCCTAAAGCAAGGAATAAAGGTAAAACATTACTAGTTCTATCCCTTCCCTTCCATCTTATGTTCCCAAGAACATAAATTCAGAGCTAGAAAGGAAATTAGAAGCTATCAAGTCCAAATCATTTCTCACTTAACAAATTAGACAACAGAGGCACAGAGAGATTAGTTGATTTGCCCAGGATTACACAACTAATAAGGGTTTGTCAGGGTTGAACCCCAAAGTCCATGCCTTGTCCCTTATGTAATACTTCCTCTTTAATACTTATCAAAATTTCTTCGAATAGAAGCATTGCCTGTTCAGAGCATAATGGGAGATAAAGGCTACTACAAAGTGGTGCATGTGTTTGTTTCCAGTGTCAGAAGGATTCACATGGGGGTTTGGAGCCTGCACTCTGGGCTTGGGAAGAGTTGAAAGGAATTTAAAAGTATTATCCCAATTAAAAGTGTGAACTAGGGACATTTTGGGGGCAGTGAGTAAAGAAAGCCTGGCCAACCACCTTAGTAACTCTGCTGTGTACTTACCATACAAGCATTGTATAAACCTTTCTGACAAAATTGCTGACAATGTATTAATTAGTCCTCTAGGCATATTGACACAGGACAGTTCTACAAAAGAACAATTAACCCCTCCACATTGCCTCCTGCCCCCATCCCAGGAAGCAGAAGCTAATCAGAGGACAGTGCCCGCAAAATTCACAAAAAATAAATAGTGGAATCTTCACGGAGAAGATGTTCAGCAGCCAAACTCTTTCTTTATACAAATATTAGATGTATGATCCTGGGTAATTAAATTATGCTCCCTTGGATTTGATATCTCTAAGGTCCCTTCCAATTCTAATTCTAGTTAGACAGAAGAGCAAAGATATAATTGGATCTGGAGTCTGTAAGACTTGAGTCCACATTCAACCTCCTACATTGACTAGCTGTATGACCCTGGACAAGTCACTCAATGTATGGCTATCTTTATTTCCTCATGTGTGAATGGGAATAACAATCACATCTCCCTCCCAGAGTTGTAAGCCCAAATGAGATACTATTTGTAAAAAGAATTTTGCAAAATTTAAAGCTTGCTCTAAATGCTAACTATTATCATCACAATGATGATATGGTAAGTTGGCAGAGAAACAGTGAATGAAAATTTAGGCAAAGAAAGTATCATTAATTGAAGAGTTGGGATAAGGGGGCAAAATAAAGGAGAACCACAGGACCATTGTGAGGAAGGTGGCAGAGTCAGACCCAAAAAGCAGAAAGCCTGCAGAGCCAGTGCCTGAGAAATGGAGTAGCTAGTGTCCCTGCCTCCCTTAAAGTCATTATCATGAATGAAGATGGGTTTTCTTAATCCTTGGGCACAGGTAGTAGGGGTTGGGAGAATGATTTTGCCACTTAATTTTCTCTTGCTATTTACTTGGTTATTCTGTCTTATTTAAATGCTTTACTATTGGATTCTCCCTTGTCTATTGCAAGAGAAACTAAAGGGGCCTTTAATTGTCTTCATATAATCACGATTATCCCCAAAACAACCCACACTGAACAGGAGGGTTCCAAACTTATGTGAGATTCATATATCACCTAAACCCTCCCACCTGTTGAGTCATCATGGATTCTTCATTATCGCTTACCCCCCATATCTAAGCTTTGGCCAGGGCCTGTCAATTTCATTTTTACAACATCTGTTGAACACCCCTTTCTCGTTTCTGACACTGCTACCATTCAAGTACAAGTTTTCATCACCTTATTTTTGTATTATTGCAGTAGCCTGCTGGTGGGTCTGCCTGCCTCAAATCTCTCCCTACTGCAATCTATCTTCCATTCAGTCACTAATGTGATTTTGTCTAAAGCGCAGGTCAGATCACATAGCTTCTCAACTCAATGAATTCTAGTGGTTGCCTATTTTCTCCAAGATCAAATGTAACTAGATCTGCTTGGCATTCAAAGCCCTTCATAATCTAGCTCCCTCCTACCTTTTCTGTCTTCTTATACTTACTACCCAACATATACTCTTCAATCCAGGGACAGGGCTTCCTGGCTACACTGTGACCAAGACACCCATTTCTTACCTCTCAACATTTTCTCTGACTGCCCCAACCTAATACCTGGAAGACCCCTTTCCTCCTTTCTGACTACTGACCTCTCTGTCTTCCTTTAAATTCTGACTAAATTCCTATCCTCAACAAGAGTCATTCTCAAATCCCTCTGGATTCTGTTTCTCTCCAACTGTTAATTATTTCCCATTTATCCTGTATGTAGCTTTCTTGGTATATTTGCTTACAAATTACTTTCCCTTTTGGATTATAGGTTCCTTAGAGGCAAGTACCTTCTTCTGCCTCTCTTTATATCCCCAGTCATTAGCCATATAACTTACAGTCCCTAGCATATAGTATGAGCTTAATAAATTTCATTCTTGATGAGGATGATGATGAAGAGGAGAGAAGAAGGAAGATATTATGTATCAAAAATAAAGTCACCATCATAACCTTATTTTTCTCATGTGCTTCACATCTCAAAAGACCTCTCTATTATGCCTAATTCTTCATTTTATTCTCTGGAAAATTCTATTCATCTTCATGATGAGATAAAACCTTCTGGTTTTGCTTTTTATCCTGTCATCTCCCCTGTCTCCTCCAGAAGGTTAGGCCCTCAATCATTTCATTTCTTCATCTTTAATCTTGACACATCCACTCATACTTTATCCATTCCTTACTAATACGTGAAGTTTAACCATACCTTAAAAGAAAGACTTCCACTTCATTTTGTCATAAGCTCAAGTTGTTTTCCACGTCTCTTCTCTCTTTTCCATATTGCCAAACTCCTAGAACATATTGCCTACCCTTCTTGTTGCTTACATTTTCTTTATTTCTATTCCTATATCATTTGCAATCTGGTTTCTGATCCCACCATTCAACTGAAACTATTCCCTTCAATGTTACCAAGGAGCTCTCAATTGTTAAATCTAATTTTCTTTTTCACTCTCCTCATCCTAATCATAGATATATAGCTTTTGATGCTGTTGAATACCCTCTCCTCTTTGCTTTCACAACTCAGTCATCTTCTGGTTATTTTCTTACTTATCTCTTCTCAGTCTTAATCAAAACAACATTATCATTCTCCTACTCCCAGAATACAAAGTATTTTGTTTTGTGTTTCCATATTGTGTTCTGACACTATGGTTCTATCTGGGGCCATCTTCTTTTCTTTATACCTCTTCTCTCATTGTTTGCATTACTTCCCTGGGTTCAATGAACACTTCTATTCAGATACCTCCCAAGTCTATACTTTAATCCTTAATTTTTCTCTCCTATACTACAGTAATAAAAACAAATTACATATAAGACATTTCCACTCAAAAGGCATTTTGGTATCTCAAACTCAACATGCACAAAATAAAACTCATCTTATATCTAATTTTCCAAATTCCCCTAACTCTGTTTAGGGCCAGGACATCTTTCAGGCCACATAAGTTACTTGACACCACTCTTCCTCAGCCTCTCCCCTGTATGAACAATCCATTGCTAAGTCCTATTAATTCTACTGAAACAATATCTCATCCTCTCCACTCATCCAAACATAACTTTGATTCAAGCCTTCATTTCCTCTTTCATGGACTACCTGAATACGCTCCTGATGGGCCTCCCTGCTGCCATTATGTCCCCTTTTTAATTCATATTCTAGATAGCTGTCAAATGCTTGTTTGTTTTTTTTTCCTTAGAGGCAGATTCAAAAGTAATACATTCCTCTCATCACGACCAAAATGCCTTAAGAATACCATTAAATGAACCATGGTCCTGTGAGAAGACTTTGATACTAACACTAAATCTATACGGAAGACATCAGGGCACCTCTTCAAGGAAAAAGGGACATGAGATACTCCATAATGGAGGCCCCCAAGAACTGAAGAAGGTTGTTGTTTTGAAGGCCACTTCCTGAAGAGGGGCTAGGTTGAACTGATAAGTCACCTGGGATAAATTTATGTACCTACTAAATTTCAGTGATGTGTCATAAAAACTCAGTTGCCCTACCCTAGTTATAAGTTTGTGTACTGCTATGTCTGCATGACCGTCCATCTAAATAAACTTCCTGGCCCTTCAATTACCTCTTGTGTAAAATGCTTTCCTTAATCTGGCATCTGAGGCTTTCCATGTACTGGCTGCAAACTACTTAATATAGTTCTTGGCACATATTAGGCACTTAATAAATACTTATTGACTGACTACTTCTCCAGACTTCTAACCAATCAATAAATATTTACTAAGCTTCTACTAAGTGCTAAATGGAAATGAAACATGGCTGGCTTGGGTACCTTTCTTAAATATTAATTCTGAGTGGAGTCATCCAATCAGAGGGAGAGGCTGCTGAGATGGAGGGAAATTTCAATGGGTGAATTCCAGGCCTGAAGAGAAACTTAGATTGCAGTTGAAGCTCTGCCTCTAATGTGCAACATTGGGCAAGTTTCTTTCTTTTCTGAGCCTCTATTTTCTTGGGTGTGAAGTAAGAGGTTGTGACTAGACTGAATGGAATAGAAGAGGGTAAAAAATAACATTTATTGGAAACTTTCCTTCCTTCCTCCCTCTCTCTCTCTCTTTCTCTCTCTCTCTCTCTTTCTCTCTCTCTCTCTCTCCCTCTCTCCCTCCGTCTCTCCCTCTCTCCCTCCCTCCCCCCCCCTCTCTCTCTTCCTCTCTCTCTCTCTCTCTCTCTCTCTCTCTCTCTCTCTCTCTCTCTCTTTCCCGGTCTCCTCATAGGGTATCACACTGCTGCAGGGACTCTTCCCTAAGAGAATGTAAATTTTAGTCTCTAAAACTATTTCTTTTCTTCTTTTCATTTTTTTTATCTTGAAGGCCAGCCTTAATCCCAAATCACTCTGGTCCCAGAACAAACCCTACTTGGTCACGGTTTGGCCATGAAATGGCTCAGAATGAACTTAAATAACAACAGTTTCTCTTATGCCCATAAACCCTAAGAATCTTCCACTCACAGATGTATTTTTGTTACAGAGGTCATTCTTTGCTCCATTTTTATTAAGCCTTAATCACTGAATGGGCACTGCCTCAATCAAACTAAGACCTGTTAAAAACCTTTGCTTGAAAAGGCCAAGGTGACCCAGTGCATCCTGGCCCATCTCCAGTTGTCCTGACCCATATCTGGCCACTGGACCCAGATGGCTCCTGAGGAGAAAGTTAGGCTTTTGACTTTGCACAGCCCTCCTTCACTTAAATCCAGTTCATTTGCATGTCATGGTATAATCTCCCTGATGTCATGGTCCTCTTCAGGAATGAAAGACAAATAATATTAAGATCTTACCATGTACTTTGAACATATATTATACTTAATATTAAAAAGTAAGATATTTGGGGGGGAGCGGAGCCAAGATGGTGGAGTAGAAGCACAAATTTGGAATGAGCTCCGCCTCTAACCATCTCCAATACTTGTAAAAAAAATTGACTCTAAACAAATTTTAAAGCTACAGAACCCACAAAGTGACATTGTTTCTCCTGCTGAAGACAGCCTGGGCAGGTAGCCAGGAAAGGTCTATCACAGCATGCTGGAAGCCAAGCACAGTCCCACAGGAGCCCAGCAGTCATGGCCCCAGGGAGCCCCAGCCAGCTGTGGCCAGAGCAGACTTCAGGACAGTGAATAATCTGCAGCTGTGGTGTTTCCAGACTTCTCAACTCGTAAATGCCAAAGACAAAATAAAAGGTCAGTGTGGAACTCTGTTGGAAAAATGTGAGACAGAAGACCATGATCTGGCCCCTACCTCTAAGGTGAGAAGCCACCAAAGGCCTGGCAGATACAGCCACAGCCTTTTGGCCGCCTCAGGAGCTCCTGGCCTGCAGATAGTAGGGGAACCAAGCTACCATTCAGAGAGTAATCCCTTTTACTTTAACCTGCTTGGATCTGGATCACAGTCTTGGGTGTTCATCTTGGGGCATGTGGCCAGTGAGCCAGAGCTTGAGGGGGCTGTAGAGATGGCACAATCCTAATAGCTCCAGCAGCCGTGAAAACCCCAGCAATTTGGGACAAAGCTCTCTGCAATCTGGAGGCAGAGTTCTAATGCGGCAAAGAGCTCAAAAGTCAAGTAATTGGCATCCAAGATGAGCAAGCAAAGGAAGCACAAATAGACCATGGAATCCTTTTTTGGGGACAAAAAGGATCAAGAAGCAGCAGGGAAGAAGGCAGCAAAGTCAAAACTCCTGCATCAAAAGCATCCAAGAAAAATATGAATTTCAGGCCATGATTGAGCTCAAGAAGAATTTGGAAAATCAAGGAAGAGAAGTGGAGGAAAAATTGGGAAGAGAAATCAGAATGATGCAAGAAAATCAAAAAAAGCAAGTCAACAGCCTGTTAAGGAGACCCAAAAATACACTGAAGAAAATAATACCTTAAAAAATAGAGTAACTCAAATGGCAAAAGACGCCCAAAAAGCAAATTAGGAGAAGAATGCCTTAAAAAGCCAAATTTGCCAGATGGAAAAGGAATTTTGAAAACTCACTGAAGAGAATAACTCCTTCAAAATTAGACTGGAGCAATTAAAAGCTAATGACTTTATGAGAAATTGAGACAATATAAAACAGATCCAAACAAATGAAAAAATAGAAGGCAATGTGAAATATCTCATTGGAAAAACCACTGAACTGGAAAATAGATCCAGGACAGATAATTTCAAAATTACTGGACTAGCTGAAAGCCATGATGAAAACAAAACAAAACAAAACAAAACAAAAAAACAAAACAGCTTAGACACCATCTTTCAAGAAACTATCAAGCAAAATAGCCCTGATATTCTAGAACCAGAGGGAAAAAATAGAAATTGAAAGAATTCACTGATTTCTTCTTAAAAATAGATCCCCAAAAGAAAACTTCTAGGAATATTATAGCCAAAATACAGAGTTCCCAGTTCAAGGAGAAAATGCTGCAAGCAGTCAGGAAGAAACAATTTGAATATTGTGGAAACACAAACAGGATAACACAATGCCTAGCAGCTTCTACATTAAGGGATCAAAGGGCTTAGAATGTGATATTCTGGAGGTCTAAAGAGCTAAGACTAAAACCAAGAATCGCCTACCCATCAAAACAGAGTATAATGCTACAGGGGAAAATATGGTCATTCAATGAAATAGAGGCTGTTTCAAGCATTTTTTTTAAATTGTTAATTAATTGATCTATTTCCTTGTTTACATCATTCATTTCCACAAGAATTTGAGTTACAATTGCCCCATCTTTCCCCTACCCAACACCTCAAAACAGCCATCTCACTTTATAACATCTCCCCCAATCTGCTCTCTCCTATGTCCTCCCCCTAACCCCTCTGACTTTCTGGTGGGGCAGGATGGATCTCCCTACCACAGTGCCAGTGTATCTTAATTACCAGTTGGATGTAGTTAATAATAATAATAATAATTGTGTGTATATATATAGATAGATATAGATATAGATATAGATATATATAGATACACACACACATATTTTTAACATTTGATTATAGAACTTTAAATTCTAGATTCTTTCCCTTTGTCCCTCGTCACCCACCCCCACTGGAAGGACAAGCAATTAAATACAGGTGGTACCTATGTAATTACACAGAATAGGCATATTGTGAGAGACTAATTATATGTCCCTCCTTCCTATCCTGCCCCTCCTTGTTCTATTCTCTACCCTGTCCCTGTCCCTGTCCCTTTACAGAAGTGTGTACTTCCATCAACCCTTCCTCCCACCCTGCCCTCTCCTCCATCATCCCACCTCTCATCCCCATCCCCTCTACTCTCCTGTGTGGCAAGATACCCAGTTTAGAGTTTATTTCATTCCTTCCCTAAGCCAAGTTCAATGAGAGTAAGGTTCACCCTTTCCCTTTTGCCTTCCTGTTCTACCCCTCCATTGTAACAATTATCCTTTGTGGCTTCTACGAGATGATTAACCCCATTCTGTCTCTCCCTGTCTCCCCTCATTCTACTCCTCTCCCACCTCAGAATTTCACCTTTTAGAGTATTGTCCCTTCCTACTCAATTATCATGTGCCCTTTATGTATTCATATATACACATACTCAGATATGTGTTTGTATGCATATATAAACCCTCCTATATAGACATATGTGTATGTATATACACATTTGTATGCCCTTCACCTATCCTCATACTGAGAAAAGTTTCATAAGTTACAATTATCACTTTTCCATGTTGGCATGTAGATAGTTCAACTTTGATAAGTTCCTTATGATTTCTTTTCCATGTTTATCCTTCTCATATTTCTTGTATTTGAGTTTCAAACTTTCTTTTCAGTTCTGGTTTTTTCAGCAAGAATTCTTTTTTTTTTTTAATTTACTTATTTACTTTTAATTTACAAGATTGAGTTCCACAATCACTCGAGTTTCAGATTTTTCTCCCCTCCCTTCCCCCCCTCCCATAGTGGCATGCAATCATGCATAGGATCTGCAAATACTTTCACATTGTACAATAGTTTGGTCATATAGAAGGGTTGTAACCAACGAGTGATCACTGGGAAAGGAAAAAAAAAAAGAAGCAAAACCAGACACGAAAGAGAATGATAGCGTGTTTTACTTCAGTCTCCATTTAAACTATAGTCTTTCTATATCTTTATATGAGTTTAGGTATCTCCTTCCATCCTGAGGCTT
>CM053583.1:384178239-384199575 GCA_028627135.1 Pseudochirops cupreus | reverse complement strand
GGGCGGGGGAAAGACGGGGAGAAAATATGTAACTCAAAAAAATTTAATAAAGAATCTCATATAAACAAAAAAAAAAAAGAATTCCTGTAACTGAAAAAAAAAATTGCCTTATGGACAATTTGGTAATGAATCTGAATTTCACTAGACCAGTTCTTAGGTGTTAGTTCCAATTGGAAGCACCCTTAAAATGTTTTCTGCTTGATAGTACCTGCCCAACTTTGTTTCCAATAATACACCATTTCCTCCTTATCAGGAAAAGAAACCTGAGAAGGGGAATACTGGAACCATATTCTAATTTATCAGTCAATAAACATTTATGAAATGGCTATGATATGCCAATCATTGTGCTAAGTGCTGGGGATACAAAAAAGAAGCAAAAGGTAGACCCTAGCCTTAAAAAGTTTACAATCTAATAGGGGAGACAAAATGCTGACAATAAAAAACAAGCTCTCTATAGGATAAAGGGAAATAATTTATAGAGGGAAGGCATAAGAATTAATCAGGATTAAGAAGGCATCCTGTGAAAGTTGGAATTTAACTGGGAATTAAAGGAAGTCAAGGAGGTCAGTAGTCTAGCATTTTTGGCACAGAGGACAACCAGAGAAAATGCTCAGAGTGGTGGAATATCTTATTCTGTGCAGAACATTCAGGAAACCCAGTGGCACTAGACTGAAAAGTACATGGCAGGAATTAAGGTGTGAGAAGACTGGAAAGGTGGGGAAGAGGGGTTATAAAGGGCTTTGAATGCCAAATAGAGAATTTTGTATTTGATTCTGTAGGCAGTAGGGAGCAACTGAGGTGTGTGTGTGTGTGTGTGTGTGTGTGTGTGTGTGAGGGAGAGAGACAGAGACAGAGACAGAGTCGGAAATAGAGAGCAAGATCTTGAAATTTACACCACAGGAAATAATATACTCTTGACTAAAACAAAACTTGAAGTTTGAATTACAAAGTGAAAAATCACTTTCATTTATATCTTAATGATATAGGTGTATGTGTATGCATGTGTCTTCACAAGCACTAATATGTAATTTGTATAACCTTATCTGGCTGCCCCAGAGGGTAGCCAGAGAGGGATAGACTGATGGAAAGACAATAGATTAATCTTCTGAACTTCAAGAATATATTAGGAGGGCCAACATAAGTAGAAGACACACTGTCCAGATGCTGGGGGTTAGAGAAAAAAGGCAAAAATAAACCAAACCTAACTCAACATAAGCTAAACTAGAATGGTATGAGGAGAATAAAGTAAGTGGTCTAAACAAGATGCATGGCCTAAGCCATTTAAGGAGACTCTTTGTATAAAGGTTGGGACCAGAGAACTGGAAATATTTTTGAACAAAATGTTTTATTAAAATATCAGAGGTAAAAATGTCATTAAGTATTAAAGAGTTGTGACTCAATCAATTATTTTCCCCTAGAAAGCTGGTCCCCTGGAGAGAAGATTGATAATAAGCACCATCTGCTGGAAACATACTGAATTGTAGAGTTCAGCTTTCTTCTCTAACCTAACAAGGAATATGTGACACAATGCCCACTAAAGGTAGTACTTACTTGAAGGGGTGAATGCTGGTCTCTCATGCTCCTAGGGCCACCCAAGGCAATTCAATAAATTACTGAGAGTGTATAGATCACTGTGGGACAATGGCATGCCATGGGGCTCTTAACATTTTATGGACTGGGGTATAATTTCATTCTATCCCTTAATTAGTAAATAAACAATATTTTCTGAAGCATCAGAGGTTAATTGCCTGGGGACCTGGTGGCTACCCTGGAGAATGTGCCATAAAAATGGAGCTACCTCTTTTCACAGGAACAAGTGAGATGAAATAGAGAAGTGAGAAATTCCCAAAGTATACTTGGGCCCTTAATGTCAGGGGGAAGACTGACACACAGTCATTTTCCTTAATTCTGCCTTAATATATTCACATACAGTCACAATCATCAGATAACCAAGAAGACATATAAATTCAGAATACACAGAAATAACTGACATGTTACTAAAGCAAATGCACAAATAATAGCTCCTCAATGTTATTGTTGTTGTATAAAATTTATACTCTTTAATTTCTTTAAAAATACTTAGAATATACCAACCACACAAAAATGAGATAAAGTCACAACAATGTATGGATATGATGTATGTGTGTTTCGAGGGGGTATATAAAAATAATATTCTCAAAGGGATGCATGGGCATTCATATACACACATGTGTGTGCATATTTATGTGTATGTGTGTATATGTATATATATATGGATCCATGTGTGGAGAGAAAGGAGAGAAGAAGGAGAGGAGAGGAGAGAAAGGAAGAGAGAGAGACTAAGAAAGAGAGACAAAGAGAGAGATTAGACATAGACGTAGAGATGGAAATGGAGAAAGATATGGCTGTGTGTGTGTGTGTGCGCGCGCGCACGCGTGTGTTTGTGTGTGTGTGTGTGTGTGTGTGTGTGTGTGTGTGGTTGAGACATAATGGCCTAGTGATGAGAAAGCCAGCCCTGAAGTCAGGAACACCTATGCCTATGGCTCACTTCTGCTATGTTGCCACATACTGGCTGTTTCACCCTGGACAACTTATTTTCTTTTGTTGTATTGTTCTTTTGTTCTAAATATTTTATTTTCACTTTTTCTAGTTACATTTTTTTAACATCTGCTTTTTAAAAATTGAATTCTAAATTTTCTGACTCCCTCCCTCATTTCCCCACTTCCTATGACATATGTTCAGTCAGGTAAAATACGTGACCATAAATTGTCTGAGAGTGTAAGTTGCAGAGAAGGTGCCAAACAGCATCAAGAGGAGGAGTTTCTCCTACAATTAAGATCACAGGTTTATTTCCAAATATTATAAGTACAATTGAGATTAATAAGTACTTTGTAGTTTAGTCTTATAGAGGTGACTATGGTACAGTATTAAGAAGTAAAGTGATTTGCCCAGGTTCACAGTCCAGCATCTATCAATGTGTCAGAGGCAAGACTTAAATCTAGCTCATTCTAACTACAAGGCCAGATCTATATTCATGATGCTATGAGCAACAGAGAAAAAGACTCAGAGAGACAGAGGCAAAAAGAGAGAGGAAAGAAAGGTAGGTAATGAAAGAGAGAAAAAAAGATACAGAAACAGAAAGAGAGAGACACAGAGACTGAGGTGGGGGGAGACATGTGAAGGATACACTCAAATGGGTTTTCTCCCTGTTCCTCAAATCATCATGTTTATACCTATTATTTCTATCCATTAAGAAGAAAGCTGGTTTTGCCTTGAGTCAATCAGTTAATAAACACTTATTAAGGCTCATTGTGTCCCATGCTCTGTGTTAAGTGCTGGATAAAAAGAAATGCAAAAACAGTACCTGCCTTCCAAGAGACAACATTGTAATAGGGAAGTAAGCATATAAAAAACATATAACACAAAATAGATGGAAAAAAAATCTAAGAGAAATCCCTAGCAGCTGGAGCGTTGGTAAAGGAGACACAGCAATGACTCCTGTATGAAGAAAATGAGATTTGAGTTTTGTCCCAAAGTGAGCTAACGTTGAGGAGTAAGACATGAGAGAATTCTAGACATGAAGATTACCGATGTTCAATTGTCCTGTGTAAGGAGTAAGGAGCAGTTCTGTGTAGCTCTGAAATATTCTTTGCCTTGATTCAAGCTGCACAATATTGATGAAGAGTAGAAATTCAACTGACAAGAGCCCAGAGCAAAGATGGCAGCATAGAAGCAGGAAAACTCCATGGCTCCCCCCATAATCACCTCAAATACCTATAAAATATGACTCTAAAGAGATTTGGAAGCTACAGAACCTACAAAATGACAGAGAGGAACAAATCTCCCATTGAAGGCAGCCTGGCAGGTAGACAGGAAGGGTTCATTGTAGTGTGCTTGAAGTCAAGCCCAGCCCTGCGTGGGTTTTAGCCCCAGGGTGGCCCCAACCAGCAGTGGCTGGAGGGGACTTCAGGTGAGTGGATCACCAGCAGCTGTGGCAATTTCCAGAAATATCGAACCACAAATGCCAAAGACAAAGTAAAAGCTGAGTGAAGAACTCTTTTGGAACGAGAGGGAAAAGAGTGTGGTCTGACCTCTGCCCCTGGAGTGAGAAGCAGCTGAGGAGTGGTAGCCCTGCAGTCTCCTCCATGTGGCTGCCTCAGGGCTCCTGGCCTGCAGATAGTAGGGGGGGCCAAGTGAACATTCAGAGGGTAATAGCTCTTGCTTTAACCTGCCTGGATCTGGATCATAGTCTTGGGTGGTGGTCCTGGGGTGTGTGACCAGTGAGCCAGAGTGTGTGGGGGTCAGCAGAGGAGGCACCCAACCAATAGCTATGGCAGCTGCAAAAACCCCACCTATTTGAGACAAAGCTCTCCTCTCTGGAAGCAAAGTTCTACTGAGGCAAAGAGCTCAAAAGTCAAGCAACTGAGAGGCAACATGAGCAAGCAAAGGATGCAAAGCAAACACAGCAATCAAACATTAGATTCCTTTTTTGGGGACAAAAAGGTATCAAAATATGAAATGGGAAGAAGACAATACAGTCAGAACTCCTGCACCAAAAGCTTCCAAGAAAAATATGAATGGGTTACAGGCCATGGAGGAGCTCAAGAAGGACTTTGAAAATCAAGAGAAGTGGAAGAAAAATTGTGAAGAGAAATGAGAATGATGCAAGAAAATCTTGAAAAGAAAGTCAACAGTCTGACTGAAGAAAATAACATGTTAAAAAATAGACTAACTCAGATGGCAAAAGAGGCCCAAAAAGCCAATGAGGAGAAGAATGCCTTAAAAAGTCAAATTTGCCAGATGGAAAAATAATTTTAAAAGGTCACTGAAGAAAATAATTCCTTCAGAATTAGACTGGAGCAAATGGAAGCTAATGACTTTATGAGAAATCAAGATACTATTAAACAGATCCAAACAAATCAAAAAATAGAAGGCAATGTGAAATATCTCATTGGAAAAACCACTGACCCAGACAATAGATCCAGGAGAGATACCTTAAAAATTATTGACTACCTGAAAGTCACGATCAAAAAAAGAACTTAGAAATGATCCTTCAAGAAATGCACAAGGAAAATTGCCCTGATATTTTAGAACCAGAAGGCACAATAGAAATTGAAAGAGTTTACCAATCACCTCTTGAAAAAGATCCCAAAAATAAAATTCCTAGGAAGAGTAGAAGTTCCTGGAAGACCTCAGTATTTCTAGAGAAAATATCTTCCATTTGTTCTTTGCTCTGGATATCCACTGTGACACTGGCAAACATTTTTGGAAACTGTATTTCTCCCTCTTTTATGCCTCATTTGATATTAGTAATGTGTGTTGCTCAGTAAAATTATCTTTATTGTTGAGCCTTTTTATCAATCTTATATGATTATAAGATATTCATGGAAAGACCTTATCAAAAAATCTGATCAAGCAATTGTGTGCTGGCAAATATTTAATTAGTAACTCTCAAACATGTATATGCAAAGTGTTTTTCAATTTAATCTCTATTATTAACATTATCTCCATAACTTTCTAAACTATACCAACAATAAAGCAATACATCAAGCCCTGATTTGTTGTGTAATATCTGAGGTGTCAATGCCAAGAGTGAGTAACAATTGGCTCCCACCAGCTTCCATGAGCTGTTTCCAGCACTCATCCCTATTTGTAGATGTATCTACATAGTTCTTATGTGTTTCTTGGTAGCTACACTTCCAAATATGTCATACATTCTTCAGTCATTTAAAATGTAATTTCTCTCTCTTTTTCTGTTGGTTTCATTGGTGTTATTCATTTATTGATATTATGTGGAAATATTTATGATTTTGTGTTTATTTGATATTTTGCAAGTTTGCTGAAGTCATTGTTTCAATTAATGTTTAGTTGACTCTTTAGAGTTCTTTACCTGCAGCAATGACAATGTCAATCTCAGACCACTTTTTACCTTATAATATCCTTGTCTTTCAAATGTCTCTTAACACTCATGATCCTGGCTCCAGTCCAGCTCATGCAATTTTCTTCACCTATGGGACATATTCAATGACTTGCTTGGCCAGCTCTATGGAGGGGAGAGTTGTGCTCTTTGGTTTCTGGGGCTGGTTTTGAAAGTGTACTAATGTCTGGGACCCAGGACCCATCTCCTCATCTTAGCCCACTCAGTCATCTTCTTGTCATGAAAATAATTTGAATGTCCTCCACAAATGGGAGCTTCACATATGTCTTCTCAATCTGGTCATGATGTTATTCCTTATAGTAACTAGCAAAATATCAAAGAATGGAGAGTTATTATCAAGAATATTTCCCTTGGGCAGGAATACCTTATTGAAGCTTCCTTAAATCTGATACAGCTGTAAAGACACAGATTGCTTCATGTAGACACTGGTGTAGGTGATTTTGGCAGGCAGTCACTCCAATTCTATGTGGATATTTAGCTGCTTAGTTCTGGGACAGCAGGAAGAACAGATTGAGGGCCAAGTCATAGTGCAAACAGGCTGACTCAGGGAGTTGCCACTTACATTCAAAGAAATAGCATTTGATCTGGGTCATGTGGTATTTAAAGGATAGAATGTGTTTTCATAACATGCTCCAATAGGTGCCAATCTCCAGAATGTCACATGTCAGAATGAGCTACTATTTGGTCAGTTTTAGACTCATGCTCAGTAGGAAATTGAGTTGGATGTGGCCCTGTTCTTTGCTACACTTGTATCATATCATCTGCAAAACATGGCAATTTCGCTATTTTTAAAAATCTATGCTTATTCCCTCAATTTCCTTTTGCCTTATTTCAAGAGCCAACATTTCTGTACTGTGTCAATAGAAACTGTGACAGTGGCATCCTTGTTTCATTCATTACTGGCAAAGATTTTGGCTTATCTCCATTACATATAATGGTGGATCTTGGTAACTGAGAAATGGAACACTTATTTCCATGTTTTCTACTGCTTTTTCTTAAGAAACAGAAATAAGTATTGTTTTAAAATCTTATCTTCTGAAAAAAAATTTTTAAGAAAAATATTAACTAAGTAGACTAAGTATACTTTTGAAAAGTATACTTTTCCTAACACTAAAAGAACCCTGAAATTCTGACTTGAACCCAACCTGATCAAAGTATATAATCTTTGTGATAAGTTGTTTTGATCTTTTTTTGTCCATATTTTATTTTAAATTGCTTGCATTACTGTTCATTAGGAATATAGGTCCATAGTTATCTTTTTTTCTATTTTAATTCAACCAAGCTTATATACCACAATATCTAGTTCATAGAAAGAATTTGGCAGAGTTGATTCCTCTGCTGTTAAGAAGTTTAGGTAGCATTAGAATTAATTGCTCTTTTAATATTTTACAGGATTCACCTCAAAAACTATCCTCCTCTTTGTAAGTTCAGTTGTGGCTTGTCTAATTTCTTCTGAAGTTGAGTTGTTGAAATTCTTTGTTTCTTTTTCTGTCAGTTGGTATATTTTATATTTTTTTAAATATTAATTTTATTCAAAATAATGGATTTTGTTGATATAGAATGTACAATTCTATTTTTTAAAAAATTTTTTGCTTATGTATTATGATTCTCCTTTTCATTTTTGAAATGGGTGATTTGCTTTTTTTTTTAATCAAAATACCTTATGATTTATCTATTCTCTTATTTTGTTTTAAAATGGCTTCAAATTTTGTTTGTTATTTCAAAGGTTTCTGTTTTATTTTCAAATTTGTTAATATCTTTATTTTCAAGTTTTCTATGTTAGCATTTCATTGAGAGTTTTTTTTTTGGTTGTCCAGTATTTTATATTACTCAAATCATTAAGCATCTTTTCTTTCTCTTTCTAATTAATAAAAGTATTTAGCCACATAAATTTTTCTATAAGAACTTCTGCGGCTATGTATCAAAAATTGAAAATTGAAATATTAATCATTAGTGCCATGATAATGAAATTATCTGTCATTTATTTGTTGACTAAACATTTCTTTATTAAATTATTTAGACTCTAGGTTGATTTTAAAGCTTTTCAGTGACTAATATATTTTGAGTTATTGTTAGTAAAGCATATCTGCAATATTTCTCCTTTTTGCATTTGTTTATGATTATTTAATGTCTAAGATATGATTTATTTTTGTACATGTGCCAACCACAGTTGAGAAATGTGTATAGGAAGATAGACCATTTTAGGTATGTCTGACTATGTTATCTCTGTGATAAAGAACTTCAATAGCTCCTTATGATCTCTTGGGAAAGGGTACAAACATTTCAGCTTGACTTTGAAAACCTTTCACAACCTGACTTCAGTCTTACTTTACAGAATTATTACATATTATTTCCTCTGAGGCATTCTAAGTTCCTGATATAATGCCTTCAATTTACCTAGAATTGAGCATCTTATTTCTAGTCTTTGTGCCTTTGCACATGCTGTGGCCCAAGCCAAGGATGCAATCCTTCCTTACCTTCCTTCAATGTTTCACTCATACAACAGTTCCTATGCTGTCTTTCCAAATCCCCTATAAGTTAATTCTCTCCTTCTTACCAAGTTTTCACTTATCTGTTTCTAAGCTATATATCCCCAAAAGCCCTTTAAGTGAAAGTAAGACTGAAGTCAGGTTGTGCAAGGTTTTCAGTGTCAAGCTGAAATGTTTGTACCCTTTCCCAAGAGATCATAAGGAGCTACTGAAGTTCTTTTTCATAGAGATAACATAGTCAGACATACCTAAAATGGTCTATCTTCCTATATACATTTCTCAACTGTGGCTGGCACCTGTACAAAAATGAATCATATCTTAGACATTATATAAAAGGCTACACCTAAGGATGTAGAAGGTCACATGTGGCCTCGAGTCCATAGGTTTCCCACCACTGGACTATATTAAGTGATTTGAGGATAGGAATTACAAAGCTTTATAATTGTTTGATTTTGTGTGTGTTTAGAGGTGGGGTTAAGGCGGTAGTTTTTTAGGGAAATATTTTCTTCAATGGACTTTTGAACCCACTTTTCCCTTTGGTCAACTATAGTTAAATGGATTTTTGTACCTCTTTTTCCATTTGGCCATGATTACTGTGTGCCAGGAATTGTGCTAAGTTCTTGGGTTATTAAAAAAGGAAAAAGAGAAAAGAAGAATTAGTTTTTCACTTCATAGAGCTTGCTTTCTACTAATTTTGCCCTCAGAAGTAGCATCATAATAACTAACATTTATATAGGGTTGTAAAGCTTTCAAAGCATATTGTAAGATACTCATGTTAACCCTATTAAGTAGAAATGAGTTGCTGTTATTATGTACATTTGACTGATTAAGCTTTAGGAATTTAAGATACTTGCCAATCACCTATACAAGGTTAGCTTTCAAACCCAAGTTTCTCCTGATTCCAAGGTCTGAGTCCTTCCCATTATGTAACATAGCAACTATGCCTGCCTGTTATAGACAAAACAATTCTAATCTACTTTCCACGTTATAGTCTACTAAATATTTGGGAGCATACTTGGTATGCTCCACCCTTGAAGACCATCTAGTCTAGGAGTTCTTAACGTAGGGTTTGTGAACTTTAAAGATAGATACACAAATATATGTATATTTGTAGGTATATGTATATATTAGAAATACATATACACAAATATGCAATGCATGATGATATTATATGATCTCTAATATGATATACAATATATATTATGATACAATATGATATATGATATGATTTTTTTTTTTTTTACAAATGAGAAGATGGAAGCATAGAGAGGACAAAGTTAAAAGAAAAAGAATCAAGGATAAGAATTTGAATTCAGGTATTTTGTTCCCAGAATGTGTGCTCTTTCCAATGTATTACATTGCCCCTGAATATCATTTCTAAATCATCCTGATTTTCCCAAGTACTCACAGTGGGGTTTTGAAATTCTAGAGCACCCTAATTTGACCTCTCTCAATAATCTCTAATTTGCCAAGCCCCTTTTAAAGTTTGATACAAAAAAAAAAAAACACTGCTGATATGGTTTGGCCAGGTCAAAATAGAATGGGATGACTAGTTTTCTGAATCAGGACATAGACATCAGGACAATTACTTCTAATAACACAATTTAAGACTGAATGACTTTTAGATAGGCCTTATAACACTGTTGAATGATACTGAATTTCTTTAGTTTGTTTGGCATTTCTTTTTCACATGTGATAAACAATTGGAACATGGCCACCGACATCCTATATTTACTTCATATAACTTCTATGTGCTGAAATCATAAAAAGTCTCTAATATTTACAGGACCTAATTCCTTATTTCTTTTATAACACTCTAAGCCAGTGGTTCTCAACCCGTGAGTCGCAACCCCTTTGGAAGTTGAATGACCCTTTTACAGGGGTCACAGAGGTCACCTAAGACCATCGGAAAACACATATTTCCAATGGTCTTAGGAACCAAGACACCGCTCCTCTATCTGTCTCCAGGCAGGTCTACCCACATGCAGATACACCCACATACAAGTATTAAAGGGTTGTGGCATTAGGAAGGTTGAGAACCACTGCTCTAAGCTTCACATATTTTTCAGTAGAATTGACTACTTCATTGGGGCACTTAAACTGATGGTTAAAAAGATGAACTAACAAGTGTTACAAAACTAATTCCCACCTAGTTGCTATTCTCCCAGGTGACTGCTCTGGTCACTTACTCACTAAATAGAATAAAGCTCATTATTTTAAAAGAAATTAGATTGTTAAGTGAAACCCAGTACTTGATTTCTTCTAAAATTATCTCCTAGAAAGGAAGTTTCTAGGAGGAGTTATATATATATATACACACATGTTCATTTATGTATGTGTGCATGGACACATAAAGAAATATATAGCTTTGGTTATGATAAGAAGTATATTTTATGACAAATTTTATGTTTATTTTTAGTTTACAACATTCATTTCCACAAGATTTTGAGTTACAAATTTTCTCCTCATCTTTCCCCTCCCCACCACCCCAAAACAGCAGTCCCACTTAATACCCCCTCTCCCAATCTGCTCCCTCCAATATCCTCCCCCATCAACCCTCTGACTTTCCAGTAGGGCAAGATGGATCTCCATATCCCAGTGCCTGTATATCTTATTTCCCAGTTGCATGTAAAAAAAAAATTATATATTTTTTTAAACATTTGATTTTAAAACTTTGAATTCTAGATTCTTTCTCTTCTTCCCTTGTCACTCACCCTTACTGGGAAGATAAGCAATTCAATATACGTTGTACATGTGCATTTATGTAAAACATTTCTAGAGTAGATACATTGTGAAAGACTGACTATATTTCCCTCCACGACTTGTTCTATTTTCTATTTTAACCTTATCCCTTTTCAAAAGTATGTGCTTTTAAATACTCTAACCCCAAATCTGCTCTTCCTTCTATCCCCCCTCTTATCCCCTTCCCCTCTACTTTCCTGTAGGGTAAGATACCTAATTGAGTGTGTATGTCATTCCCTCCTTCAGCCAAATTCAATGAGAGTAAGGTTGACACATCCCTTTTTGCCTGCCTGTTCTTCCCATCCATTGTAATAGTTTTTTCCCTGCCTCTTTTATATAATTTAGCCTATTCTATCTCTCCCCATCTCCTCTCATTATATTCCTCTCTCTCCTCTTCATTTCATTTTTTCAATATCATCCCTTCCTATTCAGTTAATCCTGTGCTGTCTGTCTATGTATACATGTACACATATATACACACATATATGTATTCATATGCATATGTATCCTCCAACATAGACATATATATGTATATATATATATATATATGTGTATAAATATACACACATACATATATGCTGTGATATTGCCTACAAATACCATCAAACTGAGAAAAGTTTCATAATTTATAATTATCATTTTTTCTTTTTTAAATTTATTTTTAGAAAAAATTTATTTATTTATTTTTTTGTTTACATCATTCATTTCCACAAGATTTTGAGTTACAAATTTTCTCTCCATCTTTTCCCTACCCAACAGCTCAAAACAGCCACCCCACTGTATAAACTCTCCCCCAATCTCCTCTCTCCTATGTCCTCCTCCTCACCCCTCTGAATTTCCAGTACAGCAGGATAGATGTCCCTACTACAGTGCCTGTATATCTTCATTCTTCATTCCCAGTTGGATGTAGTTAATAATAAGAATTACATATATATAAACATTTAATTATAGAACTTTAAATTCTTGATTCTTTCCCTTCCTCCCTCATCACACACCCCTACTGGAAGGACAAGCAGTTAAATACAGGCTGTACATGTGTTATTACATAGAACATCTCCACAGTAGTCATATTGTGAGAGACTGATTATATGTCCCTCCTTCCTATCCCCCCCCCTTTGTTCTATTCTCTACCCTATCAATGTCCCTGTCCCTTTACAGAAGTGTGTACTTCCATCAACCCTGCCCACCACCTTGCCCCCTCCTCCATCATCCCACCTCTCATACCCATCCCCCCTACTTACCTGTGTGGCAAGATACTCAGTTTAGAGTTTATGTCATCCCTTCCCTAAGTCAAATTCAATGAGAGTAAGGTTGACCCTTTCCCTTTTGCCTTCCTGTTCTTCCCCTCCATTGTAACAATTATCCTTTGCCTCTTCTACATGATACGATTAACCCAATTCTGTCTCTCCCTGTCTCCTTCTCATTCTTATCTTCTCCCCCCTCAGAATTTCACCTTTTAGAGTATCATCCCTCCCTATTCAATTGATACTGTGCACTCTACACACTCACATATATACATACTCAGATATATGTTCATACTCATATATATAGACATATATGCATGTAAATGTAAATATACATTTGTATTCCCTTCACCTATCCTCATACTGAGAAAAGTGTCATAAGTTACAATTATTGGTTTTCCATGTTGGCATGTAAATAATTCAACTTTGATAAGTTCCTTATGATTTCTTTCCCTGTTTACCTTCTCATGCTTTTCTTGCTTCTTGTACTTGAATGCCACATTTTCTATTCAACTACGGTTTTTTCATCAAGAATGTTTGAAAGTCCTTTATTTTGTTGAACAGCCATATTTTCCCCTGGAACACTATACTCAGTTTTGCTAGGTAGGTGATTCTTGGTTTTAATACTAGCTCCTTTGAGCTCTGGAATATCATATTCCAAGCCCATTGATGCCTTAATGCAGAAGCTGCTAGATCTTGTGTTATCCTGACTGTGTTTCCACAATATCCAAATTGTTTCTTCTTGGCTGCTTGTAATATTTTCTCCTTGATCTGGGAACTCCAGAACCTGGCTATAATATTGCTAGGGGTTTTCTTTTGGGGATTTTTTTTCAATGAATATCAGTGAATTCTTTTAATTTCTATTTTGCCCTCTGGTTCTAAAATATCAGGACAATTTTCCTTGAGATTTTCTTAAAGGGTGACTTCTAGTTTCTTTTTTGGATCGTGGCTTTTAGGTAGTCCAATATATATTTTTAAATTGCCTCTCCTGGATCTATTTTCCAGGAGAGTAGTTTTTCCAATGAGATATTTCACATTGCCTTCTATTTTTTCATTTGTTTAGATATTTTTATTATGATTTGATTTCTTGATTTCTCATAGACACTTGCTTCCATTTGATCCAATCTAATTCTGAAGGAATTTTTCTCTTCAGTGAGCTTTTGAAATTCTTTTTCCCTCTGGCAAATTTGGCTTTTTAAGGCATTCTTGTCTTCATTGCCTTTTTTGGGCCTCTTTTGCCATTTGAGTTAGTCTGTTTTTTAAGGTGTTATTTTCTTCAGTCAGGTTGTTGACTTGCTTTTCATGCTTTTCTTGCATCATTCTCATTTCTCTTCCCAATTTTTCCTCCACTTCTCTTACTTGATTTTCAAAATCCTTTTTGAGCACCTCCATGGCCTGTAATCAGTTCATATTTTTCTTGGAAGCTTTTGGTGCAGGAGTTCTGACTGTGTTGTCTTCCTCCCATTCCATGCTTTGATCCTTTTTGTCCCCAAAAGAGGAATCTAAAGTTGGATGGCTATGCTTGCTTTGCTTCCTTTGCTTGCTCATGTTGCTACTCAATTACTTAACTTTGAGCTCTTTGCCACAGTAGAAATCTGCTTTGTCCCAAATAGCTGGGGTTTTTATAGAGGTCTGAGCTATTAGTTGGGTATGCTCTCTGTAGCCCACACAAGCTCTGGCTCCCTAGTCACACACCCCAGGACCTCCACCCATGACTGTGATCCAGATCCAGGCAGATTAAAACAAGAGCGATTAACCTCTTAATGGTCACTTGGTCCCTAATTGATCTGCAGGCCAGGAGCTCTGAAGCAACCATTTCAGGGCAGCTTCTTGCCCTGGGAGCTGGGGCTAGACTGCACATGAACCTTCATCTCTCCCCCATCCCCCATTCCAACAGAGTTCCAAACTAATTTTTACTTAGTCTTTGGCATTTATTTGTTGATAATTCTGGAAACCACCACATGTGGTGATCCACTCTCTGGAAATCCTCTCTAGCCACTCCTGGTTTGGGCTGCCATGGGGCTAAAACTACAGGCTCATGTGGTGCTTGGCTCACCTCTAAGCATGCTGCAATGGACCCTTCCTGTCCACCTGCAGGACTGCCTTCAGCAGGAGATTTGTTTCTCTCTGTCCCTTTGTGGTTTCTGTATCTCTAATATATGTTTAGAATCATCTTTTTTAGGTATTTGAGGTGGTTATGGGGGGAGCTCACAGAGTTTTCCTGCTTCTACATCATTGTCTTGGCTCCTGATAAGAAGTATATTAAGAGGAGGAAGAGGAAGAGGAGGAGGAGGAAGAAAAGAAGAAAAAAGGAAAAGAGAAGAAGAAAGAGTACCTTTCCAAAAAAAAATTCATATTTTTAAATAGATGAACTGAATATCCTTTCCCCCACCTACATCCTTCTCTGCATGGATCATTAAATGTTATTTTGGCCTCATCATTTAAGGCAATGAATTACTGACATCTCAAATCTTGCCTTATGAAATTGAAATGGGGAAAATTTAATTTATGAGAAATAAATTAATCTACCATTATTTTAAAATCCCTTGCTGGATAAATGAAGTGTCCTAGCATGAAAGAAGACAATAACAGATATTTTAAAAGTTGGCAAGCTAATTTTTGAGTTTTGTTGGGGAGAAAGAATTGGAGTTGAAAAGAACAAGAAGATTGCAAAGTGGCAAAGGGTGTAAACAAAGAATTATTGTTTAATAAGAAATACCTAATCTACTTTGCATGGATATGAGCTCTCACTGCATAAGCAGACTTGTCACAGGATGGATTTATGAATGCAAGTAGTTATGTTCCAACATTATTATAATGACAACTCAAGAGTTTCATCAAACTTATTAGATTCAAAGTGGTTATTTAAAATTCTTATTAAAATCTAATCAGTTTAGAATCATTTCTAGACCCTGTAATGTTCAATTTTAATCTAAAAAGTATGCATGATAACATGGAAGGAGATCAATTCAATATGGATAGAGAATCAGGTTGACAGGGGTTCAGTCACAAGTGAACTTGAAGAGCCTCTCTGTTTCAGTTTCCCCATCTGTAAAATTGGGATAAAATAGCATATATTTTACAGGGTTATTTTGAGGGTCAAAAGAGAATTTAAACGTAAAGCATTTTGAGAATATTTAAGTGTTACATAAATTCAAATTACTGTTATGGTTACTACTAGACAAGATGAGTGTTAATATCCCTTCCACTATTAAAAATCAGACCCTGTCTTCCTTGATAGAACATAAACTCTCTGAAAAAAAAAATCAGGTTCATTTCTATTTTTGTATATTTAAATGCTCACATCTTGCTTGACACAAAATAAACTCTTGCTAAATATTTGTTAATGAATGTTAGATTATTAGCCAGAAGGGACCCAAATAGTTATCTTATCCAACATGTCATTTTATAGATGTGGTAACTAAGGCACAAAGCAATTTGCCCATGGTAACACTGTAAGTAAGTGGCAAAGCAAGGCTTAAAACTCATTCACTTGACTCCAAACCCACTTCCTGCAATTCCACATTATTTCTCCAGTTTATAAATTCTATCACTTTTTTTCTACTCTAAACATAGGTGCAACAATTTTCTATAAAAATAGTCTTTCAACAATGTTGAATTTTGGAGATCAAGGAAAGGAAGAGAAGGTGAAAATCCCCTCCCACCCTACTCCCACCATGTTATCTTTCTTCTCTTGTTTATTCATTGCCATAAAAACTTTAGGCAACCTCCTGAAAATTGAGATGGGCAGCTAATGAAGCTATTAATCCTAGGCAGCTAGATGGTTTGGTGGACAGAGTAATGGTCTTTGAGTTAGGAAGATCTGAGTTCAAATCTAGCCTAAGATGTTTAATAACTTGTGGCCCTGGCCAAGTCATTCAACCTCTGTCTGCCTCAGTTTTCTCAACAGAAGAACAGGGATAATAAGGACACATATCTTCTAGGATTGATCAAATAATATATTAAATGTCAAGTGCTTAGCACATTGCCCAGCACATGGAAGGTACCTAGTAAATGCTTACTTTTTCTTATTAGAAATTCCCAAACTATCTTCTTATCTATATACCCATTTGCAATAAACTGACTTTTTCTCCTTATTTGAGATACTGCCATGGGAGATACCCACCAATAGTTTCCAAGAAGACATCTTATGTTATCCCTGGAGAAATACAGGACTTAGAGAATACTCGTCTGTTGCCACTTGGCCTTTACTATTTCCTTATGCAGAAGATTGATTTCAATTTTCTTCCAACATCATTTTTCATGCACCCCATAAATTGGTAACCACTAATTTAAGTCATGATTTCTTTGATACATTTCTTTTTCCAAGCGATATCTTAGAGCCAAAGTTTTACAGTTTGACAAGTATTACTTGAAATATACTTAAAGATGATGTACTAAAACTACCTTGGTAATTGTCTGTCTCCGGAATGCTCCAATGAAGAAGATACTTAGTGAACATTTCTACAAGTAATTGGGAACTTAGCCTAATAAATATGACACATAATGAATTTAAGTGAATGATGAAATTAGAGGGTGGGTATCCTGAGAGCAAATTCTATAGTAAAGATGGAGGCAATTTTTAATATTGGAGAAAGCATTGAAGAACAACTCCTGTAAGACTGAAAAGGATATAATTAATTCACTTTAGCACACAAGGATCAGTAAAAAATAAATGAATAACTCTGAAGGAAAGCAGGATAAAATTACTGTATTCACTGGTAGAAATTGAAGTGTGATACAAAAGAAAATTGACTTACCTTAATAAGTTCCCAAATGACTTTCATACACGTTCTTAGAGGGACAGAAATAATTATATAGGGTGTTCCATAAGTCAGTGCAATTTTGAGAAAACTTTTCTACACTCTAAATGTGGGGGGGATGGTTGGTGCAAAACAACTCAGTATAGGCAACTATAAACATAAGTAAATCATTAAAATTGATGATTTACTTGCCTATATAGGTCAAGCTAACAGCTACATAGTGCCTGGTAGGGCACCCATATTCATCCCTTCTTTTGTTTTAAATAAAATATCACTTTTAAGAAACACACTCACTGGATGATACTGAAGTTGTTAAAGAAATTGATGGGATTCTGTTTCTTTTTCTTTAAGTAGTAAATCATAATATCACAGAATTTGATTGGGAAAAGATCTTAAAATCCATCAAGTCAGACTGCCAAATTTTATAGATAAGGAAATTAAGGCTGAGAACAGTTAAGTTACTTGCCTGGGGTTGAATAGATAATTGGTATCTAAGGCATGATTTGAACTCAAGTTTTCCTCACTCCAAGCACATGGCACTAACCACTGGACCATCTAGTTTAGGAGTGGAGAACCTGTAGCCTTGAGGCCACATGTGGCCTTCTAAATTCTTCTAAATTTGAATAGGGATTCAGTCACAAGGCCCCACTTAAGGATTTAGAAGACCACACTTGACTTTAAGGTCACAGGTTCCCTGTCCCTAAACTAGCTCCTTCTAAATAACAATAGAGGACTGACCTCAGTGTCACAAAAAGTTTGATCCAAGTTCTGTCTATAACATGTACTTTCTGTGTGACCATGAGCAAGTCACCAACTGTCTCAAAACTCCAGGTAACAGTTGGAGACTATAAATTCCAGAGTAGTTGGGGATCTGCATTGGTAGAGGAAATAACTTTTTGTGCCCTAAATACATGAAATGAAGTCCCCATCAAAAATCACAGTTCTGGTCCTTTCACATAACCCCCATACACACACAATCACACATTTGCATGCACATACATAAGCACAACAAAGTTACAAGGCACTTTAAGCATTTACTTGGTGGAAGCAGTTGCTATTACTTTTCTCACATTAGAGATGAGGTAAGAGATATTAAGTCATTTATCTAAAGTCATATGACTTGGATATATGTGAACCATGATTCTAAATCACATCTTCATAGCTGGAAGCCTAATGTCATATTCACTACACAACAGTATTTTTTTTAAATTAAATTTTATTTCTTCAGTTAACAGTGTTGAGCGTATATAAATGTCTCACAAGATAATTATAAAGATGATGATTCCTACCTGCAAAATGATGAGGAACATAAGTACACATCAATATATCAAAGTTATCTTATTTCATTCATGTGAAAACATACTCAACAGCCAAAGAGCCTGCCTGAGAAAACAACTTAAGGAGATAAGATTGAGAGTTTTATAAAGCTCTAAGAGTTTAAATAACTAACATTGGGTCTTAGAGGTAGTGAGTTTTCTAACTAGATGAAATGTAACATACCTGACCTTCTGGCAGTGCAGATGTAGGTAATCACTGTTACAACTGAAAGTTCATCATTCCCTGGAGCTCTAGTGAGTATATTGTTGTAATCTGTGGATTGAGAATTAGAAAAGAAGGACTGAACTAAATATTGTTTTAAAATATTAATTTAATATATTAATTTAAAAATATTGTTAAAATTTATTTAATCATATTCTCTCATTCTTCTGGGGAAAAAAGTGATAAGCCATTAAAAGAAAAAGAAATATAATGCTCCATTAAAAAGTACATGAACATGAGTGGAGCACCCAAAATTACAAAGCAGAGGTAGCAATACAGCCAGACTATCCCAACATTTCCTTTAAAAATATATCAGATCAAATCTGGAGTGAATAAGCAAACAAAAGATCTGGCATCCTTCCAGTACAAGATAACTTAGGAGGTTGGCAGGAGAGGTCCGAGACACTGTGGTGGGTGCCAGCCCAGAGTATACACTGAAACATCACCAGCTGTGGGTCTAGTAGGCATCTGTAACACCATCAACAGCAACTTCAAGAGGTCTCATCCCAGAACTGGGAAACAGGTAGGCAAACTAGTCAGAAAGAGATTATAGGGGACACTGAGCTGGTACTGAGGGCAAAGTTTGCTCCTATGCAGTTTCTGGGTCACAGCACCAGAGAGGATAAGAGTGCTAGCACTCACAGTCACAGAACAGCAGAGATCCTGTTACAGTTCCACTGCTGAAAGGAGAAGTAGCACTTGTGGCTTCAGGGGAGCAGGGGTCCTTCCTGTGTAATGTCCAGAGCACAGAGAAGAGCAATGGAGATACCTCTCCTTAGATCAAACAACCTTGGAAGCACAGAAAATGTACAAAACCCCAGAGCTAGCTCTGAAAATAGTATCATAAAAAACCTTTAAGCTTGAAAGCTTCAGACAATGGAGAGGGGAAGAAAGAGAGGGACAGGGACAGGGAGAGGGAGAGAGAGAGAGAGATGGATGGATAAACAGAAAAATTATGATGGAAAAAATATAGTTAATCATAACACCAATGTGAACCAATAAAGTCATAAATAAAGCAGAAGCAGATGGTAGCATATATTGGAAAGCAGAATTCAACACGTTGTTTACAAAAGATGCTCTTGAAACAGAAAGACACACATAGAGTTACAATAAGGGACTGGAGGAAAATATATTATGCTTCAGCTGAGATTTAAAAAGAAAGAGTCAGGGATAGCAATCATGATCTCAGACAAAGTAAAATCAATTAAAAGAGATCATTGCTAAAGTGTACCATAGAAAATGAAGTGACATATATGCACCGTGTCAGAACATCCAAATTATTTTTAAAACTTTTTAATTAATTAATTAATTTTTAGTTTTCAATATTCTTTTCCACAAGACTTTGAGTTAAAAATTTTCTCCCCATCTATCCCTTTCTCCCCCACACCCCATCACTCAAATTCTTAAAGGAAAAGTTAAATGAGTTACAGAAGGAAAAAAACAGTAAAATTATATGTATGGCACCTCAACTTTCCTTTCTCAGGACTATATAAATCTAACTATAAAACAAATAAGAGGGGTGGCTAGGTGGCACAGTGAATAGAGCACAGGCATTGGAATCCAGAGGACCTGAGTTCAAATATGCCCTGAGACACTTAACACTTACTAGCCATATGACCTTGGGCAAGTCACTTAACCCCAATTTCCCTGCTTCCACCCTCCAAAAAAAAAGCAAAAAAAAAATAAGAAAGAAGTTGACAAGATGAATAAAATTATTATTTTTTTAAGTTAAACATGACAGACCTCAGGAGAAGGATGAGTGGGAATACAAAGTAGTATACCATTTTTCTTGGCTATACATGCACCTTCATAAAAATTAACCATGTATTAGGAAATAAAAAACCAAGATGGCAGCGTAGCAGCAGCAACATATTGCAGCTCTCACATAGCCACCCCAAAATACCTATAAAACAGGACTCTAAACCAATCCTAGAACTCCAAAACGCACACAAAGATACTTCCCACTAAAGTCAGCTCGGCTATGAGGATCCATATCAGCACTGCGAATGGAAACCAGCCTGGCCTGAAGCCGCAACTGTGCCCCAGGGGCGGCAGGACGGGAGGAGCCGAGGAGCTTCAGGTGAGCAGATTAGCAGCAGCTGTGAGTGGGATTTGTGAAAGGGGGAGATAAGCAGTCTGGCGAAATGCCTCCAGAGTGGAAAAGTGAAAGGCAGAGGTTTTGCACCCGCCTCTGCATTGCAGCTTCCCGCCCTGGCCTGCAGGCAGCAGGGGGACTGAGCGATTGTTCTCAGGACAGAGCTCTTGCATTGAGCGGCCCTGGTCTTGGAGTCCTCGCTATCCAGTCAGCTGGAAGTATATAGGAATAGTTCCCAGCCTCTCCCCAAGAGCTACAGCAGCTGGGAGGACCCCAGCGATTTGGGACAGAGCTTTCCCCTCTGGAAGCAGAGCCCCACAGAGATTTAAAAAAAAATAATCACGGTCTAAAGGACCATGAGTAAGAATAAGCATAAGAAGCAAAGTAAGAACAGCTCCCAAACCCTTGATACATTCTTTGGAGTAAAGAAAGATCATGGGAGAGAGAGGGAGGAGGAGAGCGCAGCCAGAGCACCCCCACCAGGGGCCTCCAATAAACATGAAGAATGCCTTAAAGCTAGAGATGAGCTGAAGAAAGATTTTCAAAA
>CM053583.1:384159264-384177739 GCA_028627135.1 Pseudochirops cupreus | reverse complement strand
CCTCCACTTCTCTCATTTGGTTTTCAAAATACTTCTTAAGCTGATCTATGGCTTTTAGGAAGTCTTCATGTTTCTTAGAAGCTTTTGGTGTGGGAGTTCTGACTGTGTTGTCTTCCTCCCATTCCATGCTTTGCTCCTTCTTGTCCCCAAAGAAGGAATCTAGAGTTTGGTTGGTGTTGTTACTTTGCTTCTTTTGGATGCTCATGATGGCCAATTAATGGTTTTTAGCTCTGTGGAACTCTGCTTCCCGAGGGGAAAGCTCTGTCCAAAATCACTCGGGTTTTCCCACGTGCCAGAGCTATTAGGGGGCTATCGTTTTTTTTGCCGTTCCCACCAGCTTTGGCTCACTGAAAACACACCCCAGGACCACCACCCAATATCATGATCCTGATCCAGGCCGCTCACCACAAGAGCACTTGGCTTCTGAACGATCGCTTTGCCCCCCTGCAGTCTGCAGGCCAGGAGCTCTGAAGCAGCTATGTGGAGGTAGCTGCAGGGCCTCCTCTTCTGCTGCTTCCTTGCCCTGGAGACAGTTTGGCTGGATCTGGTTTTCCCCAAAGTTTAGCTGAGTTCCACTAACCTTTCACTTAACCACTTAACCTTTCACTTCACTTTTATGGCTTGATAATTCTGGAAACTGCCACAGGTGCCTCTGATCCACTCTTCTGAAGTTCCAGCTGCAGCTCAGCTTGGCTTGTCTGCCCACCCCCAGGGCCAAGCCATGGTTTCAGGCTGGGCTGGTTTCAGTTCCCAGCACTGAGATGGTCCCTTCTAGCCGAGCTGCCTTCAGTGGTAAGTGTATTTGTGTGAATTTTGGAGCCCTAAAATTTGTTTACAATCATATTTTATGGGTATTTGAGGTGGCTGTGTGGGAGCTGGGGTACCTTGCTGCTTCTTCACTGCATCTTGGTATATCTGTTTTTCAAGCATTCTTGATGAAAAAACCAGAGCTGAACAGAAAATTTGAGTTTCAAACACAGGAAGCAAAAGAAGGATGAGGAGATAAACAGGAAAAAGAAATCATAAGGAACTTATTCAAGTTGAACTATTTACATTCCTACATGGAAAAACAATAATTGTAACTCTTAAGACTTTTCTCAGAATGAGAATAGTTGAAGGGAATATATGTATGTATTGAATTGTATATGTGTATATAAATATATATGTGAGTGTAGGCATATGTATGTTCATGTGTATATATAGACAGAGGGCACAGAATGCATCAGATATGAAGGGATGATATCTAAAAAATAAAATTAAAAGGTGTGAGAGGAATTCATTGGGAGAAGGAGAAAGGGAAATATAGATTAGGGTAAATTATCTCATAAAAAAGAGGCAAGATAAAACTGTGACAGTGAAAAGGAATGGGGCAACCCTATTCTCTTGGAATTTGGCTTAAGGAAAGATTAACATACAAACTCAAGTGGGTATCTTACCCTACAGAAAAATAAGGGGGTAAGGGATAAAAGGGGGGATGATAGAAGGGAGGGCAGATTAGGGGAAAGGATAGTTAGAAACAAACACTTTTGAAATGAGATAGGGTCAAAGGAGCAAATAGAATAAGTGGGGGGTGGGATAGTATGGAAGTAAATAGAGTAAATCTTCCACGATATAACAACTACGGGAATGATTTGGGTAACTATCCATGTACAACCTATATTGGATTGGTTATCTTCCCAGTGGGGGTAAGTGAGGAAGGAAAAAGAAAAAAAATCTGGAACTCAAAGTTTTAAAAACAAATTTTTTAAAAAAAAATTGTTTTCTTTTGTTTTGTTTTTACATCCAACTGTGAAATAAGATATACAGGCAATGGGGTATAGAAATCCATCTTGCCCTACTAGAAAATTGGTGGGGTGATGGTGGAAGATATAAGAGAGAACAGATTGAGGGAAGGGGTATTTAGTAGGCTTGATGTTTTGGGGTGGGGGTAGGGGAAAGATGGGGAGAAAAATTGTAACTCAAAATCTTGGGGGAATGAATGTTGAAAATTAAAAATAAATAAATAGTTTTTTAAATTAAAAAATTAAGATACTTGATACTAAATGCCTTGAACATATAAGATGCCAAATAAATATTTGTTGAGTTTAATTATCATTACCTTTAAAAGTAATGTTATTTTATTTTTACAGCTGAGGAAACAGAGATACAAATATTTAAGCAACTTGGCCAAGTTCACATGATTAACTATAAAACTGGAAATAATGCTTAATTGCTATACCCCACTGACATATATGTTTGTGTCTTTTTAAAAAGTGTTATAGTCAAGTATGTATTGTTCTCAAGATGGACACTAGAAATGTATAAGTGTTATTTTTCCTGGTATAGAATTTCAAGCATGAAAATATATTGTATAATTGTTTCAGTTTCATGAAAAGCAGCAAAAAATCATTGAACTATCATTTATTAAGCCCCTAGTATGTGGAGAAATAATGTTTGTTTGGTTAGGAACTTTTTTTTGTTAGTTATGTTCAGGTTCCACATTTATTTTTTTTAATCCATTTTCTTTTCTTTTCTTTTTTTTCTTTTCTTTTTTTTTTCTTTTCTTTCTGTTATTCTTGCAGTCTTTCAGTCATTGTTTCATTTTATACTGTTATCCTTTTAGGCCACAGAAAACTACAATAAAATTTTCTTTGAGATAACACATTTCTTCAATTCCTGAAAGTTGCTTGTACTTTGTGGCTTTCAAAAGGCACACATTCGTTGTTCCCCTATTGAAATCTATCAAAGAAATCTAACTACAAATGTCATCCATGAACTGTATATCTTTAGGTTGAACAAACAGAAATGAAGTGAGCCTTGGACTTTCCATGTTTCACTTCATTGCTAAATATCTTTGGGTGCTATTAAGGCCTCAGCTGTATGAACAGGCCTGCAGGCATTGTATTAGAGCAGAAAGAGAGTAGAGTTTGGAGTCAAAGGACTTGGGTTTAAATTATAGCTTTGTCACTTGTTACCCAAGTGACCTTGGGGAAGTCACAATTGCTGGAGACTTCAGATTCCTCATCTGTAACTGAGGAGGTTAGATGTTTAAGTTCACTTATAGCTCTAAATCAATGATACATGACTCAGATTAAAATTCAACTGACTACATAGAAGTCTGCCCAAAATACCTAGCCAGGTCTTTTCCACAGTGTCTCATGCATAGAACAAATTCTTGCGCTGTCAACTCACTGTCCCCTTCGATATTTCTCAGCAAGCCTACATACTTATCAATTAGTAACTGTACATTTTCAAAGAGAAATAAAATCCTGTTGACTCTGGCCTGTGATCACTTAGGAAAAAAAAAAGGAGACGGTGGCAAAGCACATATTTTCTTGACAGTAAATCTATACGTACTTTGAAAAACCCCTTAACTGGAAGGTTTCTATTCCATTTGAAGTTCAAACTTACCAAGGGGTGGCACTGAACTCATGATGTTACTTTTTATTTCTTAGGAATTCAATGATCAAGACAATAACTAAAGCCCTGGAGAGTCACAAATTTTTTTCCTTCCTCCTTTATGTTCATTTTTTCTCTCATTCTTCCCCTCTTTTTTCTTCCCTTCTTTTGTCTTGCTTCCTTTCCTCTCTTCCTTTTTTTCCCTCTCTCCTTTCATTTTCTACCTTCATTGTCTTTCTTAAGTATTAGCCTCAATTTTATAAAAGGGATCAAAAAACAGAACAATTGGTTTCAAGCTTTTTGCTCCAAGAGTCAATCAATTAATCAATCAATTTATAAACTCCTGCTAAGTTCTAGATGCTGGAGATACAAACACCAAAAACTTAAGTAATTCCTACTGGCAACCAAAATACAACAATATTTGGTTGATTCTTCAAACTAGAATTTATGCATCACCTCTTGTCCATCTAAGGCCTTCCCTTTGAAAGAGGAATTCCATGGTCAAAATCTGTGTTTTCTAGATACAATATGATGGCTTTGTTAGCCTCTGTATTTTTCCCAAAACTGTTATCCTTGTCTGAGATTCTCTCCTTTCTCACTTACACCTCTTGAAATTCCTAACTCTGTTCAAGTCACAATTCAGGCTGCTCTTTCTTTAATTGGCCTTGATTCCCTCAGGCTTAGTCAGGAAGATGTGGGTTTCAGTCAAGGATGTAACACTATGGCCATATTCCTAGTAAGAGGATGCAACTGGATTCAAATTCAATTCTTCCTCACTCTGTGTCCAATACTGATGTTAGGAGTGCCTGGCTTAAGATACATCTCTGATATAATAACATCTACTTCATGGGGTTTTTGAGATAATCAAATGGTACTGTGTACACAAAACACTTTACCAACTGTAAATTAGCCCATAACTTCTAACCACTCTCATGAGATACTCACTACCTGTAGCATTATGTCTCCTGCTTGTCTCTTGACAAGAGTTTTCCTGTGCTGGAGTTCTCTCCAGACCCTTCCCACCACCCTTTCAGAATCTTGATTTTCTTAAGGCTCATCTTAGGAGCTATGGTGCAAATAAAGCCTTCTCTTTTACCCTGAGTAGCTAGTGTTCCTTCCCTCCTCAAATTACATGATGTTTCACAGAAGGTATTAAGAGAAATGATTAATAAATAAATAATTTTAATATTGGGGAGACAAAGGATTTATCTATCTCAGAAACCTTATTCTCTACTGGGCCAAGCCAGCAGCATCTGAAAGATATTTTGTTGAAAAAGATATTGGATTTACTTTCTCCTTCAACTTGTTCAGCTCCTACCCAGGTGAGGAAACTCCTTGTGTTCTTCTCAGGTTTGGATGGTGATAAATTCTTTGATTAAATTGCCCAAGGCTGGGAATGATTTGGAAGTAAATGACATGAGCAGAGTCATGTCCCCCAGTCCCTTATTAGAACAGGTCCACTTCTCATTATTAAAAAAAAAAAAGTATTTATTTATTTTTAGTTTTCAACTTTTGCTTTTATAAGATTCTGAGTTCTAAACTTTTCCCCCTCCTTCAATTCCCATCTCCCCAAGATGGCATGTGATGATATAGGCTATACATGTATGAGCATATTAAACATATTTTCACATTAGTCATGTTGTGAAAGAAGAATCACAATAACAGGGAGGGGGGAGCAAAAATATGAGAAAGAAAAAAAATGAAAAAATAGCATGCTTCAATCTGCATCCTGACTCCATACTTGTTTCTCTGGATGTGGGTAGCATTTTTCCATCATGAGTCTTTCGGAATTGTCTTAGATCATTGCATTGCCCAGAAGAACTAACAAATTTGGTCATTGCACACTGTGGCTGTTACTGTATATGGTGTTCTCCTGGTTCAGCTAACTTCACTCAGCATCAATTCATGCAAGTGTTTCCAGATTTTTCTGAAGTCTGTCTACTCAGCATTTGTTACAGAGCAATAGTATTCCCTTACATTTGTACACCACCACTTCTTCAGCCATTCCCCCAACTGATGGGCATCCCCTCAATTTCCAATTCTTTCCCACACCAAAAAATTGCTATAAATATTTTTGTATATGTGGGTCCTGTTCCCTTGTTTAAAAATCTCTTTGGGATACAGACCTAGTAGGGGTATTGCTGGATCAAGGGGCATTTACAGTTTTATAGCCCTTTGTGTATAATTCCAAATTGCTCTCCAGAATGGTTGGATCAGTCCACAACTCCACCAACAATGCATTAGTGTTACAATTTTCCCACATCTTCTCCAACATTTATCAATTTTCTGTTTTGTCATGTTAACCAATCTGATAGGTGTGATGTGATACCTCAGAGTTGTTTTAATCTCCATTTCTCTAATCAATAGTGACTTACAGCATTTTTCATGTGACTATAGATAGCTTTAATCCCTGTTCACATCCTTTAGCTATTTATCAATTGGGGAATAACTGGTACTCTTAAAGATTTCACTCAATTCTTTATATATTTTTAGAAATGCACCTCTCATTATAATATCTGTTCTCTCTCATTACTTGTGAAGCAATCCAAGTCAATCGCCACCCTCAGAAACACTCTTCAAAGGGTGGAACCCATTCAAAGATTACATGGCAAGAAATGTAACTTCTGGGTAATTAATCATTTTATTAATTGTGCTAGCAATAATTAATAAAAGGAGTCAGTGACTCTTGAATGCCACAGACTGCAACTTAACTTTCAGCGCATAATTGAAATATACTTGTATCTTTTTTTCTGGACCAGCATAACCCAGAAGAGGACTGAGTGACACACTTTTCCAGCCCAAGACCACTTAAAAGGTTGGCCGGAAACATCTGTTGCACCAAGGTGAGAGTAGAGCACAGGCTTCCTGCATCATAAGCCACACACCAACAAACCAGCATCAGGCCTTGGGAGAAACTGAATCATCAGTATCTGAGAGGGGCTTTCAGAGTTCTCAGACCACAGATGAGAAGAGGGTTAAATAACTGGTCAGAAGGAAATGTGAAGGGTCCTTTTGCTGGCCCTGAATGAAAGACTCTGTTATATTTCCAATATGTGAATATTGCTGCAGTTTTGGGTAGTAGTCTCAGGGCAAAGAAGAGCAATAGAAAATCAGGGCTTGTAGCTACAGGGCAATGGGGACCCTGGTCAAAGTTCTGGGAGGGGGGAGAAGAGTCCTTGTGCTTACTCACAGACCAGTGCACATGCCAGGAGAGTAGTAAATACACCTCCCTCTCCTCAGATTATATCGACTTGGAAGAACTGAACAATTACAGACCCTGAAAACTAACTTTGAAAATAGCTGTGCACAAAAAAAAAAAAAATGAAGCATGGGTCAATGCCCGCTCTACACTAGGAGCAAGGCCCAATATTAACATCAAGTTAATAGTCAAGAAATAAAGTGAGAAAATAAGCAAAGAAGAAAAAAAGAACTTGACCACAGACAGTTACTACAGTGACAAAGAATATCAAAACACACCAAGAAAAAGACACCAAAGTTAAAACTGCTCTTTTGGAAGCCTCAACAACAACAACAACAGCAATGATGAAATTTGAATTGATCTCAGGTCCAAAAAGCATTCCTAGAAAAGCTTAAAAAGGATTTTAAAAATCAAATAAAATAAGAGAGAGCAGAAAAATTGGGAAAAGAAATGAGAGTGATGCAAGAAAATTATGGTTAAAAAAAGAGTCAATGAGTTGTTAAAAGAGGCACAAAAAATAAAATAAAAAGAAAGTCAAAGATCCCATTGGAAAAACAACTTATCTGGAAAATGATGACAATTTAAGAATTATTGGATTGCCTGAAAGTCACCATTAAAAAGAGCCTTAGATAATTTCAAGAAATTATCAAATAAACTTCCATGATATTCTAAATAAGAGGCTAAAATAGAAATGGAAAGAATCCACTCATCACCTCCTGAAAGATATCCCAAAATCAAAACTCCCAGGAATATTATAGCCAAAGTCCAGAGCTGCCAGTTCAAGAGGAAAATATTACAAGAAGCCCCAAAGAAACAATTTAAATATTGTGGAGCCACAGCCAGGATAACACAAGATTCAGCAGCTTCTACATTAAATGATCAGAGAGTTTGGTATGTAATATTCTAGAGGGCAAAGGAGCTAGGTTTACAACCAAGAATCACCTATTCAAAAAAAAATCATAGCATAGTCTTTCAGGGGAAAAAAAGGTTATCAATCAAATAAAGGACTGAAGTATTCCTGATTAAAAGACAAGAGTTAAACAGAAAATGAGATTTTTCCAAGTAAAACAGTAAAGAGAAACACAAAAAGCTAAACAGGAAAGAGAAATTATAAGGGATTCAATAAGGTTAAACTGTTTACTTTCCATCATGGGAAAATGATATTTGTGACTCCTAAGAACTTTGTCACCATTAGGACAGTTTGAAGGAGTACACATAGACAAAGAGCATGGGTGTGAGAAGAATATAATGGGATGATATCTTAAAGAATATAATTGAAGGATGAGAAAGCTGAATGCATTAGGAGAAGGGGAAATGGAAAAGTAGAATTATGCATTATATCACATAAACAAAGCACAAAACAGTTTTTACAGTGGAGGGGAAGATGGGGGAGGTGGTAGTAGGGAATATGTTAACTTTACTTTCTTCAGAATTGGCTCAAAGAGGGAAGCACACACATATATGCATATATACATATACATTTATACATATTCACACACACATATATACATATATACACTTATACACACATGTATTCAATTGGGCATAGAACTCTCTCTTACCCTACTGGTAAATATGAGGGCAAATAGATAAGAGAGCAGGAAGCTTATAGAAGGCAGGGAAGATTACAGGAGACCCTTGACAGAAACAAAACATTACTGAGGATGGATAGCATAAAATGAGAAGGTAGGATAAATGGCCTGGGCTGGGGTGAGGGATAGGATGCAGGGAAATACACAGTATTCATAACTATTAAAAATTATAAAGATAAAGACCTCATTCTTCAAATATATAAAACAATCCATCAAATTTATAAAAATAAGTACCATTCCCCAATTGATAAATGGTCAAAAGATATGAACGAGCAGCTTTCAGATGAAATTATCAAAACTACCTATAGTCATACAAAATATTCTAAATTGCTATTGATTAAATAAATATAAATTAAATAACTCTGAGGTACCTCCCCATATATATCAGATTGGCTAATATGATAGAAAAGTAAAATGACAAATGTAGGAAGGACTGTGGGAAAATTGAGGCAGTAATGAAACATTAATGCATTGTCAGTATAGCTGTGAACAAAATGTGGTATATGATTGTGATGCATGACTATTGTACTATGAGAAATGATGTTCAGGATGCTCTCAGAAAAAGCTGGAAAAACTTACATGAACTAATGTAAATTAAAATTAGCACAATCAGGAGAACATTACACATAGTAATAGATAATCAGCTATGAATGACAGCTATTTTCAGAAATGCAATTATTCAAGATAATTCCAAGGACCTTATTATGAAAAATGCTACCCATATCCAGAGAAAGTACTAGTGAAGTCTCAATGCAGGATTAAAGCATCATTAGCTTCATTTTTAACACGTTTTTTAGCATAGTAGTTGTGTTTTCTTTTACAATTTGACTAATATGGAAATGTTTTGAAGGACTGGATATGCGCAATCAATATCAAGTTGTTTGCCTTCTCAGTGAGGGATGAAGAAAGGAAAAGAGAGAATTTGGAACTCAAAAATGTTTTGATGAATGTTAAAACTATGTTTACATGCAGTTAGGAGAAAACTACTATATTAAAATAGATAAAGAAGAGTCAGTTTTAGAAAAGAAAGTCATCTTGAAGAGGTAGCTTTAGCCTGCTCATTTGAAAAACAATGGTGATTAAACTATCACTTATCTCAAAATGTTGTTTTGAGAGTCACATGTGGTAACATATCAAAAGAACTTTATAGACTATGATATAACATTACTTTACCATCACCACCCACCACCACTACCACCACTACTACTGCTACTACTACTACTACTACTACTACTACTACTACTACTACTACTACTCCTACTGCTACTACTATTACTATAGCTTGTAACTGAAGCCAAGAAATTTTCTGTTTAAGTCCTGTCTCTGAAACATCAGTTGTGTGAGCATGGACAAATCAGTGCTTTCAGTACCCTAAACAACTCTTTAAGAACATAAGTTGTAGAAGAGTTGTTGACCTGAAAAGATATTTCTCATCTGGAAGTCCCAATATTAATAAAAAATAGATTTGTTCCCTACCTTGTTATTAGTACCAGTGTTTGCAGAGCAGTTATTGTTCTGCATTTTTGAAAGAAAGTTTCTTCTCTGGGAGTCATATCAGTTAAATCATTTCCATACACACACACACACACACACACACACACACACACATATATACACACATATACATATATTATATATATATATATAGATAGATACACATACACACATACACATGTATGTATGCATGTGTATGTATTGAGGTATGTACACATATACACACATACATATATGTGTATATATTATATAATGCATGTTTAAATGTATATCATACAGATGTTGTATGTTTTGTGTGAAACACATGTGCATTTAAACAGATAAGTAAAGAACAGTAATAGAAGCTCTTTATGGGCTTCAAATGTTTTTGGTCTTTTTCTATGTCCTTGGGGCAGCATGGTATATGGTGCTCAATAAATGCTGTTCAGTGTTGTTTTTTTAAATAAAGGTAGCAACTTGAAATGGTGACCAAATGCACAAATTGTGACTTTTAAAAAGCACTATTTGTTGGCTCAGATATAAAAATACTTTATGCATATAACTTGTGCAGTTAGAAAGTCCAATATTAGGAATTAGGAAATATACCTCTTATCTACCTCAGTGAACATAGTATGATTTGAATTATATTTTCTTAAAACTACTTTTAAATTTTCTTTAGTTCTCATGGTATCTGAAATAAGATAAAACCTCACTTAATTCCATAGAGAAAGCCAGTATGAAGTAGTAAGAACATTTTTTAAGAAATGTTATTTTATTACCTTCAATTTCCAAACAATTGCATCTTACTCTAACAAAGTCTTTCCAGTTAGAGAACAGATCTGCTAGCCCTGTTTTAATGAATTAAGAGAAACAAATTACAATTAGCATTAATTTCCTAATGAATGGCACACTTAAAATCAGCGTGTTCTCTTAAGTAGGTTAAACATGCCCCCTGCAATCTTATTTATGCCATTAATTTGCCTCACAGGTTCTTTTCTTAGCTTGTTAAAAGGACAAATGTGACCCTAGTCCAGAGGCAATTAGCTTCAATTCTTAATGAATGGAGTCTGAAATAGAAGTTTGTTGTTTATATAAATAGCCAAGGATATTTATTTTTTGTTTGCAATTTGAGGTTAATGCTACCAGAGGTGATAGCTTAGTGTGTTTATCTCTGTTATTATAGGAACCAATACATGATGAACTATCATTCCTACACAGTGTGCTTTGGAAGTTCATTCTTGAATTTGTGATTATTTATAGACTATGGTACAGTTGGTGACAAGAGATATTCTTAAGAAGGTCAGCTTAAGAAAAGAAAATTTTTTGGAAGAGGTAGCAGGACATAGTGAAACAACATTAATGACTTAAATTACTAGTGGGGGGAAGGGAAGGGAGATAAGGGACTTGGGTCCTAGTCTAGACTCTGACTCTAGTGTTTTTAGGGACTTTGAGCAAGTCTCTTCTGAGGCTACTTTCTCAGCTGTCAAATCATGGGTTTAGACTAGATAGAATGAAATTGAATGGAATGGAAAAGCATTAATAAAGCCTCCCTGTGTGCCAAGCACTCTGCTAAGCACTGTGAATACAAATTTCAACTTCTTTCTCTCAAATAGCTCATATCCTAATTTTTACGTACATCACATATAAAAGAGTTCAGCTGCAGAACAGATGGAAAGGCCCAGTGGTTCCTAGGGTGCAGAAAAAGGTGACCTTCAGCTTGCACTTTGGGGAATAAAATATACTCTTAGTGTCTGGAATCTGGGTGGGGAAACCAAATATCACCTTGTTTTTTTGTCAGGGCTCAAGCTACAACAATTGGGGGGATTGATACCTGTCAATATTGAAATTTATATAATTATCCTGACATTTAAAAGGGACATACATAGATAGAATGGTGGGTATAAATGAACTAATTTGATGATAAAAAAAAAAACCTAATTAAGGAAGGGGTTCAAAGAGACTGACATGGGAGAAAAGGAAAGGATGAGGAAGAAAAAAAGTAAATTATGCCACATGAAGAGGCATAAAAACATACTATAGTAGAGGGGAAGGAGGGGCAGAGATGAACATCATATGAACTTTATTCTCATAAATAATAAAGTTTAAGATTCTAACATGAAAAGACACAAAAATTCATTAAAATAGAGGCAAAGGAAGGACAGGGAAGAGCACTGTATGAAATTTACTGTCATTGGTTAGGGTTCAAAGAGGAAATAACATACTCTGTTAAGTATAAAAATTCATTGTGCCTTACAGGCAATAGGAGGGTGAAAGGAGAATGGAAAGGGGGGGGGGGTGGTTAGAAGGGAGGAAAATAGTAGTAAAGGGGAAGGGTAGGTAAAGACCAGGGTTCACAGGGAGGGAATACTGAAGGAGGCAGTTGTAAAAAGCAAAACTCTTAAGGAGTGGAAGGGAGAAGGAAGAAACAAAAACATAAACAGGGGAGGGAATAGGATGGAGGGAAAGATACAGATAGTAAACATAACTATGAATGTGAATGGGATGAACTCTCCCATAAAATGGAGACAGACAGCAGAATGGATTAAAAACCATAACTCTATAATATACTGTCTACAAGAAACACATCTGAAACAAGGGGATACATACAGGGTAAAGGTAAAAGCCTGGAGTAAACTATATTATGCTTCAGGTAAAGTAACAAAAAAAAAAAAGCAGGGATAGCAATCCTTATCTCAGATAATGCAAAAGCAAAAATAGATCTAATTAAAAGAGATAAGAAAGGAAACTATAGCCTGCTAAAAGGCACCATCGAGAATGAAGCAATATCATTTCTTAATATATATGCACCAAGGGGTATAGCATCCAAACTCTAGAGGAGAAGTTAAGGGAATTAGAGGAAAAAATAGATAGCAAAACTATACTAGTGGGGGACCTCAATCTACCCCTCTATGAATTTGATAAATCTGAACTTAAAATTAAAAAGAAAGAAGTTAAGAAGGTGAATAGAATTTTAGAGGGGTTAGATATGATAGATCTCTGGAGAAAACTGAATGGGGATAAAAAGGAAAATACCTTCTTAGTGGTACATGGCACATGCACAAAAATCAACCATGTACTAGGGCATAAAAACTTCACAATTCAGTGAAGAAAGACAGACATGTTAAATGCATCATTCTCACATCATGATGCAACAAAAATCATATGCAATAAAGGGCCATGGACAGATAGACTAAAAGCTAATTGGAAGCCAAATAATTTAATCCTAAAGAATGAGTGGGTCAAACAAGAAATTACAGAAACAATCAGTAACTTCATTCAAGAGAATGACAATAATGAGACAACATACCAGAACTTGTGGGATGCAACAAAGGCAGTTCTTAGGGGAAGTTTTATATCCCTGAATGCATACATGAATAAATTAGAGAAAATGGAGGTCAATGAATTGGGCATGCAATAGAAAAAGCTAGAAAAAGAAGGAATTGAAAATCCTCAATTAAATACTAAATTAGAAATAATGAAAACCAAAGCAGAGATTAATAAAATTGAAATTAAAAACATATTGAATTAATAAATGAAACTAAGAGCTAGTTTTATTAAAAAACAATAAAATTGATTGAACATTAGTCAATATGGTAAAAAAAAAAAGAAAGAAGAAAGCAAAATTACAAATATCAAAAATGAAAAGGGCGAATCTACCTCCAATAAAGAAATTAAAACAATAATTAGGAATTATTTTGCCCAGTTGTATGCACTTAAATTTGACAATCAGTGAAATGGATGAATATTTTTTAAAAAATATAATTTGCCTAGAATAACTGAAGTGGAAGTGAATTACTTAACCCCATCTCAAAAAAAGAAATTGAAGAAGCCATCAATGATCTCCCTAGGAAAAAATCTCCACGGCCAGATGGATTTTCTATTGAATTCTATCAAATATTTAAAGAACAATTGATTCCAATACTCTACTGTTGGGGGCTACTTAGTGTCCAACACTAAGCATGATTGGAGATGTGAGAAAGAAGTGACAAAGCCATGTGGGTAGTTCAGGGAAGAATGATAAACTCTGTTTATTGATGCTTAGAATAAAGTTTTTAAAGATCCAAAGACAAAGATTCAAGTATTTTTAACTGAATTATATTCTGGAAATTATTACTAATAAAATAGTCTGCCATACCTGGGAAGTAGCTTGGATAAGACAAGGCTTGTTATTAAGGATCCAGGAAGTCATGGGGAAGGTCAGTTGTCTCTTATCTACAGGACAAAGGACGCTACCTGAGAGCAGGCCACAATCTCAATGACATCTGCATAGAAACGGGATCCCTGAGAATCAAGTATTTTGACTTACAATAGTCTTTAGCATAATATGATAAGGAACATGTCCTTTTTGATGCCTGAAGTTTGGGGGCAAAGGTTTTGTTGTTAGGATATGAAACAAAAGTCTTTTTAAGTTCACCCCTGAGGTTCTTTTGGGGGAGCTAGATTTTGCAAGCCATGTCACCTCAAGAGGAATTAGTGTAAATAATTAAGGTCTCTTATATGAATTCTAGATAAAGCCTATTTGGCTCCCTACACTCTACAAACTCTAGAGGAAAAAGAGTCCTACAAAATTCTTTTTATGACATAAATATGGTACTGATACCTAAATCAGGTAGAGAAAAAACAGAGAAAGAAAATTATAGATCAACTTCCCTAATGAATATAGATGCAAAAATTTTAAATAAAATATTAGCAAAAGGACTACAGCAACTTATTACAAGAACAATACAATTTGATCCGATAGGATTTATTTCAGGAATGCAAGGATTGTTGAATATTAGGAAAATCATAAGTATAATTGATCATATCAACAATAAAACTAGCAAGAATCCATATAATTACCTCAATAGAAGATAAAAAGGCTTTTGACAAAATACAGCATTCATTCCTATTAAAAACACTAGAAAGAATAGGAATAAATGGACTCTTCCTTAAAATGATAAGTAGCATCTATTTAAAGCCATCAACAAGTATTATATGTAATAGGGATAAACTAGATGCATTTCCAATAAGATCAGGGGTGAAACAAGGATGTCCACTATCACCCCTCTTATTCAATCTGGTACTAGAAATTTTAGCAGTAGTAATTAGAGATGAAAAAGAAATTGAAGGAATCAAATTAGGCAAAAAAGAGACTAAACTATCACTCTTCGCAGATGATATGATATACTTAGAAAATCCTAGAGAATCAAGTAAAAAATTACTTGAGACAATAAATAAATTTGGCAAAGATGCAGGATATAAAATGAACCCAAACAAATCCTCAGCATTCCTATATATTTCTAAGGAAATTCAACAGCAAGATATACAAAGAGAAATCTCATTTAAAGTTATGTTAGACATTATAAAATATTTGAGAATCTACCTGCCAAAACAAACACAGGCCATAAATGAACACAATTACAAAACACTTTTCACACAAATAAAGTCAGATCTAAATAATTGGAATAACATCAATTGCTCATGGGTGGGTGTAATAGCAATCAGTTTAGTAGATACTTAGCACTTAATACCTTGGGGCTAAGTATGGAAGGTGCAAACTCTGTCCTGCTATTGAGAGGACATGAACTCCCCTGTTGCCTTGGAAGAAGGGGATTGGCTGAGAAAGGAGGCCAGTATGTGTTTATAAGCAAGTATTCCAGAGACAGAGAGACAGAATGGGAATGTTGCTCCTGGTGAAGGAAGAATCATGGAAACTGACACAGGCTGAGAGAGAGAGAGAGAGAGAGAGAGAGAGAGAGAGAGAGAGAGAGAGAAAGATTGAGAGAGAGAGAGGGAGAGAGAGGGAGAAAGAGAGAGTTTCTCTCCCAGCATCTGGAAGCTGAGAACTGAGTCAGAATTTTCTTGAGAGAGAGAGAGAGAGAGAGAGTTTCTCTTCCAGAATCTAGAAGCTGACTGAGAACTGAGATGGAGTTTTCCTGAGACCAGAATCTGGTGAAGGCCACCTGGAAGGCTGAGAGGGCTTGCCTGGAAGGCCTCCTGAAAGGCTGAGAGGGCTTGCCTGGAAGGCCAATTTTCCTTCTGGGTCCTACAGCCAGCTGAAGTGCTGGAGCACTGAAGAAGCATGACCAGGATAAGACTTTGTTTGTTTGTGGCCTGGCTGATCCTTGAGTTCCAGGCAAGAGAATAGGTAAAGAGTTTGAGATGTGCTGGACCCTGTGAACTTCAGTGTGTGCCAGGGACTTCCCTGAGGACTAGACAAGGACCTGGGAGCTGTCTGCCCCTGAATCCAGGTGACTGTTTGGTGGTTTCAGGCAGGAGCTAAGACCATGGAAGGGGATCCACAGAATCATAAAGACCACCTCGAGTCAGGATGAAGAAAAGGCCTCCCCTTGGATGAACTTGAGGTTTGCTGGACACCAAGGGGTAGAGGGTTTGTGTGGTTTTCTAATTATTGTATTTAGTGACTGATTGCTAGATAAGTGACTGATTGAGTTGATCTATGATTGCCCCATGAGTGGAAGATTAATTATTGTATTATGCATTGACTGAATGATTAAGTATTAATTATTGTATTGTGAATTGACTGAATGATTAAGTAAGGAGGGTGCCCCCCCCACTTAGGGAAACCAGATGATTATTCTTTTGTCCTTTGTTCCAAATACTGTGACCACTGTAGTGAAAACTGTGTGGCCATTCTAATGTTAAGCTGTTGTGAACACTATATTTTGATTCTCTGTGATAAGATGTAATGTTGTGAATATATAGTATGGCAGAAATGGTATGGACTGTTATCTAACACTGTATAACAAAATCAAGTCTATAGATACTATTTTTTATCTATTTGGTTTTTCTTTTTTTAATTTTTTTTGAGGGAAGCAGGGCAATTGAGGTTAAGTGACTTGCCCAAGGTCACACAACTAGTATGTGTTAAGTGTCTGAGGCCAGATTTGAACTCACATCCTCCTGACTCCAGGGCGAGTGCTCTATTCACTGTGCCACCTAGCTGCCCCTAAAATCAAGTCTAAATGGGTGCATGATCTAGGTATAAATGCTGATGATGTAAGCAATCTGGAGAAGGAAGGAATAGTTTACCTGTCAGATTTATGGAGCAGGGAAGACATTATGACCATAGAGAGTTAGAAAGCATTATAAAATGTAAAATGGATACTCTTGATTACGTTAAATGTATAAGTTTCTGTACAAAGCCAAAGTAACCAAGCTTAAGAGAGAAGTGGGAAATTGGGAAATAATTTTTACAACCAGTGTCTCTGATAAAGGCCTCATTTCTAAAATATACAGGGAATTGAATCAAATCTACAAGAATATAAGTCACTCAGAGGAGAGGCTCAGGGATTCAGAGCTTCCTGGAGCTGCCCTAGTACTCCAGTCCCCAAGCCCCTGCAAGGCTTTGCTGCCTCCTCCCTTCCACGTCACCCAGAACGTGTGAGGAGGGGACCCACACACAAATGAAGATACTGAGTGGAATAATATATTAAGAAATTTTGGAATTCTTCCTCCAAAAGAAGAAGAAAAAGATGAGACTGAAGAAATGGTTTTACGATTACAGAAAGAAGCAACTGCTAAACCATGTGAAAAAAAGGACTCTTGCCCAGTTAAAGGAAGCTGAAGATGATTTTGATGATGAAGATATGAGGGCTATGGAAACATATAGACTAAAGTGTTTGTAAGAATTGAAAGCTCTTCAGAAAACAAAAAAAAATTGAGGAACTAATTGAAATTTCTGGCAACCAATATGTGAAAGAAGTTACAAATGAGGAAAAAGATGTCTGGGTTATAATCCACTTATGCAGATCAAGCACCCAAATGTGCTTACTGCTTAATCAGCAACTGAGTGTTCTAGCAAGAAAGTTTCCAGAAACCAAATTTGTTAAGGCCATTGTGAATAGCTGTATTCAACACTACCATGACAGATGTTTACCCACAATTTTTGTGTATAAAAATGGCCAGATAGAAGGAAAATTAATTGGAATTAATGAATGTGGAGGAATAAATCTGAAGTTAGAAAAACTTGAATGGAAACTAGCAGAAGTTGGAGCCATGCAAACAGACTTGGAAGAAAATCCTAAAAAGCAGATTGTAGACATGATGGTATCTTCCATTAGAAACACATCTATTTATGATGATAGCAATAATTCAAGCAGTGACAGTGATGAGACTAAGTGTTCTTAGAATTATTTAATAAATGGCTTTCCACTGTTTGTTTTGCTCAATTATGTTTATTATTGCCTTTATAAATCAATAATCTGAACAATGTAAATAATTTTTTTAAATTAAAAAAAGAATACAAGTCATTCCCCAATTGATAAATAGTCAAGGATATGAACAGGCAATTTTCAGAGGTAGAAATTAAAGATATTTATAAGCATATGAAAAAATTCCCTAAATCACTATTGACTCAAAAAATGCAAATCAAAACAACTTTGAGGTACCACATCTCAACAGTCAGATTGGCTAAGATGACAAAACAGGAAAATGACAAATGCTGGAGAGGATGTGGAAAAATTGGAACACTAATGCATTGTTGGTGGACCTGTGAACTGATTCAACCATTCTGGAGAGCAATCTGGAACTATGCCCAAAGGGCTATAAATAATTGTGTACCCTTTGACCCAAATACCACTTCTGGGTTGTATCACAAAGAGATAATAGAAGTAGGAGGAAGATCCATACGTAAAAAATATTTATTGCAGCTCTCTTTGTGGTTGCAAAAAACTGGAAATATAGGGGATGCCCATCAATTGGGGAATGGCTGAATAAGCTGTGGTATATGAATGTAATGGAATACTATTGTGCTATAAGAAATGGGAAGGAGATGGACTTCATAATTACCTGGAGAGGCTTATATGGACTGATGCTAAGTGAGAAGAGCAGA
>CM053583.1:384114853-384158764 GCA_028627135.1 Pseudochirops cupreus | reverse complement strand
ATCAATTGATCTTATGCCCTCTATGGATTCATTTATACATATGCTCAGATATGTGCTTGTATGCATATGTAAACGCTCTTATATAAATTTATGTTTATGTATATGTATATATACATTTATATTCCATTGCCCTATCCTCATACTGAGAAAAGTTTCATCAGTTACAATTGTCACTTTTCCATGTTGTCATGTAAATAGTTCATCTTTGAGAAGTACCTTATGATTTCTTTTCCGTTTTTATCTTCTCATACTTCTTGTGTTGGAGTGTCAAACTTTCTTTTCAGTTCTGGTTTTTTCAGCAAGAATGTTTGAAAGTCCTCCACCTCACTGAATGACCATATTTCCCCCTGGAACTCTATACTCAGTTTTGCTGGGTAGGTGATTCTTGGTTTTAATCGAAGCTCCCTTGACCTCCGGAATATCACAGTCCAGGCCCTTCGATCCCTTAATGTAGAAGCTGCTAGATCCTGGGTTATCCTAATTGTGTTTGAACACTATTCTCAATGAAATTGGTTCATATTGGGAACAATATAAATAAACATTTGTGTGTTTCTAGTTTACCCAAAATGGAAATAGAAGGGAAGAGTATAAGAGATATGGAGGGATAACAAAAGTGAGAATGGATTAAAGGAGCCAGGGATCAGAAGCAAAACAGACTTTTGAGGTGGGCAAAGATTTTCTTTTTTAAAAAAGAGAAGGATAAACAGAAGAAAATGTGGTGGAGGGAAATACATACTTAATAAATTGGAAATGAGAAATTGAAGGGGATGAAGCAGATGGAAGAATGGATTACAAACCAGAAATTACAAACCCCAGAAATTTGGGACAAAGCTCTCCCCTCTGGAAGCAGAGTTCTACTGAGTCCAAAACTCAAGTAACTGACTGGCAACACGAGCAGGCAAAGAAAGCAAAGCAAGCACAGTAATCCAACTTTAGATTCCTTTTCTGGGGACAAAAAGAATCAAAGCAAGGAACATGAAGAAGACAACATAGTCAGAACTCCTGCACCAAGAGCTTCCAAGAAAAAAATGAACTGGTTACAGGCCACTGAGGAGCTTGAGAAGGATTTTGAAAACCAAATAAGAGAAGTAGAGAAAAATTGGGAAGATAAATGAGAATGATGCAAGAAAATCATGAAAAGAGAGTCAACAACCTGACTGACGAAAATAACACCTTAAAAAGTAGACTAACTCAAATGGCAAAAGAGGGCCAAAAAGCCAATGAGGAGAAGAATGCATTAAAAAGTTGAATTTGCCAGATAGAAAAGCAATCTCAAAAGCTCACTGAAGAGAATAATTCCTTCAGAATTAGAGTGGAGCAAATGGAAGCAAATGACTTTATGAGAAATCAAGATACTATTAAACAGATCCAAAAATGAAAAAAATAGAAGGCAATGTGAAATATCACCTTGAAAAAAACAGTGACCTGGAAAATAGATCCAGCAGAGACAATTTAAAAATTATTGGACTACCTGAAAGCCATGATCAAAAAAAGAACCTACAAAGATCCTTCAAGAAATTCTCAAGGAGAAATGTCCTGATATCTTAGAACCAGAGGGCAAAATAGAAATTGAAAGAATTCACTGTTCACCTCTTGAAAAAGATCCCAAAAAGAAAACTCTTAGGAATGTTATAGCCAAGTTCCAGAGTTCCCAGATCAAGGAGAAAATATTACAAATTGCCAAGAATAAACAATTTGAATAATGTGGAAAAACAATCAGAAAAACACAGGATCTAGCAGCTTCTACATTAAGGGATCGCAGGGCCCAGAATATGATATTCCAGAGATCAAAGGAGCTAGGATTGAAACCAAGACTCACCTGCCAAGGAAAATTCAGTATAATGTTTCAGGGGAAAATATGGTCATTCAAAGAGGTGGAGGACTTTCAAGCATTCTTGATGAAAAAAACTAGAGATGAATAGAAAATTTGATGTTCAAATAAAAGAAGCATAAGAAGGTAAACAGGGAAAAGAAATCATAAGGAACTTATCAAAGTTGGACTATTTACATGCCTACATGGAAAAACGATAATTGTAACTTATGAAACTTTTCTCAGTGTAAGGGTAGTTGAAGGGAATATAAATGTGTGTGTGTGTGTGTGTGTGTGTGTGTATATATATATATATATATATATATATACACACACACACATACACATACACATACACATATGTCTATATAGGAGGGTATATATGCATATGAATACATATGTGAGTGTGTGTATATATGTGTACAGGTATACATAGACAGAGGGCCCAGAATCAATTGCATAGGAATAGATGATATTTAAAAGGTGAAATTGAGAGGTGGGAGAAGGATACAATGAGAGGAGAAAGGGAGAGACAGAATGCGGTTAATTACCTCTTATAGAAGAGCAAGAGATAACTGTTACAATGGAGGGGAAGAACAGGAAGGCAAAAGGGATTGGGTCAATCTTTCATTGAATTTGGCTTAGGGAGGGAATGGCATATGCCCTACAGGAGAGTGGGGGGGAAGATGATGAGAAAAGGGAGGATGTAGGGGAGGGCAAGGTGGGAAGGAGGGTTGTTAGAAACACTCACCTTTGTAAAGGGACTGGGACAAAGTAGAGACTAAAATAAGTGGGGGAGAGATAGGATGAAGGGAAATATAGTCAGTGTTGCACAGCATGTCTATTGTGGAGATGTTTTGTATAACTACACGTATATGGCCTGTATGGAATTGCTTGTCTTCTCACTTAGGGCAGGGGATGAGTGAGGAAGAGAAAGAATCTAGAATTTAAAGTTTTAAAATCAAATGTTTTATTTATATCCACATCTATAGATATAAATATAGATATAGATGATATAAAGATATAGATAGAGATGATATAGATATAGATAGATACAGATATAGATAAAGGGCCATGGAAAGATAAAATAAAAATTAATTGGAAACTAAATAATCTAATTCTAAGGAATTAGTGTGTCAAAGAACAATTCAAAGATATAATCAAACATTTAGTTAAAGAGTAGGACAATAATTAGACAACATACAAAAATTAATTGTATTCAGCCAAATAAATACTTAAGGGATGTTTTATATTTCTAAATACTGACATGAATAAAATAGAGGGGGAGAAACAGACCAATGAATTGGCCATTCATTTTCAAATGATAGAAAAAGAACAAATTAAAAATGTCAAATTAAACACCAAATTAGAAATTCTGAAAATCAAAGGAGAAATTAATAAAATTGAAAATAAAAAATATATAGAACTAATAAATAAAACCAAAATATTGTTTTAGGGGAAAAAAAACAATAAATATAGATAAGCCTTTGTTTAATTTTATTTCAAAAAGGGAGAAGAAAACCAAATTACCAGTATCAAAAATGAAAAGGGTGAATTGAGCACCAATGAAGAGGAAACAAAAACAATAATTAGGAGCTATTTTGCCCAACTGTATGCAACAAATCCGGCAATATAAGTGAAATGGATGAATATTCACAAAATATATCAATTGCCCAGATTAAGTGAAGGATAAATAAAATACTTAAATAACTCCATTTTATTAAAAAAAAAAATAGTAGTTGAATAAGCCATCCATGAACTTCCTAAGGAAAATCTCCAAGGTCAGATGGATTTGCAAGTGATTTCTACCTAACATTTAAAGAACAATTAATTCCAATAGTATATAATCTACTTGGAAAAATAAATGAAAAAGGAGTCCTACCAAATTCCTTTTATTACAGAAATATAGTACTGATACCTATGACAGGAAGAGTTAAAACAGAGAAAGAAAATTATAGACTAACTTTCCTAATGAATATGAAAAAAAATAAATGAAAGAGATTAAAGTAATTTATCATAGAGATAACATATATGACCATGTAGGATTTATACCAGAAATACAGTGAAGATTCAATATTTTCTGCATAATTAACCATGTCAATAACAAAACTAGTAAAAATCATGCAAGTATCTCAAAAAATGTAGGAAAAAAAAACCTTTTGAGAAAATATAGCACCCTTTCCAGTTACAAACCTAGAGAACATAGGAATGAATGAAGATTTACTTAAAATGATAAGCAGTATCTACCTAAAAATATCAAAATGCATTATATGTAATGGGTATAAACATTTCTTATAAGATCATGAGTGAAACAAAGATTCCCATTATCATCATCATTATTCAGCATAGTACTAGAAATGTTAGCATTTGTAATAAGAAAAAAAAAAGAAACTGCAGAGTTAGAATAGTCAATGAGAAAACAAAGCTGTCACTCTTTGCAGTTGACATAATGGTACACTTAGAGAATCACAGAGAATCAACTTAAAAACTACTTGAAACAATCAACAAGTTTAGCAAAGTGGCAGGACACCAAATAAACCCACATAAATCATCAATATTTCTATTAATTACCAACAAAGCCCAGCAGCAAGAAATAGAAAAGAAATGCCATTTAAAATAACTATAGATAATATAAAATATTTGGAAGTCTTTCTGCCAAGACAAACCTAGGAACTATATGAACGCAATGATAGAACAGTTTTCACACAAATAAAGTCATTTCTAAACAATTGGAAAAATAAAATTGCTCATGGGGTGGCTTAGCTAATATAATAAAAATTACAATTCTACCTAAATTAATTTACTTATTCAGTGCCATGCAAAAATATTATTTTAGAGAGGCTAGAAAAATAATAAAAAAATTTATCTGGAAGAACAAAAGGTCAAGAATATTAAGAGAATTAATGGGGGAAAAAAGTGCAAAGGAAGGTGGCCTAGCACTTTCCAATCTAAAACTTTATTAAGCAGCAATCATCAAACCTATTTTGTACCAACTAAGAAAGATAGATCAGTGGAATAGGTAAGGTCTAGTATATATAATAGTAAATGACAGTAGTAATCTAGTGCTTAACAAATGCAAAGAACCAAGATTTTGGTACAATAAATATTTGACAAGAATTGATGAGAAAACAGGAAAGAGGTTTGGCAGAAACTAGGCACAAACTAACAGCTCACCCAAAGTCCAATGCTCTATCCACTGTGGTGCAATGTATCTACTGCCAAGTCTGAAATAAAGAAGATTCTTCTTTAAGCAAGTCCAGTCTGAGGAATTTAGTAGCTGTGTGACCCTGGACAAGTCGCTTAACCCTGTCTGTCTCAGCTTCCTCATCTATAGAATCAGGTGGAGAAGCAAATGGCAAATCACTCCACTATTTTTGTCAAGAAAACGCCATCTGGGGTCACAAAGACTCAGCCATGACTGAAATGGCTGACAACAAATATTCTACAAGTATTACTAGATGTCCTATTGCCATAAGATAGTGACTCTGGGTGAACCAAATTTTCACTGCCCGTTTGGTATCTCTCTATTTGTACGAATTATTTTCTTTTTAATTTGTCATTGGGACTCTTTTTTTGCCCTACAGTTTTCTACAGCAATGGAATTATTTGGCAGCTTCCTTGAAATAGGAAGGAAGTACACAGCCAATGACTATATACCTAAACTTACCTATAGAAACAAATTCTAGCTATTAATTTTCACTGGGAATTCACCTCTATAAACTATTGAGTAGCCACATATCTAAATTTGGTGACTTTTATATTGATCAAAATTGCTTTTAAATGGAATTTTCTGGCCATATATGAGATGGTGAAAATGATTAATGACATAGAGGCATTTGAACTATGGGAAAGCTAAACAAGCTGAGCACATTCAAATTTTTTTTTTATATATTTTGATTAGGATTTAGATACATGAATATCTTTAAAGAACTGAATAAAATAAAACTTTTTAAAGCTTTTTAAAAATAGCTTCAGTGTCATCAGTCATTTTTTATTTCCTTTCTTAATTCAGTTAAGCAGGATATTATTCCTGATTTCTTTTAATTAAATGAAAAAAATAGCATCCATAACATTTTCATTTTTCCTTTCTTTGTTTATTGATCTTCAATTTTATATTATCTTCACTTATAAATTTATCTCCTCCTTCCCTCCTTCATTATCCAATATGACAGCTTTTTCATTAAAAGAAAAGATGGCAGTTGAGCAAACCTAACTGTGAAATCGCCTAATATTGACTTTGTATTCAATGTTCCAAACCTAGATTTTCCACTCTGCAGAAAAATGAGGAATAAGCCAAATAAATGTTAATGTTTCCATATGTTCAATGATATTCATTCATTTTTGTTTATTCTTTCTTGTTTCCCTGCATAATTCCTTACTTATACAGTGTTGTAGACTATTCCCACTCAACAGGTACCTCCCCATTGACATTCATTTTTTTTTTATCCTTGATTTTCTTTGTAGACTATCATATCTTATAACTCACAGCCATATAATATATCTCCTGAAGAATAATAGCCTATGTTTCAGAGAAAATCTTAGGTTCATTAAAATGAACTTTGAAATTTCCTGAAGCCAATTCAGACCATTGTCCTCCCTGTAATTTGTATAGTCTTTATAAGATAGATATACTAGTAGATGAGTTCAATTGGTATTTACCTAAATGAATGTCACAATTTACCAGATGTATATTCTCATCTACCTGCTTTTTTCCCATAATAGTTAGACTAAACTCTTATTAGAGAAAAAATTAGACACATATATATACACACATATATGTGTATATATATTACTTGTGTATATATAAACACATACGTATGTATATAGATTCCAAATCACTGTACTAGAAACATATATATGTATGTATGTATGTATGTGTATATGTATATATATATATATACACACACACAAAATTCAGAAATAGTTCTTGCCTCTGGAGCTTATAATCAGATAGAGAATGTGACACATTGACAGATAAAAATTAACTGTGAAACAATAAAAATAGGACATTTGAAAGACTTCAGAGAATTGTAAAATTATTTATTTCAGCATATGTGAATGCTGTTTGCAAAGGAGCTATGAAAATATTTTGATAAAAGCACATAATGTTCATGGAGGATAGTACTTATAATATCATATCACACACACACACACACACACACACACATACTTATGCCATCAATTAAGCATCTATATGCTCATACACACATTTGAAGTCTACAAAAAATATTAAAATAAAGATATGGTACAGTACAGAAGAAAGATAATTGGTTTGGGGGGTAGAACCAAGATGGCAAAGAGAAAGCAGTGACTCACCTGAGCTCACCCATGAATTCCTTCAGTTACTCCTAGAAAGGGAATCTAAATGAATTTTAGAGTGGTAGAATCCACTGGGAAAAGGAGTGTGGCAGATTTCCAGCTCAGAAAAATGCAGAAAATCAACTGGTAGGATTTGCTGAGCTGGGCAAGGGCAACACAGAGTGGGGAATGGGGAGCATATGGACTGTACCAGCACAGATCCGACCCCATCAGGGATGGAGCAGACATGAGTGAACTGATTTACCTACTGCAGGGGCAATTCCCAGACCTCTGACTATAGGACTGGGGTCTGTTGAAGCTGGGTAAGAGATAAGTGCAGGGGCTGTGGCAGTGGAAGCAGCTACTCTTGGAGGTAGAAGTCCACAGTCTAGATGTTTAAAAAAGACCTACATGAACTTCCTGGAGCCAAGATGGCAAAGTAAACCATAGCTGCTCTCATCCCTGAAAAACTCAGAGAATATTGCTCCAGTGTAAAATCCTGAAATATTGGAACCAGCAGCAGTCTTAGGAGTGCTAGAGGAAGGGTGTGGTTGTGACTTTGTTGAGACTGAAGGGCACCAGTGCAAGATGGGAGGCATCCCAGTGGGAGATCCTGAACCCCAGTTGTGTGGAGCCAGCGAACTCTAACATCAGAACCCCAGGTATACCTTCCCACAACCAGGGAAATTTGCAGACACCAGCATGGCCCCAGCACCAGTAGCTGAGTCTGCCTGAACTCCAGCCTGGGGGCACCAAGGCAGAAACCTGAAGTGGCTAGACCACCCTTCCCCTACACCTCATGCTGTTAGATTCAGTGTAACCCTGGGGAACCACCAAAAGTCCTGACCTGGACTTCAGTCTAGGCATTCAGAGGCCACAGAATGCAAAGCCAATAACCAGGCCCCTAGCTCCCGGCTTATGAAGCATGGGTCAGAGCCTTCTGTGCCCCAGAAGCAGAAATCCACTTCAAAAGCCAGTAAATAGACAATCACAATGGACAAAAAACAAAGACTTTAGAATCCTATTGTGCTGAAAGGGAAGAGCAAGGTTCACATTCAGAAGAGTTCAGCATTGACACTACATCCATATCTGAAACCTCAAAAGGGAATATGAACTGCTCTCAAGCCCACAAAACATTCTTGGAAGATCTCAAGAAGGATTTTAAAAGCCAAATTAAAGAAGTAGAAGAAAAACTGACCAATTATTTTAAAAATACAATTGGCAAAATTGAAAAAAAAAAGTCAATGAAGAGAATAACTCCTTAAAAAATACAATTACCCAAATGGAGAAGGAGGTTCATAACCTGATTAGAGAAAATAAATCCTTGAAATTAAAATCTGACCAAATAGAAAAAGAGGTTAAAAAACTGAGGAAAATAATTCTTTAAAATTTAGGATTACACAAATTAAAGCAAATGATTCTATGAGTCATCAAGAATCAGTCAAACAAAATCTAAAAAATGAAAAAGAAATAGAAAAAAATGTAAAACATCTCATTGAAATAATAACTGACCTGGAAAATAGATGTAGGAGGGATACTCTAAGAATTATTGGTCTACTAGAAAGTCATTATGAAAAAAGAGCATAGAAAGTATCTTCCAAGAAATAATCAAGGAAAACTGCCCTGAGTTCCTATAACCAGAGGGTAAAATAGTCATCAAAAGAATTTACTCTTCACCTCCTGCAAGAGATCCCAAATTGAAAACTCTGAGAAATATTGTAGCCAACTTCCAGAAATATCAGGACAAGGAGAAAAAAAAAAACTACAAGCAGCCAGAAAGAAACAATTCAAATATTATGGAACTATAGTCATGATCACATAGGACCTTGCAGCTTCTACATTAAAAGATAGGAGGGATTGGAATATGATCTATCTTAAAACAAAGGAGCTTGAACTACAACCAAGGATCAGTTATCCAGTTAAATTGAGCATAATCTTTCAGGAAAAGAGATGGCCATTCAATGAAATAAGGAAGTTTCAGACTTTCCTAATGAAAAGGCCAGAGCTCCATGGAAATTTTGATCTTCAAATACAAGTCTCAAGAGAGATATAAAAAGGTAAACAGGAAAAAAGAATAAACATACACATACACAAACAAACTTATTCAATAAGAGCAAACTGTTTACAACCCTATATGGGAGGATGCTACCTGTTAATATTGAGAATTGTATAATTATTACATCACTTAAAAGGGATATACATAGGGGATGTGGGGTTAAATTAACTGATGTGATGATAAAAAAAACTAATTAAGGAGTGCAAAGGGGTGCAATGGAAGAAGAGGAAAGGAGAAGGCAGAAAAGGGTAAATTTTATCACATGAAGAGGATCACATGTATTATATTAGAGGGAAAAAAGGGAGGAGATGAACATTGTATGGGCTTTACCCTCATTTTAGATCAATGAGGGAATAACATACTCAGTTAAGTATAGGAATTTAATGTGAAGAGACACAAAAAGTTATTATAGTACAGGGAAAAAAGGGAGAAAGAATAGCATTGTTTGAGATTTAATGTTGTCCAATTTGGTTCAAGGAAAGAATAACACACTTTATGTGTAGAAATCTAACATGCCCTACAGGTAGTAGAAGAGGAAAGGGGAAAAAGGGTGAGGTGGATAGAAGGAAGGGAAGAAGTAGTAAGGGAAAAGGGTAAGTAAAGGGAGGGGGACTGATAGGGAGGGAATATTGAGGGAGGCAATGGGAGAAAAAAGGAGAAGGGAGAAATAAGAGCATTAACAGGGGAGGGAATAGGATGGAGGGAAAGACACAGATAGTAGCCATAATTGTGAATGTAAATGGGATGAACTCTCCCATAAAATGGAGGTGGATAACAGAATGGATTAAAAAGCATAGTCCTATAACATGCTGTTTACAAAAAACACATTTGAAACATGGGGATACACATAGGGTAATGGTGAAAGGCTAGAGTAGAATGTTATTATGCTTCAGCTAAAGTAAAAAAAAAACAAAACTGGGGAAGCGATACTAATCTCAGACAAAGCAAAAGAAAAATAGATCTAATTAAAAGAGATAAGGAAGGAAACTATATCCTGCTAAAAGGTATAATTGACAATAAAGTAATGTCATTACAAAATATATATGTACCAAGTGGCATAGCTGCCAAATTCTTAGAGAAGTTAAGGAAGTGAGAGGAAGAAATAGATAGCAAATCTATACTAATCGAGGACTTCAATTTCCTCCTCTCTGAATTTGATAAATCTAACCTCAAAATAAACAAGATAGAAGTTTAGGAGTTGAATTGAATTTTAGAGAAGATAGATATGACAGACTTCTGGAGACAATTGAATGAGGATTAAAAGGAGCAGACCTTCTTCTCAGCATCACATGGCACATGCACAAAAATTGACCACGTACAAGGGTATAAAAACTTCACAATCCAGTGCAGAAAGGCAAAAATATTACATGCATCAGGCTATGATGTAAGAAAAATTATATATAATAAAGGACCATGGAAAGATAGAATAAAAATTAATTGGAAACTAAATAATCTGATCCTAAAGAATGAGTGAGTCAAACAAGAAATTATAAAAACAATCAGTAACTTCATTCAAGACAATGACAATAATGAGATCACATACCAAAACTTATGGGATGCAGTGAAAGTAGTTTTTAGGGGAAATTTTATATCTCTGAATACTTACATTAAAAAAGGGAGAAAAAGGAGATCAGTGAAATAGACATGCAACTGAAAAAAGCTAGAAAAAGAACAAACTGAAAATTCCCAATTAAATACTAAATTAGAAATACTGAAAACCAAAGGAGAAATTAACAAAATTGAAATTTAGAAATCTATTGAACTAATAAATGAAACAAAGAGCTGGTTTTATGGGGAAAAAACAATAAAATTGGTAAAACTTTAGCCAATTTGACTAAAAGAAAGAAGAAAATCAAATTACCAGTATCAAAAATAAAAAAGGATAAATGTACCTCAAATGAGGAGGAAATTTAAAAAATAATTAGGAATTACTTTACCCAATTATATGCCCATAAATTTGACAATCTTAGTGAAATGGATGAATATTTACACAAACATAAATTGCACATATTAACAGAAGAGGAAGTAAAATACTTAACTAACCTCATCTCAGAAAAGGAAATTGAACGTGCCATCAATGAACTCCCTAGGAAAAAATCTCCAGGGCCAGATAGATTTACAAGCAAATTCTATCAATCATTTAAAGAACAATTAATTTGAATGCTTCATAAATCATTTAGGGAAATTTTAGGAGTCCTACTAAATTCTTTTTATAACACAAATATGATACTGATAACCCAATTGGGAAGAACCAAAACAGAAAGAGAAAATTATAGACCAATTTCCCTCATGAATGTAGATGCAAAAATTTTAAATAAAATAATAGCAAAAAGATTACAGCAACTTATCATGAGAACAATACACTTTGATCAGGCAGGATTCATTCCAGGAATGCAAGGCTGTTTTAATATTAGGAAAACTATCAGTATAATTGATCATAACAATAAAACTAGTAGGAAGCATCTGTTTATCTCAATAGATGCAGAAAAAGCTTTTGACAAAATACAACATTCATTCCTATTAAAAACATTGAAAGCATAGGAATAAATGGAATCTCCCTTAAAATAATGAGTATCATCTACCTAAAACCATTAGCAGGTATCATATGCAATGGGAATAAGCTAGATGCATTTCCAATAAGATTGTGGGTGAAACAAGGATGTCCACTATCACCCCTCCTATTCAATTTGGTACTAGAAATGTTAGCTATAGCAATAAGAGAAGAAAAAGAAATTGAAGGAATTAGAATAGGCAAAGAAGAGACTAAACTATCACTCTTTGTGGATGATATTTATGATGATTTACTTAGAGAATCAAGTGAAAAATTACATGAAAAAATAAATAACTTTAGCAAAGTTGCAAAATATAAAACAAACCCACAGAAATACTTGACATTCCTATATATTTCTAAGAAAGCCCAACAGCAAGAAATAGAAAAATAAATTCCATTTAAAGTTCCTGTAGACAATATAAAATATTTGGGAGTCTACCCACCAAAAAAAAAAACAAAAAAAAAAAACCAGAAACTATTGTGGTTAGGCCAAGCTCATATAATAAAAATGACAATTTTACCTAAATTAATTCACATATTTAGTGCCATACCAATCAAACTACCAAAAAATTATTTTATAGAGTTAGAAAAAATACTAATGAAATTCATGTGGGAGAATAAAAGGTCCAAAATATAAAGGGAATTAATGAAAAGAAATGCTAGGGCAGGTGGTCTAACAATACCAGATTTTAAACTCTATTATAGAGCAGCAATCCTCAAAACTACTTGGTACTGACTGAGGAATATAGTGGAAGATCAGTGGAATAGAATAGGTACTCAAGGCCCAGTAGTCAAAAGACTAGTAATTTACTGTTCGGTAAACCCAAAGATTCCAGTTTCTGGGATAAGAACTCAATATTTGACAAAAACTGTTGGGAAAACTGGAAAATAATAAGGCAGAAATTAGGCATAGATCAATATCTTATACCATATACCAAGATAAACTCTAAATGGGTTCATGACTTAGATATCAAGGCTGATATTGTAAGCAATCTGGGAGAACAAGGAATAGTTTACCTATCAGATTTATGGAGAAGGGAAGAATTTATGACCAAACAAGAGATAGAGAGCATTGCAAAATACAAAATGGATGATTTTCATTACATCAAATTGAAAAGTTTTTGTATAATCAAAGTCAATGTAATCAAGATTAGGAGGGAAACAGAAATTTGGGGAAGAATTTTTACAACCAGTGTCTCTGATAAAAGTCTCCTTTCTAAAACATACACAGAACTCAGTCAAATTCATAAAAATAAAAGGCATTACCTAATGGATAAATGTTCAAAGGATATGAAGAGGCACTTTTCAGAGGAAGAAATTAAAGATATATATATATATATATATATATATATATATATATATATATATATATATATATAAGCATATGAAAAAATGCTCTAAATCACTATTTATTAGAGAAATGCTAATCAAAATAAGTCTTAGTTACCACATCTCATTGATCAGATTGGTTAACATGACAAAACAGGAAAATGATAAATGCTGGAGAAGATGTGGGAAAATTGGAACACTAATGCATTGTCTGTGCAGTTGTAAAGTGATCCAACCATTCTGGTGAGCAATTTGGAACTATGCCTAATAGGCTATACTATACTTAACCACTTACACTCTTCATTGTCTTATTCTTAATCTCTTTATATTATCACCATTCCTCCCTTACCAAAACCCAACTTTGAATTAATGCCATCATCTCTTTCCTAGAAAGAATGGTGTTAGAAGAAATCATAGAACCATAGTGACGAGATACATAATTAATGTTATCCAACTTCAAGGGAGTCCTTGCTGTAGCAAGGCAATCCTTTTAGGCTTCCTGATTGAGCAATCAATAAATAAACATTTATTGTTGATTATGTGTCAAACCCTGTGTTAAACTATAGGGATACAAAAAATTAAAAAACAAAACTGACTCTGCCCTCAAGAAGGTTTTAGTCAAATGAAAGAGATCACATGTAGTACAGGTGAATAAGTACAATATGTAAAGAAAGTAAATATCTTAGCTAATCAAGTGCCTTTGAGCCTTGCCTTTGACTGTTATCAAGAGTATTTGATTGGAAAGAGTATACAACATATTGACCCTAATAGACTTAAAGGAGTTTGAAGATCTTCCCTGTCCTTAATAGGAGGATTATAATCACATGGAAGCCGATGGTGGAAAGAACTTGCAAAAAAAGTGGAACGGGAAGGAGCATATAAGAGCAGAAGCAGAGCTGGGAGCAGGCAGAGCTGGGTCTAAACAGAGCTGAGGCAGAGCAGCTAGTGCGAGTGAGAGAGGGGCATTTTTGCATAAGGGAGCCTGTTTTTTTTCAAAGACCTGATGGAGGGGAGGCTTGGGGATGTAAGTACTCACTGCATTGGTAATGTGTACTAACTCCTTGGTTGCTATGATTGATTTGGCTTTCCGGTGTTGGGATTTGGATTTCTGGTGTTTGAATAAATGTTTTGGTTCTGTCTTCCATGTGGAGAGTCTATCAAATTTTGCAATTCAGAACTGCACCAGCCCATTCATAGCTGCCATGGGCACTGTGAATATCACATTGGTGTTATAGGGCTTTACAATAATTCTCATTTGATCTCCAGGATAGCCCTGGGATATAGGTGCTATTATTATCACCATATTGAAGATGGAGAAACTGAGGCAAACAGAGTTTAGTGACTGGCTCCAGGGTCATTTAACTAGTAAAAGCCAGAAACCAGATTTGAGCTCAAGTCTTTCCCTTTTTAAATTTTTTTCTTTTTTTTTGGAGGGCGAGGGCAGGACAATTGGGGTTAAGTGACTTGCCCAAGGTCACATGGCTAGTAAGTGTTAAGTGTCTAAGGCTGGATTTGAGCTCAGGTCCTCCTGACTCCAGTGCTGGTGCTTTATTCACTGTGCCACCCAGCTGCCCTTCGAGTCTTTCCTGATTCCAGGTCCAGCACTCTATCCATTTTGACACCTAAGGGCAGTAGTATATAACAAGATTGAAAGAGCAATTATATTTCCATGCAGTGTCAATGGGATGCTGCTTACAATACTTTATTTTACACTAGAAGACACATTTTCCCTTTACTGTGTTTATGTGGTAACTGAAAAAGAAAAGTAATGGAATGATTGACAAATACCTAAAATAATTTGACTGATTTGCAGGTTTTGTTTTTCATTTTTTAAGTCAGATTTAGATTCTTGTGCTCTCTTTTTTATTGGTGATTGATTAGAAATGATTTGCGCAGTGCCAAACCAATGAGATTATCTAACTTCAAATGGATTTATAAATCCATTGATCAGTTTTGAAAAATTAATGCTCAGCCTTGAGTAGTATCCTATGCAACTCTTCTATTGTCTCTAACTAATCTACCAAATAGAGTTATTATGTGTATGATTTTCATTTAACCAAACGCAGCAAATTAAACATGTCTCACCTCAGAGAATGCTTTTATTGTCATGTGGATATCTGTCCCAAACAATTCTAGGTCCAAAACATAGAGTTACATTTGAAAGTAAAATAGAGATATGGAAATTATCTGATTTATATTGTAGATGCAGCAAACCAAAATACTGCATAGGGTACCCACTGTGGTAACTTAGTTTGTCTTATTTTTTCTCTTCTTCATTAGTTTTTCTTCTTTTCAAAATCTAAAAACAAACATCCATATAGCTTCTGTGGTTTCATTAGTTTTCATTTTCTTAGCATCTTCTCATTTGGAAAGGGATTCTAGCCACAATTGTGTTTTCATCTCATTGGCAGGTGGATTTGTACAATAACAACAAAAATATGAAATAACCAATGCAGCAGTGTAGCCTGTATGGCAAATGTGTGTGTGCTTTATGAATATGGGGAATATTTGGCAACTATAAATCTGGCCAATTTCACTGAAACACTGTCTCAAATTGTGTTTATTTAAAAATACGCAAATGACAGCTTCTCATTAAAAATATTGATATTGGACTACATCGTATTACATATTCAGCAACTGAAAAAAGGAAATTGAATTTAGAATGGCAGAGGAATACAAACAAATACAATAAACAGCCTTTAGTCTGTTTTTTTTCTTCAGTTTTTCCCTTAGTAAATTAGGCCTTCCATAAGAAAATCAGATTTTAGCTATCTAAATACAGAGCATAAGCAAACCTGGGAAATATTGGACCCATTGAAGTTCAGTTGTAGGAAGAAGTAACAGAAAAGTGGGTCAACAGGGAGCTATTAGATTGGAGGAACCCATTTAGGAAAATAGCCAAGAAGCCATCTGGAGAAACAGGTTGGTATGGTAGAAAGAGAACTGATATTGAAGTCTGGTTATCCATACCAGTGGCAGAAAACCTCACAATGACCAAAAATTGAATTGTTGAAGAAAGGAGCACTGGAAAGAGCAGTGAACACGTAATTAAAAGTTTTAAGTCAGTTCCAGGTCCAACATTTATTATCTATGTAATATCTGACAAAATTTTATTTTTACCTCTTTGACCTACGGTTTCCTAATCTGTAAAAATTAGGATAATGATGCTTCTGTTGCCTATTTCAGAAGGTTGTTGTAAAGCACATTTTTTGTAAACTATACTGAAATATTTAAGTGTTAACTATTGATATTTTAAGTGACTAATTCATTTATGCATATTGAGTAGCTCTTGATTATGTTGTTGTTTGCCCTTCATTTTTGAAGAGGACCAATGACGTCATCATGCAAGAACTGGATTTAAGTGAGGAAGAGTTGCACCAAGTCATCAGCTTCATTCTCTCTTCCTGGGTCATCAAAATCCAGTGGCAAGACAAAAGTTAAAATAACTGGAATAGCCTGGTGTCTTTGATATCTGACCAAGCTCTAAGCACGCCACAATACCTGCTTCAGCCACTTTACTGGCTTTTGAAACAAATTGTTCTCATTTGCCCATTCTGATTGTGGAAGTCTTTACATGCTTGGTTAGTCATCCCCTAACTCACTAACAGGTTGAAGCTCTCAACCTGGGTTAGCCATCTGACAATACAGTTTTACCAGATGTGGCAGCTACACATACTATGGCTTTTTGGAGTCATAATTGAGAGTTGAGAGCCAAGTGGACACCAAAGGTGGATGACTAGCCCTGAAAAAGACTCAGTAAGCACTCATGCCAGAGGTGCTAGTCTTGCTTGAAAACTCCAGTATAACAGAGTAAAACTAAATAACCAAGATTGATTTGGAGGCAGGTATGCCACCACTGTTTGTAAATTCTACTTCTATGACTTTGCTCTGTTGAGTGCTAGATAGTTACCAGTGTTTAATTGTGATTTTTCTCTTTAGAGAACATCTCTAAAACTTTAAATAGAAAGGCATTGAAAGTTAAATCAAAAGAGGAAATTTGCAACGAACAATTTCTCTTTTTTTAATCACTGAAACCATATAGCGTCATGAAAAGATTTGAAAAACATAAATCAGTAAAGGCAAGCAATCAAATAGAGTAACCTTTAAAAATATGGAAACAGGTATAATTTGGCACTTTCCTCATTAATCCTTTATTTTGTTTGTATTTTCTTTCCACCTATTTCTTTTATTCTGATTACAATTTACCTTCCTAAATCTCTTTGAATCTAATCTTGGACTCAGTATTTTAAACTTGCTTAGGGTTATATTTATATCCCAGATTTCAAAGTAATGGTGTCACATTTTTTTGAGAATACTGTCTTTAGCTCCTCATACCTTTCTCTGTTGCAACCATAGGTGGTCTATTGAGGCACATCAAACTGATATAGTGTATTAAGGATTAGAGCACCTGCTTTTATTAAAATCTGGATCATAAGAAATGTGTAGACAGCAATTTCAACATAATTTTTATTACAAACTCCTACTCAGTTTAGGAACTTTTTAAATAATAAACCATCTCTTCCACTCTGTTTCTCTCCTTTCTATCTTGCAGATTATAGAAACACAAAGAGATACAAACAACTACAGAGAATGTTTCAACATCAAAATTCTACAACTCATATATTTTCATTTTTTCCTTTCAAAAGGAGGTAATTTCCACTAAACTCTTAAAAATTAAAAATGAAACAATCTTTCTTCTCCCATTTGCTAATTCCAGCTAGAGAAGTTGGCTAAATATAACGAGAAATGCATATATGGATTAACAATCTCTCTTTCTCTCTGTGCGTAGATATGTATATATATATATGTATATATGTGTATATATATATACACACTATACACATACATGTATATTCCATGTATATGTATATGTATGTGTGTGTATACTACAAACTTGGTGTTTCCTTAAAAGAACTTTATCCTACATGTAAGTTGCAAATTTTATCAGAAAGATTTAAAATAACATTTTAAAACAATTTTAACATGACTTCTTTATAATGGATGGGTAATGGGAGAGTTGAAAAGTGTAAGAGAAACAACCCCACACATAGTTTCCTGCAAGTACCCAGAAATTTGCATTGGGTCTATTTATTTTGATGCATTATTCCATTCCCACTCTGACTCCTTTCCCATATAACCCAATGATGAGTAAATCTAGCCTTTGCTTCATACCTTGTCTAGGTTATGAGGCATGAAATGGATAGATGAAGCTTCATGGAACTGTAAGCATCTTGAGAAAAAAAAGTTATAAAGAGGAAGAATTTGAAAATTACAGATCTAGAGAAAAAAAATTATCTTATGATTCCTACGTATTACCCCGTCATTTATATGCCAGCAGTGTTTTTGCATCACTCTCTTTAACTATTGGAAAATTTGAACTTTGTATAGGCGTATAGGGTAGCATTCAGCCTTTAAATCATATCTGAACTGCATGTGCCAAACCTCTGCAGAATGTACAGAGTGTAATCTCATACTCAAACTATTTTATATTCTAAATAAAAGAAGACATTTCTAAAAATGTAAATTGCTGACATTTGCCAATATATTTCCAAAATGCCATTGTAGCCAGAGGGAATTTGTCTATAAATGCTGCAGAAAAATTCAAATCATGAATTCCTTGCTTTAAGTAACTCCAAGATAAAATTGTTTTCCAGTTATTGAACCTAAAAATTCAATGTTTCCCATGAAAAAATAACAACAACACATATTCCCTTGATTATAAAGGTCCAATGTTGAATGTGGATATAGATGATTCAGGCTATTCATTTGGAATTACTCGTTATAATCTTTCTAATTTAGGTATGTTAGTCATATCAGATCATATTATAGAATCCAAGAGGAAGAGCTAGGTGGTACAGTGCATAGTACTGTAAGGAGAGACTTTTGTTTATGTCTAGCCTCAGTCATTTACTAGCTGTGTGCCCTTGGGCAAAACTTTTAACTTCCGTCTTCGCTACTTCAACTTTAAAATGGGGATAATAACAGTGCCTACCTCTCAGGCTTGTCGTGAGGATCAAATGAAACGAGATTTGTAAAGTACTTAGAATAAACCCTGTCTCTAAATAGATGCTTCTTTTCTTATGAGAAGACAATGTTTTCTGTGTCTTAGCTGGGTAACATTTGGCACTCATTTCCATTTTTGATTCTGCAAAATGAGAATACTTGTACAACCCATGTTAGTGTATCATTCCAGAACCTAGCACAGTGAATAAGCAATGAACGAATGGGGAGCCCAACTATGTGATCTTGGGCAATTGAATTAAGCCTCTCTAGACTTCAGTTGGCTCACCTTTCACATTAGTGAATTGTATAAAATGATTGTAAAGACCCCTTCCTAGTTTAGCATTCTATGATTCTATAAATCCATTGAGGATAGAGATTAAATGGGATGTCCTCCTATAATTTCCAGTTGAGCACTTTGCACATATTGGCAGTTCAATAAATATTTCTGGATTCAATTTGATTTGTCAGCCAGTCAGGCAACAAGATTGCATTAACACATCTCTGGGGGCTCAATTTAAATTATGCTTAGATCATATATTCATTGATCGCATTTACATCTATTAATTTGTTTGATGCTCACAATAATCCCATAAGGTAGATCAGATAGATAATTTTGATACCCACTTCACAGATTAAAACAAACTGAAACATAGATATAAAGGACATGTGATCCCAAGTATGTGAGTAGAAATTCGTACCTTATTCCTAGTCTTTTCGTGAAATTTAAAAAAATAATAATAATAACAACATTTAGGATGTATATAATGCTTTAAGGTTTACAAAGTGTCTTACAAATATTATCTCATTTGATCCTCACAATAACCCTCAAAGACAGGTACTATTATTACTTCCATTTTACAGATGAAAAAATTGAAGCAAACAGCAGTCATATGATTTGCCTAGGCTCACTAGGGTCACTTAAATACTTCATCAAGTCTTCTTGATTCCAAATCAAGGACTCTGTCCATTGACCAACCTAGTTGTCTATAAATACCATATTTACTTCCTGAATGCTCTACTTACACTAGTGGGGGATATACCAAACAGGTAAGCTCTCTTTATATATTGAGAAGAATTATAGCCCAAATTAGTAACTCAGTGATGAGTTTTTTCCATTTGTGCTGGGCCTTGGACTTTCTTGCTAACTCACCACTTTTTATCTCCAGCTCTGCTTAGTCTCAATAGAGCATGATTCCCCTTAGTCCCCACCCCCAACCTGTTTCTATCTTTTTGTGTTTTGTCTTCCTCCATTAGATTCTAAGCTCCCTGAGAACAGAGACAGTATTCTTCTTATTTGTAACCCCAGAGATTAGCACAGGGCCTGGCACATAGTTGCTCAATAAACATTTATTACATTGTTATTGTATTATATATATATATATATTTGTGAGTATGAATTATCTTTATGTGTACATATGTCTCTATGAAAATAGATGTATGCACACACACACATATATATATGTGTGTGTATATATATATATATATATATATATATATATATATGCCTCTGTGTGTGTGTGTGTGTGTGTGTGTGTGTGAGCATTCTAGAGAGGCTATGGACATGTCCTGTAGAACCTCCTACATAATGAGTCTCCTCAATTAAGCATGAACTGGTTAATGTATTTTTTTTAATATTTAATTTTTCCAATTACATGTAAAAAGTTTCTAAACCTTTTTTTTAATTTTGAGTTCCAAATTCCCTCCCTCCTTCTCTCCCTTCACCCCTCATTAAGAAGGCAAGCAAGTTGATATAGGTTATACATGTGCAGTCATGCAAAACATATTTCCATATTAATTATCTTGCAAAAGAAAACAGACCCAAGAAAAGAAAAATAAAGTTTAAAAAAGTATGCTTTAATCTGCATTCAGACACCATTGGTTCTTTCTCTGGATGTGTACAGTCTTTTTGGCTCATGAGTACTTCAGAATTCTCTTAGATCTCTATATTACTGAGAATAGCTAAGTCATTCACAGTTGATCATCATAAAATATTGCTGTTACTGTGTGCCATATCCTCCTTGTTCTGCTCACTTTACTCTTCATCAGTTCATGTAAGTCTTTCCAGCATTTTCTGACTGCATCCTGCATCAAGAACCTCCCAAAGTCCCTATTTTTTTTCATTTGATGACCGGCTGTCACTTTCAGAGACTTCTGACTTTTCTCATCACATCTGGCTTATCGCTCATAGATCAAGGGAGTAGACTCAAAGGCAAGCCATTGCAAGGAGATTGTGCTACAGTAATTCCACTAATCCCATTTTGAACTTGAAACCATTAATTCCCACATCAGATGGCTGAGAAGTGTCAGCCAACAAGCATTTATTAAGCCATACCAGACAAGTATCACACAAGTTCCTTCCGTTTCTCTCTGATCCCAAATTCTCATAGCTTTTTCAACTCTTTAAGTGAAGCTAACTTAGCTCATAAAGTTATGATCTTTGAACACAGCATATTTAATTCTTGTTACACAATACACTAGTACAAATGAACATAAAGTAAAGGGTATGCATCCTGCACTAAATAATAAAATCACTAATATCCCTTCTTTTGATGTATTGAAATGGAAAATGAAAAGATAGAGTTGGAATTAAGTCAAGGATATGGAAAAAAATAAGACAGTTTTATGTATGATGTGAAGAGTCCTTTTGGAGAGATGATAAGAAATAGAAGAGTGAAAAAGAGAGAAAGGTTGGTTGAAAACCACAAAGCTAGCAAGAAATTTAGGTCTGATAATGTAGTTAGAGGTTGAGTATTCTTTCATGGAAAAACAGTATCTCAAAATTAAAAGAAACTACAAAGATCAAAATAAGACCAACCTCTACCTGAGCAGGAATCTCCACCATAATGTCTGATAGGTGAATATTCATTATCCATATCAATAACTCCTTGAAGGAGAACACCACTAAATTCAAAGGAAGGTTAGTTTTTCCTTATATTGAGTTCAAATATGTCTTTCTGTGACTTTTCACCTTTGCCCCTAATTGAGCTTTCTAGGATCAGGTTAGTCAAGTGTACTCGTTCCCAATAATATTTCATAAACTTTAAAGCACCTCCAAGAACTCCCTAAGTTTTCTCATCTCTATGTTATATGTCCACAGGGCCTATAGTCATCTCTTATATGGAATGGTTTCCAGTTCCCTCAGTATCAGTTTTCTCTTGTCTCACTATATTCCACTTTAAAAATATCCTTCCTAAAATCTGGTACCTAGTAATAAGCACAATAAGTATTATGGCATCTGATGAGGAAACACAGTGATAAGACTACCCTATCCCTCCTTCTGTACATTAGGCTAATTCAAGGGATTTCATTAGTTTTTCTGTTGTCCATCTTATACTATCACCTCATTTTGAGTTTTTAGTCATCTAAAACTTCCAAAGTATTTTCATACAAACTATGGCCTAACTCTGGCTGTTAGATTCCATACTTATGTAGTTGATTTTTTGAACCAAAGTGTAGGATCATATATATATGTATATGTATATTTATATGTATATGTATACATATATATGTATATGTATGTTTGTATGTATATATGTATGTGTATATATATATATATGCATGTATTTTTTTTTCCTTATCGAATTTCAGCTTATTTGATTTGACTCATTTTTCTAAGCTGTCAAAACCTTTTGGATTCTGACTCAGTCATTCAATGTGCTAGCTATCCCTCACAGCTTTTTGTCATTGAACATTTGATAAGCATGCAATATGTGACTTCAGTCAAGACATTAATAAAATGTTGAATAACATGGGGACAAGGGAATATTCTGAGGGCATTCTGCCTATACAGCAATCTAGACCATAACTTTCCATCTTGTCCTCAAGGATAATATAAAATTCTTTGGCTGTCACATTGAAATAAAGGAATGTCATGTATACAGAGAAAGTTACCAGTCTAGCTGGTCTGGACCTGTGATTTTATTGATGCAGGAAACTGTTGGCAAGAAAGCTGACTCTACTATATTGCATATTGACAACTGTGCTGCTTGTTGGTCTTAGAGAGCTGCCTGGAGGATGGAGAAGGTAAATGACTTTTCCACAGTTATATAGTCAGTACATTAAAAACAGGACTTGAACTTGTCTTCCATACTCCAGTATTGATTTTCTATCAACTAAACTATATTGTATTACTTCTCATTAGGTGAGTAACCATATAAAAAAAGGAAATGAAGCTCATCTGGCATACATATTCCTTGATGAAACCTTATCAGTTCACTTCATAAGTATAAAATAGAGGTCATACAAAATGGTAGTTCTTTGTTTTTCTGAAAAGATCTTGACATTTTATGGTATTCTAAGGTCAATATGAGTCAAAGGTGTGACATGATGGCCCCAGGAGGTGTGGGGGACAAAGCAAAACAAAATAAGGTGATCTTAAGCTACATGGATACACAACGTCCATGACAACAACGACAACAACAACAAAAAACATTTATCCTGCACTGGGAAGATTTTGTACTCTACACTGGATGATAGATAGCCAGAGTATTCTATTCTATTTTGTGCATCACAGCATTGGAAAGACCTTGAACATATGACAAAGGATAACAAGGATCACAGAAACCTTGAAATCATGATACATGAATTAGTTGTAGGAACTAGGAGTTTTTAGTCCAGATAAGTGAAAATAAGAGGGATCACAAAATAGAATAATGGATTGATAACGGAAGGAACCTCAGAAATTATATACTCCAAAGGTATCCAACACATGACCTGAGGGCCTCACTGCAAACTGCAAACACTCCCAAATACACCCTGAAACAGATTAAAATATAATTATAAAATATTTAACAAAATAAATAAAAATATACAGAAAATAATGTTAATATGTGATTTTCTAAAGCTTGCAGGGATCCTTTTCTATGGTTTAGTGCCTCTTCTATATGTTTGATTATACCACTGGTATAATCTACTCCCTTGTTTTAAAGATGAGGAAACTGTACCCCGTATAGATTAAATGATTTCCGCAAGGTCACATAATCAGGAAATGACAGGGTCAAGATTGGAACCCAAGCATATTAAATCTCAAGTGTTTCCATTGTCCCATGTACTGTAATTGTCTTCAATTAAGTATCTGAAGGGCTATCATATGATAGAAATATTAAGCTTGTTCTACTTGCCCCATGGGACAAAGGTAGAAGCAAAGGATAGATGTAGGAATGAAGCAATTTATTATATTATCAGTCAGACAATAAAGATTAATTAAGCACCTGCCCTATGGCTGACTTCCTAATAATTAATGCTATATACACGTTGGATGAGCTTCCTCAAGAAGTAGTGAGTTCCCACACAATGAGGGTCTTCAAATAGTGACTGAAAGACCATTTGCCATTGGTCTTAGAGTGGGATCTCTCCTTCAGGTTAGATTCTGAAGTCTTTTCTAACTAATACTTTGTTATTCTGATAACTTCCTATCTACTCCTTAGCTCCCAGAGTTCAATGAACCATCATATTTTTGTAACCTGCATTACATTCTTCTGTCCTCAAAAATATTGAACCAAGTTAGGATTACTCTCTATCTCTTTCAGGTTCTCTATTTTACCATCAAAGTACTTTTAGTTGTTCAAGGAGCACTGCTTCTTCATGAGAATCTAGAGAACCAAGAAGAATTTCCTTAGCCCTTTGAATTTATCCCTTTATAAGGACACTATTTTGTGCCTTCAATTCAATTACTTGGCACTGGCAGAAACACAGTATACTCTCACAAAGTTATTGAAATTTCCCTTTGTCATGCCAGCTTGAGTCCCAGTTCTCAGTCATTTCTGGCAGTAACTTGTATAGTTAGTTTACATGGGTAACTGCCATGACAAACTTCCTGTTAACAATGTTAGAAGGTCAATGGCTGCTATAGAGGTTTTATTTATGATAAGATTCAGTTTTTCTTATGATAGGATTCTGACTTGAGTTTGCTGTTCTCTTTTGATTGATAATTGGTAGATTGCTGTCAAATTCAGTTGCAAACAGGAAACTTCCTTTAAATATTTGTTTGCTTTTTTGTACGTTTGTGAGATCATGAGCAGAAATTTATCCTCCGAATCTTGCCACTTCTGGCCTTAGTATCTCTGTTTCTCTTTCTTTTGTTAGTGTTTAACACAAAGAAATGGCAAGATTCTTCATCAAATAAACCAGAAAGCCTAGAGGAACTATAAACTGGTAATTGAGAAAAATCTACCCAGTAGGTAGCCTGCTGAAGCAATTTTTGATTGTATTAGTGTGAAAAATTCTAGTGTAGATTGTCCAAATGACTCATTAGCCTCTAGGATTTCCTTTAGTCCTAGAGCCCAGTATCATTTTGGTTGTCTTGCTGCAAGGGAAGGATGTACTGATGATTTTTTTTTAAAGTTCTCTTGTTCATTTCTTTACTGCTAACTAAAGCATACATAACAAAGCAATTTAAAAACAGTCTGTGTTATTCCAGACCAGTTTCTTCTCTAACGGTTAGGCAGGAAATATCTGCTCCTTAGAGCACTGATATGTTGGTCTTCTAGACAATAAGGGCATGTTTATTAGAACAGGGAGTTTTGTGTTTTCCCTAAAGGAAAAGTAAGCTTAACTTTGTTTAAAAAAAATTCTTTTTACTATGCATGTGATATGTAAATAGATATGTAAATTAGACATGTAAATTAGATATGTAAAACTTCAAGTCCTTCCCTCCCACCCCCTCCCTGGAAGCTCCCATTGCATTTTGGTCAAACTACTAACACTGATTTTTTTTTTCTAAATCTACTGATTTTATGGAGCTTGAAGACCCCATTTGCTAATAAATTGATCACAAAGTGAGAGCAGAGATACAGATCCTAGTCATAGGCACCATTAAAATTATCATGAAAGAACCAGTAGGGAGTCAATATAAGAAAGGTCAAGGAGAAAAATAGTCAAACTCCCCCAATATCATTATGTGAAGATATGAATATTTTTATGTGATGTTAATGTACAGCACTGTAGATTTAGAATGAGAACCTGGATGTAATTCTTGCCTCAGATACTAGTTGTGAAGCAATGGGCAAAGCACGTAACCTCTCTGAGGCTAAGCATCTTTTTCTTTTCTAAGAGAAGTGATAGCACATACCTTACACTCTGTATCACTGATACGATACATATTTAAAAGACTATTCTGAAGTGTCTATCTTTATGATTTAGTTTTCATTTTTGCTATTTTTGTTTTATTTCATTCTTCTCATTGTTTCGGTTTGATGATGATCAGATTTTTTTTTTTTAAGCTCTGGGACTACTTGCTAGCATGTTATTCTTTAATGCTTAATATTCTGGGAACTGCTGTATAGGAAGATAAAAAATATTAAAAGTACTAATAATTGTCATTATTATCATGTCCTCATTCTCTTATTTTTCAGGGAAGTTCAGATAGCAATGGTTCTGGGAAAAGTTGATACCCGCCCCCCTTTTTTTTCAAGCTGGATGATGAGAATGGAGATTGAAATGATCAGAAGCAATGTCCAAATTACCACATATCATGGATAATTGTCCCTTCTCTGTGATCCTACTTTCCCATTCAATCAATATAGTAAAACTGTTTTAATGACTGTCTTAGGATATAATCACCTCCTTACTAGTTCTCTTCTCTGTGACCTCTTGCTCCATTCTCTGGCACCTGATTTCTTTTTTGTCATTTCTCAAGTGAGGTAAGATGTAAAGCACTTTCCAAACCTTAATGGACTACATAAATGCTAATTATTATTAATATCATTGTTGTTGTTGTTACTATTATCCTCTAAGCACCATCTCCCAGAAGTACCTTAAATTCCATTAACCCTCCCTTGTGGCACATACCTGCTATGCACTCTGGGGACATAGACTGAACTAAGATAAATGATTTCCCCAGACAATTTAGAGTCTCATCTAGCAGTTCCCACTCACTCATTTCCTGGTTTCCCTTGGCTTCATTTCTAATTTTGGCTTGCTCAAAATCATACAGTCCTTGCACAGTCAAGTCTGCATTCAAATTACTAATCAGATGGAAAAGTGTCAAACTGCAAGTTAGGATCTCTTTGGAGAACAGCTTTTGATAAGAAGATTTCTCAATCTTTAGAAGTTGTGCCAAATTTTGTAACTTGTTTTAAGAAGCCCTTTAAAGAAGAAGATTGCCCCCTTGCCTGACATGTTTAAATCAAAACTAAATATATTGTAAGAGCTTTACTATAATTCTTCAACTAAGTGATTTAGCTTAAGGCATTTTTTTCAATAAATGAAGTCATATTTTTTTCTAAAAGTTTAACGTATGGATTCGAGGAATTTTATTTTCAACATTGTAAGACATTATGAAAAAAATTTATTCTTTAGACAGAGATATAGCAAATATTGAGTAGTACTAAGGCTCCCATACTCATATTTGCAGGTTCATGGAAACTATTTGAACCCTCTCATTTTATATGTGACTGAACTGGGGCTCAGAAAAGTGACTTGGTAATTGTCACATAAGTATTTGTTATAGATCAGGATTCCTACATCAGAGCTTTTCATTACTATAGAACAATAGCAACAACAAATTTTATTAAGCACTTTAAAGTTTACAAAGAGCTTTATGTTTAATTTTCTCACTTGAGCCACATAACCATCCTATGAAATAGGCATTCACAGATATTATTATAGTTTGTGTTTTATAAATGTGGGAGTTTAGGACTGGGAAGATTAAGCGGCTTGTCTGGAGCCATTTATTTATTTAGCAATCATTTATTAAGTGGCTGTTTTGTGCCTAGACCTGTGCTAAGTACTGGGGATACAAGAGCAAAAAAGAATCAACCTTTGCTCTTGAGAACCATAAATTCTATAGGGGGAAATAAGGCATACACAGAAAAGTAAATTCAACATGTATACAAAGTAGATGATAAAAACTAATATTTATAGAGAATTTTAAGATTTATAAATCAAGTGCTATTGTTACCCCCATTTTACAGAAAAAGAAACTGATGCATCATCACGTAGGAAGTATGTATAAATGACTATATCTGAACTCAGGTTTTCTTGCCTCCAGGCTCATGGCTCTATCCACTGTGCTACCTGGCTGCTGATACAAAGTAATTTCTAGTAATAGTGATGGGATAATATGTTCTCTTTCAATTCAGAAAAAAAACAAAGCAAAACAAAACAACACGATGACAGCAACAACATCATAAAATACCTCACACATTCTCTTCTAAATTTTTAAAGGTTATATTCCATGGTATTTAGAAACCTAGTAATGCTTGAGATGTTGGCAGATGCTGACTAATCCTTATTTCATTTCATCAAATTGTATTAACTCTGACACTAATGCCACAGAAACCCAAATTTCCTTGTTTCCTTTAAGGGAGTTTTATGTTAAGGACTTCCATTGATATTCAGTCAATTTCCAAACGTTGGCTTATAGACTAAACTGAAGTCAGAAAACATGAGATGAAGAGCCATAATGGACGTAGAGATCAGCCCCCTCATTTTCCACCTGAGGACACTAAGCCCCAGAAAGATTAAATGACTTTCCAGAAGTCAAGCAGGAAATTACTGAAAAGAATTGACGCTATATTCTCCATCTCCAAAACAAATCTTTTTCTTTCTACACCAGTGGTTTCAAACTCAAATAGCAATGGGGACCACTGTAGGGGGCCATAAGGATCCCACATAGTGACTTAGAAATTCCATGTGACTTAGAAAACAACATGTTTATATTACTTTCTATTGCATTTTTATTTCGTTAACTCTTTCCCAATGACATTTTAATCTAGTTCAGGCTGGCACTCATGAGTGTTGCTGGTTGTGGGATGTGTGTTTGACCACTATGCTACACCATATTGTAATTCTTTATGGAAATATAGCTTTCTAAAGAGTCCTTGTTACTATGAATAGACTCTTCACAGAGATAATCTAAAACAGTCCCTCAAATGTGGAAACTGGGGACCACATTTTAGTGGAACTTGCCTAAAAATATCATTCATTCTTTCTAACTTCAATTCTAGGTATTATTCTCATCAAATTAAAGAAAAAATTATCTTGTATATTCTCTTAGTCTTGTTTCTCTCTACCTAATCTTCCACTTTCTGTTATTGAGTCCCTATTCCTGACATCCTAGATGTGAGGATTCATTAGTACCCAGGACAATTTTTTATAAGTAGAAACTCGAATGCAAGCAATGGAAAACATAGAAATGTGCAAATTACTTGAAGAGGGGGGAAAAGGGGATTATTCCCCTACCTCATCACCCACCATTCCCTGCTCTCTCTAGCATCCAAAATGATTTAGGAGTACAGAGATGAAAGAAAGAATTCATGGGATTTGCAGTACTATTCTTATCTCTAAGGATCTCAGGTTTCTCTACCTGCCCCCTCTTTACCTTAAAGCACCAACACTAACATAAGGCATGAGATCCTCGAGTATATCTGCAGACTTGTTTCTACTTCCAGTGGGAAGATCACTACTACAAAAATGACCCCTACTCCTAGAATGCTACTCTTCCTCATCCTTGTCCTTTTTCTCCCTTCATAGTCCTACTATTACTACAACTATTACTACTAATAATATTTCCCCTTCTGTAACTCCTCCTTATCGTCCTCCTTGTCCTACTGCTAATCCAACTCCTCTTCCTACTCCTATTTCTAGTCTTACTCTTCCTCCTCCTAGTTCTACTATTACTCCTATTTTTACTACTGCTACTAGTACTAGTAGTCCTACTACTGCCACTACCACTACTACTCTTACTGCTACTACCACCAATAGTCCTTTCAGTCCTCCCATCCTTCTACTACTACTACTACTACTACTACTACTACTTCTACTACTACTACTACTACTACTACTATTACCAACACCATTACTAGTCTTGGTCCTCCTCCTCCTAGTCCTACTACTCCTATTCTTACTAATGTTGCTGTTACTAGTAATAGCCCTATTACTACAACTATTGGTTCACCCCCTCTTACTACTACTACTAAATTTTGTGTCTAGATTGGTTATTTCAAAGGTATAATGAACTCCTTGTCAGGTAAGCCTCTCTACCAATGCTGATCAGCAACTGCTCTGAAACTTAAAATCTTATAGAGAATTTCTTGAAGGGACAGAAATTTTAAGTGATTTGCCCCAGCTCACAAAGTACTATGTGTTGGAAGGATGAATTGCTCTGAGTTCATTCTGACTCTGATGTTGAATCTTTAATAACTGTGTAATGTCATGAAATCTTTCTTTTGTGGTATCAAAATGTCAAGTGGACTCAATGAATGTAAGTTGCTAAATGCATGTCAAGTAAAGAGAGAGGCTGAAGTCTTCAAGCTAAAATTTGGAAGTCATATTGAGCCACTGGACACAGACATTACTTTAAAATGTCATTGTCTTTTCAAGTCAAGATACAATAAGCATAAAACTACCAAGGAGAAAATTGGCACTGCACTTAAAGAGATTTATTGGTGTACTAAAAATCAAAGCTCAATAAGAACACATTTAAATGAATTAACACTTATGTAATACCAATCTTGACATATACTTTCTGTTCTGTAAAATGGATTATAAAATATTTATGTATGTTATAAGAAGTTATAGTTGGAGTTCCTTTTGTTTATGGATTGGCTTATATGGCTGATGATGTCCCTTTCAACTTCCAAATTCTATGTGATTCTCTGGTTCTGTGTTTAATGTTTATCAGGGTGCCTGGCACATAATAACTGTTTTATAAATGTTTACTCACTGACTGTTGGAAAAGTATCACAACAAAAGCCCTTTTACACATTAACACAGCATGGTACTCATTACACTAAGCCCAGTATTGAAAGATGTATTTTTCCTTCTCTAAAAGAGAGGATTGATAAGTGATCTCAGGCAAAATATTAAACAATAAAACTCTATAGAAATATATTTGGAGCAAGTAGACATCATTTCAGCAAACAAACATGGGAAAATTCATGATGGGATTTCAGTTTCAGATCACCGCTAAGGGGAATTACAAAAGGATTATCCTTAAGGATCCCATGTATATCGATCAATGAAGATTAGGTAAAAGCTGTGCTACACATCACTGTCAGCTGTCCAGAATTAACACCAACCAAATACCCAGCAAATCATGCCCTGTTGGCAAGGATGCTACAACAGAAGCTCTTTATCTTTCATAAACTGACAGATGATAAATCCACATGATACAATTGTAGATCTCAACATGCTCTTGAGGATTCAACAAATAAATATTTTTGGTACTGAGTCAGTATTGTAAACAGAAGTATTGTCTACAATCTAACAAACATAACATGGGTACATTAAAAAATGTTTAAGAACAATATCTTAATAAGTGTTGCTATACCAAATACTTATAATCTACACATTTAGAAATGAAAAGCTTTAAGAGTATAGAGACATAGCAAACAAAATCTCATTTGGAACAGGATTAAGGCATGTTATCCTTTTAACCTCATTCTTTCAGTGAGGCAACAGATGAGTTTCCAGTCTGATACTTCTATTCAATTACAAGAAACAGTTGTTTTATTCACCTGTTCGATAATCTTCAGAACATTAAATACAAAAGTACAACAAGATAACTTGTCCTAGGACTGTTTCTAACTAGAATTCATCGGAAAAGATAGAGTGAACATAATATAAATAATAGGATTATCAGATTTAGGACTAAAAAAAAACATTTTTAGGCTGTTTAGTCGAATGCTCTCATTTTACGGGGGTGGGGGTGGGAGTAAAGGAAATTAAGGTCTGAGAAATTTAAAGTCACACAGGAAATAAGTTATGACCCTTTTGGGGCTTTTCTTGGCAAAGATATTGGACTGTTTGGCATTTCCTTCTCCAGCTCATTTTACAGATTAGGAAAACTGAGACAAACATGGTTAAGTGATTTTCCCATGGTTACACAATTAATAAACATCTGAAGCTAGATTTGAACTCAGAAAATGGGATCTTCCTGACTCCAGGCCTGTCCCATGCAGCTGTCCAGTTGAAGACTAAGCCTTTTAAATTCAATATTCGACATATTTTTTTTATATTGAAGTAACTAAAGCAAATTTTTTTGAAATTTTTTTCACATTTATAATTATTTTTTTAAAATAAGATGCCATGAAAAATGTCATGTCAAATTAACTTTATTCCATTTTAATAAGGCTATTAGGTTGTTAAATCAAGAGAGAAAGGATAAATGAGTAGTTGATGTTTACAAAGTGCTTTGAAGTTTGCAAAGTATGTTATCATATATTATTCTGCTTGATCCTCACAACAAACTAGTAAGGTAGTTCCTATAGATGTTGCCTACATTTTTCAGATTTGAAAGCATTTCTGAGTAGGTAAGTGACTTAGCCATGATCAGAGAGCTAACAGGAGTTAAAGATATATTGGAATCCAGGTCATCCTGATTTCAAGTTCAGCATCCTCTCCACTACCCCACAAAGTGAGGTTTAACTGTGTCTATGGTACTAAGAGCATGATTTGTTAGCTACACTTAAGATTTTAGATAAGGTAGGTTTTGTAGAATTCTGTGGTTATCTATATCACATGGGACATAAGCACTAGAATATGTATGCACATATGTATATTATGTGTATATGTGAATATACACAGCCTATCTGTGCTTATATACATTCATGTATATGAACATATATTCTAATGCTTATGTTTAGATCACATGGAGCCATAAACACAGTTACACTTTGCTAATACAGCATAATGGAGAGATTCTTGAAAACGGAATCAAGAAAATCTAGATTCACCTTTACTTCTGACTCATATTAATTCTATGATCCTAGGCAAGTCAGTGACCTCCTCCGAACCTGTCAAAATCTGAAAAATTAAGAAAATACTTTTAAGACCTAATTTACAAAGCTGTAGCACACATCATACACTTGTGTGTAAGTATATCTATCTTTCTATTTGCACATGCAAATATGCGTACATGCATACACACATATAAATTTCAGAAAATTGAGGTGAGTGACCCAGTTTTTCCACTTAGAGAAGCCACCCAGCAAACATGAGAGAAGGAAAATGTGATGGATTATTTGATTTCCACTCCCTGATCTTATATATCTTTTGTAACCAGAACCACTTAACCTGTATCTGCAAGTTCATCACAGACACTGACTCTGAGACCAATCATTGCCTTAAAGATGGGGATTATAAAAATCCCTAGATGGGTAGTTCATCAACTCAGGATACAGTCCATCTTGCATCTGAAATCAACTATAATATCCTAGCAAATGGATTTTTGATTCATTCTTCCTTGAATAAGCCCTTGATTTACATTCTATTCCCCAAATAACCAGATTCCTGCTTTATTCTCCCATAGGTAATTCTTTGTTTACTACTTTGGTTTCCCTAGAGACTGTTTCTTTTTTCTGCCCTTGAGTTTTTTATAATTCTCTTAATTAGATCCTGGGCAATTAATGTCAGGCATTCACTAAATACCCATTGGTTGAACCTCTGTTGATTCTTGGCCGATCACTGTTTAGTCAGACACTGGCGATCTTAGACTTTAGACTAAATTTGTAACTCTGGTTAATGACACATTACATCAATAGAATTGACACATTACTGTCATAGAATGATAATTAATTCAATTTAATATGCATTTATTAAATGCCTACTAGTGCAAGACAAAAATCATCTCTATCCTTGAGAAGCTATGGAAAGTGTCAGTGGGGCATATGATTTCTATACCGATAAGTAAAGATAAAGTAATAATTTTAGGGTAGAAATAAAAGCACTAACTGCTGGGATGATCTAGGTCATCCTCCTGTGTGAGGTGGCATCTGAAATGAGCTTTGCAGGAATCTAGAGATTTCAAGAGGTGTAGATGAGGAGGGAGAGCCTTCTAATCATGGGGACCTCTTTTACAATGGCTCACAGGCAGGAGCTACAATGTCATGTACAAAGAAGTATAAGAAGGTCAGTTTGTCTGGAATGTACAGTGGATAAGAAGAGTAATGTGCAATATATGACTTATCTCCTGGTTTCAGGCTCCTTTAATGGATGTCCCTCCAATAAAATCCTGACACCAGTCTTTCTGGTATGATTCAATATCTGACTTTCTAACTGTGGAAGCCTGCCTATTCTCCTGCTCCCAATCTTTTCTAGTGTGACCCACTTTGACACCTACTGATCCTTTGATACGGCAGAAAAGGAAGCAGTTTATGGGTGAGCTGAAAATAAGCATCCTTTAGGTCATTCTAATCACTTAAAGCATGTTATAGCTCACCTTCACAGAGATCTTTATTGTCTACTTCTTTGTGACTTTGTCTAACTGCTCATTGACCCTTGGGGCACCTCAGTCCCCATGACAGTCTCAGTTCTGTTGGTCGCTTTACCCAGCTTACACTTGTATAAAATTGTTATGTAGGGGAAATGGGCCTTAAACAATGGCCTTCTCTAACCGCCCTACTTCCTTTTTGGGAGTCACTGGTGATGTCTCATGAGACTCAAATACTTTCACATAAAGAGAGGATAAGAATAACTCTGATGAACAATTTCTATCATACCCATGATTGGATATAACATAATAATCATTTACCACAGGGTCCTTAACTTGGTATCTGGGTTATTTTTAATAGTTTGATCATTATTTCAATATAATTGGCCTATTTTATAATTCCTATATATTTATACCATTCCTATATATACATTTAAAAATATTCTAAAAAGGTATCCATAAAATTTATCACAATTCCAAAGGGATCTATGTCTTTATAAAAACCTAAGAATACCTAATTTGAAAAAAATAATTAATATTCATGTATTTCATTATTCTTCTTCCTCCATCACAATTCAGCTTCAGGCAGGGTGGGTGGAAATAGCACAAGGTGAGACCTATCAATTGATTTGTCTCATTTTATAAGCACTCAGGAATGGTAACAGTATCTTTGCATCACACCATAGTTTTACAATGAGTATAATTCATTGAATCAATAATTCTATAATTGTGCCTAAAAGTTTGGAAATCGTGAGGAGAACTAATATATGATCAACTAATTATCATTGGGAATACACAGACAAATAAAGGAAATAGTCTCTTTCCTCAAACAGTTTACATTCTATGAGGGAAAACAAAATGTTCACCCAGTATTGCAAAATAGATGCAAAGTACATACAAGATAAATTGGGGAGAAGAAATGCACTAGTGACTTGGGTGAGAGGTCAGGAAAAGGCTCTTTAATTCAGCTCTTATGGAACCTAGTCAATCTGAGAGGCAGAAGTGAGGAGGGAGCACATTCCAGATATTGAGCAAAGAGATAGGAGGTGGTAGGCTGGGAATGAGGGAGAAAAAGATCACTTCAGTCTATATGGATTAATGATGCTAGTGTTCAAATGCATGGCCAGATAGGTGGTAGAATCACATATCAAACCCTGTAAGTCAGCTGAATTACAAAAAAAATCAGCAAAATATTTCATTTTAAACCAGGCTCTCATTGTTAACTCCTAAATATTATGCCTCAGTGGAATAATATCTGTAATCGAAGCCTAGACTTTAGCATTATTCTAGAACTATAATTTACTTGGGTGGAATTTGAGTGAATTTGAGTCAATGCTGCTGAGTTGTAAAGATCATTTTCTCCAACTTCATTTTCATGCTCTTATTCATCATAAAGATATTTTAATCAGAATGAATTAGCCTGAGGTGATGTCCTTCATATTACATGAATGGAAAATCATTACAGCAAAGGAAGTGAATGGCAGGTAGTGGGAGCTAGAGGGGAGTGGAGGTTTTTGTATAGATTTTAAAATAACTTTTAGTGTGATATTAGCATAAAATACACATGGGAGTTTAATCTATATTGTATTGCTCTAATTTCCCCCATCTTTCCAACTGTCCGCTGGTCTGCATATACTTTTGTACTAGAATAAGAAGTGACTGGTTTAAAAACAATACAATGCCTTTAGCAAATTGATTTACAAATCCATCAGTGTCAACATCTGCCACAGCAGGGTTACAGTGTGGGGGAAAGGGAGAGGGGAGTTAAAATCCTTCTCTAGTCTATTCTGGCCATCATTTTCTGAAGCTGCAACTATACCTTCTTTTTCTTCATTCACCCATCCATATAACACCACCCCCTATTTACCATGCTTTATTTAAGGGAGATAGAGAAGAAATGAAGAAAAGACAGGATTAGGGTTAAATATGGGGAGGGAAACATTAGAAAGGATTGAATGGGAGTAATGTGGACTTGTTGGCAGTCATTCAGAAATGAGAGACTAGAATTAAAGCTATTATAAGGATATTCAGAGCTTTGCTTAACCATTTCTCAGCTTCAAGCTATGTCCCACAGTTACCTAAATTAGCATCATGGCCCCTTTTCCTACATGGCCTCTCTGGCAGGTGAAACTCTAAGGATAATAGTAGATTTTGAAAAAATAACCTCTGAAATATGTGTTCGAGAACAAGTAGACAATACTGAACCATATTCCCAATTCTCTATTTCAGATCACCTTAAGATGTTACAACAATCAAGAAATATTTATTACACATGTAGTATATACAAAGTACAATAAAGATGCAAAAGAAAAAGAAAAATTGTATCTTCCCTTAGGGAGATCAATTAGAAAGCTATTGTATTAGTTGATGTAAAAGGCAATGAGGGCCTGAATTACTGTGGTAGCTGTATGAATGGAGAAGGGATGCATGTGAGAATGTTCAGTTGAAATACAATTTGGCAACTGATTTGATATATGGGATGACAATAAGGAGTCAGAGATAATACTAAGTTGGTGAACCTTGGATGAGAGAAAATTTAGTGTCCCATTAGAAATACATTCAGTAGTTGGATTGCTCAAGGGAAAATATTATGAGTTCAGTTTTTGCCATATTGAGCTTGAGATGCATCCAAGGACATTCAATTTGAAAAGTCTAATAGGTAATTCATGATGCAGGACTAAAACTCAGAAAGACATTTAGAATACACACACATCCATGTATGTGTATGTGTGTCCGCATTTCATCCACACACAGATGACAAATTCAGTGGAGCTGATGACATTATCAATAGAGAAAGTGTGTGGGGTCGGAGAAGGACTTAGCGTAGAGCTTGGAGAATATTCAAAGTGCCCACAGTACTTATGATGAATCAGCAAAGGAAACTGAGAAGGAGCTATTGGACAGTTAAGAAAAGATGAGGAGAGAGCAATGAAAGTCCTGAAACTCAAAATGGAGACATTGACCATAGAAGGCTATTTTCAGAGAGTTTGACTAAAAAGGGGGAGGAGATACATACACACACACACACACACACACACACACACACACACACACACACACACACACACATATATATATAGTCAGTTGACATGGTAAGATATAGTGAGGATGGAGGAGACCTAGACTACTTTGTAGGCAGCCAAGAAGGGTATATGAAAAATTAAAGAGTGAAAGGGATGGCATGACACAGAGGCAATATAATGGAGGAGATGGGATTAGAGAGAATCAACGTCATATGAAATGGATCAGCTGTTAGACACGAAGAAAAGAGCCATCTTTTCATTAGATTGGACTAAAAAGAAATTGTGAGGAAAGATTCCATGGGATTATAAAATGAGGTGGAGATGGAGGGGGAAAGAGAAAATTCTCAAATGATAACTTTAACTCGTTTGGATAAAGTATAAAATATCTGAGAAGAAGGGGATGCAGGTAAAAGTTCCATGAGTCATAAGGGTGCCATGAGGTAATTTTCTGGGATTTATGGTTCTGTTTAGGAAAATACAGAACTTTTCTTTAAAAAAAAAAATGAGGAAAAGGATTCCAGCAGTCAGAACTGACCTTTTTATTTTCACCATTTACATTTTCAGCTGGCATTTCAGTTGGTGTCTTCACTTTCTCTTGGACATCATCACAGAAGGCAAGAGAAATTTAAAATGAGAGCTGGGATAGAATGAAGTGGAGTTATAGACCTCAGCTGGGACATTTCTAATAGCTCCTTAAATCTTAGTGCAACTTTTACTCTGAAGTTTGAGAGATATTGAGAAGCCCCCAATTAGGAAAAAACATATTCTACTTTCACATAGCAATTCCTTTTCAACAGATCTACAGTAAGATATAGCAGACATTGTGCAACTTACTTTTTTTTTTGGTAAAAAGAATGAAGTTCCCATATTAAATGGTTATCAAATAATACCCTGGGTAAAACTCTGAAAACAAATTGTTGGGTGATGAGTAGAGAAGAAGTGAAATTGGCTACTCTTTATAGGTTTATGTTAGAGATGGAGAAATAGGTTTACAAAATGTTGCTAGTTTCTTTTGCAGGAACACAATAATAATGTTTTCCACCTCTTTCAGTTCTTTCAGCTGGGACTTGAAAAGGTCTCCACAAAGATGAATCATCTTCTACTTTGTAATTGAGGAGCCTGAGGCAAAGGGCATAAAAAGAACTAAAGCTACTACCTAGCTCCTTAGGTGCCTTGGTCTCAAATGAGTATTTTATTGTTTTCTTCTAGAAATAAATAATAGAACATGGGACTCTGTGACTTCAAGGGCCAAAGTTGACCAAGCAAACCTGAGATTAGCTTCTTTCAAGCCTGAGGTATGGAGGTAAAGTTCCCCAAGAGCAAACAAAATGTCTGATCATATAGTGGTGGTGAAATATGTTAGGAGAAAGAACAATGAAGATACAGGCCACAGCCCTAGTTGGGCCACCAAAAGGTAGGAATTTTATCTCTCTGTGTCTCTTTTTTCTTTATCTTTTAAATGAACAAAGTTGATTAGATGAAGGGGATCATCTAGATAGCAGAATAAAAGCAGCAAGCCAGCCAAACTATTCCAATATTCCCCTCCAAACAGCAACAACAACAACATTATAATAACACAGCAAATCAAATTCTGGCATAAACAAGGTCAGGATGAGAATTTTTTTTTCAAGGCCAAGACAAAGTAGTTCATCAGAAGAAGGCCTCACACAGGAGTGGGGAGCCATTGTGGAGAACACACAGTGGCAATAACAGTAATGTGCCTTAGAGGCAGTGACAGCAGAGGCAGGAACAGCATCCAGATTTCTCAGTCTAGAGATCATAAGGCGGTTATCAAATGGTCAGAAAGGGACTACAGGAGACCTTTTCCTGGCACTAGGCAAAGGACCTGACACTGTTTGGTAAATTCATTGTCCACACACAGTTCTGGGGCACAATTCCAAGCCTGAGAGGAGTGCTAGCTTAAAACTTCAGAGGAATAGGATCGCAGAGTACAAACCAAGAAAGCAGTGACAACACCCCTCCCAAGATAACACCACAATGGAAGGAATAAAATTTGCAGACTTCCAGGACTATCTCTGAAAATAGCAGCTTGAAAAATTCTAAAGGTTAAGAAAGAGCCTCCCCACCTCCTTGGTGTACAGAGTTCAAATTTAACAGAAAGTTCAAAATCAAGAAATAAGTTGGAAAAGTTAGGAAATAATAACAACAAAGAAACTGGTCATAAAAATCAACTATGGTAAAAGGGGATATAGAGACATAAACTCAGAAGACAACATGAAAATAGCTATAAACAAAGCCTCAAAGAAAAATGTAAATTGAACACAAGTCCAACAATAATTCTTTCGAAGCGTCAAAGAAATTCAGAATAATGAAGATGGCAAAAAATGGAAGACATCATGTAAAAAGAAAACTGATATGGAAAACAGATAAAGCAGAGATAATTTAAGAATTATTGGATGGCCTGAAATACATGATTTATTTAAAAATAAGAAGCCTAGACATTTTATATACAGAAATTAGGAAAAGTGCTCTGAAATCATGGAACCAGAGAATACAATAAAAATCAAAGAAATTCACATGATACCTATGGAAAGAGATTCCAAAATGAAAACTTCCAAAAATATTATAGCCAAATTTTAGGTCTCCCAGGTGAAGAAGAAAATATTGCAAGACCCCAGAAAAAAACAATTCAAATGTCATGGAGCTGCAGTCAAGATCACACAAGATTTAGTACTTATCATGTTAACAGACTGAATGGACTTGGGAATATGATATTCTGGAAGACAAAATAGCTAGGATTATATTGAAGAGTAACCTACTCGAGAAAACTGAGTATAATCTTTTAAAGGAAAAAAATGCTCATTTAGTGATATAGAGCATTATTAAGCATTTCTGCTGAAAAGGTCAGAGCTGAATAGAAAATTTGACATTTAAGCATGAGAAACATAAAAAGGTAAAAATGAAAAAGCAATCATAAGGGACTTAATAAGCTTTAATTTTGTATTGCATTCCTATATGTGAAGATGATACATATAACTCCCCCAAACTTTATCATTAGTAAGGAATTTAGAAGGCGTCTACATAGAAGGATGGTTTGTGTATGAGTTGATTATGTTGGAAGGATCTCAAAAAAATGAAGGGATGAAAAAGAGAAATTTGCTGACAGAAGGAGGAAGAAGAATGTGGAAAATAATTTCACATGAAACAGTGGTACAAAGAAGAGCTTTTATTGTGGAAGGGGGATAAGAATTTGTGTTAGATGAAGCTTAAACCTCATTCTCATTGCAATTCATTCAAAGAGAGAAAGATGAAAATCTTACACAACACAATTAAAAGTGGGTGGGGATAAGGGAATGAGATGGAGGTGATGAAAGAGAGAGTGGATTATGGAAGGTAGTGATCAGAATTCAAACAGATTTTTGAGGAGGGACATAGTAAAAAGAGAGAGAGAAGGAAAATAGGAAAAAAATAGGAAAAAATACAAAAAATAGGATAAAAACAGGAAAAAATAGAAAAAGAGGGAAATATGCCATTAGTAATCATAACTGTGAATGTTGATGGGATAAATTTACACAAAATACAGAATTATTGAATAGATTGCTTTAGAAACTAGAATTTTAAAAAATGTTGTTTATAAAAATCACACTTGAAAGAGAAAGACAATTAACATAAGAGTATAGAGAAGAAGCTATTATACTTCAGTTTAAGCTTTTAAAAAAAAAATCCAGGGGTTGCAAATATCTCAGACAAGCAAAAGAAAAAATAGAATTAAATCAAATTGATTTAATTAAAAAAGATACTCAAGGAAACTACATTTTGCTAAAATGCACCATTAACAATACATTAATAACAATACTAAACATTTTGCACCAAATGTCAGGGAATCAAAATTCTTAAAGTAAAAGATATATGAATTATAGGAGGAATTGACCTATAAATCTATAATAGTGGCAGCCTCAATTTTCCCCTCCCAGAACTAAGTAAATCTGAACACAAAATAAATAAGAAAGAAATAAAGTAGATGAATAGAATTTTGAAAAAGTTATATATGATAGACTTTTGGTGAAAATTGAATGGGAATAGAAAGGAATATCCTTTTTCTTCTCAGTTTCACATGGCAACTTCAAAAATGGCCATGTGGGAATGAAATTAAAGTAATTATTAAGAGCTATTTTGCCAATTATATGCAAATAAAACTGACTAAATGAAATGGAATGTGTATTTATAAAAATAAAATTTGCCCAGATTAAAAAAGAGGAAATAGAAAGTTTAAATAATCCTACATTAGAAAAAGAAATTGACTAAGCCATAAATGTCCCTAAGGAAGAAAAAAATAATAACTAAGATCAGGTAGATTTTCAAGTGAATTCTACCAAATATTGAAAGAACAATTAATTCCAATACTACATAAACTATTTGGAAAAAATGGTAATGGATTCCAATCAAATTCTTTCTTTCACAAAATTATGGTTCTGATACCTAAACCAGGTAGAGTAAAAATAGAGAGAGGTAATTATAAGCCAATTTCCCTGATGAATACTATGCAAAAATGTAAATAAAAGAGAAGCAAGGAGATTACAGCAATATATCACAAAGACCATAATCTATGACCAAGTGGGATTCATATCAGGAATATAGGAATATTTCAATATCAGGAAAAATGTAAGCATAATTGACAATATCAATGATAAAAACAACAAAAATAGCTGAAGCTATTAACAACTTTAACCAAATTTCAGGACATAAAATAAATCCACATAAATAATCAGTATATCTATATACTACCAACAAATGCCAGAAGGAAGAGAGAGAAAGAGGGATTCCATTTTAAATAACTGCAGCTAATATAAAATAATTGGGAGTTTACCTGCCAAGACAAAACCAGGAACTATACGAATACAATTGGAAAGCACCTTTAAAACAAATAAAAACAATTCCAAATAACTGAAGAAATATTAATTGTTCATGAATAGGTCAAGCAATTATAATAAAAATGACAATTCTACCCAAATAAATGTGCTTATTCATTGTCATAGCAAAGAAACTACAAAATAACTATTTTGTAGAGCTAGAAAAAAATTAAATCCATGTGGAAGAAGAAAAGATCAAGAATATGAAAAGAATAAAGTAAAACTAATGTAAAAGAAGGCAGTACCAGATTTCATACTAGATTACAAGTGGAAATCACCAAAAGAGCATGGTATTGATCAAGAAATAGAGTGGTACACTTCTGTAGAGGGACAGGGACAGAGACAGGGTAGAGAGTGGAACGGGGGGGGGGGATAGGAAGGAGGGACATGTAAACAGTCTCTCACAATATGCCCACTGTGGAGAGGTCCTGTGTAATTACACATGTACAGCCTGTATTTAATTGCTTGTCCTTCCAGTGGGGGTGGGTGACGAGGGAAGATGAGAAAGAACCTAGAACTTAAAGCTCTATAATCAAATGTTAAAAATATATATGTGTATGTATATATATATATATGTATATATATGTATATGTATATATATATATGTATATATATGTATATGTATATATATATGTATATATATGTATATGTATATATATGTATATATATACACACACACACATATATATATAAATTATTATTATTATTATTATTATTAACTACATCCAACTGGAATTTAAGATACACAGGCACTGTGGTAGGGAGAGAGATCCATCTTGCCCTGCCAGAAAGTCAGAGGGGCAATGGGGGAGGACATAGGAGAGAATAGATTGGGGGAGGGGTTATACAGTGGGATGGTTGTTTTGGGGTAGTGGGTAGGGGAAGGACGGGGAGAAAATTTTAAAAAAAAGAAATAGAGTGGTACATTTATTAATCATAACTGTCGGTGTGAAAGGGATGAACTCTGCCATAAAATGGAAGCAGATAGCAGAGTAGACTAAAAAACAGGATTCTACAAGATGTTGCTTACAAGAAACACATTTGAAGCAGAGAGATGCACACAGAGTAAGGGTAAAGGGTTAAAGCAGAACGTAGTATGCTTCAGCTTAAGTAAAACAAAACAAAGCAAAAATGGGTAGCAATCCTGATCTCAGAAAAAAGCAACAGCAAAAATACATATAATTAAAAGAGATAAGGAAGGAAACTATATTTTGCTAAAAGATACCATAGACTATGAAGTAATATCAATACTAAACAAGTGTGCACCAAGTGGTAAAGCATCCAGATTCTTTTTTATTTTTAATTTTATTTTACTTTGCATCATTCATTTCCACAAGATTTTGAGTTACATATTTTCTCCCCTTCTTTCCTCTACACACCACCCCAACACAGCCATCCCAGTGTGTCCCCCCTCCCCCAGTCTATTCTCTCCTGTCACTTTTCGGTAGGGCAGGATGGATCTCCCAACCACAGTGCCGGTGTATCTCAAGTTCCAGTTGGATGTAGTCAATAATAATAATAATAATAATAATTGCATAGATAGATAGATAGATAGATAGATAGATAGATAGATAGATAGATATAAGTATATATTTATAACATTTGATTCTGGAACTTCAGATTCTAGATTCTTTCTCTTCCTCCCTCGTCACCCACCCCCACTGGAAAGATAAGCAATCAAATACAGGCTGAACATGTGAAATTACACAGAACCTCTCCATAGTGACCACACTGTGAGAATCTGATTACATGTCCCTTCTTCCTATCCTGCCCCACCCCAACCACTCTCCACCCTGTCCCTATCCCTCTACAGAAATGT
>CM053583.1:384097280-384114353 GCA_028627135.1 Pseudochirops cupreus | reverse complement strand
ATGTAAATAGTTCAACTTTGATAGGTACCTTATGATTTCTTTTCCGTGTTTGTCTTCTCATGCTTCTTGTGTTGGCGTGTCAAACTTTCTTTTCAGTTTTGGTTTTTTCAGCAGGAATGTTTGAAAGTCCTCCACCTCATTGAAGCATCCAGATTCTTAGAGGAGAATGTAAGTAAATTACAGAAAGAAATAAACAACAACAAAACTATACGAAATTTTTACATGAATAAAATAGAGAAAGAGGAGATCAATGAACTGGACATGCCACTAAAAAAGCTAGAAAGAGAACAAATTTTAAAAACCCAATTAAATACCAAATTAGAAATTCTTCCAAAATCAAAGGAGAGATTAATAAAATTGAAAGCAAGAGAACTTTTGAGCTAATGGATAACATTAAGAGCTGATTTTATGAAAAAAATAAAATAAAATAGCTAAAATTTTGGTTAATTTGATTTAAAAAAGAAAACCAAATTACCAGCATCAAAAATGACAAGGGTGAATTCACCACCAATGAAGAAGAAAATAAAACAATTATTAGTAGCTATTTTGCCCAAGTATATGTCAGTATATTGATAATGTAAGCGAAATAGGAGAATATTTACAAAAATACCAATTGCCCAGATTAACAGAAGAGGAAGTAAAAATACTTGAACAACCCCATTTTAGAAAAAAAAAGAAATTAAGTAAGTTATCAATAAACTCCCTAAGGAAAAAAATCTCCAGGGTCAGAAGGATTTTCAAGGGAATTTACCAAATATTTAAGGAATAATTAATTCCAATGCTATATAAACTTTTTGGAAAAAATAAGGCAAAGAGGAGTCCTACAGAATTCTTTTTATGATAGAAATGTATTGCTAACATCTAAACTGGGAAGGGTCAAAACAGAAATAAAATTACAGATCAATTTCCCTAATGAATATAGATGAAAACATTTTAAATAAAATGTTAGTGAGAGGATTACAGAGGTTTAAAATGAGGAAAATACACTAATATCGGGTGGGATTTATAACAAGAATGCAGAGCTCATTCAATATTAGGAAAACTATAAGCACAATTGATCATATCAATAACAAAACAAGCAGAAATCATCTGATTATCTCAATAGATCTGGGAAAAGCTTTTGACAAAATAGAGTACCCACATTCCTTTCAAAAAGAGAACACAGGAATAAATGGAATTTTCCTTAAAATGATAAGCAGTATTTATCTAAAACTATCAGGAAATATTCCACGTAATTGGGATGAACTAGATAAATGGGATGAAACAAGGATGCCCATTAACAGTACTATTATTCAATATTATAGAAAAAAATGTTAGTGCTGACAATAAGAAAAGAAAAATAAATTGAAGACAATGAGGAAACAAAACTATCACTCTTTGTAGATAATATTATGATATACTTAGAGAATACCAGAGAATCAACTAAAAAAAAAATTACTTGAAGAAACTAACAACTTTAGCAAAGTTGCAAGATATAAAATATACCCACATAAATCATCAGCATTTCTATATATTATGAAGAAAGCCCATCAACAAAAGATGGAAAGAGAAATTCCATTTAAAATAACTATAGATGATGTGAGATATTTGAGAGTCTAACTGCCAAAAGAAGCCCAGGAACTGCATGAACACTATTACAAAACACTTCACACAAATAAAATCAGATCTAAATAACTAGAGTAATATAAATTGTTCATGGGCAGGCTGAGCTAATATGATAAAAATGACAATTCTACAATTGTGCAAAAATATTTTAATCTAATATTTCTCATTCAATACCATACCAATCAAACTGACAAAAAATATCATTTTATAGAGCTAGAAAAAAATAACAAGTTTCATCTGGAAGAACAAAATGTCAAGAATATCAAAGGAATTAATGGGAAAAAATGCAAAGGAAGGGTGTCCTATAAGGTCTACACATATTAAAAAGCAGCAATAATTAAAACTATTGGGTCCTTACTAAGAAATAAAGTGGTGGATCAATGAAAAAGGGTTAGGTATACAAGACACGGTAGTCAATGACTGTTGTAATCTACTCTTTAATAAACTCAAAGACTCCAGCTTCTGGGATAAGAACTCAGTCTTTGGCAAAAACTTTTGGAAAAACTGGAAAATAGTATGGCAGAAACTAGGCATTAACTAATATCTCAGACCTTATGCCAAAAAAAAAGGTTGAAATGGATAAATGATTTAGGTATAAAGGCTGATACTATAAGCAAACTGGAAGATCAAGGAATGATTCAACTTCCAGATTTATGAAAAAGGAAAGAATTTATGACCAAACAAGAGATAGAGAACATCATGAAATGCAAAATAGGTAATTTTTATCATATGTAATAGCAATCAGTTTAGCAGATATTTAGCACTTAGTACCTTGGGGCTAAGTATGGAAGGTGCGAACTCTGTCCCACTATTGAGAGGACATGAACTCCCCTGTTGATATGGAACAAGGAGATTGGCTGAGACAGGGGGCCAGTGTGTGTATATAAGCAAGAATTCCAGAGACACAGGGACAGAATTGGAATGCTTGTCCTGGTGAAGGAAAATCGTGGAGGAAGCCAGCTGAGAGAGAGAGAGGGAGAGAGAGAGAGAGTTTCTCTCCCAGCATCTGGAAGCTGAGAACTGAGTTGGAGTTTTCCTGAGACCAGAATCTGGTGAAGGCCACCTGGAAGGCTGAGAGGGCTTGCCTGGAAGGGCTCCTGCAAGGCCAATATTCCTTCTGGGTCCTAGGGCCAGCTGAAGTGCTGGAGGACTGAAGAAGCATGACCAGGATAAGACTTTGCTTGTTCGTGGCCTGGCTGATCCTTTAGTTCCAGGCAAGAGAAGCAGTGAAGAGTTTGAGATGTTCTGGACCCTGTGAACTGCAGTGTGTGCCAGGGACTGCCCTGAGGACTGGACAAGGACCTGGGAGCAGTCTGCCTCTGAGGACTGGACGAAGAACTGGGAGCTGTCTGCTTCTGAATCAAGGTGACTGTTTGGTGGATTCAGGAAGGAGCTGGGACTATGGAAGGAGATCCAGGGAATCAGAGCGACCACCCAGGGTCAAGATGAACAAAAGGCCTCACCTTGGATGAAACTGGGGTTTGCTGGACACCGAGGGGTGGAGGGTTTATGTGGTTTTCTGATGACTGTATTTGTGATTAATGATATTTAGTAACTGTGAATCTAGATTAGTGACTGATTAAGTTAATGGTTGCCCCATGAGTGGAAGTTTGATTATTCTATTGTGAATTGACTGAATGATTAAGTATTCTTTTGTTCCTTGTTCTAAATATTGTGGCCACTGTAGTGAAAACTGTGTGGCCATTTTCTGTGATAAGATGTAATGTTGTGAATATTATATTGTGATATATTGTGAATGTTTGCCTTGATTTGTAATGGAATAAACAGAGTGTTCACTATATTGTGTAATCAGAACCCTAAAAGCTGTTCACAGTAGCATTCCTTTTGGGAATCTGCTGGTGCATGGCATACATCATATTTGATTAAAAAGTTTTTGCACAAACAAAACCAATGCAGCTAAGCTGAAAGGAAAGCAGAAAGCTGGGGAACAATTTTTACAGCCAGTGTCTCTAATAAAGGCCTCATTTCTAAATATATAGAGCTGAGTCATATTTATAATGAAACAACTCATTCCCCAACTGACAAATGGTAAAGGATATGAACAGGCATTTTTTGGATGAAGAAATGTAAGCTATCTATAGTCATACAAAACATGCTCTAAATCATTATTGATTAGAGAAATGCAGATTAAAACAAATCTGAGGTACCACTTCACACCAATCAGATTGGCTAATATGACAGAAAAGGGAAATGATAAATGTTGGAGAAGATATAGGAAAATTGGAACATTGATACATTGCTGGTGGAGTTGTGAAGTGATCCAAACATTCTAGAGAGGATTTTGGAACTATGCCCGAAGGGGAACCAAACTGTGCATACACTTTGATCCAGCAATACCACTACTAGGTCTGTATCCCAAAGAGAGCATTAAAAAAAGGAAAAGGACCCACATGAACAAATAAATATATTAACTCTTTTGGTGTGAGCAAATAATTAGAAATTGAGGAAATGTCCATCAATTGGGAATTGGTTAACACGTTAACAGGTCGTGGTATATGAATGCAATGGGATACTATTGTGCTATAAGAAATAATGAGCAGGTAGATTTTGGAAAAACTTGGAAAGACTTACATGAACTGATTATAAGTGATGTGAGCAGAACCAGAAGAATATTGTACACAACAACAGCAATAATGTACAATTATAAGCTATGATAAACTTAGTTCTTATGAGCAGTACAATGATCCAAGACAATTCCAAATAACTCATGATGGAAAGGGCTAACCACACCCAGAGAAAGAACTATGAGTCTGAATACAGATTGAAGCATATCATTTTCCATATTTTTGGGAGGAGAGGGTTTCCTTGTGTTTTTTTCTTTTGTTCTGATTCTTCTTTCACAAAATGGCTAATGTGGAAATATGTTTAACATGATCGTATATGTATCCCGTATATTAGATTACTTTCTGTCTTGAGCAGGGGGAAGATGAAATAGAAGGAGAAAAATATGGAACTCAAAATTTTACAAAAATGAATATGAAAAACTATTTTGACATGTTATTGGAAATGATACTATTATGCACACACAGAGAATTAGAGTGGTAGGTCAGTAGTATAGATTAGATAAATAATACACAGTAGTAAATGACCAAATGGTTGATAAACCCCAAAACCAAGATTGGAGGACAGAAAAAAAATCACCCTTTGATAAAAATTAATGGGAAAACTAGAAAGCAGTTTGGGAGAAACTAGGCATACACCCTCATCTAATAATGTATAACAAGATAAGGTCAAAATTGCTACATGATTTAGACATAAAGGGTAATATTATAAGCAAATTAGAGAAGTATGAAAAATTTATCTGTCATATCTATGAATAAGAGAAGAATTTATGACCAAGCAAAAGATAGAGAAGCTCATGGGAAGTAAAATATATGATTCTGAGTACATTAAATTTGTACACACAAATCAAATGCAGCCAAAATTAGATGAAAATTAGGAAACTGGAAAATAATTTTTATAAGTTTCTCCGATAAAGGCCTGACTTTTCAATTACATGAGGAACTGAGTCATATTTATTAAAATAAGACATTTCCCAATTAATAAATAATCAAAAATATGGCAGTTTTCAGAAAAAATAAATCTAAACTATCTATGGTCATAGATAAAATTGCTTTGAATCATAATTGATTAGAGAAATACAAATTAAAACATCTTTGAGGTAGAATCTCACATCTACTAGACAGGTTAACATGACAGAAAAAGAAATTCTAGAAGGGATGTGAAAAAAATGGTATGCTAAAGTACTGTTGACAGAGTTGTGAACTGTCCTAGACAATCTTCAGAACTTGGAACTATGCCCAATGTGCTGTAAAACTGTGCATTCCCTTTGACCAGTGAAACTATTACCAGTTCTACATCCCCAAGAGTCTGAAGAAAAAGGAAAAAAGACTTATACATACAAAATATTTATAGAAACTCTTTTAGGGGTGCCATATAATTGGAAATTGAAGGTATGTCCATCAATTGGGGATGGCTGAACAAGAAGTGGTATGTGATTGTGATGGAATTCTATTGTACTATAAGAAATGAGTGGAGCCATGTCAGGAAAAACCTGAGAAGACCTTAATAAATTGAAGCAGAGCAAAGTGAGGAAACCTAAACCAAGATATCGTTGTACACAGCAACAGCAGTACTGTAACAATAATTGAGTATGAAAGACTTAGCTACTGTGACCAACACAATGATCACAAAAGCAACTCCAAAGGACTCATGATGAAAAAATACTATTTACCTCCACAGAAAGAACTGATGAACTCAGAGTGCAAAATATATTTTTTTTAATTTTATTTTTCTTGACTTTTTTGCAACATGATTAACATAGAAATGCATTTTACATGATTTCACACATATAAGTAGTATATTTCTTACCTTCTTACTGGGTGTTGGAGAGGTTTCACAAAGAGGAAATTTCAAATAAATAAATAATACATTGAAGAATTTAATTAGGTGATCTTCAAGTTCCTCTAACACTAAAATCCTTGGAGATATGCAGGTAGGTAAGTAGGCAGAGACAGACAAAGATAGATAGGGAGAGACACATACACACACACACACACACACACACACACAGAGAGAGAGAGAGAGAGAGAGAGAGAGAGAGAGAGAGAGAGAGATGATAGACAGATAGATAGATAGATAGATAGATAGATAGATAGATAGATAGATAGAATGTCGATATGGTTTCTATGTATGACTTTTTTTTAAATAAATAAAACCATTTTATGCCCTATAATCTTGGAAGTACTAGAGTATTACAGCTATATGTCATTGCATATAGTTCCACAATTGAAATAAAAAAATATTTTATAACTTTAAATTTTGGGAGGCAGGAGGAATTTTAGGAGCCAGAATTCTTTTTGTGTTTAAATCTATCTTTGATAGTTATTGGAAAATCCTTTGTGGATATGAAAAACCATGATAACATATTCTGAAGGACTCTTTACAGTCCTAACTCTGGTTCACAAGGATGAGATCAGAGGAATCTTCAGAAAGAAGCTATCAGAAAAAAAAAATGATTCACTATTAGAGTCTAAGGCCTGTCTTATCATTGTCTTGCACCAATTCTGAAGAATCCCTGGATTCTTCTTCAAATGCTACAGACTAACACAGACTGTTGGGCACAAACAGAATAATAATAATAATAAAAATCAAACATGCCCAGTGGCACTAACACTTAGAAAGACACAAACAAAATGTGTATCAAAAAGGGTGCTCCCAAAATACTATGGTTCATAGAGACTTTCTATTTCCACAGCTGTCAAACATGTCACCATTCTAAAATATTTCTCTACGTAAATCCAATGGGGTCTTTGATCAAAAGACTTCTTGAATAGCTAATAACTGGTTGCTTAGGAACCAAGTAATGATTAAAATTGTTAATTGATATGCTACATGGAGAATTTGCTATGTGTGGGAGTAAGCCTCTCTATCACCCTAACAGAATTGGCAAATTAGCCTAGTTTAGTGATGATTCTATGTGATTTTTTTCATCTCTCTTCAGGCTACACTACTGATTCATCTTCATAGGATCTTATATACCATGCCATAGAAGCCTCCTTACCATGCAACCTCACTTCATCCCTGGATTACTTGTTACACTGAAGGTTTCTCTGAGGCCTTAACTTCTGATTGGCCACTTCCTCCCAGAACCTTGATTTAGGGAGGTATAACAGTAATTAATTTCGCAGTACTTAGCCCTTAACACTAAGGGCTAAGTACAGAAGATGTGATCTGTGTCTCTTGTGTGAAAAAGGCAGAAGGTATGAATTCAGTCTCTTGTGTGAACAGAGGGCGTGAACTCTGTCTCCTTTTGCTGACTGGCAGAAGGGGGTTGGCTCAGACAGGAGGCCAGTGTGTGTATTTAAGGAGAGCTCCAGAGGACAGACAGAGTCAAGAATGTTCCTGGTGGCTGCTGGTGGAGGGAGCAGAATTGTCCCAGCATCTGGGAGCTGGGCTACTGGACTGAGAACTGAGTTGGAGTTTTGTGAAGTTGCTGCCCCCTGGAAGGCCACCTGGAAGTCTGAGAGGGCTGCTTGAAAGGCCAAGATTTCTCCTGGATCCTAGGGCCAGCTGAACTGCTTGAGGACTGAAGAAGCATGACCAGGATAAGACTATGTTTGTGGCTTGTTTGTTTGTGGCTTGGCTGATCTTTGATTTCTAGGCAACAGAAGTTGTGAAAGTTTTGAGATATGCTGGACCCTGTGAACTTTGTTGTGTGCCAGGGACTGCCCAGAGGACTAGAAAAGGACCTGGGAGCTGTCTAACCCAGAGGACTGGACAAAGACCTGGGAGCTGTCTGCCTCTGAATCGAGGTGACTGTTTGGTGGATTCAAGTAGGAGCTGGGACCATGGAAGGGGATCCAGGGAATCTGTGAGACCACCCCAAGTCAAGATGAAGAAAAGGCCTCCCATTGGATATTGAACATGTGATGAAATTGCAGTTTGCTGGACACCAAGGGGTGGAGGGTTTGTGTAATTTTCTAATGATTGTACTTAGTGATTAATGATATTTAGTAATTGTGAATCTGGATAAGTGACTAATTAAGTTAATCTATGATTGCCCCACGAGTGGAAGATTGATTATTGTGATTTATTGTGAATGTTTGCCTTGATTTGTACTGGAATAAATGGAGTGTTCACTATACTGTGTAATCAGAACCTTAAAAGCTGTTCACAATTGCATTCTTTTGGGAATTTGCTAGTGTACAGCATTATAGGAGAAGAAATAGGTCAAAGGAATCTTCATCCCTCTCCAGTGGGTACAGCTGGAGTAGATATACCTCCACAGGCTTTTCTTAATGGTGTCCCTGTATAGTACCTTTTCCCAGCCTACCCTAACTTTTCATCTTTATTTTATATTTTGTCTTCCCCCATTAGAATGTAAACTCCTTAAGGGCAGGGTCTATTTTTCTCTCAGCGTTTTTTTTATATTCCCAGTCCTTAGCAAGATGCCTGGTACATCATTAGGCCTTTAAAATGTTTTTTGATTGACTAACTGATTAATCCATTCTTTGCATGTAGTATATACTAGTTTAGGTATATATAAACCAAATACTAGAAATGTTCCTTAACTAAAATGAAAATAAAATGAGATTGGTGACATAAACGCAAATAAAAGCTTTAAAGGACCTGTCAGATTAGTTATTTGTAACACACATACTTTTCTTAGAGAGAGGGTACTTTTGCTTGTTCCTTTAAAATCCAATAGACCTTTTAAAAGAAATGAAAATTAATCTCTTTTAAGTAATAACAATTCTGTTTTCTGGAGCTACTCAGTTGGAGGTTCTTATCTTTTCCTGATTTAGTAATTAGAATAGGTAAAAAAGACCTTGCATGAGAATTTCTGTTTTTAAGTGGACAATCGAAATACCAACATGAGTTCAAACAGTGATTCCTTTTCCCAAGTCACTTTCTGTTTTCCCTGCCCTTGTTCTATGACCGTAGACTTTCTGACTGTCATAATGGTTACAAAGGACAGACTTTGGAAGTTCAGATTATTATATGTAATGATGATTCCACTAATACTACCAGTGGGAAATAAACTGATATCATGGAAAGTCAGATTACACTAGTTCATGAATCTATCTGTAATCATATAATGAAAGCTCTGTTCTGTGTTCATTGGATTGGGAACATTTGATGACTCTAAAAGTTCCTTCATCAGCATTTTTCATTCTGTTCATCCTCTTTGTTCCAAGTAATGCTTTATCGACCTCTGTCAAGTTGAAAAGAGCCAGACTGTACAGCCAGCCAATCAGTAACTAAGAAGCACATGTTAGGATGTATGCCTGAGCTATTCATTACCATTTTTAGTAGTTTTAGTACATATATTAGATTATGTCATTACTAATAATAAAATCAACCTGATTCTGCTAATTTAACACTGAATTGATGTAAGGCAGTGTGGGTGGATGGAAAGACTGAGCTCTTTCAAGTCATGGCTGGAATCCCAGGCAAGATTTTTATTTTTATTAAACATAAAATTTCTACATTTCACTTTGTAAAGGTAATATATTCAGTAATAAATTTGGAAATTCCAGGAAACAAATGTATCTGAATCTGATTAAGGAATTTGTGGTTGCGTAGTCAGTTATTGCTCAAGTCATAACCAATTAATATCTAAGAAGAAGTTATAATCCTGGAGACTGAATAAATTAACTACTCATAATAAACATTTCCTTTTACTGGAATCCAAATGTTAATTTTTAATAGAAAGGTACTGGGTTTTTTTTGTTTTATAAAGGAATTACATTATAATTAAGGTTAAGTTTGGGTGAGGCATACCTCTAATTAAGCAAATAAGATCAAATGACTTTTTAGATTTGGAAAGGCTATATTAAGAATAGAAATATTGGGGGCAGCTAGTTGGCAGAGTGAACAGAGCACCAGCCCTGGAGTCAGGAGGACTTGAGTTTAAATCTGACCTCAGACACTTAACACTTACTAGCCATATGACCTTGGGGAAGTCACTTAACTCCAATTACCCCTACAAAAAGCAAAAAAAAAAAAAGGAATAGAAATATCATTTTTTGTAACTTTTGTTTGGTTGTACATGTAAATTTTACACAATGCTCTTGAATTGATTTAAATCTTATAGCCTTCATTAATACTTTTGGAGAAATAATATTCCATACTGCATGTTGGACACTATTAGCTAAATTATATAGTTAGAAAAAACTAAAATATTAATGTAAACCAATAATTCTGATGAATAAATGAGTTAAGTTCTTTGTTTTCTCAAATAAATTTTTATTTTTTTGAATTAACTTTTATTTATTTTTAGTTCACATCATTGATTTCCAAAAGATTTTGAGTTACAATTTTTCTCCCCATCTTTCCCCTACCCACCCCCTCAAAACAGAGATCCCACTGTTTACCCCCTCCCCCAATTTGTTCTCTCCTATATCCTCCCCCATCACTCCTCTGACTTTCTGGTAGAGCAAGATGGATCTCCCTATCCCAATGCCTGTATATCTTATTTCCCAGTTGCATGCAAATAATGATGATGATGATGATGATGATGATGATGATGATGATGATGATGATTATGATGTTGATGATAATGATAATTTTACATATACATATTATTTAACATATGATTTTAGAACTTCAAATTCTAGATTATTTCCCTTCTTCCCTTGTCACCCACCTCCACCGAAAAGATAAGCAATTCAATACAGGCCATACATGTGTACTTACACAGAACATCTCCACAATGGACATATTGTGTAACACTGACAATATTTCTTTCCTTTCTGTCCCGCTCTCCCTTTGTTCTATTCTCTACTTTGTCCTTGTTCCTTTACAGAAGTGTGTGCTTCTAACAATCCTCCCCCTCAACCTGCCCTCCCCTCCATCATGCCCACAATCATCCCGTTCCCCCCTACTCTCCTATAGGGCAAGAAATCCAATTTAGAGGGTATGTCATACCATCCCTAAGCCAAATTCAATGAGAGTAAGGTTGACCCATTCTCTTTTTCCCTTCCTGTTCTTTCCCTCCATTGTAACAGTTATCCCTTCCCTCTTCTATATGAAATTATTGACCCCATTCTACCTCTCCCAGTCTCCTCTCATTCTATTCCTCTCCTACCTCTAAATTTCACCTTTTAAAATATCATCCCTTCCTATTCAATTAATCCTGTGCCCTCTAAGTACGCATATATACACACACTCACATATGTATTCATATGCATATATACCCTCCTATATAGACATATGTGTATGTATACATATATATATATATATATATACATATATATAAAATATATATAACATATATATATGTACACACATTTATATTCCCTTCACCTATCCTCATACTGAGAAAAGTTTCATAAGTTACAATTCTGATTTTTCCATGTTGGCATATAAACAGTTCAACTTTAATAAGTTCCTTATGACTTCTTTTCCATGTTTACCTTCTCATGCTTCTTGTGTTTGAATGTCAAATTTCTATTCTGTTCTGTTTTTTTCCTCAAAAATGCTTGAAAGTCCTCCACCTCATTGAATGACCATATTTTCCCCTGAAACACTATAATCAGTTTTGTTGGGTAGCTGATTCTAGGTTTTAATCCTAGCTCCCTTCATCTCTGGATTACCATATTTCAGACCCTTCAGTCCCTTAATGTAGAAGCTTTAGATCCTGTGTTATCCTGATTGTGTTTTCATAGTATTCAACTTGTTTCTTCTTGGCAGCTTGTAACATTTGCTCCTTGATCTGGGAACTCCAGAAGCTGGTTATAACATTCCTAGGAGTTTTATTTTTGGGATCTTTTTCAAGAGGTGACTGGTGAATTCTTTCAAGTTCTATTTTGCCCTCTGGTTCTAAAATATCAGGGCAATCTTCCTTGAGAATTTCTTAAAGGATGCTTTCTAGATTCTTTTTTTGATCATGGCTTTCAGGTAGTCCAATAATTTTTAAATTGTCTCCCCTGGATCAATTTTCCAGGTCATTAGTTTTTTCAATGAGATATTTCACATTGCCTTCTATTTTTTTTTCATTTGTTTAAATCTCTTTAATAGTATCTTGATTTCTTGTAGTCATTTGCTTCCATTTGCTCCACTTTAATTCTGAAGGAATTATTCTCTTCAGCAAGCTTTTGAGATTCTTTTTCCATCTGGCAAATTTGACTTTTTAAAGCATTCTTCTCCCCATTGGCTTTTTGGGCCTCTTTTGCCATTTCTGTTATTCCATTTTTTAAGGTAGTATTTTCTTCAGTCAGATTTTTGACTCTCTTATCAGGATTTTGTTGCATCATTCTCATTTCTATCTCCAATTTTTCCTCCAGTTCTCATATTTGGTTTTCAAAATCCTTCTTCTTAAGTTCCTCTACAGATTGTAAGCAGTCTATAATTTTCTTTGAAGCTTTTGATATCCTGCCATGAGTATTGGTTGAAAGAACTAGGAGCATTTTGGCTAAGGAGAGGAGAAAAGAAGAGAGAAGAGAAAGGGGAGGGGAGGTGGCAGTTTTACATAAGTTAAATGTTTAAGAAATAAATAAATATTATCACAAATGGTGGTAACCTCTGGGACCTCACACTGCTGTTTAGCCTCCACGCCTGCTTCTCATAGGCCTAAACTGGGAAAGTTGGTAGTACCAAAGACTGAAAGTTGGTATACGAAGGTTGGGTACCAATGGCATGATTATTGAAGGTGAGGATGGCAGGTGTAGATTGTGTTGTTACAGATCATCCCTCTTCAGTTCACAGTTCTTGCTTCATCAGAAGAAATACAATAAATATAGCACTTTACTTTGAAGGATCCCTGATGTTTGTCTGTGAAAGTAGACATCTGAAGGGTTTCTGCTTGTGTAATGGTAATGGAATTTAAAGATCCCCTTGTATTGGCTTGGTTTTTGGGTTGAATGTTAAAACCTAGAGCTTATGAATACCATTTGTGGGATGGACTTGTTGACTTGAAGAGAGAGGGCTGAACTGGGAGGAGCCATGGATTTAGAGAGAAGCCCAAGCCAAGAGAATGCCCAAGCAGAAGAGGCCAGAGTTGCTGAGAGAGAACTGCTGAGGTCCAGTTGGAGCTACCCAGGACTTTTGAGAACTGCCAACAAGAGCTGCCAAGAACTGAGGAGGTATGGCTATGATGCCAGTATTTTATCTGTCTATCTTGATATTGTTTTGCCATATTCACTTGCTGGTGAAGGACAGTGCTGCTGTTGTAGAGGTCCTGGAATCTTGCTGTTGGTTCAGAAGCCCTAAAGGAAGATTTTCTTGTTGTATGTTTAGAGAAATCCTGGAGGAGGGCCTTGCTGATATTTTTAGGGATTCTGGGACTATTCTGTAGGCAGAGAGTGACTTGATGAGGACACTGGCAATAGTGGCTTTGTCGAGCTTTTTCTCCCCAGGAATAGGGATTGTTGAGTACTTGCCTCACGTCAAGATGAAGACAGGACTTCTCCTTAGGCACTGAATGCTGTGATGATATCTTAACCTTGTTGTAGCTTAAGCTCAAGATGAAGACAGGACTTCTCCTTAGGCATTGAATGCTGTGATGATATCTTAACCTTGTTGTAGCTTAAGTGTAGATGGCCTTTTGTGTTCTCCTGACCCTTTTGAGAAAGTGCTTGGTGTTAATGGGTGGTATTATAATTCAGTTGTGATCCAGGGGTGGGAAACCTTTGACTTTTTTTGTGCTCTGTGATTGACCAAATGAATGTACTTTGATGTACTTTGTTTATGATTGGAAACTAATCTCCATTTGAGAAGAGAGGCTTTGACTGGCTAAATGAATGTACTGCCCAGGAGTGGGCTACTTTGACTAATGTCTTGGTCTGGGTTGGGATACTTGGACCTTAGTACTTTGCAACTGAATTGAGAACTTACTTGCTAAATGAATGAGTTACACTGTATTTTGATTTTCTCTGTTCTGTGAATGTTTTGCCTTAATTTGTCACTGAATAAATGGAGTTTGCTATGCTGGTAATCCGAACCTTAGAAGTTGCCTTTGCTTGGCATTACAGCTTGTGAATTCTATCGTGCAGTTTTCTGTCTTCTCACTGTTTCTCATGGTTGAAATGGCACTTAATTAAATGAAATTAAACTCAAAATTCCTCTTATGCTCAAGCTGTTCCCTAATGGATCACTCACATTAGAACAAATTCACATTTTCAAAACAAGTTTATAATGGAAGTGACTGTACTCAGAAGGTAGAAGTAGAAACAATGGGTGGATATCACAAACAGGATAATATATGTTTGATATCAAGAAAAACAAATGGAATGTGGAATTTCAAGAAAAAAAATTAGAATTTCGATTATGGATGGGCTGCCTTGGAAGGTCAAGTTCCCATTTTTACCAGATGAAGGTCTTCAAAGCAATATCTGAATGAATACTTCTCAGGTGTGATAGGAGAGATTCTGATTTAGGCATGTGTTAGAGTAATTGTCCTCTGAGATTCCTTTGCACTCTGAGGTTCTAAATTTCTGTGAATAACTAAAAAAAATCAAACTTTTTTCCTTTTTTCCTATTGGTGGATAGCATTTTATACTTTAAACTTATGTACCCTTAGTGTTGGAATTATGCTTAGAAGTTATCTTGTCAAAACCCTGTCTAAAATATGAAAATCCTATTACCCTTGAAAAGTGGGCATACAGTCACCATTTAAAGACATCCAGGGTATAGGAAATTCACCTACTCCACAAGGCAGACCACTTGGTAATCCTTTGCAGAAAGGCTTGGTGGTAGCTCTTTCGACCTAGAATTGAATTTTTAGAAGTATGAATGTAATGGCAGGATTCCATCACAACAAATATTTGGTACACCCTCAGAGATTTGTTATAATGACACCTGATATACATACACACACATACGTATATACATACATATACACATACATATGTATGTATACATATGTGTGTATATATAAAGTATGTGTATATATGCATATTTTTGTATAAATATAAATACATAGACATTTTTTCTTATGATATTTTTTACCAATATTTCACCTAACAATTGGTGTGTCCTCTTTCTGTCTATAATTAAAGTGTTTTAAAATGACAAATGAAAGAAATTACTCTTATCTTTTGTACTAACACATAGATATTCTTCTATCTGATCAGTATAACCAAGCTAAAATTAAAACCAATTCCTAGACCTCCCCCCAAAAAAGTCTCAAAAAGAATAATACATTTTATATTGTTAACATTTTATTACCATGTAAAGTTGGGAGTAAAATCACATATATGATTGGCTAGATATTTATAAATCTGATCGTCTTTTGATAAAAAAATTAGGTATTTCCCACAGAAACCTTTAATCTGAAATTCTCCTTTTTACCTATAGAGAGATTTTAAGTGAGGATACTACAGTAAATGTCATTTCACAAATCCATTCACCGAAATTATTTCTCCTTAGGGTGTTATTTTGTACTTAGTAGAAAAGCAAGCCAGATATTTGGAATAATGAAATACAAAGGTCCTTAGAGTTGGAGTGAGAAAGGACTAGATTCAAATCCCACCTCATTTTTACTAAGTGTGATTTTTCACAATTAATTTCACCTTTATTGGTTTTAGTTCTCTCATCTATAAAATGAGAAATATAGACTCAATAGCCTCAAAATTTTGTCCAGATCTAAACCTGTGATTCTTTGAAATATGGAACCATGTTAGTACAATTCACAGTAACCTCTCTTTCAGTATACATATTCAGAGGGAATTTGTACTCATGCCAAAACAACAATCAGCCAAATACAAAGGCAAAATGTTTTACCATACATTTCCCCTAGTAAATCCTGTATTATGTAGGGTATCCTAAAACATACTCTTAGGTGACGAAGATGAAATCAAGACTAACTTCTGCCACAAGACAACAGACTCCTGGGGAAGAGACCTACCTAAACAGATATTCATTCTCCAACATTTACCTCCCTTCCAGTTAGCACAATAAGGCATGCCCATTTCAGGAAAATCTCCTCTCTTTGGAAAATCCAGATAATATATCCTTCTCACAATCCCAAGTCTCATTTGAATCCTGTGTCCATTTTGTAAATAATCTGGAGTGCCCAAAGTCACAAAGGCTGAGGACACTAATTAAATGTACTCACTGGTAATAGTCCTTCATCTACAAATATTATTTCTTTAATATTATTCCCACTTAATCTTAATAATATTGTTGTTCAGTTGTGTCCAAGTCTTCATGACTTCATTTGGGGTTTTCTTGGCAAAGAGAGTTGAGTGGTCTGCCGCTTCCTTCTCCAGCTCATTTTTACAAATGAAAATATTGAGGCAAAAAAGATTAAGTGACTTGCCCAGGGTCATAGAGCTAATAAGTACCTGAGAACAGATTTGAACTCAGGTTCTCCTGACGCTAAGGCCAGCCCTTTATCCACTGCACCAACTAACTAGCCCTTAACAACATGACTATTGCTCTAAATTCCCCCAAACTTATTTATTCAGTTACACCAACATGTTGAAGACGATGTATAAACATTTTCCAAAACCAGTAGTTAAATCAGCAGACATCACAAATTATCTCATCAGTTGGGCATAAAAGATCTTAGTTATTGGATGAATCAAAATTATTCAAAAGAAAATTTAGGGGAATGGGAAAAATAAATATACCTTCATAATTAGATTTTTTATTATTGATGCTTTCTTTGCTTTAAAAAGAAAAAAAAGTTTTATCGTATCTTTTTTCTAAATAATGAGTTCTATTTAAAAAGCAGCATTTGGTTGAATATTCAAGTTTCACATAATTGTGTTAACTCCCAATGAAATGAGAATTTAGTACTGTAGAAATCAGATGTTGTGTTGTTGTTGTTGTTGTTGTTCAAATATGTAGACAAAAACAGCAGAGCTAAGATGGCGGAGAGTAAGCAGTGACTTCTCCAAGCTCCCCAAGAATTTCGTCCTTGGGAACTCAAAAGTAAATCTGAGCGGATTTAAGAGTGACAGAACCCATTGGGAGACAGAGAGTGACAGATTCCCAGCA
>CM053583.1:384062776-384096780 GCA_028627135.1 Pseudochirops cupreus | reverse complement strand
AGTTGCTTTCCTTTAGAAAAGCAGATCTAAGAACCTGTGCTAGTAGCCGCCCTGGGTGTGCTGGGGTGCTTGCTGTTACAGTATTCTAATAGAATGCCAACAAATACACAGAAAGATATACACAGAATACATTTAGAACAAATAAAGGAAATAAAGAGAGTAGCTAAACACAAAGTAATGTGGGATATAGATAACTGGATTTGTTCTTTGCTTTGATCACATTCCTGTGAAGTAGTAACTACTAATATTATTATACTCATTTTTCACATGAGGAAACGGATACACAAAAAGAGGAAGTGACATACAGAGGTGGGAGGAGAGCTGAAAGCTATTTTAGTTTTTAAACCCAGAGCTCTATTATATTCTGTGACCAAATCGATCCAATCTCACTAAGCACTAACACGTTATTTAATAATTTTTAAACCTCAAAGTTCTCTGGAAATGTAATTTAGTAAGTAATTTAGTTAGCATTTTTATCTGTAGTAGTGCTTAAATTGATTGGAAAATCAGAGGGCAGTAAGGAATGGTTTGTGTGCCAATTCAGTTGAAGAAATTAAGAACAAATTTAGTTTTTTACTGTATTGTAAATGGAATAGGGAAGTAGAATGATTTATCACTAGGCCTAGCATTTTGATAATTAAACTATAAAGGAACTGAATCTCTCAAATGTTAGTCTTAGGCTTTCACTCAAAAAAAGTGAAGTGAATTCCTATTCCCTCCATCTCTTTTCAACTCCTATTTTCTAGACTCTGACAGAGTCATCTGCTATTATAGTATAGGGGGAAATGGGGAAAAAAAGTTCATTTCTCTCCTTTAACAAGAGATGGGCTACCCATTTAATCTGCTTGCAAAAGTAGCATTTTAAAGTATAGGCCAAATCCCCTACTGAGCATCTCTAATGGCTGCTGGCGTGTAAGAATTATAAATGGAGGTTTAAATTGATTTGGTACCTAAATCAAGTCTTTTCAAATTTGTTACATGAATTTTCCTAGGTAATACATTTCTGTACTGATGACAGATTTTATGGCCCTTCAAAACTCTCTGTTCTGAGTGTCAGATATTAGCCCATTCTACCTAAATAGATCAAATTGGATTTTAGGTGCATTTAATATGTTTTCTTTTTTTTTTTTTACCATGAACTATAACTCACTGCCATGTAATTTCCACAGATAGCCTAGCTTTCTTATTTGAACAGCATTTAAATTAAGGCTACTTCAGGAACATATTTCAATACTTTTGTGCACAGAATGAGAGGCCTCTTTGAGAGATTTCTGCTGGAAAGTCTCCTAGTCCCAGGACAATCATTTGATTTGGAAGTGAATAAAAATTTAATAAACATTGCAGGATTATTAGAGTGAATTAGAGGAATGTAACATAGGTAGTTGTGAATAATGTAGTATTTGAATACTTGATGAAAAGATATCCATTTCTAAACATAGGTACTCTTTCCCCATTGATGCTACTAGTTGGTTTCATAGAATTAGATAGCTCCAGGCTGGAAATGACTTCAGGAGTTATTTCAGAACAGCCCTCAATTTTTGACCCATATCAAGTCAAATTCTCCTACTATGTAAGTTACACCTTATGAGAAAATATTATCCCTCTTTTTTTAAAATTGATTTGCTTATTTACTTTTAGTGTACAAGATTCAGTTCCACAATCCCTTGAGTTTCAAATTTTCTCCCCTCCCTCTTCCCAGCACCCATGGCAGCATGCAATCAAGTATGAGTTCTGTAAATATTTTCACATCGGACATTAGTCTGGTGTTACCCCTTTTGAAAGTTGAATTGATTCCAGTATAATAAATAAATCTTCCATAGATAAAAGGAGTCAATATTATAATCAAGTAATCAAGAAACAAGTATTAAGCATGTTCAATGTACTAGGCACTATTCTAGGTGTGAGGAATACAAAGACAAAAATGGAAAACCTGTCCTCAAGGAACTTAAGAAGAAATATCACATATTTATCTAAGAATACTCAACGTAGAAAGAAGTTCATGTAGAGGCAAAGGCATTAGCACTATCCAGTATAGGAAAATCTCCCTTTAGAACAAGGGTTCTTAGCATTTTTGGATGTGATAAGCCCCTTTTTCAGTCAGGTTAAGCCTATGATTCCCCTTGAGCAAACACTTTTAAATACAGAGGATAAAGTTTATAAATTTACAAAGGAAAGCAATTCCTTTGAAATGTACTTATCAGTACTTATCAACATAATGAAAAATAAATAAAACAAATTCATGGACCAAAGGTTAAGAAGCTCTGCCTCCAAAAAGCTATGGAGCCTGAAGGCAGATCAAAGCATGCTATTTGCTCTCTCTCTTTGTTTTGTTTTGCTTTTTCTTTCTTGTGGTTTCTCCCATTGGTTCTTATTTCTCTTTAGAACGTGACTAATATGAAAATATGTTTAATATGAATATAGATGTATAACCTATATAAGATTGCACACTGTCTTGGAGAGGGGGAAGGGAAAGGATGGGGAGAAAATTTAGAACTCAAAATCTTATAGAAGGGAATATTAAAACTAAAAATTAAAAAAAAAAGAAATAAAAAGCAAACTAGAAAAAGAATCTCTGCCTCCAAGATCAAATATAAACATCCTCTACTTGGCTACTACTTGATCCCTTCCTGCCCCTCTAGTCTTCTTATACTTATACTTTGATCCAGTGACACTAGCCTCTGTCACTCCTTGAATATGACACTATTATCTCCCAATACTGAGTATTTTCCCACCATTCACTATGCCTTGAATGTTCTCCCTCCTCATCTCTGCCTCCTTCCCTGGATTCCTTCATGTCTCAGCTAAAATCTCAGCTTCTGCAAGAAACCTTTCCTGATACCCCTGGACGTTAACGCCTTCTCTTTGTTAATTATCTCCAGTGTGTCCTTGTATATCTCTTGTCTGCATATAGTTACCCTATGTTGTCTCCCCCATTCCATTGTGAGCTCCTTGAGATCAGGGACTCCCTTTTCCCTTTCTTTGTGTCCCCAGTGTTTAGCTCAGTGCCTGTCATGTAATAGGGGCTGGAGAAATTCTATGACCGATTGCCCCAGAAATTGATGTTTAAGGGGAACAAAGGACTTTTAAGAAGTGGAGGTGAAGGAGGTATGTACATCAGCATGGGTGATAGCCAGGGCAAAGACACCAAGATGAGAGATGGAAGAGTTATTTGTAACGAAAACGAAGAAGACTAGGTCGGTTGGAACATAGTGTGAGTGTGTGTGTGTTGTGTTTGTGCATGCATGTGTTGTGTTTTATGCATGCATGTGTCTGCTGTGTCTGTGTGTCTGTGTGTGTATAAGAGAATAATGTGTACTAAGTCTAGAAAGGGGAGATGGGACAGGTCATGAAGATGTTTAAATGACAAAAGAAAAGTTGATATCTGATACTAAAGGTAATAAGAAATTCACAATTGAATTTATTAGTAGAGGAGTAGTATAGGGAGATGGAAAACCACCTAGCGAAAAACTCTTTGAAAGTAGAGACTAGTTTTTCATTAATCTTTATATCTCCATAACAAAAGGTTAGAGGAACACATGGCAATCCCCCTCTATTTGCAAATAAATCCAGGGGAGATACTTGGAGCACTGGGAGGTTAAGGGCTGTGCCTGAGGTCACACAGCAAGTAAATGTCATAAATTGGACTTGAACCTGGCCTTTCTGACTCCAAGAGCAGAGTTCTAGTACCTACAATAAGTTCTCTCTCCAAATATTAAGCAAGCACCTAATAAATATCCATGGAATAAAGGGAGGGATGGATTAATGTACAGTCAGATATAGAGAAAACTTAAAAAAAAAAGAAAATGAAAAACTGTACTAAAATAACGCAGAAAAATATATTACCTAATTTGCATATTTAAATTCAAGACTACTGATTTTACTATAGAACACAGGTTTCACCATCGACTAAGCAGTTGTTCTCCATCCCACAAAAGGTAAGTGTGCTTGGGATGGGGTGGGAAGGGTCATAAAGGCAGGATGGAAGGAATTTTCACCCTGAATAGCTTCTAAAGAATATCTCTGTGGACAGAAGGCTAAAATTTTATTTTGGGGCCTGTATTATTTAGGTACCATCAGACACAAAACTACAAAGGAAAATAATGACTTTGGCCAGTCTCTCTACATTTTCTGAATGTATTAGAAGGTGCTTCCTTCATGCTGCAGCAACTTTTAATGATGAAAAAAGCAATGTCACCTATGGCAGAGAGCTCAGGGAGTCCCTGCTTGACCTTTATTTAATTTTTGCAAACACCAGGCACTTCACACCCTCCATTCATGATTTGAGAAGTAGTAACTTGACAGCAACAATTTCTTTTTATTTACTGGCTATAAAAGTTTTAAATTACTGCAGGCATGAACTTAACATAAATCAGTCCACTTCAGATGAATGTGTCTTCAGAGAGGCCCTCTGCCAAGGTTTCCTCTCCTCTGTCATATCTCTCTGAAACAGTCTTGCTCAGTCTTCCGCAGTCATTCTATTTTTTTTTTAATTCTGAATAATCCACTTTCAGAAGACCAAAAAAAAAAATGAAAGCTCAGAGCCTTCTTTCTTGAAGATATAATGACTCTTTCGTCTGGTATACTAAAGCCTGATGTGCAGTTAGGGCTCAGGATGTATATTCAAATGGGTGCTCATTGTTCTGCACTATTTCTTCTCTCTCTTCTCCCAATGTTCCTCTGTAACTAGGCCCCTGAATGCCAATGTGCCACTTTCATACTTCTCATTTTACTTCAATTCACATTATGAAAGAATCCACACCTATGCTAACTTTACAGTACAGTACTCTGTTCTTTCTCTCTCTCTCTCTCTCTCTTTCTCTCTCTCTCTCTCTCTCTCTCTCTCTCTCTCTCTCTCCTCCTGCCTCTTACTTTGGTGCTCTGTGACCTCCTATCCAACAATTCCCTGCCCCCCCCCCCAAAAAAGAACCTCCAAATAAAAGCAGAAGAACAAAGGCCTAATGAGACCTCCACTGTCACCTGATGGGGGCTTGCCTTGAGTCTTCCAACACATAGAGAGCAGATCTTTGCCCTGCTTTGTCCACCCACCCACTCCCCTGAGTGTCTGACTTCCATCTGTTCCAGTGCTTGAGTACTGCATGTATGTCTTGCATTGCCTTTCTTCCTCTCCCCTTCCCCATGTGTCTGCTCCCAGCTCATTCTTCCTCTTGGTTTTGCCAGGCCCCACTTGTCTGGCCTGAGCCAATATATTCCTGCTCCTGCTCTCCTCTCTCCCCAGTCCCCACATATTCTTGAACCCTGTGCTAGCCCCATCCCTGCACTGACTAACTGCCCCCTTCCATCCTCCATCCCTCCCTCCCTTCCCTAAATCCAATGGCAAATTGACATTAAGTAAAATTGTTTTAGGAATTGTCTACAAAGGGAACTGTCTGTGTATGAATGTGTACATGTATATTTATATGTATGTGTATATATGTATTGATGTATGTGAACACATGTGCAGAACATATATATGTATATATACGTATATTTATATGCAAAATAAATTCAAGGTAATTATGCACCTCAATGTCTCTGCCTACTCATAGCACCCCTGCCAGGTACCCAGCTGTCATGATTTCTACCTGTATTTTTTGCTCAAAACTTCCCTCTACCTAGATGTTCTAATGTCCCAAAATGACCTCATCCTCCCTGTCCAAGAAAGACACCATCCAAGCTCTCCCTGGACCTTTCCCTGTAAATGACTCAGTTGGCATGTATTAAGGACTTATTATGGGCCAAACACTGTGATAAGGACCAAAGACGCAAAGATAAAACAAATGTTGTCCCAGATTTCAAGGACATTCCATTCAAATGGAGAGATACCAACATTTACATAAACCAATACATACTTGAATATAGAATAAATCAAAGGCAGTTTTTGAGGAACAGGCATCATCATTATTCCCTAGTGACAGATGTTGGAACATTAAAGCACCTTACCATAGTCCTCTATACAATTGGGAAATATTTTAATATTAGATCATAAGTCCTTGAAGGCAAGAGTGATGTCTTATTAAGCATAGAGTAACCAGTACAAATTGCTTGTACCCTTTGTCCAAGATTTGCTCTTGGCTGTTAAAAAGAGAACTGTGGCCTACTGAAGAGGTACAGGAGAGGGTGGGAAAGATCCTTGGCAATCTTTCTTTTAGTTAGAGAATGGCAAATCCCATTAGGCTTTCACTTTGGAATGCTTTAAAAAATCAGGGGGTTGTGTTACTTTCTTCATTCTTAGGCTTGTCAATAATACTTGTCACAGGCTGTCAGGGATGCTGGAAAGAAATTCTAGTTGGATAGTCATTCACCTGCAGTTGTGCCTCCAGTATTTTTTCTTTTGATATTGATTTGAAATGACACTTTTCTTCTTCCCTAGGAACAGTGGTGACTATACAAGAGCAGGCTTATCTACTTTTTAAAAAATGGACATTTTTGCCACTTCCTCATTCTCTAAATCTATATATTTTCTCCCCATGCCCAGGACAGACTAGGTGAAGTCAGTGAATTATGGAAAATACAGCCTCCTTTAAAAAATGCAGCAAGTATATAGTAATGCCAAGGGAACTATGATAGTGAGTTAGAAAGCTATTTGGCTGTCAGGTAGAGTCTGGAAAGAATAAACACCTTCCTCCTCCTCCTTTACCCCAAACTTCCAATTTCCATCATTCAAATAAGTCACAAGGAACAGAAAAGGTCCAAAGGAGGCACTCAAGTTGGTAAAAATCTTTAAAGGTTTCTCTCTTGCACTATCCTACAAACTACTTTGACAGAGACTGGTCAGGACCACATGGAAGAAAAAGGTGAGAAACTGATTTAACAAGATAACTCATTTTTGCCAGCTGTTTTGAAGACTCCAGGCATACGAGAATCACTGAATTGTAGAATTTCAGAGTAGGAATTCAAAGCGCTACTCAGTCCTTGGAGCAGCTATTGAGTGTCAACTACAAGCTACACTAGTTATAAGTTGTTTTTTTCTCCCCAAACGACAACTTAATAGCTGCCTTGTCCTATTTGCACAAATGTACAGCTGTTATGTTAATGGTTTTATCAATTTAAGACAAGGGGCATAGAAGAAAATATTCTGGATTAGGAATCAGATCTGCATTCTAGTCTTATTTCAGCCATTAACTCAGCACATGACAATGGACAATTCAGCTAAATGCTCTGGGTTTCAGTTTCCCAAATTAATGAAATGGAGATATATATGTTAGCTGCCTCTTAAGGGAAAAGATCAAATGGGATAATTGATAAGATTGTGTCTATCCTTCCTATCCCTTTGCACAGACAATACCCTAGTTACTTCCTCACAGGGATATGCTGGAGACAGCTTTAACATGTTTGGGAGAGCCAATTGTTAAATTTCAATTGTTAGTATTTGGCCCTCAAAAATCAGCAAGTTATAAATCAGGTCTTGATTACTGTTTTGGTGATAGTCTAGACTTACAAAAGATAAATTAATAATACAGACTAAACTTAAAAGGATGGGTGGCTAAAATTTTACCCCCACAGCATCAGGTTGTTAAACATTTACCAGTACAGCCTTCTATTTCTCCATAAACCTTGCTTGATCTCAGCAGGACAGTAGAAGGCTCAGGAAATGAGTCATCACCAGACAATAGAGTCATCACCATCATCATCATCATCATCACCATCATCACCATCACCATCATCATCATCACCATCACCATCATCACCATCATCACCATCATCATCATCATCACCATCATCATCATCATCATCATCATCATCATCATCCCTATATAGTACTTTAAGGTTTTCAAAGTGTTCTATAGTCACTACTTAATTTGAGCCTCACAAAATCCTTGGGTCCTCATCACCTTTAGTTTCAATAATTGCTCCTATTCAATTCCTTTTTCCTCAAATCTCTTCCTACAACAATCTATCCTCTCCAAAAAGATGCCAAAAGGATTTTTTAGAAAGTACAGCTGCAACCATTTCCCTCCATCTCACTGTACACTCATTCACACTAAGTTAACTCCTACATCTCTCTATTGCCTCCAGAATCAAAAACAAAGTCCTCTTTGGGGCATTTGAGGCTCTTCACCTCCTTTCCCCTCTCTATTTCCCTAATCATTTTGCACTATGCTCCCCTCTACACACTGCACATCAGTGGAAAGGAAAAAAAACAAACAAACAATTCTGTTGCTTTGGAACAATCTTGTTGCAATCAATCTTCATTTTTCATATTCTATCTCCAATCCTTTGCACTGGCTACCTTCCTTACCTGTAATGCACACCCTATTTACCTTCACCTCTGAGAATTCCTGGCTTTTGCAAAAAGTCTCTCCTGACCCATCATTCCATCTGTTATCTTGTAGATCCTTCATGTTGTTTTTACTCATTTTCAGTCTTGTCTGACTCTTCTCTTCATGACCCCATTTGGGGTTTTCTTAGTAAAGCTATAGAGTGGTTTACCATTTCTTTCTCTAGCTCATTTTATAGATGAGGAAACTGAAGCAAACAGGATTAAGTGATTTTCCCAGGGTCACACAGCCACTAAGTGTCTGGGGCCAGATTTGAACTCTCAGAAATAAATCTGTTTGACTCCAGTTCAGGCTCTCTATCCACTGTGCCACCCAGAGCCAGGGTAAGCAGTGCCTTGTGCCCCATTAGAATTTAGGTTCTTGGAGGGTGGAATCAAGATGGTAGAGTAAAAGCAGGAACTCATTTGAGCTCTCCCCCAAACCCTCCAAATACCTGTAAAAAAATGACTCTAAACAAATTCTAGAGCAGCATAAGCCACAAAATGGAGGTGTGAAACAAATTTCCAGCCCAAGACAACCTGGCAGGTCAACAAGAAAAGTTTGTTGCACCGGGCTGGGAGAGGAGCACAGACCAACACTGGCCAGACCAGCACAAACCGGCCCTTGGAGAAGCTGGAGCAGGCCTCAGGAGACAATCACTGGCAGACCTGGTGATTTCCAAACTTCTCAACTCACAAATATCAGACAACTTAGAAGGTCAGTGTAACGATACTAGAATTTGAAGATCTTCCATGCCCTTTAAACTTGCTGACATAGCAGGAAGGGGTGGAGCAAGAGAACGCCGGAATCAAGCTAGTCTCCGTGCTGTGCTGACTGGAAGTTGCCGCAGAGGCAGGGGCTGCGAACTCCTTTTTCTTTGAGTGGGGCAGAATCTCTGCTAAGAACTCCCGCTGAGGACTGCCAGGGACGGGAACTGCCAGGGGCCGGAGCTTCTGGGAGCAAGCAGCCTGGACGCTGAGCAGTTGCGTGCGTGAGGAGAGGAGGATCTTTGCCTGAGGTAGCCTGTCCTGTTTGAAGGCTTGACAATGTGGGTGTTTACTACTTTAACTACAAGTGCCAACTTCATAACTACTGTGTTGGCTTTGACTTCCTGGTTTTGGGACTCAGTTTTCTGGTGTTTAAATGAATGCTCTAGCTATATTTCTTATGTAGAGTGCCTGTTACATTTTGTGATTAATAACCATATCAGCATATTTATAGTTACTGTAGGCATTGTGAATACTGCATTGCTTATACAGTCAGGAGGAAAGGTGTGTTAGATCTGTGTGAGAGAGGAGCACTGTCTGGCCCCAGTCCCAGGCTATGCAGTGGTGGTGGCTGTGTCTGGGGAGGTGGCTGCTGGGGGTGTGTGGCTGTGGCAGGGGTTCTGGCTGCAGCAATAGCATGCAGTGGCAGCAACAGAGATGGCTGCTTCCATAGCTCTTGGCCCACACATGGTGACAGATCTTATTTTATTTCATGGAAAATGATCTCCTTATTGTGCTGAGTTTTCTTCACTGAAATAAGTAGTTACATACTAGAGGAGAGTTAGACCAAATTATAAAGGAGAATGGTATTTTGTTCCCTGACATTCTTCTATCTCAGGGATTCTTAATCTTCAGGCCTCAGATTCCCCACAAAATGGTCTATGCCTACAGATTTCAGGAATCCATAAACTTGGATGGAAAAAAAAATCTTCATTTTTACAAAGCTCTAACAATCAGTCAATAAAGATTTTTGAGCACTCACTTCATGTCAAATAGTGTGTTAAGCTCTGAAGATATAAAGGAATAGCAAAAACCAGCACCTGACCTCAAGGAGCTTACATTCCAGTGGGAGAAGACAACATTTGAAAAGTCCCAGAATAACAGGAAAGAAGGTACATGGTACCAGGGGCACAACGGAAAACTTCAGAGAACTGCAGCCAGGTGGGAAATGAAAAGAAAACTGAAATTTAGCCTATTTTCCAATTATGATTTTTTTTAAATATGCATCTGGAGAACAGGCTCATAATTCTTCACCACACTGTTCAAAAGAGTCCACAACACAAAGACTAAGAACATGGGTTCTATGCCATCTTCCTATGCTATTTCTCCTAGTGCCATGGTTGAAGATGGCCTATCCAATTTTTCATTTCTAAAATTATTTACTTTGATATAATTGCAAAAGAATCTCCTATGAGATTATAGGATCACATCTGGCCAAAAGGAAGCCTGGAGGTCTTCTAGTATTGTCCCCCTGCCCCCTTATATTAAGAGTGAGTCACTTGAAGGCCAGAAAAGTTAAGTGACTTAACCAAGGTTAAAACCAGGAGCTCCAAGTCCAAATCTAGCCTTCAGTCCAGCTAATTAGTTGATAATTATAAGTAGTAATAATAATATAATAGCATTTATATAATTATTTAAGGCTTGCAGAGTTTCTTGCACATATTATTTCATTTTGGTTTAAAACATAACCCCCTTGCCCCATTTTCTGGGTAGATTTTAATTTTAATAGGGTATTTCTGTAGAATAATGATGATAGCCAACATATGCAGTGCTCTAAGATTTGTAAATCATCTCATTTAATTCTCAAAGCAAACCTAGGAGAGAGGTGCTATTATTATCCCCATTTTATCATTTAGGAAACTGAGGCAGACAAAGAAAAAGTGACTTGACCAGGGTCACACAATTATTAAATTTCTAAGGTGAGATTTGGACTCAGGTCTTCTTGAATCCAGGCCCAGCACTCTATACAGCACACCATCAGAAAAAAGAAAAAATGAATCTTTTATCATAGATTTGCAAGTAGAAGAGAATCGGTATGAGGAAGAATATGATGTAAATCAGGTAGGAAGTAGTGTCTCAAATCGTGTCATTCAGACAGCTGCCTGTTGCTGTCTATGAATGATTATCCCTTGCCTTTTGCAGTTGCTTGAGTTTCCTTTGAGATTAAAAAGGGAGAAAATTTAGTCCCCATGAAACTCACGAGAGTTCGAACATACACCTATCTGTCAGGACAGATGGCTCAAGGATTCTCACTGTCAAATGCAGACCTCTTAGACAAGTTGACTCAAAAGAAACAAAATGATTTCAAATAAGATTGAAAAAGTGAGATAACAGGAAGTATTTGGAAATTACATTTTATTTACTGGACATGCCTCTGTCCAACCTTGGGAGAAAATAAAACAAAAATTCTCAGGTGGATGGTGAGGTGCAGTCCTGAGCTTTGAGCTATTCCAAAGCCTCGTTGTACTCTAGAGATTAGAGACCATTGCTAGTCTATTAAGCCTTTGATTGGTGATGAGTTAACTAGAAGAGAAAGTCAATCTAGAATAAGAAAAAGAAAGGAAAGGGAAAAGTAGATTGCAGGAAAGATTAACCTTTTCAAAAAGGGCAAACGCCTAAGGAATAAGGGAGGGAGATGAAAGAGACATTCATGTCCCTAAGAGACAAGAAGTTGGTAATTTATTGACAGAGGAGGTAGCTGTTGCAAAAAAGAAAAAAAATTAAATGAATCCAGGGACTCTGTGTCTACAAAAGAGAATGGGGCCAAATATCAGAAGCAGACATTAATTTCCCAAGGGAAGAAGAAGATGGAATACTAAAAAAAAAAGTAAAAAGAGGAAGGATCGTGTCAGAATAGGTGATAAAGAAATTAGAAAGGCTGAAGTGTGACATGATCCCAGACCCAGGAAAGCCCCATCTCTCTGCATCGAGGTTGGGAAGAGGCTTTGAATTTAAAATGTGGATAACCTTTAGAAAATAAATATAAGATGCCTTATAGGTGAGGGGAAATGCAACTGGCATGATCATGTATAAGGGATTTAATGATGACAAAAGAGCTAGAGAAGTGTGAGCTCTCTGGCACATTTATTAGATGTATTCTGAGAGATGATAGCAGCATAGGGCAAGAATAATAATGCATTCTCGCATAGCCAAAGCCAGGGTTTCTTGTCTACCAGCACAGTGGCTAAGCAACACTACGGCTATTTTTGGATCAGTGTCCCCAGTGCCTAAGAGATTCCTGTATATGGAGTGGGCACTTATTTAATGTTTTATGAACTGAATTGAATTGAACCAACAGCATGTGGTAGAATGCTTCCCACCCCTACTTCAGGAAATGACCACCCATGACCAAAGAACAAAAGAAAACAAACAAACAAACAAAAAAACAAACCAAAAAAACAGGCAGACCAACTGAATAGTCAGGATATTAGCAGATGAAAAGCCAGTGTTACATTTCTAGTTACAAAACATTAAGATCAAGAGGAAGCCTTGCAACTAGACATTTTCTGGAGAATTTTGGAGAGAACATGGAAAAGAGGATGAAGTCCTCTTTCCCTATAGAATTGTCTAAAAGGGTGAATAGAAAAAGAAGGTATAGGTAGGTTGTGATCTAAACAAGCAGAGGGATTAACTTGTCCCGATAGGATCCTAGAACCACCAAGATATCAGGGTATATATGGATTAATTTAGGCTTACCCAACATCATTACCCACCCAAGTTATTAAGCTATTTGGCCTGAGTTAGGGGGCAAGTCTGAGGTTATGGAGAGAACAAAATTAGTTGGCCTACATAAGGAAAGTAAGTTCAGTTCAATAAGCTTTCATTAAAAAGCTACCATGTTCTAGGTTTTCTACTAGGTATCTTGGAGCAGTATATAGGGCATTGGACTTGGTGATAGGTAGACACTAGTTCAAATCTTCTCTTGGATACGTTCTAGTTAGCTGTGTGATTCTGGATTAGGCTATAATCTTTCTGTGTCACAATTTCTTTATCTTTACAACTACGAGTGCTGGACATGATGACCTCTGTGTTCCCTTGTAGTTTCAAACTCTATAACCCTATTCCAATGGATCCTCTTCTGTTATGGGCATCAACTTGCTCTACAAAGACATAACTGAAAACACAGCCTGCCCTCAAGGAGCTTACATTTTACTTTCCTTACCAGAACCTTCTTAGGTACTGTGTCATGACTCCCATTTGAGAAATACGGAAAAAAGAGGATTATTTAATTTATTTGGTTACAAAAGTATCTTCCCCCACAATATGTCGGGGATACATTTCACAGCAGATGGTTACGGAGTTCTGTTCCGATTCAGAAATTTTGAGATTTCTGTGTACAAAATTACCTTGATTCTATATTGTTGGATAACATTACCAAGAATTACTAACCATCACCCTTATCTTTTGAGAATATCTCAGATTACCCCCACTGATTGGTAGGTACCCATGAGATAATACTTTACCTTGATATCTAAGGGATTCTTCAATATACTTTTGGAGTAATTAACAAATTGTCTCAAGATAGAGAGATGGATCAAGAATTTGTTAAGTGTTTACTATGTGCCAAGAATTGTGCTAAATTCTGGGAATACGAATTTAAGCAAATAAAATAATCTCTATTTCTCAAGGAGCTTCCATTCTAATAAAAGAAGAGTATAAATAAAAGGGATGTGGAAATATTTTGGCTGAGCTTCCTCATGAAGTGGTAGTCCAAGCTAGAGATCTTCCCTTCCCTTGCTTCTTCTCCTTTCTTCTTCCTTCCCTTTCTCTCTTTCTTCCCTTCCCCTCCCCTGCCTCCAGTCAGGAGGGCTTTAGGGCAGAGATTTCTACAGGCTATAAAACCTCCTTGTGAGGAGGCAGGGAAGTCCAGAGAGTAAGTTAGGATGAAAGACTTGGTGCAGATATTCCCCAGCTTTGATTATGTATCCATTGCTTCAGATTTTATTACAGCTTAAACTTCATACAGCTGCTGTGATGTTAGAATTCTGTGCTGACAGAACAGCATGGTTTAGTAGAAAGAAGAATATAGGGAGCTCAAGAAAATGGTTTCCACTTTCAGATTCTAGCAGTCTCTGCTTAGGAAATCCAGAGCAAGTCAATTAGACTCAATTGCAACATTCTTCCTATCTGCAAAATGGGGATTCGTATGACATATTTAAAGTTGAGGGTTAAGTGAGAAAATTATGTAATGGGAGTTTTTTTTAAAACACCAAGTAAAAGGCAAATATCAAATATGGCTTTTTCAGATGCACTTAAGTAACCTATAAAGTGGGGCAAAAGAGAATTTTTAGTAGAGATGAATTTATTTTCATATTAAATGCTGCCGAACTGCTTTATCTGGAGGATGTCTGGTATTTATTTTATGAGGTGATATTATTTTTTTAAATGAACCCTTTCCACAGCCTGAGGGAGTAAACAGTCAAATATGTCACTAATTAAATTATATAAATACTCTGCAAAAGCAATTATGGAAGGAGAAATATCAAAGAAATAAACATAAGAGAAAATGTAGAGGCAAATAGGAGCTTCATTTTGCATTAAGTCAGGAGAAGGGTAACTTCCCTGAGAGGAACAAATAGAGAACAAGGCTCAGGAGAGAATGGCCAGTGTCAGCCTCAGGCCCAGACTGGCCTCCTGAGGCTGGTAAAGAAAAGTACAAAAAGACCATCTCTTAAGGAAAGGATCTCATGGCCTTGCTTAGCCTCCACAGAGTTCTTTAGAAGAAAAACGATGCTGAGAATTGTACCTGGAAACAAATGTGTAGCCAGTGAATCTGTGATCGTTGCTGTTCACTTGTTTCAGTAGTGTCTGATCCTTCATAACCCCATTTGGGGTATTCTTGGAAAAGGTACTTCACTGGTTTGCCACTTCCTTCTCTAGCTCATTTTACAGATAAGGAAACTGAGGCAAGCTGGGTTAAGTGACTTGCCCAGGATCACACAGTAAATGCCTGAGACCCTATTTAGACTCAGAGAGATGTGTCTTCCTGACTCCAGGCCCAGCACTTTATCCACACTTACCACTAGTAAAAATTTATGGAAAGGGGAACACTAGAAGCTGAATGAATCAGGAAAGGTTTTTTCTAGTAAACAGGCAGCACTTGAGCAGAGCTTTGAAGGAGATGAAGGATTCTAAGAGGTGAAAAAGAAGGGATATAATCCAAGCATGGAGGCCAGAGCAGAGACATAGAGCTATAATATAGAGTGCTTCATAAGAAGGCTTGTCTGTCTGACCCATAATGTCCATCAGGGGAGCAATGTTCATTAAGGCTGAGGAGTTTATATTTGTCCATAGCTAATGGGGTGTGGGAGGAAAAGGAAGCAGGGTTTGACATGGTAAGCAAATTGTTTTGGCAATTGTATAGAAAATGAAAGATAATGGAGACAGACTTGAGACAGAAAGTTCAGTGAAGAAGATAGAAAAATGAAAATAATGCAAAAGTCCTCATAGAAAGAATGGAGAGAATATCCAAAAAAAGTGAATAGAGTTTAAGCAGAGACTACCAAATGGACACACACATTGCGTCCTCCTTTCATTGATGAAAGTAGAATTGTCAGAAAGGAAAGCCATGCTTTTTAGTGCTTCCTCTGAAAAGAGATATGTGCCATCCTAATTCTCTGTATTAAGAAATTAATTCAATTCACCAGAAATCATTTATTCAGGGCCTACCCTGAACATTATACTAAGCTTTGGAATTACAAAGAAAAAAGAAAATCCTAGCTCTCAAGAAGTTTGCTTTCTACTAAGGGCTGTACAGGTCAGCTGGGTGGCACTTTGGATAAAATGCCAGCCCTGGAGTCAGAAGGATCTGAGTTTAAATTTGGCCTCAGACACTTACTAGTTATCGGACCCTAGGTAAGTCACTTAACCCTGTTTGCCTCAGTTTCCTTATCTGTAGAATGATCTGTAGAAGAAAATGACCTTGTCAAGAAAACCAAAGAAATGGGATCATGAAGAGTTGGACATTGCTACTCATTCAAGCAACAACAACAAAGGACTGAATTGGCCTACAGGCGTGAGTCCAGTCACTATGGACCCTTAACTACCCTGGAAGCTTCCAGATAAACCGGGGAAATGATAAGAATATTTGGAGCACATCAGAGATATAGAGCTCCTTTGGTACTTTTTTGTGGCTCAGTGCTGAAAGAATGTAGATGTTTTGTAATGGCAAAGCAGTCTCCTCATTAGGTGGTGAACCAGAGAAGCGGATAATTCAGTAGAACTTTTAAAACTGAAAGACATCTTCTACTTCAGTCAACACTCTGTTATGTCAAGCAGTAAGCTCTGCCTCTTGACTCCTCCTGAGATGGATTGGGATTTGATTTATGATGCTGCGTGCCCTCCCCCCGCTCACTTCACCCAGTTCAACCATCACAACCATATAAAGCATGAATTCAACTAGGAAAAATTTTCTGTGATCCCCTGGACATCTTTTCATTTTTTGTGTTTCTTTTTATGAGAAAGTGATTGAACATCATTATCAGGATGGATTTGGCTAAATGTGGAAGTCATCTTCTGACTGTCGATAGTCCAGATGTCCTGAACTATATTGGGTTAGGAGTGACTGGTGTCAAGAAGAGTCCTCCTTGCTAACTACTAGAGAATGGAATCACCGTCAAGAGGACTGGTCCAACTCTGGGCCATTTTACCATTCAATATAGATCAGGAATTGTTTGAACAAGACAAAGTTGAAATGCCTAATCAGCATTCTTAAAAACTACTTTATGTTCTGATTAAGTTTGGGTTATCAACTTCCCTAGGAGAGTATAATCCTAGTTATAAGTTACTGAATTCTGTTTTAAGTAATTGTGCCAGTAAGCTCTGTAAGTTTTCCTTTTTCATTAGAATTTTTTTTTTGTATGTAGGAAATAAATACCTGTCTCTTTTTTGATTGACATTGTATGGTGAGTGCTTTTCTATGCCTCCTTTTTTTGAGGAAAGTCTTGAATTGAGCCACTAACTAAGTTTTAAATACTTTCTTCCTGAAATATGGAGGTAGCATCCTAATGTGCCTTTAGAATGTAAAAAAGGGAGCCCAGCCTATCTCTCATTCAATGTTAGGGTCTCCTGGGACTCAAAACAAACTTAACTGTGTACATGGGTCAAGATCAAAAAGGCCTCTCGAGAATAGAGTGTGGGTTCAGCTCTCCTCTCCCTGTGGACCTAGCCGTCATTACTTAATATTAGACAAAAATATGCATAGCACGGCATATGGAATAAATAAATGAGACAAAGAAATCGAATATCTATGTAAAGAAAGGGAAATAATGAGGTGTGGCCTAAGTTATATCTGAAGGGAAGAAAAGGCATCTAAAAGACAGTCAGTCACTCAGCCTTTATGAAGCAACTATTATGTGCCAGGCATTGTGCTAAACTCTGGGGATACAAAAAAGAAGCAAAAGACTGTGCCTGATCTTACAATCTGGCAGAAGAGATAACAAGGAAACAAATCTTTCCAAACTATTTACAGGATGAATAAGGCTAATTTTAAAAGGGAGGGGATTAGAATGGAGAGGGATTAGGAAAGACATCCTTGGGAAGACAGAATTTTAGTTAGGATATAGAGGGAAACCAGAGAAGCCAGGAGGCAGAGATGAATAGGGAGAGCCTTAAAGGTAAGGTAAATAGCCAGAGAAAATGTACAGAGCCAAGATGGAATGCTTGTTCAAGGAACATTAAGAAGGCAGCTATTACTGGATTGAAGATTTGTTGGCAAGGAGTAATGTGTAAAGAGACTGGAAAGGTGATTGGGGAAGGTAGAAACTGTAGGTTAAAAGGACTTTGAATGTCAGACAGAGGGTTTTATATTTGAGTGAAGGCAGTACTGTCTTCCAAAGTTGGGGACCATCATGGAATAGATGGTAGGGTCATAAATTTTAAACTTTAAGACCCGCAGAAGTTACCTAATTTTAATGGTAATGGGAATTTGAAGATCTTCCCTGCCCCTTGTATTTGCAATCAGACAGTACTTAGCAATAAGGTTCAAGTCAAGAATTAAGACCCAGAACTTGGGAATCCCACAGTGGGATGGACTTGTTTTCATTGCAGGAAAGGGTGGAACAGGGAGGAGCTAATACTGTATGCAAGGGAAAGCCCAAGCTGAGAGATGTCAGAACTTCTGGGAGTGAGCATCTGGAGGCTGGGCTGCTACTGCTGGAGACAGAGAACAAAGAACAGAGAACTTAACTGAGAACTAAAAAGAACTGAGAAGAGAAATGAAAACTGAGGACTGAACTAAGAATTGAGAAGAACTGAGAAATGAGAAAAGAGGAGAACTGGGAGGAGACATGGCAGTGGTGCTGGTATTCTGTCTGTTTTGATGTTGCTTTGTCAGATTTGTCTGCTGATAGAAGACAGTGCTGTTGTTATAGAAGCCCTGGGATCTTGCTGCTGATTCAGAAGCACTGAAAGAGGATTTTCTTGTTGTATGTTTACAGAAATCCTGGAAGAGGGTCTTGCTGATGTTTTCAGAGGCCCAGGGACTATACTGATGATTTGTGTTGATTCCTCAGACCTTCTTGTTGAGTCTATTTTGATTTCTCAAGCAGAAAGTGAATTGATGAGGATGCCAGCAATGTGAATGAATGTTATTATGGCTTTGTTAAGCTTTGTCTTCCCAGAAACAGAAACTGTGAAGGACTTGAGGTGGACCAGACACTGTAAGCTTCAGTATGGAACAAGAATTGGACAAGGAGCTGGGACCATGGAAGGGGAACCATGGAAGTGGAGAGCCAGATTTGAGTCAAGAAGAAAAGACCTTTCTTTGGGTACATAATGCAAACTGAGAAGATCATGGTTTACTAGCAGTGGAGAACTTTGATCTTTACATTTAGATGATTGAATTAAGGGCTTATTAATTAAGGATGATTGGAAACTAGTCTCTAATTAAGAAGAAAGAAGACTTTTTATTGAAGAAATTAAGATAATGTGACCTAAGGGCGGAAAACTTTTGAACTCTGTACTTTGTGTCAATTAAGGAGGCTTGCCTCCTTAAGAGTGATTGAGTTACTAAATGAATGTACTTTGTTTAAAATGATGAGACCACTTTGGTGAAAACTACATGGCCATTTTAGTGATAAGTTGTTATGCCATAACATAGTGAATGCTGTATTTTTATTTTCTGTGAATGTTTTGTCTTAGTTTGTTACTGAATAAATAGAGAGTTCACTATACTGTGTAATCAGAACCTTGAAAGCTGTTCATAGCAGCAGTCCTTTGGAAAGCTGCTCTTCTCGTGCTTGGCTTTACACTGATCTTAACATCAAATTTTTCATTATGAAGAGTTTAGGAGGTTTGCTCAAAATCATATAGACATACTAAGCATGAGAATGAAAATTTGAAGTAGGTGCTCCAATTCTAAATTCAGTATTCTTTCCATGGCAACACAGAAGTCTGAGGAAAGGCTATTAATTGAGTTTGAACATAAATTCATGAATTTAGGGCTGGAAAGTACATTAGGGGTCATTTAGGTCAACCTCCTGATTTGACAAATGAGAAAATTAAGGGCCAGAGATGATTTGTAAGTTGTCCAGGGTCACCCTGGTAGTAGCAAAACTGAGATTAGAACTCAAATCCTCTAATTTAATAACAAGGCCAGTTTCCAACATACAGACTATCTACATAAAGAGACAATTTGCCAATTTGTTTACTACATTGGGCAACCAAGATTAAAATGGGACAAAAGAAACTAAAAAGTTGCTTGTTCAGTTCAACAGAAAGTTCTGAAATTCATTGATAAAACATGCCAAACCCTTAAGTTAAAGAATTCTAGAAGAGAACTTAGTAGTTGTTTATTCTGAGAACATCTCTGAAGAATGTGATGTCTGAAATAGGAGAGGCCAGTAGTGACAATGGACTAAATTGAGAGAGGAAAAATATAATCACTCACAACCAATCATGGTATAACTAATATCACAGTTCACTAAGTATGGGCTCTATTTCTTTCTCAGGGAATAAAGGTCATGGAATAAAGGAGAGGTTGACTTTAACTCTATATAGAATAAGATTGAAACAATAGAATCAGGGGCATTTGTTTTTTAAGAATGAGAAAAGATTAGACTTCAAAAATAACATATTCCAAATCCTTCATTTACAGTTGAGGGAACTGAGGCTTATGAAGGTCAAGGTCACCTAAGTAATTAGTTGAACACCAAGCCCAAAACCCAGATCTTGTAAATCTCAGTCCACAGATGTTAACAATGAGGAGCCTGAAATAAAACATTGACAGAATCTGAATGTTCCAGAAATAAAATATTTGCCTTCGGGGAGTTTATATTCTAATGGGTTTTAAAAAAACCTTGGATTTCTATTATAACCAGATGAACTCTGTACTAGGAAAAAAGTTTCTTACACTGACTGTTAATTGTTTTCCTCTTTTTATTTCCTTTTATACAGGGTAAAACTTGTTCTTTGTTATTACTTATAGAGTAATTTATCTTACTTTATGTTTGTTTTGTTTTGTTATTGTCATAGTGGTACTTTTATTTTCCTCTTGGTTCATAATTGAACTACCCTAGACGGCAATTGAATTAAAAGTCTAGTGACTGCACTCAGTTGGTTTACAGTAATGGTTAAAGAATTAAATGGGTTATTTCTTCCTAGAGAATATGTATCTTTATTTTTATAATGTTGTATTGTTACAATTACACGTAAAATAATTTTAACATTCATTTTTTTAAGAAATTAAGTTCTAAATCCTCTCCTTTTCTCCTCCCCCCTCCACTGAGAAAGCAAACAATTTTATATAGGTTATACATGTGCAGTCGTGAAAAACAAATTTCTATATTCGTCACATTGTAAAAAAAAAAAAAGTACAGACAAAAAACTACAAGAAAAATAAAATAAAAAAGAAAAGCATGCTTCAATCTGCACTCAGACTCCATCAGTCCCACCATCCGCCAGAAATGGATAGCATTTTTCATCATAACTCCTCCAGAATTGTCTTGCATCATTGGATTACTGAGAATAGCTAAATCATTCACAATTGATTATAATACAACATTACTGTTAGTGTGTACAATGGTCACCTGATTATGTTCACTTCACTTTGCATCAGTGCAAGAAAGACTTTTCAGGTTTTTCTGAAAGTGTCCTCATCATCATTTCTTATAGCACATTAGTATTTCATCACAATCAGATACCACAACTTATTAAGCCATTACACAATTGATGAACCTTTCCTCAATTTCTAATTCTTTGCCACCTCAAAAACAGCTGCTATAAATATTTTTGGACATATAGGTCCTTTTCCTTTTAAAAAATGTCTTTGTTATGCAGATCTAGCAATGGTATTGATGGGTGAAATGTTATGTGCAGTTTGGTAGCCATTTGCACATAGTTCCAAATTGCTATCCAGAATGATTGGATGAGTTCACAACTTCATGAACTATGCATTAGTTTCTCAATTTTGCCATATGTCCCCCATCATTTGTGATTTTCCTTTTTGGTCATACTGAACAATCTTATAGGTGTGTGAAGTGGTACCTCAGAGTTGTTTCAATTTGCATTTTTCTAATCAATAGTGATTTAGAACATTTTTATCTCCTACAATTATAAGCAGCTTTGATTTCTTAATCTAAAAACTGCCTGTTCATATCCTTTGACTATTTATCAATTGGGGAATGACTTAATCTTCTTTTAAATTTGACTCAGTTCCCTATATAATTGAGGAGTGACTCCTTTATCAGAGAAATTTGCCATAAAATTTTCTTTAACTGTTAGGATTTGTGTCTTTCCCATCTCTCTCTCTCTCTCTCTCTCTCTCTCTCTCTCTCTCTCTCTCTCTCTCGCTCTCGCTCTCGCTCTCGCTCTCGCTCTCTCGCTTGCTCCTAAAAAGAATTTTACTTCTGACCATCCCCTCCCCCAATATGCATTCCCTTCAATCAATCCCTCCCCATTTTTATCCCCTTCTCTCCTACTTCCCTGTAAAGTAAGAAAGAAGTCTAGACCAAGATGGCAGAGTAAAAGCAGGGACTTGCTTCAGATCTCCCCCAAACCCCTGAAAGTATCTGTAAAAAAATAACTCTAAACAAATTTTAGGACTGTAGAACCCACAAAATTACAGAGTAAAACCCATTTCCAGCCCAAGACAGGCAGAAAGGTCAACAGGAAGGGTATATTGCACTGGGCTTGGAGCAGAGCACAGTATGGCATGGGCCATTCCAGCACAGACAGGGCCAGAGCAGGCCTCAAGAGACTGAATTGATGGCAACTATGGAAGTGTACAGACTTCTCAAGCCTCAAATGCCAAGAACAGCATGGAAGGTCAGTGGGGGATCTCTGTGGGACCTGGGTGAAAGTGGAACAGCCATCCAGTCCTACCCCCAGAGGTGGAAGTAGTGGCAGAGCAGCAGTAGCATCAGTGGCTGCTTCTGGAGCTTTAAGCCCACAGACTATTGGGGATCTAGTGGCTGATATAAAACCCCTGAATCCTGAGACAGTACACTCAATGCCACCCCCTCAACAGCACTGAAAGCAAAGTCCTGCTTTGACAGAGAGTTAGAAAGTCAAGTATTTGACTGAGAAAATGAGCAAACAGCATAAAAAAGTCAGACTATATATACTTTGGTGACAAAGAAGATCAATACCTGCAACCAGAAAAAGACAACAAAGTCAAAGCTCCTACATCAAAAGCCTCCAAGAAAAACTTGATTTGCATACAGGACATCGAAGAATTCAAAAAGGATTTTGAAAATCAAGAGAAGTAGAGGGGAAACTGGAAAGAGAAATGACAGAAATTATGAAAAATGAGTCAACAATTTGCTAAAAGAGACCCCCCCCAAAAAATCCTGAAGAAAATAACACCTTAAAAAACAGACTAACCCAAATGGCAAAATGTATTGGCAATGGAATTTGGAGATGCCCCTGTATTGGCTTGGTTTTTGTGTTGAGTGTTAAAACCCAGGGATGGACTTACTGATGTGAAGAGAGAGGGCTGAACTGGGAGGAGCCGTGAATTGGGAGAGAGGCCCAAGCCTAGAGAAGGCCAGAAGGACTTTTGGAGAGCAGCATCCAGTATCATGGAGCCTGAGTTGCTGAGAGAAAGACTGCTAAGACCCCATTGGAACTGCCCAGGACTTTTGAGAACTGCCACCCGGAACTACCAAGGACTGAGGAGGCATGGCTGTGATGCTGGTATTTTGTCTGTCTGTTTTGATGTTGTTTTGCCAGATTCACCTGATGGTGAAGGGCAGTGCTGCTGTTCTAGAGGTCCTGGAGCCTGGGTGTTGGTTCAGAAGCCCTGAAGGAGGATTTTCTTGTGGGACCTGCACAGAAATCCTGGAAGAGGGCCTTGCTGATGTTTTCAGGGGTTCTGGGACTATTCTACAGGCAAGTAACTTGATGAAAACACTAGCTATGGCTTTGTTGAGCCTTGTCTCCCCAGCAACTGAGATTGCTGAGGGCTTGCCTTGAGTGAAGATGAAAGAAGGACCTTTCCTTGGGTATTCAATGCTGAGTTTAGCCTTGTAATTTAAGAGTGGATGGCCTTTTGTGTTCTCCTGCCCCTTTTGAGATTGAGGGGTGGGAAGCCTTTAAGTTTTCTTTGTGCTCTGTGATTGACCAAATAAATGTACTTTGTTTATGGTTGGAGACTAATCTCCATTTGAGAAGAGACTTTTGACTGACTAAATGAATGTACTGTCTAGGGGTGGAGTAGTACCTGGATTGAATTGAGAATTTACTAGCTAAAGGAACAACTTACTCCTTATTTTGACTTTCTCTGTTCTGTGAATGTTTGTTGAATAAATGGGGTTTATTATGCTGGTAATCTGAACCTTGGAAGTTGCCTTTGCTTGGCATTACACAAATGCGGTCCAAAAAGTCAATGAGGAGAAGAACATCTTAAAAAGTAGAATTGGTCAAATGGAAAAAGACATCCAACAGTTCACTACAGAAAATAATTCCTTAAAAATTACAATGGAACAAATGAAAGCTAATGACTCTATGAGAAATCTAGAAATTGGAAAATAGAACCATAAGAATGAAAAAAAAAATAGATGACAATGTGAAATATCTCATTGGAAAAACCACTGACCTGGAAAATAGATCCAGTAGAAATAATTTTAAAATTATTGAATTGCCTGAAAGCCATGATCAAAAAAAGAGCCTAGACATCATCTTTCAATAAATTATAAAGGAAAACTTCCCTGATATTCTAGAGCCAGAGGGTAAATGAGAAATTGTAAGAATCCACCAATTCCCTCATTAAAGAGATCCTAAAAGGAAAACTCCTAGGAATATTGTAGCCAAATTCCAGAGTTCCTAGGTCAAGGAAAAAATATTACAGGAAGTCAGAAAGAAACAATTCAAGTATTGTGGAAATACAATCAGGATAACACAAGACCTAGCAGTTTCTACATTAAGGGTTTGAAGGTCTTAGAATATGATATTCTGGAGGTCAGAGGAGCTAGGATTAAAAATTAGAACCACCTACGCAGCAAAACTGAGTATAATACTTCAGGGGGCAAACGGATAGTCAATGAAATAAAGGACTTTCAAGCATTCTTGATGAAAAGAACAAAGCTGAATAGAAAATTTGACTTTCAAGCACAAGACTAAAGGGAATGAGTGAACCTTACTCTTATTCAGATTTGGTTTAAGGAAGACATGACATACGCACACAATTGGGTATCTTACCCTGCAAAAAAGTAATGGAAAAGGAGATAAAAAGCGGAGATGATAAAAGGGAGGGCAGATTGGGGAAGGGCTAGTCAGGAGGAAACACTTTTGAAAAGAGACAGGGTCAAAGGATAAATTAGGATAAGTTAGGGGGAGGGGAGAATAGAATGGAGGGAAATATAATTAGTTTTCCACAACATGACCATTATGAAAGTGTCTTGCATAACTACACATGTATAAACTATGTTGAATTGCTTGCCTTCTCAGTGAGGGTGTGGCAGGGGGGAAGAAGGGAGCAAATTTGGAAATAAAAGTTTAAAAAACAAGTATTAAAAATGGATTTTTTATGCAAGTGGGAAATAAGATATATAGGCAATGGGGTATAGAAATATATCTTTCCCAACAAGAAAGTTAGGGGGAAAGGGATAAGGTGGGGTGATTAAAAAGGAGGACAGACTGGGGGAAGGGGTAATCAGAATGCATGTCATCTTGGGATGGGTGAGAGGAGAGATGGGGAGAAAAGTCAGAACTCATAATCTTGTGTAAATGAATTTTGAAAACTAAAAATTAGTTAATTAATAAAAAAAACAAGAAAGATTTCTTTTCCTTTTTGCTTTTTGTTGGAGGGGGAAGGCAGATCAATTGGGGTTAAGTGACTTGCGCAAGGTCACATGGCTAGTTTTTTTGTGTTAAGCGTCTAAGGACAGATTTTTGACTCAGGTCCTCCTAACTCCAGAGCTGGTGCTCTATTCACTTGCCACCTAGCCACCCCCAAGAAAGATTTCTAATCCAAACTGAGTATGCATGTTATTCTCTTCGAGTCAGTTCTGATGAGAATAAGGTTCAAACACTGTCCAACACTCCTCTATCTTCCCTCCACTGTACAAGGTCTTTTTCTGCCTCTTTTGTGTGAAATAACTTACTCCCATTCTACCTCTCCCTTCCCCCTTCTCCCAGTGCAATTTTCTGTCTCACACCTCAGTTTAATTTTTTCTATATTCCATCATAATCAGCTCAAGCCCCCACATCCTCTGTCTCTGTATACTATTTCAGATTGTCCTAATAATGATAAATTTCTTGAGTTATAAGTATCATCTTCCCATCTTCCTACATAGGAACATAAACAGTTTAACTTCATTGAATCCCTTATGATTTATCTTCTCCATTTACATTTCTGTGCTCCTATTTAGTCTTATATTTGAAAGTAATTTTTAAAAATTCAGCTCTGATCTTTTCATCAAGATGACTTGAAAGTTCTCTCATTAAATATCCATTCACCACCACCACCACCACCCCCAAAGTATTATTCTCAGTTTTACTGGGTAGGTGATTCTTGGTTGTAATGATAGCTCCTTTGCCCTCTGGAATATTACAATCCATGTCCTCTTATACTTTAGTATAGAAGCTGCTCAGTCTTGTGTAAAACATAGAATATTATGTTTAATGTAAAAGGGCATCTTTTCTTCAATGCATTTTTGTATACCTTTTCCCATTTCACCAATTCTGCTTTTTAAGGACTTCTTTTCAGTGAATTTTTGTTCATTTTTCTTTACCCCCATCCCCTCCACCTCTGTCATATTCTTTTTTAAGGTATGGTTTTCTTTACTATTTTTTGTGCTTTCTTTACCAAGCTGTTCACCCTTTACCAATCTGTTTATTCTTTTGCATCATTCTCATTAATTTTTCCTAATTTTACTTCTACCTCTCTTATCTGATTTTTAAAAGCATTTTTTCAGCTCTTCTATGAATTATTTTTTCATCCTGAGATCAATTCACATTTTTTCTTTGAGGTTTTGCCTGTAGTATTTGACTTTGTTATCTTCTATTGAGTTTTTATTTTGACTTTCCCTGTCACCACACTAACTTCATCTAGTTACATTCTATTTATCTTATTTACTTATTTTGGCAGCCTATTTCTTAACTTTTACCTTTATGTTAAATTTGGGACATGCTCTCAGGGCAGAGTGGTCACTTTTAAACTTCAGTGTTTCTTTGTGCAAATGCTTTCAGAGTTAATCCTGGGGATCTGTAAAATTTCAGTTCTTGCAATGTGATTTGATCTTAGGGCACTGCTGCCTTGGTTTATGAGAGACCACAAGCACTCTTTTGCATCCTGGAACTGTGACCAGGGTCCCTGCTCCCCTATGGCTGCATGCTCTAGTGTGCAAGTGATTCTCATTGCCCTGGGACTGAACTGGAACTGCATATGGGCAACGCAACAGAGATTTCCACCTCCAGTGCCAGCAAAGGATGCCCAGTAATCTCTTTCTGTTTGATCCCTTTACCATCTGTGACCTGAGAGCTCTGGAAGCCTCCACTGCCAATTCAGTAAACCACAAGGACTGCTGCTTGTTCCACTCTCTCTTCAATGAGACAGACCTTTCCTGCTGCCTTTCTAAGTTTTCTCATACTGGAAAATTATTTCACTCTAATCCTTTTGTTGGTTCTGTCATTTCAGAATTCATTTTGAAGCATTATTTTAAAGTTAGATGGAGAGGAATTTGGGTGAGCTCAGGCAATTCCATGATTTCACCCCCACCATTTTGGGTCAACTCTTCCAAGAATGTATATCTTGAAAGAGAAATACAGAGATGAGAGAATTTTTGCCCCCAAGGAAATATATATTTAATACTACAATTTCAGACAGAAAGATAACAGCTGGATACCACAAGTGCTGCCCTGGTACTAACATCATGTTAAACACGTAGAACATTTGTAAATACTTCAAAACATTGAGTGTATCCATTCATTATAGAGAATAAGAGTATGTAAAAGTGTTGTATGGGATTAGAAGGATGGATGGGTTGAGAGTTGGACCAGTGTAAAAAGCATACATGTTAATGAAATCACAGATTCACTAAATCTTTAAATACAACTTAATCAGTGAATTAATAGGTGAATGGAGACTTTCCAGAGTTCTCCAAATCACACTCCCTTTGGCGTCAATTGATATGCCCACAAGGGCCACCTACCCTATACTCTGCTCTCCTAAAAGTACATGGGATAGTCTAGTTGAATAGTACCACACCTGAATTATGTTCGACTTTTTGAAAAGGAAGGTCCCTGTACTGCTACCCTCTTAAAAGATATTGACACCAACGGAAGCTGACTTGTTCTTTATTTGGGGCAGCCAAGTAAGCAGAATATATGAAGAAAATGCAAGGAAAATGTCACCTGCTAGAATGATTGCCTATTCAATTCAATAGAGAGTTCTGAAACTAATCAACAAGAACCCTAAATGTGTCAACTCTTTAAACTCAAGCAGTCCCTTGACAGTCACATTTAACAATCTTGCCAACCATCAGAGAGATTTGAGGGCCTGGTAGGTATGTTCTCAAACCTTTAGTATCTGAAGCCCTTGCCACAGCAGGGGCAAACACAGAGTTGTCTTCTGCTAGAATTTTTGAATAGGGCCAATGAAGAAAGATCCTTCAGTATTTCCTTTCAGCAAGGCTGTGATAAGATACATCCAGCATTTAGGTTATGGCCCTGAGGTGATTCAACCATATAACTCTTTGAAAAGTTCTCAAGAGAAAATTTTCTTTACCATTTGACTCAGCATTTCACAAGCTAATACCAGAACTTCTATTTAGGCATTATTAAAAAAAACCCTTCAGAGCATTATAATCTTGTTTCTGAAAATTTTAAAAGAATTAAAAATTTCTGGAAAGAAAATGCCAAGTACCATAAGTACATTTTTTCTAAAATCTCATTTAATTTTACTTGACATGAATTAAGTTCTAGCTCAGGGGCTTAGGTACTGTGTATATATACAATATTTTGTGTAATATAATTTTAAGTTTGTATGTCATTTTATATAAATTATCACATAACAAGTGCAGATATTGTGAAATTTTTTCTACCTTAGTAAATTTTCCATATGATTGAAGTTATCCCAACAAACACTATAACTTGTTTATAAATATCTTTGATAGAAATCTTTTAAAATATATCATCCCCCATTCATAAACAAAAAATATATGAATATGTTGCAATTTTTTTTTCTCAGTGATCCATTATGAATAGATCTTTTGGGCAATGTGTAGAATACATGACAGTTCATCTATTTTTATGTATTTCTGTCTCCTTCATCACTGGCAGGCTATCTGTCATCTTGCTATCATTACGATCATCTCTAACAATTTTCCTAAATCAGCAGTTCTCAACCTGTGGGTCACGACCCCTTTGGGGGTTTCTTCTTCAACTACTGTTTAGCCAAAGAAACAACAATATAGTAACCTTTGGAAAGGGGCAGGGGGGTAAAATACTTGAATAAACACACACATAAAACACAAACACATATATGTGTGTCTGTATACATACATATGATTTGAAATTTTATTGTGAAAAATCTAGCATCAGAAATGGATATAAAATTTGGTTACTAGATAGATGAATTATATCAAAATGTGACTATTTCCAATTTTCCATGACTTTTTTGTGTTATCACGGAATGCTGATGACTAGCCCTCATGCTGCCTCTAGATCCCTGGATTTGTATAGAAAACTCAAGAAAAGCTCCCAAGATATTAGGAAGTCCACACACCCTCTCCCTTCACTTTTGCAAATCTATGGGAAAACATGAACAGCAGTTGCAAAGAATAGCTACTCAGAGTAGCTCCCTCTTCCAGTCCCAAGGTGGAAGCACAACTTTCCCAGTATGCAAATGATAGAGAAGTGCTGGGAGATCTCTGCCCACCTAGATGGCATTCATCTCCAGAAGCATGTTCTTCTCTCAGATGCATACAATACATATGACCAAGAAAGCACTACATATTTATGAAGGTCACATAGGGACAGAGGCAGAGTGTTGTTGCTGGCATCAAAGGAAAGAATATGCACTTAGATTTAAGTATCAAATTAAAGAATAATTAAATAGTGTAATGCCATTTTTTCTTTAGATTTTCAAGGAAGGGTTTGTTTGTTTTTTTATAGCATCCTTTATCATTATATTACATGCTTTCACTTGACTAGTACATCCATGGATTACTTCCTTTTTTTTTGGAGGTAACTGGGGCTAAGTAACTTGTTTAGGGTCACATAGGTAATAACTGTCTAAGACTGGAATTGAATTCAGGTGTCCCTGACTCCAGGATTGATGCTCTATCTAATCTACCACCTAGCTGTACCTTATCTATGAATTTTTTTGTAATTCATATCTGTTGTAATATAATAATTTCTGAGGTATATGAGGGCATTTGAGTATTTGAAAAGATTGGGATTATGATCTACAACAGATGAGGATGGATAAATAGGGAGATTTTGTCAGAAGAGAGTATTTTGAATGAAGGTAATAACATTGTTATGCACACACTAGAAAAGAAAATACATCCCCAATAATGATTGTCCAGAAGAATTATAAAAGTAACAAATAGCATTCAAAGTACTTTACCTACATGATCTCATAGCCTTACAATCAGTACTACTGGTACTAACTACAAGTTTTATTATTCACATTCCCATATAGGGTTGTGATCCACAGTTTAAGAATTGCTAAAAGGGTTACAAGTGGAAAAAGTTAAAGAAACTCTGGTACAGATGAAAATACTGAGACTCAGATAAATTCTAAAATTGCCTACATTTAAAAGTCTACTTTTCCATAGGAATTAGGACATAAAGGACCTTTCACTTGAGACTCAATATACCAGTTGCCCTTAATACTCAGTCTTTGAGATCTAATTCTGACTCAACAAAAACTGAATCTCAATTCTTGTTTCTGACTCCTCCCTCTGGCTTTTCTAATTCTGACTCCTTTGAAAGCATCTTAGTTCAAGGTCTTATTTCAGACCCCTTTATAAGCACTTGTGAATATTCTTTACTGATATGATCTCTTGCCTATTTTTTCTATCTGCCTCTTCCCAATTTCTTTTATGGTTTATAATCTGAACTTCAGTACCCTAACTCTGGGTTGCCCTCAAACTAAAATAAAACATATTTAGACCATATTTCCTTTTTTTATCATTAGATTCTTAGCATTCTCTTACAACACAACATTTTAACGATTTAACCCCTTATGGATAACCAGCAATTTCCTAACAGCTGGAAGTGATTCCTCTTCTTGTTGATTTGGCCTCTCAGTACTTGACCCTGAATTGTATCCTAACCCTGAATCACTTGACCATAGATACACAGATAAGAGGGTTAACTTCCTTTCCTTATCACATTCCTCCTTATAATACATCACAAAGCCACTTTCTTCTGGAGATAACAACTGACAAAGACCACTGGTATCACAGAAGCTAACATGAGTAAGCTCAAACCAGCTTGAAAAAATATTCTCACTGTTTCACTGTGATAATCCATTCAACAAGTCATATTCTGGGTCACACGTTTCTGATAAAGTGGGGCCATGATGAAAATATAATTAGACTTGAGTTGTTCAGACTGTCAAGTCAGCTGTAAATATCAAATAGCTGCTTTTCACAGCTCTCATTCTTCTGCACCTCCATATTGGAACTGACAGCTGCTATACAGTCTGCAAATGAAATACCTAATTTTTGACAAAACTTATTCTTAGGAGCTTTGACCATGGAGATGGTTTTAGACTCATTCTTGGCTTGATGCCTGCAAAGGCTAATTGGCTTCTTCCTCTTAGATTGTTTCTTTTTCCACATTGCTTCTTTTCAAAGCTGAATGTGGAGATTTGTGTCTCTGCAAGCTGAATTTAAAAAAATAATACATTTCCCCAAAAGTGTTATTTAAATATTGGTTGACCATGATAACATTGATATAGATAATCTTGATCCACCACTCAAACACTGCACCTCAGACAAGGGGCATAATTTTATAAATGTACAGCTTCTCCCTTGATATTCTTTTGTAAGATTGACTTGGAGGATACACACACACACACACACACACACACACACACACATATACATTATATATACATATATATATATATATGTATATATATATATATATATGTATATCTTGCTTTCTCCTTCCTGCACTACCTTCTTCTTTCCATCATAGGATAGAAAAGGAGAATAGAAAGTAAGGAAGGTTAGAGGAAATTAAATCAATTCAATTCCAGAGGCATTTATTGAATGTGTACTATGAATTTGGAATTCTATATAATAAAAATATATTGTCCAACCTATTTACCATTTCCGATTTAGTTGACATTCATCAAATATTCTTTCATTCTTGGAAATTCTTGCAACAGAATAAATGAAATGTTCATAAGAAATTATTTCTGAAAAGGAAGTGGTAAGATGTTTGACAAGTTTCTCCTACTACCATTAACATGAAAAATCGATAGTTGGCTATGATATTTATCTCTAGATCTTTGATTCAATAATATTGGAATCAAACTATACCCAAGCTAGAAAACACCTTGAAGTTTATTTAATACAGAATTTCTATATTGCAATCAGAGGTCTCTAGGGCTCTGTGAACCTTGAGGGAAGTGGATTACATCTTATTTTCACTTCCTATGATAGAAATGCAGTATTTCTTTCAATTATATAAAAACATTATTCTGGTAAGGGGTCTATAGGCTCCATCAGACTGCCAATGGAGGGCCATGCCACATAAAAAAATTTAAAACCCCTGATCTATAATATTCCTTTCATATGAAAGCCAAGGAACCAAAGTTCAAAAGTTGAAGTGACTTGACCAAATCACCAATCAGAAACCAAAGACCTCAGTTTCAAGCCCTATAGTGGTTTTTAACTCTAATTATAATGAAATATTTATAACATTGTTTAGGTTTGTGATGGTCATTTCTCAGTCTCTTCAATTATTGATGTGGGTTTAAATTTGTAGAATGTCTTATCTTAAATGTTCCCTTTCCTATTACTAACCCACAATTATTATTGCTGTTCTGAGATGGCCTCCATTGCTGACATTTTCATTACAAGCTACAAAAATGTTTTAAAGCTTCAAGATATTCAGACTCTTCATTGATAGGTGACAGAACAGCAAAATGTATTAATTCTTACAAGACAGAGAAAAGAACAAAGATTAAGAGTTAAAGTCATTAGACTAAACACCTAAAAAGACAAAGTTTGGGCCAAATAATAGTGTTCTTCCCATTAGAGTAATGATTTGTAATCTGAGAATAAAATCCATTTATTCCTCATCTATTCAGAGGGTAGAATGAAAGGAAATGCAACTTAACTGATAAGTAAATGATTAAATTAGGTGGAAGGGAACATTTCCCAATATTGATGGTGGTAAAGCTTTATTTTTTTATGATAGAAATTTTATACCAACATTTTTTTAAAGTATGCTTAGAACACGTTCTATCAATTTAACCCTGTGCCTAATACTGAAAAGGACATGTGAAAAATGGAAAATCCAAATGCTGAGGTCCTACTTCTTGATTTATTGGAGGAAAGAAAAAAACATATATAAAGTCAAGTAACAGTACAACACCATGTATTATGAAATATGAACGTGAAATGTATAAGACAACAAATTATCAGTGCTATGGGTATTTAGAAAAGGGGGCAATTGGATGGATTGGAGCAGGAGGATGGCCCCAAGGAGGATGTTAACACAAACTTTAGAGATGGTTAAAATTCATATAATTGAATTAAAGAAGCTTGATGTTAAAAAGGATTTCAAAAGCCTTCAAACTGGGGCAGAGCCAAGAGGGCAGAGAAAAGGCAGGGACTCATCTGACCTTATCCAAATTCTCTTATAAATAACTTTAAAATAATGGCTCAAAATTAATTCCAAAAATAGCAAAACCAATAAAAGGACCAGGTGAAACAATAATCCAACTGAAGACAACTTAGAAGGTCAGCAGGAAAGGTCTGTCTTACTGGGATAAGAGGGGAGTACAAGCAATGCCTGGTAAGACAACAGTGAGGTCCTGAGTCTCAGTGAAAGCCAGAAGCCCAGTGCAGGCCAGCAGTGAGGCACCATTACCCAACAGAAACTAGCAATAGGCCTTGGGGTCAATTGATTCTATAGCAGAGGAGCACTCAGCACACATACAGGGAACTGAACAGCTGGTCAGAAGGAGAATACAGGGGACCTTTAGTTGTCACTGGGTATAGGAGTCTGTTGCTGTGAACATATGGAGATCCAGGTTTCAGTCTCAGGACAAGGAGGATCTCTAGCACAATAGACCTTCTGGCCACAGGGAAGCAAGGACACTGGGGCACAATTTCAGGACAGAAAATAATGGTTATGATCATTCATTGACCAGAGCACAAGTCAGCAGAGCAATGACCATGCTTGTCCTTTGAAAATATGTATTTTGGATAATTGTTATGGGAATCTGAAGATCTTCCCTGCCCCTAGGCCCTTTGCTAAAGTGTCTACGTGACTGAGGACCCTTGGATATTTGAAAGTATACTCTGTTCCCTAATAGGCTGAATGTGGTCACGTGGAGCCTGTGGCGCCA
>CM053583.1:384024093-384062276 GCA_028627135.1 Pseudochirops cupreus | reverse complement strand
CTTTTCCCCAAAGAAGGAATCAAGGGTTTGGGAGCTGTTCTTACTTTGCTTCTTATGCTTATTCTTACTCATGGTTCTTCAGACCTTGATTTTTTTTTAAATCTCTGTGGGGCTCTGCTTCCAGAAGGGAAAGCTCTGTCCCAAATCACTGGGGTCCTCCCGGCTGCCGTAGCTCTTAGGGAGAGGCTGGGAACTCTTCCTATATACTTCCGGCTGACCAGATAGTGAGGACTCCAAGACCGAGGCCCAAGACAGCAATCCATCAAGGCCGCTCAACGCGAGAGCTTTGGCCAAGAACAGTCGCTCAGTCCCCCTGCTGCCTGCAGGCCGGGGCAGGAAGCTGCAATGCTGAGGCGGGTGCAAAACCTCTGCCTTTCGCTTTTCCGCTCTGGAGGCCTTCTGGCCGGACTGCTTATCTCCCCCTTTCACAATTCCCATTCAGGAGCCCAGTCTATTGAAATTAGTTGTCACACATACATTGTGTCTGTAATTGTGTACAAATTTCTCCTGCTTCTGCTCTTCACACTCAGCCTCAGTTTATATAAGTCTTTCCAGGTTATTATGAAGTCCATCTGCTCCTCATTTCTTATAGCACAGTAGTCTTCCATGACATTCATGTACCATAACTTGTTCAACCATTCCCCAATTGATAGGCATCCCCTTGTTTTCCAATTCTTTGCCACCTCAAAAAGAGCTGCTATAAATATTTTTGTACATATGGGTCCTCTTCCCACTTCACTGATCTCTTTGGGATATAACCCTAGAAGTGGTATTGCTGGGTCAAAGGGTATGCACTTTTTTATAGCCCTTTGGGCATAACTCCAGATTGCTCATCAGAATGGCTGGATCAGTTTGCAGCTCCACCAATGCATTAGTTTTCCAATTTTTCCACATCCTCTCCAGCATTTGTCATTTTGCTGTTTTGTCATCTTAGCCAATCTGGCTGATGAGATGTGGTACCTCAGAGTTGTTTTGAGTTGCATTTCTTTAATGACTAATGATTTGGAACATTTTTTTCATATGCTTATAGATATATTTAATTTCATTCATCCTCTGAAAACTGCCTGTTCATAACATTTGACCATTTATCAGTTGGAGAGTGGCTTGTATTCTGATAGATTTGACTCAGTTCCTTGTATATTTTAGAAATGAGGCCTTCTTCAGAGACACTAGTTGTTAAAATTCTTTCCCAATTTTCCACTTCCCTTTTAATCTTGATAACATTGGCTTTATTTGTACAGAAGCTTTTCAATTTAATATAATCAAAATTATCCATTTTGCATTTTATAATGTTCTCTAACTCTTGCTTCATCATGAAGTCTTCCCATCTCCATAGATCTAAGAAGTAAACTATCCCTTGCTCACCCAGATTGCTTACAGTATGTGCCTTTATACCTAGATCATGCACCCATTTTGACTTTATTTTGGTGTATGGTGTTAGATATTAGTCTCTGCCTGATTTCTGCCATACTGTGTTCCAGTTTTGCCAGAAGATTTTGTCAAACAGTGCATTCTTATCCCAAAAACTGGGGTCTTTGGGTTTATCAAACAGTGGATTACTGTAGTCATTGGCTGCTGAGTCTTGTGTACCCAATCTATTCCATTGATCCACTACTCTATTCCTCAGCCAATACCAAGTAGTTTTTTGATGACTGCTGCTATATAATACAGATTAAAATCTAGTATGGCTAGGCCAACTTTCCTAGCATTTCTTTTCATTAATTGCCTTGATATTCTGGACTTTTGTTCTTCCAAATGAATTTTGCTACTATTTTTTCTAGCTCTACAAAGTAATTTTTTGGTAGCTTGAATGGTATGGCACTAAATATGTAATTTAATTTAGGTAAAATTGTCATTTTTATTATATCAGTTCAACCCAGCCATGAGCAATTGATGTTTTTCCAATTAGTTAGACCTGACTTTATTAGTGTGAAAAATGTTTTGTAATTGTGTTCATATAAATTCTGGGTTTGTTTAGGCAGGTAGATTCCCAAATATTTTATAATGTCTACAATAACTTTAAATGGAATATCTCTTTCTATCTCTTGCTATTGGATTTTGTTAGAGATATATAGAAATGCCAAGGATTCATGTGGGTTTATTTTATATCCTGCAACTTTGCCAAATTTGTTTATTATCTCAAGTAGTTTTTTACTTAATTCTCTAGGATTCTCTAAGTATATCATCATATCGTCTGCAAAGAGTGATAGTTTAGTCTCTTCCCAATTGAAGTATCAGTACCATATTTGTGTCATAAAAAGAATTTGGTAGGATTCCTTCTTCTCCCATTTTCCCAAATAGTTTGTAAATTATTGGAGTCAATTGTTCTTTAAATGTTTGGTAGAATTCACTAGTAAGGCCAACTGGCCCTGGAGAATTTTTCCTAGGTAATTCATTGATGGCTTGTTCAATTTCTTTTTTCTGAGATGGGGTTATTTAAGTAGTTTACTTCCTCTTCAGTTATTCTGGGCAACTTGTATTTTTGTAAATATTCATTCATTTCAATAAGATTGTCAAATTTATGTGCATACAATTGGGCAAAACAATGCCTAATTATTGTTTTAATTTCCCCTTCATTGGAGGTAGGTTTACCCTTTTCATTTTTGATACTCATAATTTGGTTTTCTTCTTTCCTTTTTTTTAATCATATTGACTAAAGGTCTATCAATTTTATTGGTTTTTTCATAATAGCAGCTCTTAGTTTTATTTATTAATTCAATAGTTTTCTTCAATTCAATTCTATTAATCTCTCCTTAGGTTTTCATTATTTCTAATTTAGTATTTAATTGGGGATTTTCAATTTGTTCTTTTTCTAGATTTTTCAGTTGCATGCCCGATTTATTGACCTTCATTTTCTCTATTTTATTTATGAATACATTTAGGGATATAAAACTTCCCCTAATAACTGCTTTTGTTGTATCTCACCAGTTTTGGTATGTTTTCTCATTATTGTCATTCTCTTGAATGAAGTTACTGATTGTTTCTATAATTTCTTGTTTGACCCACTCATTCTTTAGGATTAAGTTATTTAGTTTCCAATTAATTTTTAGTCTATCCTTCCATGGCCCTTTATTACATATAATATTTATTGCATCATGATCTGAGAAGGATGCATTTAATATTTCTGCCTTTCTGCACTGAATTGTGAGGGTTTTATGCCCTAGTACATGGTCAATTTTTGTATATGTGCCAGGCACTGCTGAGAAAAAAGTATATTCCTTTTTATCCCCATTCAATTTTCTCCAAAGGTCTACCATATCTATCTTCTCTAAGATTCTATTTACTTACTTCACTTCTTTCTTATTTATTTTGAAGTTAGATTTATCAGTCTCAGAGAGGTGGAGATTGAAGTCCCCCACTAGTATAGTTTTGCTATCTATTTCTTCCTCTAACATCCTTAACTTCTCCTTTAGGAATCTGGATGCTGTACCGATTGGTGCATAAATATTTAGTAATGATATTGCTTGATTTTCAATGGTGCTTTTTAGCAGGATCAAGTTTCCTTCCTTATCTCTTTTAATTAGATCTATTTTTGCTTTTGTTTTGTCAGAGATAAGGATTGCTACTCTTGTTTTTTTTTTTTCCTCTTTAACTGAGGCATGACATATTTTATTCTGGCCCTTTACCTTTATCCTGTGTGTATCCCCCCATTTCAGATATGTTTCTTGTAAACAGTATATTCTAGTATTATTGTTTTTAATCCATTCTGCTATCTGCCTCCATTTTATGGGAGAGTTCATCCCATTCACATTCACAGTTATGATTAATATATGTATTTTTCCCTCCATCCTATTCCCTTCTCTGTTTATGTTTTATTTTTCCCCCTTCTTCCTTCCTCTCTATAAGAGTTTTCCTTTTGGCCTCTGCCTCCCTCAGTATTCCCTTATTATCAGCCCCCCTCATTTTTCCTCCCTTTCCCCCTTACTACATCTTCCCTCCCTTCAAAACACCCCCCCCTTCCGTGTCCCTTCCCTCCTTCTACTGCCTGTAGGATATGGTAGATTTTTATACTTAATGTAGTATGTTATTTCTTCTTTGAACCAAGATTAATGAGAACAGAACTCATGCAATGCTCCTCTTCCTCCCTTCTTTCCCTGTATTATGATGAGTTTTATGTCTCTTCTCAATACAGACCTATATTTAACTGATTGTGTCATTCCCTCCTTGCACCAGAACCAATGAGAGAAAAGCTCATGTAACGCTCATCTCCCTCTCTTCTTTCCCTCTACTAAAATATCATTATGCCCCTTTGTGTGGCATAATTTATCCTTTTCTGTATCATTCTTTCCTCTTCTTCCATTGAAGTCCCTTTGCAGCCCTTAATAAGGTTTTGTATCATCATTTTGTGTAATTTATACCCACATCCTCTGTTTATCTATATCCCTTTTAGATGTTGCCAAAGGTATAGAATTCATGATATTAACAGGTATCAGCTTCCCCTATAGGGATGTAAACAGTTTGCTCTTTTAAATAACAAGTTATGTGTGTGTGTGTGTGTGTGTGTGTGTGTGTGTGTGTTTTCCCCCTATTTACCTTTCTATGTCTCTCTTGAGTCTTGTAATTGGAGGTTGAATTTTCCATTGAGTTCTGGCTTTTTGATCAGGAAGGTCTGGAATTCTGTTATATCACAGAATGACCATCTCCTTGCCTGGTAGACTATGCTCAGTTTCACTGGATAAGTGAGCCTTGATTGTAACCTGAGCTCTTTTGCCTTGCAAAAAATCATATCCCAGTTCCTCCAATCTTTCAACGTTGAAGCTGCCAGGTCCAGTGTGATCTTCACTGTGGTTCCATGGTATCTGAATTGTTTCTTTCTGGCCACTTGTAGTATTTTCTCCTTTACCTGATAGTTCTGGAATTTGGCCATAACATTTGGCAGACTTTTCAATTTAGGATCTCTTTCGGGAGGTGTTTGGTGGATTCTCTCGATTTCTATTGTACCCTCTGGTTCTAGGATCTCAGGGCAGTTTTCTTTGATGAGCTCTTGGAAGATGTTGTCCAGACTCAATTTTTCATCATGATTTTCTGGTAGACCAACAATTCTCAGATTATCTCTCCTGGATCTGTTTTCCAGGTCAGTTACTTTTCCATTGACATATTTTACCTCTTTTCCTAATTTTCAGTCTTTATGTTTTGTTTGACTGATTCTTGGTTCCTCATAGAGTCATTAGCTTCAATTTGGTTGGCTCTCATTTTTAGCACATTATTTTCTGCAGTTTGTTTTTGAAGTTCCTTTTCCACATGTTCAGATTTCATTTTTTAATTCACACATTTTTCTGTTTAAGGAGCCATTCTCTTCATCGTATTGTTTTTCTAATTTTGCAATTTTGATTTTAAAAGAAGTGTTGATTTTATCTTCTACCTCTCTAATTTGGATTTCAAAGTTATTTTTGAGCTCATCTAAGAATGCTTTCTGTGACTGAGATCATTTCATAATCCCTGTTAAGGTTTCAGCTGGGAGTGTGGTGTCAATACTGTCCCCTCTGAATTTGGTTCCTCTCTCTCATAGTAATAGCATTCCAGAGTCTTTGTCTTTGTAGTCTGCATTTCACCCATTTTGAGGAAGGATCTTAGCCACTCACTTCCTCTGGGGTTCCTAAGCCTTTATTGTTTAAAGTTTTTCTCTGAGGCAATAATTACTGTGTTTTCATGTCAGAGGGGGAAATTGGAGCTACAGACATTCAATCTACCATCTTAGTACCTGGAAGTATACTTATGGGCTTTTTAAAATTCAAGACTATGGATGGGTAGTCCCAGGAGTAACTGCTGCTCCTGCCTCAGGCCCTGCCTTTGTGTCTACCCAGCTTGGTCCAATCCCTGCCTTGTGGTGAAAGGCCTGGGAATGGCCCTTGTGGTCAGTGGATCAACTTGCTTCCAGCTTGAGCAGGTCTCCGTGTCATCGTCAGGGCCTCTAGTCATGCCACCCTCCTCCATCCTCCCCATCATCATATGGGCCTCTCCTCAAATTGTTTCTTCCCTACTGCTTACAGTACTTTCTCCTTGACATGAGAAATCTGGAATTTGTCTATGACATTCCTAGAAGTTTTCTTTTGGGGATCTTTTTCAAGAAGCAACCAGTGAATTCTTTCAATTTCTATTTCGCCCTCTGGTTCTAGAATATCAGGGTAATTTTGCTTGATAATTTCTTGACAGATGATGTCTAGAATTGTTTTTTTATAATGGCTTTCAGGTAGTCCAATAATTTTTAAATTATCTCTCCTGGATCTATTTTCCAGGTCAGTGGTTTTTCCAAGGAGATATTTTATACTGCCTTCTATTTTTCATTTGTTTGGATCTGTTTTATAGTATCTCAATTTTTCATAAAGTCATTAGCTTTGATTTGATCTAATCTAATTTTGAAGGAATTATTCTCTTCAGTGAGTTTTTGAAAAAACTTTTCCATCTGGCAAATTTGGCTTTTTGGGCCTCTTTTGCCATTTGAGTTACTCTACTTTTTAAGCTGTTATTTTCTTCAGTATTTTGGGGGGTCTCCTTTAGCAGGCATGCTTTTCATTATTTTCCTGCATCATTTTCATTTCTCTTCCTTATTTTTCTCCACTTCTTTTACTTGATTTTCAAAATCCTTCTATAGCTCCTCCATGGCCTGTAACCAGCTCATAGTTTTCTTGGAAGCTTTTGATGCAGGAGTTTTGACTTCATTGACTTCTTCTGGTTCCATGTTTTGACCCTTTTTGTCCCCAAAACTACACTGAACGGTCTGATCGTGCTTCCTCTGCTTGCTCATATTGTCAGCTAATTGCTTGACTTTTGAGCTCTTTGCCACAGTAGAATTCTGCTTCCTGATTGCAGAGAGCTATGTCCCAGATCACTGGGGTTTTCACAGATGTTGTCAGAGCTATGAGAAGGGCTTCCTCTCTATAGCCACCACAAGCTCTGGCACACTGGCTTTTCTCACCCTAGGACCACCACGTAAGACAGTGGTTCAGATCCAAGCAGGTCAAAGCAATAGCAATTCCACTCTGTCTCTTGGTCCCCCTATGATCTGCAGACCAGGAGATTTGGAAGAAGCCACATGACAGCAGCTGCAGCAGCCATGCCTCCTCCACCTCCTGCCCCTAGGGTAGGGACAGAACTGTGCTTTTCAGTCACCCAGTTTCAACAGAGTTCCCCACTGACTTTTTACTTTCTCTTTGGTGTTTATGGGTTCAGAAGTCTGGAAACCACCAAATCTCCACTGCTGCTGGTAATTCACTCTCCTGATATCTGCTCTTACTGGTCTGTGCCATGGGTTCGGGCTGTCCCAGATCTGGTTGCAGGTGGTTCATGTGGGACTATGCTCAACTCCCAGCTTGGTGGGATTGACACTTCCCATTGACCTTCCAGGATGCCTTCAGTGGGAGATTTGTTTTTCTCTGTCACTTTGTGGGTTCTGTAACTCTAAAATTTGTTTAGAGTCATATTTTACAGGTATTGGAGGTGGTTGGAGCAGGAGCCACACTCCAGAAAAATCTTTGAAATATAGGTTAGAAATTATGCATTCTGGGTTTTACCCATAAATGGGAATCAGTTTCCTCTCCTATAAATTTACTATATGTAGTACAGCTTTAGATTAGGTACATGATGACACCACAGTCAATGACTACAGTAATCTACTGTTTGATAAACCCAAAGACCCCAGCTTCTGGGATTAGAACTCACTATTTGACAAAAACTGCTGGGAAACCTTGTAAATAGTATCGTAGAAACCGGGCATAGGTCAATATCTTACACTGTATACCAAAATAAAATCTAAATGAGTGCACAATCTGAGTATAAAGGCTGATACTGCAAACAATCTGAGAGAGCAAGGAATCATTTTCCTGTCAGATTTATGGAGGAGGGAAGATTTTATGAGCAAAAAAGAGTTAGAGAGCATTATGAAATGCAAAGTGGATATTTTTGATTACATTAAATTGAAAAGTTTTTGTACAAATAAAGCCAAGGTAACCAAGAAGGAAACTGAAAAATTGTGAAAGAATTTTTATAACCACTGTCTCTATTAAAGGCTTCATTTCTAAAATATATAGAGAACTAAGTCAAATTTATAGAAATACAACTCATTCCCCAATTGGTGAATGGTCAGCAGATATGAACAGGCAGTTTTAAGAAGAAGAAATTAAAGATATCTATAAGCATATGAAAAAATGCTGTATATCACTTTTGATTAGAGAAACGAGAATCAAAACAACTCTGAGGTACCACATCTCACCAGTCAGTTTGGCTAAGATGACAAAACAGGAAAATGATAAATGCTGGAGAAGATGTGGGAATATTGGAACACTAATGCATTTTTGGTGGACTTGTGAACCAATCCAACCACTCTGGAGAACAATCTGGAACTATGCTTAAAGGGCTATTAAAAATGCATATCCTTTGACCCAACAATACCACTTCTAGGGCCGTATCCCAAAGAGATCATAGAAGTGGGAAAAGGAACTGTATATATAAAAATATTTGAAGCAGCACTTTTATGGTGGCAAAGAATTGGAAATCAAGGGGATGTCCTTCAATTGGGGAATGGCTAAAGAAGTTGTGGTATATGAATGTAATGGTATGCTATTGTGCTAGAAGAAAAGAGGAGCAGACAGACTTCATAATAACTGGGAAAGACTTATATAAGCTGATGCTGTGTGAGGAAAGCAGAACTAGGAGAACTTTGTGCATAATTACAGAAACATATGTGTGATGACTAACTTTGATGAACTGGGGTCCTCTTAGCAAAACAAGGTTAGAAGACAACTACAGAAGACTTGTGATAGTAAGGGCTGTCCACATGCAGAGAAACAACTACAGAGTCTGAATGCAGATTGAAGCAAGCTACTTGCTCTTTGTTTTTTGTGTTTTGTTTTTTCTTCTTTCCTATTGTTCATTCCAGTGGATATAATCCTTCGTTACAACTTGACTAATGTTTAATGTGAAGGTATTTGTAGATCCGATATTTTATTGCATGCCACCATTGGGGAAAGGAGAGGGGGAAGAAGAGAGAGGGCAAAATTTGAAACTCAAGGGATTGTGGAAGTGAATGTTTTAAAATAAAAGTAAATTTAATTTTGTTTAAAAAATAAGTGTAGTACAGCTTCAAAGAATATGTTCCAGAAGGAAATGACTCACAGGTTTTTATAAACACATACAGAAACAGGTAACTTTAAAATAGTCCATTATACTCACCCTAAAAGATAAAGTTCCTTCATGGGGCTGCTGAATATATATTTAATATTCATCTAGGCACTGCATTTTCTAATCAACTAGCGATTGTTATAGAGGTAAGGTGAAGGTCTCCTGTGCAACTACGGTGTGGCTTCATTTTCCCAAATGCAGAGTAATCATTCTGGTATTTATTTTCTTTTCTGAGATGTAATCAGTTAAGGAAATCCTTGACTTTTGTCTTCTGCTAAGGAAATTGTATTCCTAATAACAATTAGTTGAATTCTTGATACCAAAAACTGTTGAATTCAATGATGTACGAGAGAACTGAAGAGTTTGGAAGTATCCATCCTTTGTTTCATTAGTCTCTGATCTAGAGTCATAAAAGAAAACAGAAAGACAGAGGGCATACCTGAAAATAACTTTATTGCATGGATTTCATGACTTCCTGGGATAAATCTAGCTCTCCATGGCCCAAGTGGAATGTTCCCTTATAGATGTGTGTGTGTGTGTGTGTGTGTGTGTGTGTGTGTGTGTATTGAGAATGGAATATAATTAGACCAGGATTCAGGATATAATAATTTTATGTTTCTAAACCTGATGTATCAAGTTAAGGGACTTGATCATCACCAGAGAGAAAGAACTAGTAGCTGACGTGGAAATTATGGAAATTTTCGTAGTAAGTTGCCACTTCATCTAAAAATTTTTGTTCAAGAGGTCCACGAGACAGAGAAAGAGTGACATGTGCCCTTGATTTGAAGAGGACAAATAAAAATGGTCAGAGGAAAGCTATAACAAATAGGATGGATTAAATTTGATGAAGATCAGAGAGATAAAGATGTAAAGGACCATAGAGGTCATCAATACCAAATGTCTCACTTTACAGATGAAAAAAATGAAGTCCATTAAGTTAAATGGCATAGCCATTGCCATATAGCCATTAAGTATCTAAAGTGGGGCTTCTTCTCACACACAGCATTCCATCGACTTTACTATTGTCCCCATGGCTTTCAGGGTAAGGGAATATTGTCTGTAAAGATTAAGATATATGTGTGAAGAGAAAGGATATCATAGAAAGAGAGAGAAAAGGATAAACAGAAGAAAATAGGATGGAGGGAAATGTATAATTAGTAGTCATAACTGTGAAGGTGAAAAGGATGAATTTTCTCAAAATAAAAAGAAACAGATAAGAGAATGGATTAGAAATCAGAATCCAAAAATATGTTGTCTATAAGGAATACACTTGAAACAGAGACACACATAGAGTAAAATAAAGGACTTGAACAGAATAAATTATGCTTCATCTGAATTTTAAAAGGTGTAGCAATCATAATCTTAAAGCAAAAGAAAAAATAGGCCTAATTAAAAGAGATAAGCAGAGAAACTACATATTGCTAAAAGGTACTATGGACAATGAAGTAATATCAATACTAAATATGTGCACCAAATGGTATAGCATCCAAATTCTTAAAGGAAAAAATTAAATGAGTTACTGGAGGAAATAGTAAAATAATACTAGTGAGGCACCACAACTCTCCTCTCTCAGAGTCAGATAAATATGACTGTAAGATAAATGAGAGAGATGTTAATGAATTGAACAGGATTAGAGAAAAAAGTTAGGTATCATAGAACTCTGGAGGAAGTTGAATGGGAATAGAAAGGAGTATACTTTTTTTCTCAGTTATACTTCAGACCTACAAAAAAATGAACCATATAGTAGGCATAAAACTCACAAACCAAAACAGAAAAGCAGAAATATCAAACCTTTTTTTAGATCATAAGGCAATAAAAATCACATTTAATAAATATCCAGGGAAGCAAATCTTAAAAATTAAACTTATAGTAAATAATCTAACCCCAAAAATGAATGGGCCAAAGAAGAAAGCATTGAAACAATAAATAATTTCATTTGAGAATAATGACAACAATGAAAAAGTATCACAAAATTTATGGAATGCTGTCAAAGTAGTATTTATGGGAAATTTATATATCTAAACATGTATAGTAATATCAGAAAGAAAAAGCAGCTCAATGAATTAGACATTCAACTAAAAATAATAGAATAAAAACAAATTGAAAATACCCAATTAAACACCAAAAAAAAAGAGGAAATTTTGAAAATCAAAGGAGATGTCAACAATATCGAAAGTTAAAAAAATTGAATAAATAAAACTAGTAACTGATTTTATGGGAAAAACAATAAAATAGACAAACCTCCAGTTGCTTTGATTTTTTTAAATACATCAAACTATCAGTATCAAAAATGAAAAGGCTGAATACATCACTAAATAAGATGAAATTTATAACTAGGAGTTATTTTATCTGCTAATAAAACTAACAATCTAAATGAATGAATATATTTTTTAAAAAATACAAAATTGACATGATTGACATAAGAGGAAATGGAATGATTAAATTACCACAGCAAGCCACAAATGAACTCCCTAAGAAAAAAATTTCCAGGACCAGATGGATTTTCTAGGGAATTCTTCTAAATATTTAAACAATAATTAGTTCCATTACTATATAAACTGTTTTAAAAATAGATAATTGCAGTTCCACCAAATTCCATTTATGACAAAATATGATTTTGATCCTCAAACCAGAGAGAGGGGAAAAAAGAGAAAGAAAACTATACTCCAAATTCCCTAACAAAACAAATGTAAAAAATTAAATAAAATGCTAGCAAGGAAATTACTGCATTATATCACAGACATTACATATACAGAGTGACCAGGTAGGATCTATACAAGGAATGCAGGACTGGTTCAATATTAGGGAAATATCATCATCATCATCATCATCATCATCATCATCATCATCATCAACCAAATCAATAACTAAAATTAAAATCAAATTATTATAGCAATAGGTGTGGAAAAAAAAACTTTTACAAAAAGCTAAGACCTATGCTATTAAAAATATTAGGGAACAAAAGAATCAATGGAGCCTTTCTTAAAATAAGTCGTATCCATCTAAAACTATTAACTGCATTGGGAATAAGCTAGAAGCCTCTCCAATGAGATCAGGTTTGAAGCAATGATGTTTATCATCACCACTATTATTCACTAATAGAAATGCTAGCTATAGTTATAAGATAAGAAAAAGAAATTGAAGGAATAAGAAGAGGTAATGAGGAAACACAGTTATCCCTCTGCAGATGATACAATGATATACTTGAAGAACCCTAGAAAAACAATTAAAAAGCCAACTGAAACAATTAACAATTGTAGCAAAGTTACTGGATATAAAATAAGCCCATGTAAATTATTAGTATTTCTATATTTTACCAAAAAAAAAAAAACAGCAGGAAGAGATAGAAAAATAAATTCTATTTTAAATAACTTAATTTAAAATGCTTGGGATTCTACCTGCCAAGACAAACCCAGGAACTACATGAACACAATTATAAAACAATCTTCACAAAAATAAAAACAGATCAAAACAACTGGAGAAATATTGATTACTCATGGGTAGGCTAACCAATATAATAAAAATGACAATTCTACCTAAATTAATTTAGTTATTCAGTGCCATACCAATCAAATTGCCAAAGAATTATTCCATGGATTAAAAAAAAAAACATCATCATGAAGAAAAGGAATGTCAAAGGAATCAATTAAGAAAAAAGTATAAAGGAAGGTACTTGCACAGTACCAGATTTCAAATTATATTACAAAGTGATAATCATGAACACAATCATGTATGGGCTAAGAAAATAGTAGTATCAGGGGAATAGATTAGGTACACAATATATAGTAGTAAATGATCCTAGTAATGTTTTTGTTCAGTTGTTTCAGTTATGTATAACTTTTTGTGACCTTATTTGGGTTCTTCTTGAGAAAATATACTAGAGTCATTTGCCATTTCCTTCTCCAGCTCATTTTATAAATGAGGAACCTGAATCAAACAGAGTTAAGGGATTTGCCCAGGGTCTAGAAGCTATTAAATGTCTGAGGCTGGATTTGAACTTGTCTTCCTGATTCCAGACCCAGTGCTCTATCTACTGTGTCACCTAGTTCCTGCAGCTACTTAGAACAGAGTAGAGTGGAGCTGTCACTTGTCTAGTACTGAACACTACATTTCTTTGAATATGGTCCAAGATCACTCTAGCTTTTCTGGTTTTTATCTCCCCCTATTGATTGATATTGATTTTGCAGCCTTCTAAAACCTGTACATAATTTTGAGATAAACTGTTGTTTAGCAATACCTTCCTCCAGAAAAATTTCATTATGATGTTGATTTTTTTAATGTAAGGTTGATACTTTATTTTTTTTCCACTGTGATTTCCTTGATGTAAGAGCCATCCATGAGGAAACTGTCTCTACCACTTCATCTCAATGATCTTCTGCAGCTATGTAGTCTTACATTACTAATATCTTAAGTGACTTCTTCAGGTTCACACAATTCCTGTGTGACAAAAACAAAACTTAGATCCAGAACTTGTTAATTCTGAGTTCAACTATCTATCCACTACACTAGGCTAAATCTGTGTGTATATTTATGATATGTGTGTGCAAACATATGTATATACATATATGCATAAACAAAATATGTTCGTATATGTATATGTGAATATATTTACATATTAAAATATACCACGTATAATACAGTATTCACACATACATAATATCTATGTGTATATATAGTAATTATATATGTGTGTATATAAGTGCATATACATGTGTATATGCATGCATACCTACATACATACATATAGTTCAGCATCATTGACTCCTTGGCACTGTTCTTTCAAAACCACTCTATGATCTGTATTCATCCTCCATTGTCCAACATAGTTATCATTTTTTTTGTATTTCCATACTTTGATGAATTCCTTTTTAAATTGTATAGCTGCTAGCATAACCAAAGACTGCAATCTTTACACATTTTCTTATCATATACAACTTTTGTGCCCTGCAAATCTGCCTCAGATGATTTACTGAATGCCTTATATTTATATATGTGCATGTATGTATATATAATTTAAATATATTTATATTCATAATGTCTTATATATATTACATATATGTACAATATATCTATATAGCACTGTAGCCATCTACCTCTTATGCTTCAGTGTCACTATATGCTCAAGCCACCCACCTCCTTTCTGGTCATACATTTCTTTGCTCTTATCTTTTATACCACTTTTTTTCTGCATATAAATCATCTTTACTAAATGATATGGCCTACTTACATCCACTATGTATTTTTCCATTGCAGATTGTAATATCAGAAATTTGCATTTTATATTTCATGATATTGAATGATTTGCATCTTTATACCAAGAAAATATTTGCATTTAAAATATTTTTTTTTTTTGCAAAAGAAAACAGAAGGGAATCACTGAAATTACCACATATCTTCTTGATTAGGATCTTTTCCAATGTCATCCATTGATTGATTATTGTGTTTACATTATTGTCGTAGATATCATTCTCTTAGTTGTATTTCATCAGTCTGTATCACTTCCTACAAATAAGTCCATATTTTCTGATTTTTTCACATTTTTATAATTTCTTGCCCTTTTGTTCAGTAGTATAGGGATGGAAACTGGCCCTGTGATTTCATTGCTTTAAGAAAACTGTGGGTAGAGAATTTTTTCTAATAGTAGAGATCAGGGAATATTGCAACTTGTGGTCTTAGAGGATTATCTAGCAGCAACAACAAGCTATGTATCTCGCTTTGGAACATAAATCAGTCCATATGTGTGAGAGAAAATCTTGAACCTATGTCTTTCTGATTCTAAGACAACTTTCCTATCCATTATTCTACCTTGGTTCTCTGTCCAACCTACATTGGCCAGTCATTAATTAATAAAGAACAATTAACTAATAAAAGTATAATAAAGATATATTAATTACATCATATAAAATGAAATTAACAGAAATAGATTCATATTAGAAGATAATTTAACTTCATTTAATTCAAAATAAAGGGGTTATGATGGGAAATGAGATGCATAAATAAACCACAGAGCAGATTTGGAAAGGGCTTAGAAGACTATCCAGTCAAAAACTAGCATATCTGGGTACAAAAATCTATCTTACCCTATAGAAATGCTATTGGATAAAATGTTTTCCACCTGCAGAGAAAGAACTGATGAATTCTGAGTGCAAACTGAAATACAATTTTCTTGCTTTTTTTTTCCTTTTTTTCTTTTTTGGTACATGGCTAATATGGAAATATTTTGCATGATTTCACATGTTTAATTTATATATTTTTGTTTGCCTTCATAGTAGGTGGGGAAGAGCTGAGGAGAGGGATTTGAAATTCAAATTTTAAGAGGATAAGAGGGGAAGGGGACAAGAAAGCAGATTCACGAACTACTTCAAGTTAACATCAGGCTGCTGAAGTCTTTTATTTCAGGTCTTCTCATCTGAGCAATTCTAAAATTAAACTACCATTCATATTCAACTATATTAAAAAAAATGGATGAGATCTATGAAGGAAATAAAAGATGAAGTCCAAGGATAGAGCTTTGATGGGGCAGTAGAAAGGACAGTGTAGGGGCAGCTAAGTGGTACAGTGAATAAAGCACCAGCCCTGGAGTCAGGAGGACCTGAGTTCAAATCTGCCCTCAGTCACTTGACATTTAACTCACTGTGTTACCTTGGGCAAGTAACTAAACTCCAATTGCCTTGCCTTTCCCCTCTCCAAAAAAAAGGAAGGAAAAAGACAGTGTATCATTGAAAGGGGTGTTTCAGTTAGAAGGGACCTCAGGCACCATCTTGTCCATCCTTGTACCTGGTCAGAAATACATTTTCAGGGCTACTCATTCACTTGGATTTCCACTTGTCACTCAACTCTCACCTATGGGTCCAGTAAATTGTATCACTGCAGTGGCCACACCCCCAGTAAACCATCTTAGCAGACAAACTAAACCCGGTTGAGGTTGATTGATCAGCCTTAAATCTACGTGGGTTAGGGAGTTAACTACCCCAAGCAAGTGAAGACTTCCCCCAGAAGAATGAATGCATGAGAGCAATTTGTTCTAATGGCCATGATGGCAATTGAAGCAGGCTCTGTGGAGCACTTAGTGCTTGGTCAGACATTGAAGACACCAAGACCATCCACTGAATCCCAGACCATTGCCAGTCATCCAGAATTTTATTTTATTACTAGACTTCAATGTCTCTGTAAGAGAGAGTGAAGCTGACAGTGTGATTTTGTGCAACTTTGCTTCACTTCAATCCAGTCCATGCATGAGTCAAGACATCACCTCATGATGTCATTCAGCCTCTTCAAAAATAAAGGACAAACAACAACCCAACTTGCACCTGGTCAAGTATCCTCCCTGAAATAGCCACAAAAATGGGAAGTTGCTGAAACTTTAACCAAGGCCCTAAATTCTAAATCCCTACTATCACATTTAGTGCCTATGTGACTTTCAGTGAGTCACTTAAAAATCACTAGTTTTCTTTTCTTTTTCTTTTTTCTTTTTGCCTTTTAAATGGAAGGGGAAAGGGAATGAACCAAGTAAGATCTAAGATGGGATTAGGTTTGTAACTTATTGTCCTACATCCACTCAGGCTCTTCTTGAAGACATCATATCTTAAAAAATTAGAATCCAAGATGATCCTGAGATATAAAAGATACAAGTGACAATTTTTCTACAGCAATGTTAATATTCTTTCCCAGGGAGCCATTGATGTTATCCAGTGAAAACATACCACATTCTTAATGTAAACAACAAAAGTTTTGGGAAGGAAAGAGTCCATATGATTTTATATTTCAAAATGTAAAGTCATCTCTGATAAGCTTAAGCTAAAAGCCAATGATATAATTGCCTGCTTGCTAAGTAATTTAAATGGACTTAGGATGCATTGGCCATGTACAACTATGGGAAGTAGGAAGGCATAAAGAAAATGTGTACTTACATCCTGAATAAGAGCCAGGAATGTATCATAAATGGCATTAATAATAGTTATGCCATTTGCTTCAAAGCAGAAGTATTCACAGCTATACAACTGAATAGAGTAAGATGGAATCAGGCTGGAAATTCAATATCAACAGCAGGAAGCAATTGAAAAGTTCAAAGAATAACAAGCAGAGAGGGGACCAGTTACAACAACCCCAATCAGCAATTCATAGGAATACGAGAACATTGGAACAATTCTATCTTGCCACAGTGGGAGTCCTTCAGAGAATACTACTTTGGAAAACTCTATCTTTTTAGTTATGTAAATAATTCACTTTTGGGTACACAGTGACATCTCTAGTTATAAACTAGTTAGAGATACTGAGAAAGGGAACTAAGATAATTAAAAGTTGGATTATGGAATGGAATAAAAGTTGATTTGAAGTATTCTCTTCAGTCTAACTGAAAAAAAAAATACGCGTTCTGATCCTAACATTAAATACTCTTCAAAATACTTTCCCATGCTGATTAATAAAAATGATAACAGATCATATTGGGTAGTGTTTTATGGGATGTAAAATATATACTAGCTGCAAGAAGCTGAACAAGTTATTGAACCTCTCTGAATGAAGACGTCTTCATCTGGAAAATGAAAGTAAAAATAGTACCTATTCAAAGGGTTAGTGTGAGGATACATGCTATCTTATGTTATACATGTTATCTTATATTAAAAGGAGACAAGTTAGCATAATGGGAAGAGAGATGGACATGGAAGTAAGTAGATGTATATTCAAGTTGTGGCTTTGTGGTCCTGGATAGATTATATAGGGTCTCAGCACTTTGGGAAACTTTCCTGAGGTTGTGAATTCCCTGCCAGCGAAAGAAATTAGTGAAAGAAATATCTCACCAGGATAGCATGCCAATGCAATTACAGGTCCAGTCCTTATATCCATTTTATGTGAATTTCACACCAACCCTATGAGTGACAACTATTATTATTCCCATTTTAGGGATAAAGAAATCAAAACTCAGAGAGCTGCAGTGGTGTGTCCAGTTTCATGCAGGTAGCAAATATCAGAATTTGGAACTGAACACAGGTGGCTCAAAGTCCAGTGCTCTAGCCATTGTGCTATGAAGTCCTTATAATCCGATTATAGCAATTGTATCTAATTTATTTCCTAGTTTTATGGCCTCCAGCAACCATTTGCTCAAGATCATTTTCAGACATTGCAAAGTTATGGTGGGAAGAATTTTCCTTTGCCTACTCTGACAAATTAGTCCATTACTTTGTTGCTACATCATTTAATCTCATGTCTCTTTCAGTAGTATTCAGGTTTTTAATCTGTACCCTTCATGTGCCCCATTAACTTTAGTCAGATAACATTATTTCTTTCTCTATATAAGTTCCTATTTCTTCCCTTTAGATAGTCAAAACTCATAATTTGTCCCCTGGTCACTTAATCCTATGTGTCCCTACAAGCTTTCCAGTATTATTGCCTATTATTTCCCTTTACACATTCTCCCTTCTAATCAAATTGGTCTTATGACTGTCTCCTAGTACTTGGCACAATGCCTGGCACATAGTAGGTGCTTAATAAATACTTGTTGACTTGATAACTTAAAATGCCATCTTCCACCTCTTGGCCCTTGCACAAGTGGTCAGTTCTCCTTTGAATGCCTAGAATGCATTGTCTTTTCCCCCAGGTATTTCTTTTCCCTCCCCCTTGCAACTACTTTATATTTTTTATAGTTATATAATTGTGATTTCACTTTACAAAACTGTTGTTTAATATTCTTCAATATTTACAAAATTGTTGATGCCTCCCTCCTATAATTAAACTCCCTGAGGACAAGGGCTACTTTTTTTTCTTTAATTTCTATTCATTAGTATGGAGCCAATCTTTTTGTCCATAGTAGGCACTTCATTCATGAGTGTTGAATTGAATTCTCTAATAATATCATATAAAATGTCTTGCTAATAAATAGACACAATCACTCTTCTATCAAGTTGCCTGGAACTTGAGTTAGAAGAAACAAGTTCCCTCTTCCCACTTCATTAGATTGTGCACTCTTTGAAGAAAGGGACTATCTTTTGTTTCTCATTGTATTCCCAGTGATTATCCCAGAAGCTATCATGTGGTAGGTGTTTAATAAATGTTTACTGTCTGACCTCATCTAGGTGAATTTGGATATATCATGGTATCTTTGTGAAATCTGTTTTGTCATATGTAAATTTTCAATAATACTACCTCTCAGTTCTACCTTAAAATTCTTGTGAAAAAAACAATGAAATAATTCATGTGAAAACTTTCTTAAAAAACAGTTGGTCAATAAATGTTTATTAAGTACCTACTATATTCAAGACATGTGCTAAATGCTGAGTATACAAAGAAAATTAAAAGAGAGTCTGTTCTCAGAGAGCTCACAGTTTAAAGGGGGAAAGACTATGAGAACAACTATATATGATCAAGCTATGTGGAAGATGAATTTGAAATCATAAATTTAGGGAAAGCACTGGAATTCAGGGACATTAGAAAAGTTACTGTAAGACCAATGCTATACTTATAGCAGCGGGTATGAATATGCATATGTATTCCCAAAGTTTGTTTGCAAAATATAATAAATCCTACTCCTCCAAATATTTATTTAGGATATTGCTATTAGGATACCAAAAACCAAGGTTTAGTAAAATACTCATTACCAATCCAGGAAGCTCCAACATTCCAAGTGTTCTCTCTGTCAAGCCTCCCCACAAGCAAGTTCCCCTAGGCAAGTTCTTCCTCTTCTTCTCTCTCAGAAGGTCTCTCTCCACCCACACCTCTCTCTCTAAACAATAGTGTGTGTGTGTGTGTGTGTCTGTGTATGCATGTATGTGTATATGTATATATGTGTGTGTGTGTATGTGTGTGTGTGTATATATGTATATATATATGTATATGTATATGTAGATATATATTTCCAAAAGAAGACTTGATTGGCTTATTGCTGAGAAGCTTGGAATTCAGTACTTAATTGGAAAGGTATGGGGATCCCTGTGGCCCAGAGCCTAACCGGCTCTGCATCAGGGCTCCCTGTGAGGCATATTAATAGGCTGGGAAGATCTTATATCCCATTAAACTCACAGCTACCTATATCAGGTAGAATTTTAGCTGGAATATTAGGGAAGTCAGGACACAGAGATGAGGAGGAAAAGCCTTCTAAGTGTGGATTATTGTTTCAAATACTCTTTTAATTATTTGTAATACTAGAAGGAAATTGACAATCCAAAATAAAATTTAATTCAAAAATAAGGTTTGTTTTCCTTTGTATTTTGCTATTATGGTTTTCTCAATCAGTTATGTCTGACTCTTTATGAGCCCATTTTGATTTTCTTGGCACAGATACTGTAGTGGTTTGACATTTCCTTCCCCTGCTCATTTTACAGTTTACAGAAACTGAGGTAAACAGGATTAAGCAACTTGCCCAGGGTCACACAGCTAGTAAGTGTCTGAGGCCAGAGTTGAATTCAAGAGGAGGAGTTTTCCTTACTTCAGGCTCAGTCCTCTATGCACTGCCACGTAGCTGCCCTGGAGAAGCTTTTAGAGACTACCGATTCAAATTGTCTCATTCCTCATATAGGTGAGGAACATGAAACACAGCATCACACCGTTCAGTAAGCGTCTGAGGCAGGAAATAAATCCAGATTTTTCCTGACTCCATATCTAGAACATTGTCAACTACTCCACATTGACTCCACTTTTTATTATCTGATGCAAAGTGAAATGAGAAGAAACAGGATGAAATGCAAGGAGCAATAACCAATCATGAGGTCATCAAATTGTAATATAAATCTCCTGTCTCTTGTGTTTTGCTGTCTTATACTCCATTGTAATAAATAAGTATAGTCAGGAAAAAAATTCAATAAAGGGTGATATCATAAGAAAATTGGGAGATCAAGGAATAGTTTACATGTCTGGAGAAGAGAAGAATTTATGACCAAATAAGAGATAAAGAATATTACACTATGTAAAATGGATAATTTTGATTATATTAAAAAAAAGTTTTGCACAAATAAAACCAAGGAAAGCAAGATTAGAAAGGAAGCAGAAAGCTGGAAAGCAATTATATAAGTGTGTATGCACAGATATATGTATGCATGCATATACATATATGTATATATGTATGCATACACATATATACATACATATACATATATATACAGACATACATGCATTTATCATACACTTATTTATATATACATGTATTTATAGGGATATTATATATGTACACTTTACAAACACATGCATGCATATGTATAGATATATATCTATATATGTATCTGTATATTAAACATATATGTGATTTTTGAGGACAAGGGCAATATTTTGCCTCTTTTTGTATCCTTAGCACTTCATACACTGCCTGGAATGTAGACACTTAATAAATCCATGTGTGTATAACTCTAGGGCATTATCTCTGCTAGAAGACAAGTGATATACTTCATCAGTCTTTTGAAATCATGATTGGTTATTATATTGATCAGAATTATGAAAACTTTGAAAGTCACCCTTTATGTTCCTCTGATCCTCTCAGGATGGAGAAAATCAACTAATCCTAGAGATGAGAAGAGCTTTTGTTTAAATGGAAAATCATATTACCAAAGTTTTTCTATTAAAGCATCTAGAAGACTCTAAGGACCTTCATTAAGAACTGGAAGACTTCTTGCCATTCACATCTCTCTTATTATCATCAAGAAGTTTGTTCAAGTTTAGAATGTCAAATATCATCTTTATGATCTTAACACCTACATAGTGCCTTGAACATTATAGTTACTTGATAACATTTGTTTATTGAACATGTTCATAAATGAGAAAGATCATTATAAACTAGAGTGGCCTGAGAATGCTTCTAGGAGGAGGTACAGCTTGTGGACAAGCTTGCAATTAAAGGAAAGTCTTTGATAAAGATGAGAGTTAGCCCATCCCTGCTGACTACCATTAAAAATACAAATCCATGTGAAGGAACAGGGATGATATGTAAACCACAACCAGAAGCAATGAGGACATCAACATACCTGGTGTGGAGGCTAAGTACAGAAAAATACTCTAGGAATAGATGGTATGCAGGTTGTGGAGGGCTTTGAATGTCATGCTAAGATGATGAGTTTGTTCTATAAACAATGGCAAAATATTGAAGAATAGCAAGTAGTAAATCACCATGATAAAATGAGTAATATTTTGCATAAATTAATATGAGAAGCGTGCCAGATGAATTGGTATATATGTACATAAATCAGGGTGACCAATTCAAGTTATTACTGTCAATTAAACAGGACAAAATAGAGGTCTGAATTAGGGTGACGGCAAAAACACTAGAAAGAAAGAGGTGCATTTCAGAAAGAGGATGAAGACACATTTTGCAGCTTGGCAATCAATTAGGTAATCTTTCCTATCAATTTGCAAGCCCTTGAGGCTATTCTTTTGTAATCAATTAGGTATTAGGAAAAAACAGGAGTGTAAGGTATTCAACAATAAGAATATAGTTTCAAGTCTCCAATGTTAGAAAGGTAGCAATAATAATAAAAAGTAAGAAGTCAGGAAGAGATTGGAGTTAGTGTTCAGTCAATAGTTGCAGATCATGGACAAGAACTTGGGGCAAGGGACTAAAGATAGCTAGATGGATGGATGGATGGATGGATGGATGGATGGATGGATGGATACACAGATAGATGGATACATATGTAGATATGCAGATATAATAGATAACTTACTATGTGCCAGACGTTATGCTAAGCATTTTAGAAATATTATCTCATTGAATCCTCACAGCAACCATGCAAGGTAGGTGCTATTATTATCTCCATTTTATAGTTGAGGAAACGGACAAAGAGCAGTTAGATGACTTGCCCAAGGTAACACCGGTACTAAGTGTCTGAAGTCACATTTGAACTCAGATTTTCCCTGTTCTAGGTCAAATGGTCTAGCCACTGTGCTACCAATTTATCTGAATAGAGGTAGCAGGGTTCAGCACTAAAAACAGAGATTTCAGAGTCATTAAATGAACATCAGCTTGAAAGAGATGTCAATGCAACCAGAACTTAAACAAAAATCACTCTCTAACAGCCCTCAGAAAGTGAGCATCCACCCATCCTTTGACTAAGGATCTTAAGTGAGTGGAAACTTGCTATATAAAAGAGAATATTTTTCTACTTTAAAACAGATAAATTTGAAGGTTTTTTAATACATTGAATTGACATCTCTCTTTTTTCAACTTCCACCTGTTACTATTAATTCAGCCCAATATAATCAAGAAAAATGAATTGAATGTCTCTTCCATAAAATAGTCTTTCAACTATTTAAATTCAGTTATCATACCCTTCCTGTCCTACAAAGCTTTTCTTCTTTCTCCAAACAATCTTCATAAGGCATGTTCTGTAGACTCTTCACCATCTTGGTTATATTCTAGGTGCACCACAGTTTATCAATACTTTTTTTTAATTGCAGAGTTAGAAATTAACAATATTTTAGATGAGGTTTTACCATAATGAAGTTCAGAGGTACTATCATCTCCTATTCTTAGACATTATACATCCTAAAGGAAGTCTAAATCTCATTGGCCTCTGACACCAGCTCATTCTTTTGATATATATGGAAGTTGAAGTCCACACCCTATACTAATATTTCCCAAGTCAACTTTTTACACATGCCTCTCCATCTTAATCTCCATTTTCCCTCAGTGTCATAATTATTTCTGTTTTAGTCATGAAGAAACTGAGAGTGAGAAAGTTTTAGTAATTGACCCAGGGTCACACAGCTAGTAAGTGGCTGAGGCTAGATTTTAACTCGTCTCCTTGACTCCAGGACCAGCACTCTCTTGACATCTCTTTATAGTTTGTATCCTGTTATAGAAAATTAGGCCAGAAGCTCAGGGAAGGGGAGTCGCTGCGGTTTCCTGCTTCAACAGTGCTTGAATGGAACCGCGGCTCTATTCCCAGCCGGATCCCCCCTTAGTCACCTCTCCACCTTCACCTCCACTAACCAACACTTCTAGCGTCCTACCATCAAGCAGCAACCTCCGCTCAGCCACCCTGGCCGCCGCCGCCTCCTCCGCCGCAGCCATGACCACCTCGTCCCCCTCTCAGGTGCGGCAGAACTACCACCAGGACTCGGAGGCCGCCATCAACCAGCAGATCAACCTGGAGCTCCACGCCTCCTTCCTCTACCTATCTATGTCCTACTACTTCAACCGCGATGACGTGGCGCTCAAGAACTTCACCAAGTACTTCCTGCACCAGTCTCACGAGGAGCGCGAGCATGAGAAGCTGATGAAGCTGCAGAAACAGCGCAGCGGCCCTCATCTTCCTGCAGGACATCAAGAAACCCCTCCGGAACGACTGGGAGAGTGGGCTGAACGCAATGGAGTGTGCTCTGCACTTGGAAAACAATGTCAATCAGTCGTTACTGGAATTGCACAAGCTGGCAACTGACAAGAATGACCCCTGCTTATGTGATTTCATCGAAACTCACTACCTGGACAAACAGGTCAAGTCCATCAAACAGCTGGGTGATCATGTAACCAACCTGCAGAAGATGGGGACCACTGATTGTGGCATGGCGGAATATCTTTTTGACAAGCACACCCTTGGAGACGGTGACCACGAGAGCTAAGCCACCCCTGGCTTCCCCCACACCTGGAAGTTGTGGGTGCCACTCCGACTGTCTTTCAGTGTATGCATATTTTGGTTATCTGACCTTTCATAATCTGTACCAAAAAACTACCACCATTTACATCCCAAAAAAGTGACTTGGTACTGATGAAAGAAAGAGAAAGAAAGAAAGAAAGAAAGAAAGAAAGAAAGAAAGAAAGAAAGAAAGAAAGAAAGAAAGAAAGAAAGAAAGAAAGAGAAAGAAAGAAAGAAAGAAAGAAAGAAAGAAAGAAAGAAAGATAAAATTAAAAAAATTATATTATCAAGTGGATTTTGTTCAGGTACTGGTTATACTAGATTGCTTCTGAGGTTTCTTTCCTTTGTAAGCATTCATTATTTGATTCTTAAATCTGTATCTGCACCCATTAATTCTTTCACCTCTGTTCTCTCTACTAGTCCAGTATCTCCAACACTATGGTAAACATTATTCCAGCAATTAATTCATCTCCTTCTTTATAGCATGTTACAGTTTACTGATGACCTTCCTAAAACGTGCCAAAGAGAAATTAATGTATTTTTTTCAAACATGATCAAAGCACACAAAAAACTTGTATAGATTCAATTACAAATTGCTCCTTAAAAAATAAAGAATAACTTAAAATGCTAGGGGCATATTTGGTATTTGTGTCTACAGCATAACAATATAATAAAAAAACAGTATCACCAAAGTTAATTCACACTTTTACTACTATAACAATCATATTAACAAGGGGATACTTTATATAACTTGATAAAACAATTACAAAATTTATTTAGAAAAACAATAAATCTAGAATATCAAAAGACATTATTAAAAGAGATAAGGATGAAAAAAAAGCACTTTCTAACCCTAAACTATATTATAAAACAGCAATCATTGAAACCATCTGGTACTAGTAAAATATTAGTGAACTGATCAATGGACTAGATGAGGAAGAATGAAAAATAATGTAATTCAACAGCGCAGTATTGGATAAAATGGAAAATATAAGTTATCCAGGAAATAACTATTTTATAAAAGCTTCTGGCAAAATAGAAAAGCAGTTTGGCAGAAATTAGGCCTAGACCAACATCTCAAACTGTATTCCACAATACATTCTAAATGGATAAGTATGCTTAATATTAAAGATCATAGTGTTTAAAAAATAGAACACAAGCAGATCATATACCCTTCACAGCTGTGGGTAGGAGATGCATTCTTAAACCAAGGATAGAGGAAATTACCCAAAATTAAATAGATAACTTTGATTACATGAAACTGAAAATCTTCTGCATGAGCAAAAGTAATACATCTAGGATAAAGGAAAGTCTGAATAAGGGAAAAAAGGTATGAGAATTCCCTAATAAGGTTTTAGTATTCATAATATATAAACAATTAATGTGGATATATGCATGTATGTACATATGCCTTCATGTATTTACAATAGGCATTTCTCAAGGATATGAATCAACAGCTCTCAAAAGAACAGCAAAGTATTAACAATTACATGAAAGTGTTCTAAATCAATAATAATGAGACAAAATCAACTCAAAGCAATTCTAAGATTTCACTTCACACCCTGAAAATTAGTAATTATGACAAAGATGGCAATATCAATGGTGGAAGGCTTGTGGGATGATGGATACACTAACAAATTGTTGATGCAATTATAAAATATTACAAATATTTCAGAAAACAATTTGAAACTATGAAATAAAGTGACTAAAATGTATATGTCCTTTGAATTAAAGACCCCATTACTGGACTCATACCCTAAGGAATCTATTGATAAAAGAAAAGCCCTCATATAAACCAAAATATTTATTGGTGTATATTTATTTATTGTAGAATATTTTTGGAACAGGAGGAGTGTACTCTGGCTGCTACTCCCAGAGCAAGAAGTGACAGAGGTTTGGCAGGCTCCTGGCCTGCAGATTATAGGGGGACCAAGTGACCATTCAAAGGTTAATCATTCTTGCTTTGACCTGCTTGGATCCAGGTCATGGTCTTGGGTAATGGTCCTAGTGTGTGTGACCAGTGAGCCAGAATGTGTGGGGGCTGTAGAGAGGGCACCCATCTAATAGCTCCAGTAGCTGCAAAAACCCCAGCAATTTGGGACATAGCTCTATCCATTCTGGGAGCAGAGTTCTACTTTGGCAAAGAGCTCAAAAGTCAAGTGATTGGCTGCCAATATGAGCAAGCACAGGAAGAATAAATAAATGATAGAACCCTTCTTTTTTGGGGGACAAAAAGGATAAAGGCATGGAGCAGGAGGAAGACAGCAAAGTCAGAACTCCTGCATCAAAAGCCTTGAAGAAAAATATGGTCACAGAGGAGCTCAAGAAGGATTTTGAAAAACAAGTAAGAGAAGTGGAGGAAAAATTGGGAAGAGAAATTAGAAAGATGCAACAAAATCATGAAAAGCAAGTCAACAGCCTGCTAAAGGGACCCAAAAATACACTGAAGAAAATAACACTTTAAAAAATAGACTAATCCAAATGGAAAAAGAGGTCCAAAAATCCAATGAGGAGAAGAATGCTTTAAAAAGCCCAATTTGCCAGATGGAAAAGGAGTTTCAAAAACTCACTGAAGAGAATAACTCCTTCAAAATAAAATTAGAGCAATTAGAAGCTAATGACTTTATGAGAAATCAAGATACTATAAAACAGATCCAAGCAAATGAAAAAAAAAAAGGCTATGTGAAATATCTCATTGGAAAAATCAATAACCTGGAAAATAGATCCCAGAGAGATAATTTAAAAATTATTGGTCTACCTGAAAGCCATGATCACAAAAAAAAAAGAGTCTAGACACCATCTTTCAAGAAATTATCTGGCAAAATTGCCCTGATATTCTAGAACCAGAGGGCAAAAGAGAAATTGAAAGAATTCACTGATTTCCTCCTGAAAAAGATACCAAAAAGAAAACTCCTAGGAATACTACTGCCAAATTTCAGAGTTCCCAGATCAAAGAGAAAATACTGAAAGCAGTCAGGAAGAAACAATTTGACTATTGTGGAACCATAATCAGGATAACACAAGACCTAGCAGCTTCTACATTAAGGGATTGAAGGACTTGGAATATGATATTCCAGAGGTCAAAGGAGCTAGGACTAAAACCAAGAATCACCTACCCAGGAAAACTAAGTATAATGCTACAGGGAAAAATATGATCATTCACTGAAATAGAGGACTTTCAAGCATTCTTGATGAAAAAAAACATGAGCTGAACAGAAAATTTGACTTTCAAATGTAAGAAGCAAGAGAAACATGAGAAGGTAAACAGGAAAAAGAAATAATAAGGAACTTATTAAAGTTGAACTTTCTACATTCCTACATTGGAAAAATGATAATTGTAACTTAAGAATTTTCTCAGTATGAGGACAGCTGAAGGGAAGATAGATAGATAGATATAGATATATGTATGTATGTATATGTATGTATACATACATACATATGTGTGTATAGGAGGATGTATGTGTTTATACATATAAATGTGAGTGTGGATATTTGCATGTTCATGTATACATAGACAGAGGGCACAGGATGAATTGAATAGGAAGAGATATCTAAAAAATAAAATTAAGAGGTGAGAGAGGAATTTATTGGGAGAAGAAAGGGAGCAATAGATTAGGATAAATTATCTCATATAAAAGAGGCAAGAGAAAACTATTACAATGGAGGGGAAGAGCAGGAAAGAGAAAGGGAATGGCATAACCTGATCCTCATTGAATTTGGCCTAAGGAGGGAATAACATATACACTCAAAGGGGTATCTTACCCTACAGAAAAATAAGGGAGTAGAAGATAAGAGTGGGGAGGATGGAAGGTAGGGCAGATTGGGGGAGAGGGCAGTTAGAGGCAAACATTTTTGAAAAGGGATAGGTCAAAGGAGAAAATAGAATAAGTGGTGGGCAGGTTAGGATGGAGGGAAATATAGTAAGTCTTTCACAATATAACTACTACAGAAATTATTTGGGTAACTACACATGTACAATCTATATTGAATTGCTTGTCTTCCCATTGGGGGTGGGTGAGGAGGGAGGAGGGGAAAAGAATCTGGAACTCAAAGTTTTAAAAACAAATGTTTAAAAAAATTTTTTTTACATACAATTGGGAAAAAAGATATACAGGTACTGGGGTATAGAAATCTATCTTGCTCTACTAGAAAGTTTGAGGGAAGAGGAGGAGGATATAAGAGAGAACAGATTGGGGGAAGGGGTATTCAGTAGGCTTGCTATTTTGGGGTGGGGGTAGGGGAAAGATGGGGAGAGAAAAATTGTAACTCAAAATCTTATGAAAATGAATGCTGAAAATTAAAAATAAATAAATTAAAATTAAAAATAATAATAATTTAAGCTCATCTATACATGTATAACACATGGCAAATTGCTTGCCTTCTCAATGAGAGACAATTTGGAACTCAAAATTTGCAAAGAAATTATGGTAAAATTGTTTTGACATATAATTGCAAAAAGAATATTAAAATATATATATAAAAGAATTTAACCTTCATGAGAATGGTGACTGTCTTGCTTGTTTGCATTTATATTCCGAGAACATAGTAAGTGTTTAATAAGTGAATTTTCTATCATCTATCTTCTATTATATATAAACTATTTAACATCTATTAATCTTTTTATCTATCTATCTTTCTAATTTGTAATGAACATTACTTGAATTTAAAAATTAATTCAACAAATAAAACATAGGGAAATAATTGACAATTCATTGCATTTTTAAATATCCATTTACTTTCATTTATTCCACTACTATAGTTTTCTCTCACATATCTTGACTTCAATCTATAAGTTTTGTACTTATAATGGCTTCAGAACAGAAAGAGTTTGCTATGTCTTTCCATTTTATGAGTTGATGTGCATGATTGGTTGGGGATGGGGGAGGAAGAAGGTCTTTGAGTGCTACAGTATATGAGCAACAGTAGGAGTGAAGCAGGAGCTGAAGAATTTGGGCTAAAAGCATGGGTAAAAAGTAAACTTATTTTGATTAATTTCACACCCCTTATGCCTTTGCAAGGAGTTGCATGCCTCATACGTGTGGCAGATTTGCAGGCTCCCTAATTTAGATTCACTTCGTGAATATCCAATTGCTTCCCTAAAACTTAAAGATTAATATATTATTTTTGTAAAGGTAAGCATTTTACTGATAAAAATCATTCTAAAGAAATTTTTGGAAATCATTTTTCCCCCACAGATGCTAATCTTTTCAGTGACTTTCTGTTGCTTTATGTTACTGAGCAATAAATTTAAAATTTGCCACTTCTTGTTATAATTATTTGTATAATTCTCTCAATGTATGTGGCCCTTCATTGTTGTTAACACAGAGATGTAATCAGACTTTTCCAAGCAGCTCAGAGACCAGCTACTAAAATCAATATAAAGCAGTGATGGGAATGATTTTACTCATTCTTTATAGACATTTTTCCTTTCCAGGTCTGGTACTTAATGAAAGTTATGTATTAAATTCCTATACACAAGCCTTAGAAAATGTATTTCTTAGATGTAAGCAAGTTTGGCATCTATTATAATCTTACTTCTTGGTATAATTTCCAAACTAGAAAGGAGGGGGATGAAAGAGAAGTATGAGATTTTGGAAAAGGGATAAGAGGAGATGTGGAGTGAGCTATGGAATTTATTCATCCCATGGAAAAAAGAAATGGAATAAAATTCAAGCTCGCGCAAACGCATTGGAAATTTACACTTTAATTGTGGAACTGTGAAGGTAGTGGCCTGGAGTTCATGCTATCCAATCGAATAAGAAGAAACAAGAACTATACAGGTCACAAGATATGGCAAAATTCTTTTTTTTTTTCATGAGCATTTCTCATATACATTATGTGGAAATAGTATTGTGGGATTGTATGTGGTGTGTATGATTGCTTGATGGTACCTATCAATGTAGGCCAAAATAAAATTGTTAATTGTGATGCTTAAAATGAACTTTATTTCAGTAGTCAACAAATGTGTTTGAGACTTGGCTGGTTAAACTAATTTCAGTTGGAAGAAGCCAGTTTAATGAAGTCAAGGCTGGATTCCAAATGTGTCCCATGTGATCTAAGCATAACTATATCTATATGCCCAATCTACCATTAACCCAATTTTCCTTTCTGTTTTTAGATTGGGTAAATGGGCTATATTAAGTAGATATCAAATATTCTTCCTGTGATTCAGTGTCTGAGAGACAAAAACCCCTAAAGTGAAATAGGTAGGAAATATAAGTAATGAATAAAAACTTGCAGAATCTTCCCAGGTTCAAACACCCAGCTCTCCTCATTATGGGGTTTGGAGGAGTTCCTGTGGCAGAGGCAGAAGCAGCCTTTCAAACCAACCAACCCCAGGTCTTGTTGTTAAAATGGCTCCTAGCCTGGAAGTGTTTTACTCTTCAAGAGACCAAATCTTGTCCTAGGATTTTTCTTCAGATCTTCTCAAACTGTCCCAGGAAGACCATGGTTGTGACCTTGTTCTTCTTTATCTTTATCCACATTTTGTTTGTCCTAAGATGCTATATTAACTCTTTTGTGGGGGAAAGTCTTGAGAGCTTGGAATTTTATGACCTACTCTGCAATCTTTCCAGAATCCTCTCCCCTACTGCATTTATTTTTAAAATGTCATTCAGGAAGCACACACGATTAAAAAAATAAAATAAATTCCTTATTACTCAAACAATTTTAAGCTTGGAAACATTTGTTTGAATCATGAAATTATAAGAGGGACCTTTTTTTTTTTGCTAAGTGTTCTTGGCTAGACCCTGGGCGAGGGATCCTCCCCATCCCCAAAAGAAAATTCAGAATCCAAAGTGATTCATTTCTATTTGAAATATTTTTGGACTTTTTCCCATGGCTATGATGTGCAAAAAAAAATGGTTGTAGACATTTTTAGCTCCACCCCATCAAGTAACACAAATCATCTGTTCATTTTTAAAAATATGTAAAGAAGAAAACTGCACAAAGCAATTCGTTAAGTGTAGGTGTGTGTGTATGTGTGTGTGTCTTATGTGTGATCTGATAAGCTATATCTGTGGTAGGTTCAGAAACTAATGGCACGATGGCTTCCCACACAACAATATGGAAAACTCCATTCACAGCAGGCAATCCTGATGGCTAAATTATGAAATTCACCTATTAATTATACAGCTATTTGAAGAAGAAGGAATCCTTAGGACGCTGGTGAATCAATAATGATTTTATTTTAAAACTAGAAGCTGAAATGAGAAGTATGTGAATAAACTTCAACATTTCAAAAGGTTGTTCATTTAACTACTGTTGAGACTATTTACATTGCTAAAGATTACAGTCTAATGCATTTTACAAATGTATTATAGAGATACTCTTCCCACAAAATCACCCTCTGTGATGATTCTTCATTTTTTCCCAATGATCTCCCAAGAGAGGAACTACCTTTAAGTCACATCGTGCTGAAATTCATCCTATCAGTCTTTCTGAGTCTATCTCCATGTACCTCTGTCTCTGTCACTCTGTCTCTGAAATAAACAGGGAGATGAAGGTTCTCCAAAGTTGGAAAACATGGGCATTGAAGGTATCTGTGCAAGTTTTAAAGGGAGGAAAAAAAGATCTCCTATATTTGATGACATCTTTAAGAGATTCTTCTTTGTAAAATTTGTTTTTTTCTGCTGCATTAGTCCCAAAATATTACCTGACCTGCTTACTAGGTTATTCAACAATGTTTGGCCTAATAAACCATAAAAAAAACACAGTAAATTGAATAAAACACTTACTATCTGGAATATTTTTTATGAAAAAGGATGGCCCATTCATTGTATTACTATATCATTATGTATACTTGGTGCATATATAAAAGATGTATGATGAAAGTGGGTTAGAATTGAAAAGAATGAAGGGAAGAGGATTAATTGAATTCACAAGTTCTGTAGGGTTTTAAAAAATCTTAAGTGTCTCAATAACACAAGGAAAATCATGTGTTTTTGTTAACATAAATGTTTTGCTAGTAAGGCTATATGATACCTTATCTTGGAATGCTAAGATCTCTGAGGAATTAAAAGTCATGAATAACAAAAGGGAAATAGAAGTGTGGTGGGTCCAAGAAAGCTACAGCACATTTATAATGAAGCTACACACACACACACACACACACACACACACACTCACACACACGCACACAAACACATACCATGCTTAATAAATGGTTGCTGGGTTGCATGGCAAGAGCAGACTTTTAAAATTCTGATTTTATCAATATATTTGTTTTGGAAATCTGAAGATCTTCCCTGCCCCTAAGCCCTTTGATAGGCTTAAGTGGCTCTGAGAACCTTCCCAGATTTGAAAGTATACTCTGCCCCCTAATAGGCTGAATGAGGTCACATGGAGCCTGTGGTGGGAGGCTTGTTCTTTGGGAATAGCCATGCCTTATTACTTTGTGATTGGGAAGTGGGTCAAGAGGGCTGTGACATTCTCTGATCCAGGAGAAGGCTGTATATACTGCTGATGTGATGTTTTGATTTGGGGCTCACTTTGAGAAGAGTTGTATAATTTGGCCAGACAAGACCCTGGGAAGCCATTGAGGGCCCCCCACCCCCCTTTGAAAACCTAGATGTTGATGCTTCCCTCTCTGGTAACTGAATAGGTATGAATGTGGTGGTCAGACAGGTGGAAGCCTGTCTGCTGATCTGTTTATTTGTCTGCTTGTAACTTCTGTTTGCATTTTTTTTGCTTTCTCTGAAGTGCAGGGTGCTGACTTTTCCCCCTGAACTAGGTAAATGATATATGTTTGATTGATTGAAGTAAGATTGTTAACCCATTTTGAGTTGCTTTCCTTTAGAAAAGCAGATCTAAGAACCTGTGCTAGCAGCCACCCTGGGTATGCTAGGGTGCTTGCTGATACAATATTTTATTTTGATCATTCTGGATGGTGATTCCCCAACCACTTCACCTACCATTTCTGTCCTGCTTTTTGTCATTACAAATATTCATGATGCAAATAATCTGTTATTTCCTTTCCTTGACTGTTTCTTTTGTCATTTGTTCTTGGAGTAAAAGTACAGTACAGAGATGACTTCATCAATGAATTTGAAGAGTTTAGGAATCATTCTTTTAAAAAATCCAAATTATTTTCCAGAACAGTTGAAGTAATTTATAATTTCTCCACAAAAAATGTTGTTGTGCCAGTACCCATCCTTTATTCATCATTGACTTTTGTGTTGTTTACTATCTTTGTCAGATTAAAGTTCAAACAGTGAAATTATAAATTTGTCTTGATATACATTTTTCTTACCTTTAGTGATATTGAACAATTTTTCATTGTTATTGATAACATTAATTTTATCTTTTGAAATGATACATTCATATACTTTCACCATTTTCTTATTGAGGAATTCTTTATATTTTTTATAAATTTTAGTTAATTCCTTCTAGATTTTAGATATACTGCTTTTTTCAGAGATTTTTGATGCAAAAATTTTTCTTGATCAGTAACCCATATCTCTTTTCCTTATTCTGGATGAATGTATTATGTTTGTTTATGAGCTTTAAGATTATGTTTAAAGAATTTGTCTATTATGTCTTTTATAATCTCCTCAAACCTGTATCTTCCTGTCTTACTAGTGATATACTCTATATCATTCAATTTTCTTTTATTTTATTGCATTATCTTTTACTATTTAAATTATTATTATTTCATTTTATAATATATGTTGTAAGATGCTAGTATAAACCCATTTTCTGCTGGACTGCTGTCCAGTTTGCCCACCAGTTGTTGTCATATAAATAATCATAACACAAAATTTCATTTCTGCTATTGTCAAATACTGTGAAACTGTATTTCTTGACTGTGCTTGTTTCTTTCTAGATATTCTTTGTAAAGCACTCTTTCAGGGGTCAGTCTCCCAACTTCCAATCTCATTTAAGGGTTGAATCATAAGAGACATAATTAACTGGTTTTGTCACGATTCAAGAAGTAAGCCTGAGGACTGTGACTTTAATGTTGTCATCAACAAGAAGTTGGTACAAAAGAATGTCCTCAAAACTGGTAGGCTCTCTGCTTTCACATGCAGTTTCTCTCTGTCTCTGTCTCTGTCTCTCTCTGTCTTTCTGTCTCTCTCACTGTCTCTCTGTCTCTCTCTTTTTCTCTCTCTGTTTCTCTCTCCCTCCTTCTCTCTTTCCCTCTCTTTAACTTGAGATATGAAGATAGTCAATCATGGGGCAGAGAGGCAACTCACAACTATTGGCAATACTGGCAATGAGATATGCTTTACTCCCTTAGTGGAGCTCTGTTAAGCTTTTCTTAACTGTAGTTCCATGCTAAGGAGGTATGCAAGCTGGGTTCTGAGGGGTTCATTCCTCTATCAGGTCCATACCAGCAATTCCTGATGGTTCAGAGTTGCAATGCTCAGTGAAGCAGTCTTTCTTAGGTGACTATTGTTATAAATCATTTCAGAAAAGAAGTTTGATAAAGCACCTCTTATGCTCACTACATTTGTAAACTATTCTTGTTCAGTATAATTTTATTGTCTGTCTTCACTGTTTTTACATCTAATATGGAGACAGCCAATGACCACTAGCCCTCTGAGAAATGCTGAATCATGAAGATTTGACCTCTAATGAAACCTCTAGTAAGATCTTATGATTTCCAAACTGAAAAGGGCACTTCCTAGATACTTTACACCTCAAGGTCATTCCAGGAAAAGAAACATAAAAGAAAGGAGGTCTATAGTTCTAAGACCTTCTTAGCATATACTATAACATAGCCACTTGGACTGGACTCAGTGAGTATTTATACATTCTTCAGGGGCTGGTTGTTCACATGGGTTTGAGGCTGCCACATAGCCAAGTGGAAGACTGGAAAGCAAACTTTCCACCAACTGGCTCTCAAGAGCCAACTCAATTCCAACTCAAAGACCCCTGAATCATCAGTTTTTCCATCTTTGCTTTAATTAGAGAACTCTTTGTCATCACAACAAAAACAATTGCTAAGTCATAGTGATTTCCACATTGTTCACGAGACAAATATTTACAACTACTCCAAGAACTGTCCTCACTATAAACCAGTTCATTCTCATTTGAATTATTGAGTCTGGTCCACTGACTTTCAATTCTTTCAGACCAGTTAATCATATTTAAAAAAAATAATTACTGTTTTATAATATAACTTGTCTAGCAATAGTCAATCCCTCTTCACTCTTCCTCCTTTTCAATATTCCCCTTAATATTCTTGGCCTTTGATGTGCATTGGAGCTAAGGTCTACCATAACCTGAAGAACATGATTAAGCAGAAATACAGACAGGATACCACCAATGCAAGTGATAAGGATGACTTTACTCTTAACATCCTGGAGAATAAAGAAGCTCTAGAGCTGCTAGAGAATGCTATTGGTAAGGCTGGCTACACTGCTAAAGTCATAAATGGCATGGATATTTTTGCCTCAGAGTTCTTCTGATCTGAGAAGTATGACTTAGACTTCAAATTTCCTGGTGATTCCAGAAGATACATCTCCCCTTCTGACCTTGGAAACCTCTACAAGACCTTCAACAAGTATTATCCAGTGGTATCTATTGAAGATCCCTTTGTCCAGGAAGATTGGGAAGTTTGAAAGAATTTCACTGCTACTGCAGGCATCCAGGTGGTAGAGGATGATCTCACAGTGACTAGTCCCAAGAATATTGGAAAGGCTGTGAATGAGAAAACCTGCAACTTCCTCCTACTCAAAGTGAATCAGATAGTCTCCATGACTGAATGTCTCCAAGCATGCAAGATGGTCTAGTCCAATGGGTGAGAAGTAATGGTTTCCCATTACCCTTGTGAGACTAAAGATATTATCATAACAGACCTGGTGGTGGGTCTCTGCTCTAGACAGATGAAGACTGGTAATGAAGTCACTCAGCATCTGGCCAAGTATAGCCAGCTTCTCAGAATTAAGGGAAAGATGGGCAACAAGGCTAAATTACCTGGAAGAAACTTCAAAACCCTTGGACTGAGTGAGATCTGTAGCCAGGAGGCCTCAGAGCTCACAGATACCAGTGGCTTCTGTAGAAGTCTGCTCTTGTCCTAAAATTGGACAGAACAAAGTAATAGACCAGTTTTATTTTGAGGTAAGGGGCCTCTGCTGCTTAAATTTCCTGCTCTTCTCTACCTTTCTGTAATGTTCTCACTGTTTCATTAGGATTATCGTACCAGATACTATACCTGATCATCCTGCAATCTGTTGGAAGACCCTTAACACCTTGTCTCACCCCTAACCCCAGTGCTGTTGTGTGGAGCCATATGTTTGTGAGGCACCTCTAACAAGCCCACTGGCCAGATCTTTAGTGGCTTCTATGTGCAGAATAAGAGTATTCAGTAACTCTAAAAAAATTATTGGTCTTCTGTTCCTCCACATTCTTTTTATTGTTTTATTTAATTCTATGGAGTATCTTCTTGTTAATTTGATTAGTATGGTACTAAAGCTCTAGGTTAATTTAAGTAGTAGCAATATTTTTCTAATATGTATGAGTTCCAGACATTAATAGTGAATATCTTGAAAGTCATTTTGCTGTTTTATTCATTTCAGTAGCATTTATAAACCATCTACTATACTCTGTGTAAAGAAACCATCCTAGGTGCATGACACATTAAAATGCTCCCTGTTCTCAAGGAATTGAAATACTACAAATCATATAGAAGTTTTGATAATATCTTGAGCAATTACCTAAAAAAATAGCACTTTATGGTAATTCTAAAGAAAATTTTTACATCTTTTACTTTCAGCTATTATATTTAATACATAGAAATTCTGATTTTTTAAGAAATGTCAGATTTTCATTAATTAATTGATTGATTGATTGATTTTTAGTTTTCCACACTCACTTTTATAATATTCTGAGTTCTAAATTTTCCCCTATCCCTCTCCATCCCCCTTTACAAAACAGCTTGCATTCTCATATAGGGTATATATGTACAATTCCATTAAACATATTTCCACATTAATCAGGTTGCAAAAGAGGAATCAGAAAATAGGGGGAAAACATGAGAAAGGAAAAAACAAAAAAGAAAATAGTATGTCTCTATTTGCATTCAGATTTCATAATTCTTTCTCTGGACACAGATAGTATTTTCCATCAGGAGTCCTTAGGAATTATCATAGATCCTTGCATTGCTGAGAAGAGCTAAATCTGTCAAAGTCTGTCACCTCACAATGTTGCTGTTACTGTGTACAATGTTCTCTTGCTTATGATCACTTCACTCAGCATCAGTTCATACAAGTCTTTCCAGGTTTTTCTGAAGTCCACCTCATCATTTCTTATAGCATGTTAGTATTTCATTACATTCCTATATCACGATTTGTTCAGCCATTCCCCAATTGATTAACATTCCCTCAATTTGCAATTATTTGCCACCACAAAAAGAGCTACTATCAATATTTTTGTACATGCTGGTCCTGTTAGGTTAGCCAATCTGATGGGTGTAACGTGGTACATCAAAGTTGTTTAAATTTTGGGGGCGGAGCCAAGATGGCGGCGTAGAAGCAGCAACATATCGCAGCTCTCACATAGCCACCCCAAAAT
>CM053583.1:383954681-384023593 GCA_028627135.1 Pseudochirops cupreus | reverse complement strand
TACCAAAAAGTGACATAGGAGAGAATAGACTGGGGGAGGGGGGAAATACTGGGATGGCTGTTTTGGGGTGGTGGGTGGGGGAAAGACGGGGAGAAAAATGTAACTCAAAAAAATTTAATAAAGAATCTCATATTAAAAAAAAAGAAAAAAAGTTGTTTAAATTTGCATTTCTCTAATTAATAGTGATTTAGAGCATTTTTATATGGCTATGTAGACAACTTAAATTTCTTCATCTTAAAACTTTTTGTTCATGTCCTTTGAGCATTTATCAATTAGGGAATGACTTATATTCTTTTTAATTTGACTCAGTTCTCTATATATTTTAGAGATGAGGTCTTTATCAGAGACACTGGCTTTAAAAATTGTTTAACCCAGCTTTCTACTTCCCTTCTAATCTCGGTTCCATTGGCTTTGCTTGTACAAAAACTTCTTAATTTAATGTATTCAAAACTATTTATTTTGTATTTCATAATATTCTCTGTCTCTTGTTTGATCACAAATTATCCCCTTCTCCATAGATCTGACAGGTAAACTATTCCTTGTTCTCCTAATTTACTTACAGTATCACCCTTTATGTCTAAATCATGTACTCATTTTGACTTTACCTTGGCATATGGTGTAAGATGTTCATCTACGCCTAGTTTCTGCCATACTATTTTCCAATTTTCCCCAAAGTTTTCATCAAACAGTGAATTCTTATCCCAAAAGCTGGACTCTTTGGGTTTATCAAACAGATTACTGTGGTCATTGATTATTGTCTTGTGTACCTAACCTATTCCACCTTATTTCTTAGCCAGTACCAGATAGTTTTGATACTTGCTTCTCTATACTATACTTTCAGATCTGGTACATAGAATCCATTGTAACAAAAGGACTGGCCAATGAAATCCCATTCCTGCTCATAGGCACACTATAATCCACCCACTGCCAATCTACATATTGCCTTGGTGAGCCTTCTTCTGGAAACATGTGATAGATGGTCTTTTTCCTCTGTAATTCAGACCATGAATAGTTTTTTTTTTGTTTGGTTGGTTTTTTTGCCATTTTCTGAAGGGGTTATAGCTTTTAATTGGTTTCTATGGGCAGTTTGCATACAAAATGATGGAATGGACAAATTCTCTCTCCTGCAACTTTTGAGTGAAAAGAAAACATTGCTATAAAACACCAGGCAAGGAAAGAAATAGTTGACACTATTGGCAGCAATGTCCAACTGTGGATATTTAACTCCAAACTCTGCCCCTACCTGGCCTCCAGATACAAGTCTTTTGTTCTGCTTCTGTTGTGTTTTAGTTTTACTAATATTAGGTTAATTAAGCTTGGAAACAAAAGGTGCCAAGTTATGACTTTCTTAGCTTTGAAAGGACAAGAGAGTCCCCATGGCAAACAGGTGTAATAGCAGTAGCAGTTGAGTCCAATGAGGAGCCAACCTTGAAGAGCAACCTGCTTGAAGAAGTCAGATGGTAAATTGAATCCCCTACTGAAACAGTGCTTTATGAATATCATAGGGTGACTAGTCCATCAGGTATACTATACCCAGAAGTGAAAAGCTTTGTAGTAATGACTTTAAGTTTGACCCATTATAACAGTAATCAGTTTAGCAGATACTTAGCCCTTAGTAACTTAGGGCTAAATATGGAAGATGTGAGTTCTGCCTCCTGTTGAGAGGGTATAAACTCCAAGGGGATTGGCTGAGACAGGAGGCCAGTGTGTGTGTGTGTGTGTGTGTGTGTGTGTGTGTGTGTGTGTAGAAGAAGTGTTCTAGAGACAGAGAAACAGAATTGGGAACCTTCCTCCTGGTGGCTCCTGTTGGAGGAAGCAGGATTGTCCCAGCATCTGGGAGCTGGGCTACTGGACTGAAAAACAGAGTTGGAGTTTTCTTGAGAGAGAGAAAGAGAGATAGAGAGTTTCTCTCCCAGCATCTGGAATCTGACTGATAACTGAGTTGGAGTTTTTCTTGAGACCAGAATCTGGTGAAGGCCAAAGTGGCTGTTACTGCTGCCTGGAAGGCCAGTGGTGCTGTGGCTGCCTGGAAGGCTGAGTTTTCTACTGGGTCCTAGAGCCAGATGAACTGCTGGAGGAGTGAAGAAGCATGACCAGGATAAGACTTTGTTTGTTCATGGCCTGGCTGATCCTTGAGTTCTGGGCAACAGAAGTGGTGAAGGGTTTGAGAAGTGCTGGACCCTGTGAACTTCAGTGTGTGCCAGGGACTGCCCTGAGGACTGGACAAAGACCTGGGAGCTGTCTGCCCCTGAATCCAGGTGACTGTTTAGTGTATTCAGGTAAGGGCTGGGACCATGGAAGGGGATCCAGGGAATCATAAAGACCACCCCAAGTCAAGATGAAAAAAAGGCCTACCCTTGGATGAAACTGAGGTTTGTTGGACACTGAGGGGTAGAGGGTTTGTGTGGTTTTCTAATTATTGTATTTAGTGACTGATTGCTAGATAAGTGACTGATTGAGTTGATCTGTGATTGCCCCATGAGTGGAACATTGATTATTGTATTATGCATTGATTGAATGATTAAGTATTGATTATTGTATTGTAAATTGACTGAATGATTAAGTAAGGAGAGTTCTCCCCTCCCATTAGGGAAACCAGATGATTATTCTTTTGTTCTTTGTTCCAAATACTTTGGCCACTGTAGTGAAAACTGTGTGGCCGTTCTAATGTTAAGCTGTTGTGAACACTATATTGTGATTCTCTGTGATAAGATGTAATGTTGTGAATATTATATTATGATTTGTGTGAATGTTTGCCTTGATTTGTAATGGAGTAAATGGAGTGTTCACTATACTGTGTAATCAGAACCTTAAAAGCTGTTCACAGAGGCATTCTTTTGTGAATCTGCTAGTGCATGGCATTATACCCATTCCCCCTGGAGATGCAGAGTGTAGCAGAGTGTATGCTTTGCATTTGAAATGTTGTTTTATTTCAATTCTTGTGATGTCTTCTCAAGAAATAGCATTTTGTTAAAGTTACCAGTGTAAATTGATTAGATGATATTGGGAGAATTTGAATCAGTGATTGATATTAAGAAGAGGAATATGTTAGATGGGGGTCCATAAGTGGATAATACTAGAAAAAAAAATTCTTCCAGTCACTAAATGTTACTCCTAGGATCCTAGTTAGTGGCTCTCTGGGAACAACTTGATGATATGAGTAGAATTTGTGAGATTAAGCCTGTAGCCAATGGGTTGCCATAAAAAATAGAGGGATTGAGATAGATGACCTCTGATTTGTCTTCTATTAAAAAATCTGTGATCCCATTATCATTATTTAATCTCCATGTAGTTCCCACATAATATTTTTAAATTCATATTTCCTTTATGCATTACTATTTCAAGTTCAGTGTGGTCTGGGGAGGTCAAGTTTATTATATCTGTCCTTCAATATATATTTAAGAATTCTTTATTCTTAGAGGGCACAGGATCAATTGAATAGGAAGGGATGATATTTTAAAAATTGAGAGGTGGGAGAGGAGTTGAATGAGAGGAGACAGGGAGAAACAGAAATGGGGTTAATCATCTCATATACAAGAGGCAAGGGATAACTGCTACAATGGAGGGGAAGAACAGGAAGGCAAAAGGGAATGGGTCAACCTTACTCTCATTGGATTTGGCTTAGGGAAGGAATGACATAACTCTAAATTGGGTATCTTGACCTACAGGAGAGTAGGGGGGATAGAGATGAGAGGAGGGATGATGGAGGGGAGGGCAGGTCGGGAGGAGGGTTGTTAGAAGCACACACTTCTGTAAAGGGATAGGGACAAAGCAGAGAATAGAACAAGTGGGGATCAGGATAGGAAGGAGGGAAATCTAGTCAGTCTTTCACAATATGTCCAGCGTGGAGATGTTCTATGTAACTACACATGTACAGCCTGTATTGAATTGCTTGTCTTTCCAGTGGGGGTGGGTGATGAGAGAGGTAGGGAAAGAATCTAGAATTTAAAGTTCTAAAATCAAATGTTAAATACATATATTTAACATTTGATTTATATATGTGTGTGCATATATATTCTTTATTATTATTACTATTATTATTATTATTTACATGCAGCTGGGAATTAAGATATACAGGTACTGGGGTAAGGAGATCCATGTTGCCTTACCAGAAAGTCAGAGGGGTGATGGGGGAGGATATAGGTGAGAGTCGATTGGGGGAGGGGGTAAACATAGAATCACTGTTTTGGGGTGGTAGGTAGGGGAAAGGTGGGGAGAAAATTTGTAACTCAAAATCATGTGGAAATGAATTACGTAAACTAAAAATAAACAAAAGCCAATTTATGTAAAAAATAAATAAAGAAAAAAGAAAAAGAAAAAAAAGAAAAGACAAAAAGAATTCTTTATTCTTTAGAATATGATCAGCCTTTATAAATACATCATGTAGTCCTGAAATAAATAAATTAAATTCAGCAAACATTTATTAAGTGCATACTGTGGGCTGTGTACCCATAAACTATACATCAAATTGAGTTATTTTCCCAACATTATATCTATAATTTCCTTCTTATTTATTATTTATTTGATATTACATATGTGAAATTTTGAAGGAGAAATGGTAGTCACCTATAAGTAATTGTCTTATTGCCAAAATCCTTTTGCATTTCAATTAATTTCTCTTCTGTGTAATAGAGTACTATGGGATTTGGCACACATAAAATTAATGGTGATAATATTTCATTACCTACAGTGTCTAAGTGTAATGCACCTCCCTTTTTATATTCCATATCAGTGTCTGTTTTTACCATTGCCCTATCTAAAAATCAATGTGACAATTTAATTTTTTTAAAGAATTTGTCCAAATAATAATAAAATTTAGTCCTGCTCTTCTTGGTGAAGAGAAGTAAACAGACTAATCCAGATAATATTCTACAACAAATGACAAAACAATAAGAGTAACCGAAATAACAGAAAAGAGAAAAGAATACATGATCATGCAGTGGGGATTGTTAATCATAAAAAAGTGATTATGGTACAATAAAATATCATTTTAAATACTCTTCCCCAATAAGATGATCCGCAGATATATGTCAAAATCATAAAGAATAACTGAAATATGCATATATATTCAAATATAACTTTGTTAAATGATTATTCTTTTCAATTGAGTAATAAATCAGAGATATGAGACATATTATGCTCACCAGAGTTGTTGCCCACCATCATCCAGTAGAAAATAAATTGAAGAGGTATTTCTAATAGATGGTGATGTTATCCAGATGCTGACATTTGTAGGTGATATACTCACCACAATGCATCCCAGGAAAATTGAAGAATCTCGTAAGTGAGATCTGTAGTCCCTCAAAAAAATGTTCAGTTTAACTGTTTAAATAGGGGGAAATGTGGATAAATGTTTATTTTCCAGATAATGATATACATTTAAATTGAGCATCCATTGAACTATCTGTCAGTATGTATATATTGAACTGACATTATGGATGGAAATGTGATGGACCCAAAGTGGAATGAAAGAGAAAAGCAGGCTAGATTGCCTTTGGGAAATCACAAGATATTTTTTAATGAACCAGAGCTTTTTCTTGAAATAGGGGTCCATTTCTGTTTACAATATTCTTCTGCTGTTATTTTAGGACTACCAATCCTGAGACACCATCTCTAAATAATTGAAATAGTTGGACACACAAAGGCTAAGAGAGATGGACATGATATGCATGTGTAAGCTGGGACAAATCAACAATGAATAATCATTTGGGAATTTTGGGAAAAATCAGAAGTGTCATCAGAAAGACATATGATCAGAAAAGTGGTAAGAAAATAAAGCCAGTTTCATTTTAAAAAAATATAGTGGAAGGATCTCAAGTTGGTTAGGTTTTATATAGCAGATTTATGGGTCAGAAGATATGGATAAGAACCACATAAAATAAGAAAGTATGGAGAGATTGCAAATTGCATCATTAGCAGAAGTCCCCATATCAATGAGATCATAGATTCAATATCAAACTAAAGAAAGAAAGAATGAATCTTATGAGGCATCATGCTATAGGTCATCCCTAGGTCTGCTTAATGTCCTTACCAGTTCTAGAAGAAAGTGACAGTGTTTTGTACATCATATATATGTAATTAAATGCTCCTAGAATGAATTAGTGACAAATACCTGTGATTGAGCAGAAGAATCTCTTTCTTAAAAATACCATTTGAGATGAACTACTCAGTTAGTCAAAAACTATCCAAGAACTATTCATGTAATCAAAGTTCATTTTGCTTCTCAGACAGAAAGACTGGCATACAAGAGGGGTGGATTTCAAGAAGAATATCATCCTTGGGGCTGCTAATCATAACAATCAAGCTGGGGAGAGCTCCAACATTCTCCTGATCTTACAGCAATGAAAACAAGGTGAAAGAAATTAATTTTCTTAATTTTTTATACTTTGTATTGATATACGGTATATATAACTATCTTGCTTAGTAATACAGCAATATGAAATATGTACACTGTGGAAATGAAATAAACAATCCACTAGAGGTCCTTTAAGATCCAAATTATGCCATCATTCAATATAATTACTATTCTGAGTAGTTTCTTTTTTAAGTCTCTCTAAGTAGGTATGATGAAGGTTATTTAATATAAAAGATTGTTCATAGCACAATTGTGAATAATCAGAAATCTCTGCATATGAGTTGGTGATCTTAGTGCATATTTTAGTTGACTCTATATTTTAGCAGTGAATATAATCATGACTCTGTAGTTTCTATGAATTTAGTCAGTAATGGCTATGTATGTTGAACATGTGATCTGTTTTAAGAAATAAATGTGTCAGTGAAGTACTAGGGTGTCCACATCAAGGAAAGAGATGGACGTGTGCAGTAGAAGACAAGAGCAAGCTAAACAATTATTGCAACAGTAAGTATAATAGCTCAGTGAGAGATAAGGGCCTAAAAGGGGACACTTCATAGTTAATGACATTTGTTCAAAGATAGATTTAATCCTGAGTATATTCATCAGGGAGATTGTAAACCATATGGCAACTGACATCTACAAATGTGCTTTTATCAGTCTGTTTCTCTAGTGAGGTTTTAAAGATTTAAAGATGCACTGGTTTATAACTTTCTGAATCCAAGCTTTCTACACTGTCTTCAGTGTTATCTACTATGTGGATAGATCACACTGTGCTGACACCAAATTATAGAATGATAGAGCTGCAAAGGACCTCAGGCCAACATGCATGCCACTATACATCAAGGGCTATGTATCACGTTAGCCCAAAGTTCTGAGGATTTACTTACATGTTCCTTGAAAATTTGTCAAAAAATAGAAAACCCATTTTTAGAAGTATATATATATATATATATATATATATGAAGATGTCTAAAGAGAAAATTTTGGATGCTTCTTCAAAATCCTTCTATATCCATCTGTTTCTGTCTTTTAAATTCTAGAGAATTATTATTGTAATGTTGCTTGAAGAAGACCCCTACTATTCTTTGTTTCTTCCTCTGACTAATTTTCAGGGTTGGGTTGGGCAATTAAAGCCTTTATCAATCTGCCTTGTATTTGAAAAATAAGTGTAATTCCTACTTCCAAAACAGCACCATTAGGAGGACAAATCTAATAGAATATTATTTCCTCCATGGCAGAGATTAGGTTTTTTCATATCCTCCTTTAGCCAGAGCCTTGAAAGGTGCCTTACATGTAGTAAGGATTTAATAAATACTTATTAGATTATATGGGACTAGAGTTTAGACAGCATGATTCCAAGTGTAGTGTTCTTTTCCCTAAACAATGACAATCATGTCATATTGAGCATTATCATTTCAGAGTATAATTCATCACAATGGTCTTCAGTGTCATCACCATCATCATCTTCTTTCTACATAAGTATATGTTTCAGAGTACTGGTGTATATATGGGGCTCCCAAATTATTTTTTTCCATCAAACATGGATTCAGTGCCTATGGTATAGTGGTAAAAAACCAATACAACAAGCAAGAAATTTTCAAATAGACTTTTCTGCATTTCAAAAAGGCATGTTGATTTGGAACCTATGTATTATAGTACAAAGAATGCTTAGATGAGTCTTAAAACAAATATTGGAGTCCCAGAGTCCACCATACCTAAGAAATATTTTACCAACTATTGAATAACATGCATTCATGTTTTTAGCATTTAAAATAAATCTATGGTTTACTTAATGTGGGTATTTTTGCACAGATACAGATCATAACATTTCTGCAACATCTCATCCTGGACAATTCTGATTCATTTGTTCTCAAAACTTTTCTCTCAGACCTATGGCTTTTTTCCAATATATGGATCCCTTCCCCAATTTGGAATCTGTCTGCTAATATGGGCAAGAAACTCAGCTGAAATTTATGGTCTTTTATAGCATTTCTCAGTGGTTAAGTGATTAATCCAGATCTTTCCTGACTTTGAGTTGGGCATCCTACTATTCTACAGCTTGTCATAATTTTCCACTTGAAAAGTTCTGCAAATTAGTTTTCTTCTTAAAACAAAGTTTTAGTAACTTTAGAAGTTAGAGATCCTTGCTCTAAGGTTATGATGGATTCCTCTCTCATGCTTCTCTATGCATGAAGAGTTTATTGCTGTCCTGTAAGGAAAGCTGAGTCAGCATCCAGTTGACAATGCTGGAGCAGAAAAAGAGTGTCTAGTTTTCAGAGATTTAGTTAAGTACAGCATTTGTTCATCTGAGCAAGAACATTCACAAACATCAGGATTCGTTTGAAGAAAATGATGGGGAAATTCAGAAGCTACTACTGAAAAATGAAAGTTATACAGGGTTTACCAGCAGGTCAGCTCAACTTCTCTAAGAAGGCAGCATTTAACTCCATCATGAGTAAAGTGCAAGCAAAACACAAAAAATGCAGGATAGAAGGAGATGAGATTGAGATGACATTCAATATTATTTTGATAGCAACAATCCAAGTGTTTCTCCAATGTCCTGTAGAGTATAAGCCAAAGACCTCTGGTGCATCTCAACTACTCAGTGCTGATAGAACCATAAAGAGAAGTGATAAGGACATGCTCCTGGAGAGTTGGCTGAATACTTCCATAGTATTCTCAACAGACTATCATCAAACAACACTGAAACCATAGATCATATACCTTTGGTTGAGGTCAATCACTCTCTAACCAAACGTCCAACTGAAGAAGAGGTATTGAATGGCATTAAGCTAATCTTGTATAATAAAATACCTGGCAGTGATTTCATCTGAGCACAAATCTACAAGGCAGGGAGGCCACTGTTCCCACACAAATTGACTGAAATCTTCCAGATCAGGCTATCTTCCAGGGGATCAGGATACCTCTATTTTTCATCCCTAAAAAGGAAAAGGAAATAGATTATCCTATTACAGTCAAAGGGAGACCCCTCTCTTAAACATTGTTGGCAAGATTCTTGCCAGAGTCCTTAATTGACTGATTCTCCTCCTGGAAGATGGTCATCTACCCAAGAGTCAGCACGGCTAAGGGGCCAAAAAATGGTAAACATGTTTGCAACTTGACAACTTCTGGAAAAATGCCAGGAGCAGAACAGAGGTTAGCATATAATATGCATTGAACTGACCAAGTCATTTGATATTGTCATTCATGATGGCTTGTGGAAGATCATGGTAAAATTTGTTTGCCCAGGTTCTGGATAAAGGCCAGTTCTTTCCCAGGCACCAATGGAGTGAAACAGGACTATGTGTTTGCTCACATGCTTCTTATCATGTTTTCTGTGATGTTGTCAGATGACTTCAATGAGGACATTAATAGCATTAAGGTCAGCTTTTACACTGATGGTAAACTATTTAACGCAGCTACAACCCAAGACTAAAGTAGAGGGAGAGTTAGCAAGTGACTTTTTGTTCTCAGATGATTGTGCACTCAATGCAGCTTCTGAGACTGAGATGCCACAGAGTATAGATCAGTTCTCTGCCACTTATACTAATTTTGGTCTGCCAATTAATACCAAGAAATAGATGTTTTCTTTATCACCCATACATGGAACTATTGGCTACAGCAAATGGAAAATCAAAAAAAAAAAAAAAAGAACGCCATGGATAAATTTATTTACCTTGCCAGTATACTTTCCAGGGATTGCCACATCTATGTTGAAGTTGGTGCACACATTGTTAGAGCTTATTTACTGTTTGTGAGACTCCAAAGGGAGAGGAGAGGTATTAGGTTACATTCAAACCAAAAGTCTACAGAGCTGTTATGCTGATTTTATTGTCTTATGCCTGTGAAAACTGGATCGTATACCAGTGCCATGCTAGAAAATGAATCTTTTCTTTTTTATTTGAATTGTCTTAGGAAGATTCTGAATATCAGCAGGCAAAAAAAGGTTTTGGACAATGAGGCCCTCTCTAAAGGTAAACTTCCAAGCATTCAGACTCTACCACAGAGAGTGCAACTTGGATGGGCTAGCCATGTAGTCTAAATGCCAAATGGACATTTACCTAAAGAATATTTTCTTGAGCACTCACACAAGGCAGTTGTTCACTTGGAGGTCAGAAGAAACAGTACAACAACATTCTCAAGGTCTCTTTGAAGAACTTTAATATTGACTGTGAGACATAGCAGATGCTGGCACAGGACCACACAACATGGTGTGTCTTCATCAAAGAAGGAGCTTTGCTCTATAAACAAAACAGAATTGCAGCAGCACAAAAGAAACATGAGATGTACAAATCTAGACATATCTCTATCCCAAATGCTCAAATAAACTATTTGTGCCTGGCCTATAGTAAAGCCTTCCAAGTTTCTATTGGACTGATCAGTCACAGTCAAACTTACTGTACCTTGACCCCAGCATAGTAATGTCATGTGATCCTCTTCAAATATGAAGAAAACACAATAGCTGACAGCCTCCTAGAGTAAGTTAAAGAACTTGGGCCAGCAAAATTTTGTAATAAAAGAGAAGTATGCAGGGAAGTAGATATTTGTTATATTTTTCTGGTAATAACTCCCTGTGTGACTAAGGGAAAGTTATTTCACTTTCTGATCATCAGTTTTACCTATTTTAAAATGATGGGTAGGACATGATGCCTTCTGTAGTCCCTTCTGGTGGTTAACATTCTAGGATTCAGTAATGGTATATCCCTCACCTCTGCTTATTGGTAAAACTCAGAGGTATAGTTTTTCAGTACCTATATTATGTATAAATTTGAAAGCATTACAAATACTCTCACCAGCTACTGATATTAAACCAAAACTGAGTTGCCCCAAGTGTGATGTCATAGACTTTCTATCAAAGATAATTAAAATTAAATTAAAGATAAAAAGTCTAAATTAAAGATTAAAAGTCATTGTTTTTTGTCCAAATTTTCAGTCTGATTGTGTGGTAATTGCAATTTTGGGGACTTGACTTCCTTCATATTTGCTATCTTGTAGACATAGTCTTTTCCACTTTTCCCCCCAAATCAATAGAAAAAATAAAAGATACGTGTCTTAGATAAATTCCTTAATGTTTCACTTATGAAAATGTTACACAACCAAAAATGCATTGAATTACAAAAAATCTCCAGAAAAAAGGTCACTGAATATAAATATTTCTCAAAACAAGAGAACTATTAAAGCTCACCAATAGAACTTTCCAAATAAGACACATAAAAATAGGGAGCTGTCTATTTAAGGGGAAACATTGGTGCCAATAATAATTTTCTTCAGAAGGGGGCACACTTGTGCTTCTAGAAACAAATATATTCATATACACATATATTAAATTTAAGCATTAAGCTTTTACCTGGTGATAAAGCAATGTCTCATTATCATAGATTCAGAAATTGCAATAGAACCACATGTCATTTGCATGTGTAACTTATTAAATATATGCTATTTTAATGTCATGTAGATAATTTTGTTTTTTAAAATTCAGAACCTATTTTATTTTTGATTTTTGATTTTTTAAACAGGGAATGTTGACATTAACTATGCATATTCCTCAGCTTTCAGAGAAGAAGCTTTCTCTTCATGCCTGGGACCATATTTAGTGACAACTTAGTAAATTGGTGCAATAACTATTCAAAGTGATTATCTCTGAAATTTAATAAAGACTTTGGGGACCAGTGGGATAATATGCCTCAAGCAAACTCTAGCTGAGAAGGAAGAATCAACTTCCTTGATTTAGCCTCTTACTACTGTAATTATCTAGTGTTGAAAATAACACCCATGGATTTTCACTTTCATTAATGATATACTGTCATTCATGGACCGAGATGATACCATAGATGTGCTTTGGTTTCAACTTATGTTTTGAGTGCTAATCATATTCTCAGACTTTTTTTTTTCCTTTCTTGATCAATGGCATGAATTTACAAGATGGCATATTAGTGGTTGAAATGGGTACATGGTTTAGACATAAAGGGTGATACCGTAATCAAATTGGAAGAGCAAGGAATAGTTTACCTGTCAGATTGGCAGAAAAGGGAAGAATTTATGACCAAACAAGAGATAGAGAACATTATGGAATCCAAAACAGACAGTTTTGATTGCATTAAATTTAAAAAAGATTTTGCACAAATAAAATCAATGCAACCAAGATTAGAAAGAAAGCAGGAAGTTGGAAAACATTTTTACAGCCAGTGTTTCTCATAAAGGCCTCGTTTCTCAAGTATAGGGAGAACTGAGTCAAATTTACAATAATACAAGTCATTCTCCATTTGTTAAATGGCCAAAGGATATGAACAGGCAGCATTCAGATGAAGACATTAAAGCTATTATAAATTAAAGCTATTATAGCCAGATGAAAAAATGCTATAAATCACTATTGATTAGAGAAGTGTAAATTAAAACAACTCTGAGGAAGCACCTCACATCTATAAGACTGGCTAATATGACTAAAAAAAGGAAAATATTGGAAGTTGGAGGGGGAGTGGGAAAACTGTAACACATTCACTGCTGGTGGAGTTGTGAACTGATCCAATCATTCTGGAGAACAATTTGGAACTGCAGTTAAAGGGCTAAAAAAAACTGTGCATACCCTTTGATCCTATAATACCACTGCCAGGTCTATATCCCAAAGACATCCAAAATAAAGCTAAAGGACTTATTTGTACAAAAATATTTTATAACAGCTCATTTTTGTGGTGGCTAAGAAGTGGAAATAAAAGAGATGCCCACCAATTGGAGAATGGCTAAACAAGCTGTGGTATATGGCAGTAATGGAATATTTTTGTGCTATAAGGAATGACAAGTAGGATGATTTCAGAAAAACCTAGGAAGACTTACATGAACTGATGTTGAGTGAAGTAAAAAAAACAAACAAACAAACAAACAGGAGAATGTTATGCACAGTAGCAGCAGTATTGTTCAATGAAGAATATAGCTATTCTCAGCAGTACAATGATCCAAGACAATCTGAAAAGCCTAATGATGAAGCTTACTATCTGCTTCCAGAAAAAGAATTTATATTGATGGAATACAGACTGAAGTAATGTAACTTTCTTTCATTTTTTTCTTTTATTCAAGTCTTCTTGTACAAAATGACTAAGATGGAAATGTTTCATATAATTGCTTAACATCTCAGAGAGAGGGAAAGGGAGGGATAGAATTTGGAACTCAAAACTTAAAATGAAAATGTGGAAAATTGAAAAATAAAATTAATATGCATTTCTTAAAAAATAAAGATTCCATTGTTATCTATACTGTATATAGACAGTAAAGTCAACCAATGCATAAAATGTTTTCAATAACAAGGTGAAAAAAGCAACAACAGAAAAGCAATTTTCTCATGTCAAAGAAAACTAGAAAGGTTAACTAACCAGAATCAAGTATTCCCTAATCACTTTATTTGAGCTGTTCAGACATCTTATTTCCCAAGAGAACATAAGTATTCCAAATTATTACTGAAAATTTGTAAAAAAAAAAATTCTTTGGGGGAATCTCTCCTGTTGATTTTGTCTATAGTTCAAGCAGAGTATTTAGCATAGCACCTCATGTGAAATTAATTATTAAATAAAAATTTAACTAATACTTTGTTGATTTTGCACCTGCATCCCTCATTGAAAAGTTATAGGGACAGCACACAGAAATCAGAAAAGGAGAAATGAATTCATCCTTTGAAGGAAAAGAAAAAAGAGAGAACTTATTAATCATTGCTCCCTTTTGTCCTTCCCCAAAAGAGAACCAGAGAGAATATAGGAAGTATTCAAGACAGAAATTGGACCAATGGCCAGAATTGTAAGGAAATAAACTATTACGATGATTAATATGGGGCTATAGAAAAGTTTCTAAGTTTGTGTACAAATGTCCAAGATCTATGGCTCAAGATATGATTTGAAAATTGAAGAAACTTTGCTACCCTGAGGGTGACAATTTCATTCAGTTTTTGTATTTCAATAGACTAAATTAAATTGCTATGTTGAAGCCCACCCTTACTCATTGCCTCAGTCTAGTTTCAGCCATTGAATTTTTAAGCCTCCTTTCCATGAGCAATTAGAAGCTTCTAAAAATGTTGGTTTTTTAAAATTGATTTGTTTATTTACTTTTAGTTTACAAGTTTCAGTTCCACAATCCCTTGAGTTTCAAATTTTCTCCCCTCCCTCTTCTCTTCCACCATGATGGCATGCAATCAAGTATAGGATCTGCAAATACTTTCACATTGGACATTAGTCTGGTTGTATAGAAGGATTGTAATCAATGGAGTGAACAATGGGCAAAAAGAAAGAAAACCAAACATGAAAAAGAACGATAGCATGTATTGCTTCAGTCTCCATTTAAACTCTGTTCTTTCTAGATGTTTCTCTGAATGTAGATATCTCCTTCCATCCTGAGACTTGTAGAGTTGTCTTATAACTATGAGTTGCTGAGAAGAGTCCAGTTTATCAAACTTGGTCATCACACAAACGATGTGTTTGTGATTGTGTACAAATTTTTCCTGGTTCTGCTCTTCTCACTTAGCATCAGTTTGTATAAGCCTCTCCAGGTGAATATGAAGACAATCTCCCCATTTCTTATTGCACAACAGTATTCCATTACATTCATATACCACAAATTGTTTAGCCATTCCCCAATTGATGGGCATCCTCTTAATTTCCAGTTTTTTGCCACCATAAAGAGAGCTGCAATAAATATTTTTGTATATATGGGTCTTCCTCCCACTTCTATGATCTCTTTGGGATATGACCCCAGAAGTGGTATTACTGGGTCAAAGGGTATGCAATATTTATAGTTCTTTGAGCATAGTTAAAGATTGCTCTCCAGAATGGTGTATCAGTTCACAACTCCATCAACAATGCATTAGTGTTCCAATTTTTCCACACCCTATCCAGCATTTGTCATTTTCCTGTTTTGTCATCTTAGTCAATCTAACTAGTGAGATGTGGTATCTCAAAGTTGTTTTGATTTGCATGTCTTGAATCAATAGGGATTTACAGCATTTTTCATGTTTATAGATATCTTTAATTTCTACCTCTGAAAATTGCCTATTCATATCCTTTGACCATTTATCAATTGCAGAATGACTTGTATTCTTACAGATTTTACTTAATTCCCTGTATATTTTAGAAAAGAGGCCTTTATCAGAGGCACCAGTTGTAAAAATTCTTTCCCAATTTCCCACTTCCCTCTTCATCTTGGTTACATTGGCTTTGTTTGTACAGAAACTTTTCAGTTTAATGTAATCAATATTATCCATTTTGCATTTTATAATTCTCTCTAACTCTTGTTTGGTCATAAAGTCTTCCCTACTCCATAAATCTGACAGGTAAACTATTGCTGGCTTCCCCAGATTACTTAAAGTATCAGCCTTTATACCTAAATCGTGCACCCACTTAGACTTGACTTTGGTGTACAGCATTAGCTGATGGTCTATGCCCAGTTTCTGCCATACTATATTCCAATTTTTCCAACAGTTTTTGTCAAATAGTGAGTTCTTATCCCAAAAACTGGGGACTTTGGGCTTATCAAACAGTATATTACTATATTCATTGACTACTGAGTCTTTTGTACCCAATCTATTCCACTGATTCCCAACTTTATTCTTTAATCAATACCAAGCATTTTTGATGACTGTTGCTTTATAATACAGATTAATATCTGGTACAGCTAGACAATCTTCCCTAACATTTCTTTTCATTAATTGCCTTGATATTCTGGACTTTTGTTCTTCCAAATGAATTATGTTACTATTTTTTCTAGCTCTATAAAGTAATTTTTTGGTAGATTGATTGGCATGGCACTAAACATGTAATTTAATTTAAGTAAAATAATCATTTTTATTATATTAGCATGATCCAGCCAAGAGCAATTGATGTTTTTTTCCGATTAGTTAGATCTGATTTTATTTGTGTGAAAAGTGTTTTGTGGTTGTGTTAATAAAAGTACTGGGTTTGCTTTGGTAGGTAGATTCCCAAATATTTAAAATGTCTACAGTAACTTTAAATGGGGTTTTTCTTACTATCTCTTACTATCTCTTTTCCTTGGAAATATATAGGAATGCTGAGAATTTACGTGAGTTTATTTTATATCTTGCAACCTTGCTAAATTTATTTATTGTCTCAAGAAGTTTTTTAGTTGATTCTCTAAGATTCTCCAAGTATATCATCATATCATTTGCAGAGTGATAGCTTAGTCTCTTCATTGCCTAATTTGATTCCTTTGATTTTTTTTTTCTTCTCTAATTGCTACTGCTAACATTTCTAGTACCAGATTGAATAAGAGGGGTGATAGTGGACATCTTTGTTTCACACCTGATCTTATTGGAAATGCTTCTAGTTTATCCCCTTTACATATAATACTGGCTGATGGCTTTAAGTAGATGCTACCTATTTATTCTAAGGAAAACTCCATTTATTCCTATACTTTCTGGTGTTTTTAATAGGAATGGATGTTGTATTTTGTCAAAAACTTTTACTGCATCTATTGAGATAATCATATGTTTTCTGCTAGTTTTCTTGTTGATATGATCAATGATACTGATGGTTTTCCTAATATTGAACCATTCTTGCATTCCTGGAATAAATCCAACCAGATCAAAATGTATTATTCTTGTGAAAAGTTGCTGTAGTCCTTTTGCTAATATTTCATTTAAAATTTTTGCATCTATATTCATGAGGGAGATTGGTCTATTATTTTCTTTCTCCATTTTGTCTCTATCTGCTTTAGGCATCAGTACCGTATTTGTGTCATAAAAAGAATTTGGTAGGACTCCTTCCTCACCAATTTTCCCAGATAGTTTGTAGAGTATTGGAATCAATTGATCTTTAAATGTTTGATAGAATTCCCTAGTAAATCCATCTGGCCCTGGGGATCTTTTCCTAGGGAGTTCTCTGATAGCTTGTTCAATTTCTTCTTCTGAGATGGCGTTATTTAAGTAATTTACTTCCTTTTTAGTTAGTCTGGGCAACTTACATTTTTGTAATATTCATCCATTTCACTAAGATTGTCAAATTTATGTGCATACAATTGGGCAAAATAATTTGTAATTATTGTTTTAATTTCCTCTTCATCAGAGGTACATTCATCCTTCCCATTTTTAACACTCAAAATTTGGTTTTCTTCTTTCTTTCTTTTTATCATATTGACTAAAGGTCTATCAATTTTATTGGTTTTTTCATAAAACCAACTCTTAGTTTTATTTATAAGTTCAATAGTTTTCTTACTTTCAATTTTACTAATCTTTCCTTTGGCTTTCATTATTTCCAATTTAATATTTAATTGGGGACTTTCAATTTGTTCTTTTTCTAGCTTTTTCAATTGCATGCCCAATTCATTGACCTCCATTTTCTCCAATTTTTTCATGTATGCATTCAGGGATATAAAACTTCCCCTAAGAACTGCCCTTGCTGCATCCCACAAATTTTGGTATGATGTCTCATTATTATCATTCTCTTGAATGCAGTTACTGATTGTTTCTATAATTTCTTGTTTGACTCACTCATTCTTTAGGATTAAATTATTTAGTTTCCAATTAGTTTTTTGCCCATCTTTCCATGACCCTTTATTGCATATAATTTTTATTGCATCATTATCTGAGAATAATGCATTTAATATTTCTGCCTTTCTGCACTAAATTGTGAGGTTTTTATGCCCTAGTACATGGTCTATTTTTGTGTATGTGCCATGTACCGCTGAGAGAAGATATATTCCTTTTTATCTCCATTCAGTTTTCTCCAGAGATCTATCATGTCTAGCCTCTCTAAAATCCTATTTGCCTCTTTAACTTCCTTCTTGTTTATGTTGAGATTAGATTTACCAAGTTCATAGAGGGAGAGATTGAGGTCCCCCACTAATATTGTGTTGCTATCTATTTCTTCTTCTAATTCCCTTGACTTTTCCTCTAGGAATTTGGATGCTATATCACTTGATGCATATATATTAAGTAATGATATTGCTTCATTCCCAATGGTGCCTTTTAGCAGGATGTGGTTTCCTTCCTTATCTCTTTTAATTAGATCTATTTTTGCTTTTGCTTTATCTGAGATAAAGATTGCTACCCCTGCTTTTTTTTTAACTTTAGCTGAAGCATCATATATTCTACTTCATCCTTTTACCTTTATCCTGTGTGTATGCCCTTGTTTCAGATGTGTTTCTTGTAGACAGCATATTGTAGGATTCTGCTTTCCACCTTTGTTTTATGGGAGAGTTCATCCCATTCACATTCACAGTTATGATTACTATCAGTGATTTTCTCTCCATCTTATTCCCTACCCTGTTCATATCTTTGTATCTTCCTTTTCCCTTCCCCTCCTTAAGAATTTTCCTTTTGACCACCGCCCCTCTTACTATTTCCTCCCTATGTCCTCCCCTCTTTAGCTACCCTTCACCCTTGCTACTCTTTCCCTTCCTTCTGACCACCCTCTCTCTTCTTACACCACACTCCTCCCTTATCCCTCCTACTGCCTGTAGGGCACAATAGATTTTTATTCTTAACAGAGTATATTATTCCCTCCTTGAGTCCAAACCAATGCTAGTAAGTTTCATACAGTGTTCCTCTCCCTCCCTCTTTTCCCTCTCTATTGTTATGAGTTTTTGTGTCTTTTCAGGTTAGAATCTAAACTTATCTGTTTGTTTTGATTCCTCTTTAAATCAGAATCAATGAGAGTAACTATCATATGATGCTCATCTCCTTCCTTCCCTCCTCTCCACTTTAGTATGTTTTTATGCCTCTTCTTGTGGCATAATTTACCATTTTCTGCTTCAACATTTCCTTTTCTCCTATTACAATCCCTTTCTTCCCCTTAATAGGATTTTTAAAAAAATTTTCAGATTAGTTTGCTTATTCCCACACCCTCTATGTACATCCCTTTAAAATGTCACAATACTTATACAAATTTCAATATTGACAGGTATCACTTCATATATAGGGATGTAAAAAGTTTGCTATTATTGAGTCCCAAGTTATGTGCCTGTGTGAGCATCTGTGTGTGTATGTGTATGTATGAGTGTGTGTTTTCCTTGTTAACCTTTTTATGTCTTTCTTGGGTCTTCTAAGTGGAGATCAAATTTTCCATTGAGCTCTGGCTTTTTCAAATGGAAAGTCTGGGAGTTCTTAATTTCACTAGATGGCCATCTCCTTGCCTGAAAGATTATGCTCAGTGTTGCTGAGTAGTTGATCCTTGGTTGCAGTCCTAGCTCTTTTGCTTTATGAAATATCAAATTCCAATCCCTCTGATCTTTTAATGTAGCAGCTACTAAGTCCTGTGTAATCCTGACTGTAGTTCCATGATATTTGAATTGTTTCTTTTCGGCTACTTTCAGTATTTTCTCCTTGACCTTGCAGCTCTGGAATTTGGCTACTACATTTCTTGGAGTTTTCAATTTGGGATCTCTTTCAGGAGGAGATTGGTGAATTCTTTCAATAACTATTTTAACTTCTAATTCTAGTATCTCAGGACAGTTTTTTTGACAATCTCTTGGAGGATGCTGTCCAGGCTGCTTTTTTCATCATGGCTTTCTGGTAGGCTGATAATTCTTAGGATATCTCTCCTGGATTTGGTTTCCAGGTCAGTTGTTTTTCCAGTGAAATAGTTTGCACTTTCTTCTAATTTTTCAATCTTTATGTTTTGTTTGACTGACTTTTGCTGCATCATAGAGTCCTTAGCTTCAATTTGACTGATTCTAATTTTTAGTGCATTATTTTCCTCAATTAGTTTTTTTTTTTTTTGCTTTTTTGGGGGGAGGGCAATTGGGGTTAAGTGACTTGCCCAAGGTCATCCGTCTAGTTTTTGTGTTAAGTGTCTGAGGCCAGATTTGAACTCAGGTCCTCCTGACTCCAGAGTTGGTGCTCTATTCACTGCAACAACTAGCCACCCCTCCTCAATTAGTTTTTGAAGCTCCTTTTCCATATGTTCAGTGTTCATTTTTAGGGAGGTATTTTCTCCAGTTAGATTTTGGACCTCCTGTCCTAGTTCTCCAATTTTACTTTTTAAAGATTTGTTTTCTTCAGTGAGATTTTTTTTTTCCAATTTGGTCACTGTAGATTTAAATTTATCTCCTACCTCTCTAATTTCATTTTTAAAATCCCTCTTAAGGTCCTCCAAGAATGCTTTTTGAGCTTGAGACCAATTCACATTTCCTTCTGTGGTCTCCAGTGTGAGTATAGAGTCCATGTTGCCTTCTGAATTTGGTTGTTCTCTTGTACCCAAACCCCCAAACCCAAATCCCAGGTCACTACACACCACCTGATTTGTGGCCCACCATTAACCCCCTTTTGTCATAGCTGAAACTGCTTAAGGCATGTCTGGGCATATTGCTCAAGGCATAATTTCCTAATCAGCATGCATAGTTCCATGCCCCCTCCTTCCCAAAATTAGCGTTATAACTCAGGGTTATGGTATAATATAGAGACCACCCTGTCCTGTTCCACTGACTGAGCAGGGTTCCCACACCCTTCACCCAGAACATGACCCCAGTCTATTCTGGTACTTTCCAGTTCCCCTTACCCCATGACCTGCCACCCTGTTCTGGAAAGAGCTGACTACCCCTGCTTTTCCAAGGGACACCTGAGTCACAGGAAGACTGCACCCCTGTACCCTCATACCATATTCTAAAATTAGCCCTGACCTATAGACCTAACCAATGGCTGTTCTTTGCTTCAGTACATCATGGCTTCTGCTAGCTCCCCTCCCTGATTGTGGTTTTTGTAATTTTGGCCTATATAATCAAGTTTGTACCCCACTGGATTACTGCCAATCTGAGTGAAAACACTCTGGTAGTTGCATGCTTAATCAATAAATCCACAACCTAAATTTTACCTTGAACCCAGGTCTTGGCTCACTCTTATTCTTTCCACAACAGTTCTTGCTCACTATAAAAAGATTTGATGGTCCTAGCCTTCATAGTTTCCTTCTTGCCCATTGTGATTGCCTATGTCCTGGATTTTTAAAGTGGCTGTCTGCTTTCAGGGAGCAGAAATATTGAGCTTCTCAGGCTGGGAGGTAGGGGTTTGGTTGTTAACTTCATGAGCTTTAGCCTTTGAATGACCAGACTGAGGCCAAGGCCAGGACTCTTAGTGTTTCCTCTGAGTTACCCTGAGGCTTACAGAGTAACCTATGGGGGTGGGGTGGTCTGGCTACTTCAGGTTTCCACCTCTATGTCTCTTGGCTACAGCTCAGGAGGCCAGAAGGGCTGCTGTCAGATGATTCTCCCCATGGTGCTAAAGCACACCTGGGCTTGTGTAGTTAGTGTTTGCTGGATCCACCCTCCTGGGCTAAGACCCCATACTGCCTCACTTCCCATTCCTCAGTGACTCCCTACCCTGAGGCTGTTTCCACTAATTCAGGATTTTACTCTGGGTGGGGCAATTATCTCTGGACTTTTTTGGGTCAGGGAGGGGGAATCAGAGCAACTAAGTTTTATTCCTCCATCTTGATTTCTGGAAGTTCGGGTATGTAATTTTTAAACATCCAAGCTGCAGGCTGGTAGCCCCAGGAAAAGCTGCTGTCCCTGCTGTGGGCCCTGCATTTTCTCTTACCCAGCTCTGATGATCCTCTGTCCTGTGCTGAGATGGCTGCAAATCACCCTTAGAGTGAGTGAGTCTGCTGGCTGGCTAGGGCTTCTTCTCAGTCTGCCATACTCTGCTCTCAGATCCACGCTGGTGCTAGCTCCTGTGTGTTCCACATTCTCCCTGCCCAGACCTGAGTAGGCACTTTCCTGGGCTGGGAATCTGCCACACTCTGTCTCCAAATGGGTTCTGTCACTCTTAAATCCATTCAAATTCACTTTTTTGTTTTTTAGTGACAGAATTCTTGGAGGAGCTTAGAAAAGCTATGGCTTCCTTTCCACCATCTTAGCTCTGCCCCAGGTTTTTGGTTTTTTTTTTTAAATAATCAATTAAGGGGTTTTGATTTGGAATTTTTAGGGGCTATTCTTAAGAGGAGGAGTAACCAATATTTATAGAGGTCACTCCTCTGCCACAGATGTTTTTTATTGATTCCTCCTTCTCGTTATCATCCTCTTTCATCTTCTTTTTCTTCTTCTTTTTCTTCATCTACTTCTTCTTCTTCTTCTTCTTCTTCTTCTTCTTCTTCTTCTTCCTCCTCCTCCTCCTCCTCCTCCTCTTCTTCTTCTTCTTTATCCTTCTCCTCCTCTTCCTTCTCTTCTTTTTCTCTTTTCTTTTTCTTCAACCTCATCATCACCTTATTCTTATTTTCCTTCTCCTCATTCTTCTCTTTCTCCTCCTCCTCCTCCTCATTATTTCCCTTTTTCTCTTCCACCTTTTCCTTCTCCCTTTGTATTACTTCCTTTATTTTCCCCCTCCAGATATAGAAGGAGTGTGGCATAATAGATGGGAGTCCTGACCTCAGCATAAAAATGAGTTGAGTTCCCATCCTACCTCTGAAAAATGTGATAGCATAAGCAAATTACTTTTCTTTGTTGTACCTCATTTAATTTCCTAGGTTGTGTTATTAAAGTCATTTTTGGATGGCAAATTAAGTGCAGTGAGTTTTCCACATCAGGAGTTTCCACTAATGGTAAAATCATAGATCCCTTATGTATGTGTAACTCACACAACACAATTGTAATATGAGTTGTATAACAACAATTTAAAATGAAGATTTGTGACTTTATCTTAATTAATATGTAGTATATATGGTAAAAAGTACAGTTTGTGAAATATGCAAAATCTTGGGGTGGCTAGGTGATGCAGTGAACAGAGCACTGGACCTGAGTTCAAATCCCACCTCAGACACTTAATACAAAAAAACTAGCCCAGTGACCTTGGACAAGTCACTTAATCTCAATTGCCCTACCTTCCCCCCTCAAGAAAAAAGCCAAAAATAAAAAGAAATATGCAAAATCTTACTCAAAAAAATCACTCGTTATTGACAGCTAAATTGCACAGTTGATAAGAGTACTGGAATGGGAGTCAAGAAACCTGAGATCAACTCCTGCCTCAGACACTTACTAGATATATAACCCTGGGTAAGTCACTCAATCTCTTTTAGCCTCAGTTTCCTCATCAATTAAAATGAGATAATAATAACACTAACCTCACAAGGTTTTTTTGAGGATCAAATGAAATGACTTATATAAAGCACTTTACAAACCTTAATTAGCATTAAGCATTTACAGTAGTAGCTGCTGCTACTACTGCTTCTGCTTTCACTGCCAAAAGAGTGTTCACAGATTAAGGCAAATAGGATACTAAAATACAAGAGCAAGAAAGGATATTAGAACTCATAGACAACTGTCCTGTCATTTTATAGATAAAGAATCCAGAGGCTGGGGAACTTAAGGGATCTACCCAGGGTCACATGGCAAGTTAATAGCAGAAATGAGACTAAAATTCATAATTTCAGAAATAGTCCCCAGTCCCCATTCTGCAGTACCATATTTCCCTTTGGTATCTAGGGGAGTACACAGTAGTTGATAGGTTCTTCTGCGTATAGTTAAGACTTGAATTTGAATACTGCTCATCACACTTCATCCCCAGCAATGGGACCATGGAGAGGTTTTTTCACCTCTCTCCATCTCAGTTTTTTCATCTGTAAAATTGAGTTCCTGACCATTTTCCTCCCATTCTAATTAATCATTTTTTTCCTCTCTAGTGGGTCATTTTCCTTCTTCTGTCTCTTAAATGTAGTAATTCCCCAAGTGTCTATTCTTAGGTCTTTTTTTTTTCCATTTTCCATATGCTTTCCTTATATAATCTCACATACTCCTACTCTCATGGCTTAAATTACTATCTCTATGCAGACAATTCCCACACATATTTTCTAGCCTGTATATAGGTAAATGCATAGATACATAGATCCATATCTATCTATATAGTGTATGTGGTATTCAGGGAGGACTAGTACCTCTGGTATGTGGGCTTGCTGAGCCCTTTTCAAGACTGCTCCTTTTCCCTTTGTGTCCACCTTATTCAGCCAACTCTCACCTGTAGCTCCAAGAAGTTGCAGCATGCACAGCATACACACCCCAGTAAACCGTCTTGGCAGATGGGTTGAGCCAGGTTGAAGGTAATTGGCAGGCCTCATACCTGTTGGTGAATTAGGGAGATGGGTGGATCAGAAAAATTTGTTCAAAAGGCAATGAGGGCAACTGAAGCAGGTATTGTGGATTGCTTAGTCAGACACTGAAGATGCCAAGGTCATCCACTGTATCCCAAGCCAATTGTAGTCATGACTTTTGTCCTGCCAGTGGATTTTGATGTCTCTGGAAGAGAGAATGACTTTATGCAAGTCTGCCTCACTTAAATTTAATTCATGAGTAAGACAACACCCTGTGATATCACTGGACCTCTTTAAAAAGGAAGGATGAATAATAGCAGCCCCAACACCATTCTCCTAATATCAGACCCACTGATGTATTTTTTACTATATGACATTTAAACAAACTACTGGCTACTCATGATGAATATAACCAAGACAAATTAATTTTCCAATTTAAACAAAAATGGTTCTTCCAGATGTTCTTATTTCTGCCAATATCATCAACATTCTCCAAGTCACCCAAAACCTAAATCTCCATGTCAACTGAGTATTCTCATTTCCCACATGCAATTATTTGTCATGTCTCATCATTACTGTCTCCAGAATACTTCTTATATCTCCCTTTTCTTTTCATTCCCATTACTGGTACACTAGTTTAGGGCTTGGATACCTCTTTCGTAGAATATTATAATAGATCCTTAACCATTGTCCCCACTTACAGGTTCTTCCACTGCAGTCTATCCTACTATTTACTGCTATGACAATTTCTTTCTGTTACTTTCAAACTTTCAATGGTATAATATCCAATATGTTTATTTCCATCCTAGCTCTGTGCCATCTTCCAGATGCATTCTAATCTGTGCAGAACTTCATTCAAGTCACTGATAAAAGTGTTGGACTATGTAGAACTGATGGAGTCCTAATAAAGCTGCCCCCAGTCCCAATATTCTAACTTCATTGTAGACCCCACGATACCTACCTAGCCCCACCCCCCCATATCCCAACTTCTTCATGTATGCCTCACTGCTCACTGGAACAACAAGTGTGTCCATGTTCTTAGTTCCCACAGCAACAACAGGCATGTCTCTATGAAGAGATCCCAGTCCCCAGACCCACTCCCCCAGAAACAGATGTACTCTTGTACTCAACCACAATCCCATCAGCCATTTAGTATAAGATAGGACCACAACACCCGTTATACACCTTGACCAGACAAGACTACAATAGCTAGCCAATCAGAAGATAGTGCCACCAGGATAGAGAGTAGGATGCTTGGCCACCAAACCATAGAAGGGGTCCACCCTAAGTAAGCACCTGCAAGGGAACAGAAAAGAACTGACCTAGAATGAACTTATGACATGGAGAGGCTTATTATCATATCATTACCATATACATATCCTTCTAAGTATATTCATTATGGGTAACTGCATATGCAGTTCCACTGAGGCTGGGACCCCTACTCCATTACCTAATCCCTTAACAGACTGCTCTTGCCTTTTTAATATTAAATCCTATGTTCTATGCAAATTTTAATTGTGTAATTGGCATCATATTCTATATAAAATTGTATGCCTTGCCTTACTGAAGTTGCTAAATTCCTCTAAGGAACTTAGCCACTCACCAGAGCATGAAATCTCTAAACTATAATACTTCTTCCCAACTGGCTTGGAGTCAACCCAAGTCTTTGTAATTCTTTAGAGTCATCCCATCACAATTCTACCCAAACCTCATCAGAACCACGGATGGATCCTTATGACACTCTACTAGAGACTTCTCTCTAGGCTGACATTTACTAATTAATTATTATTATTTGAGTCCAATCATTAAAATAGTTAAAACCCTCAAACTAAAATATCATTTAACTCACTGATTCTCATATTTGTTTCTTTTTGAAGATAGTATGAGACTTAGTTAAATGCAGTCTTAAAAGCCATTACTTAATAAAGTAAAATTCAATGTGTTCTCAGAACTCATAGAATTGTGCTATGAACACACTGTCCTCCACATTTGTTTATATGCTTTTTTTTTTTTGCCTTCTTTGGATTTTAAAGTACTAGTATTGAAAGTTACTATGCCCTGCAAAAAAAAAAATTCATCACTTATTGAAGTATAACAGGAAAAAAGTCCATTGTTTTAGCCATAATTGTCTCTGGTTGAAGAATGATTAAAAGTGAGGATTGATCAAAAATGGATTTTCATATAAGGGATTTTCTAGGGAGACTGAGTATAGGAGTAAGTTGAAGCTATTAGAAAATCTGATTTTCCAGTGTTTAGTTTAAGTTGAAAAGGGGTCAACCAGCTTGTAACACATTTACCATAGATCACAAATGAGTATTGTGCTGTTGTCCAACCTGATAGGGAGTTGACCATTGCTAAAATTGTCTTAGAAAGCCTTGGGGTGTGGGGTGGAGAACAAGGCCAGGCTAACAGCTAACATAGATTAAATGTTATGCACATTTTGTCTAGGCCAAGATCCCGATTTAAAAGTCTGGGCTGGGTTTCCAGAACAGTTTGTTTCATGGACACCAAATGGGAATGTCCAAAGGGATGCTGATTTATTTACAATGTATTCATGCAAAAAGAACAAAATTAGTTTGAAATTGCAAATGAGCAGACTACCCTAAAAATCACCTAGTAAACAACTCTAGCAACTGGCAAAGCAAATATGGTTCCAAATAAAGAAAATCTCAGTTTTAACTCATATATTTAAATGCCATTTGGCCAGAGAAGGAAAATCATTTCCTAAAAAGACTGTTTCTTTTTCAATTAATCACAGCAAATTAAAACTTGTGGACATTCATGAGGAATCATGTAAGATAAAGTTTAAATTTTAAAGTGGAATTCCTTATTTTAGAAAATGTAAACTTGTTTCCACCAGCATTTATTATGCTTTATGCTAGCATGACTGTATCTGAATAAATTATTTCAGTTTTCCCTTGTAATTTAGATTGCTTTCTATTCAATCAGTCTAAGAACTTAGTAGCTGATGGAACCATGAAATTTTGAGATTTAATTGTCATCTTCAATTTTATTGAACTCTTCAATAGACCCATTTTCTACCTCACTTTTAACTAAAGTATGATTGAAAAAAATAGCTAGGAAACTTATTGTCACATATAGTTTAGAGAATCACACCTTGGAGTCATCTTGATCCCTACCTCTAAAGGGCACCAGAATATACAGTGCTTTACTACATATTCCAGAATTGCTTTAGTATTTTATTCTAACATATATATATATATATATATATATATATATATATATATATATATACATATATATTTTACCAACGTAGTCATATGTATTTGTTCTTTATTTTCATGAAGAGCTGAGACTATGTAGTTCTCTTGGCACAGTGTTATGAATACACTACTTAAATGGTTATTTTTGATGCTAGTGAAGCAGAAAACAGTTGAGTATATAACAAGAAATAGTTTCAGCCTACTCCCTTGTGGTGGCCAATACTTCTGCACACTGTCTATATTGAAACTCAGAGAAAAACACAAATGAAGCTTTTATGTATGGACTCATTTTCAGGTCTAAGTGGAAAATCTTCAGTTACGCTGACTTTTTGTAAGTATCATTTATCAGGGCACTTGGGGGACATATTATATCGTTGAATTTAATCATGTTGTTTATTTAGTAAAAGATGATATATTAAACAAGCAAGGCAAATTTTCATGTTGGGCCACTATGCAGAGTACATGGAGATAAAATATAATTGCTTCATGCTCATTATTCCCAAGGAAAATTCAAAGCAATAGTATGCACCAAAAACTTTCCATCAAGTGTCTTCTTGTCATCTTTGGCATTTAATGTCAGGAATTCCCTTTTTTTTGCATGATCATATTGTAAATGTCAAGTAGCTTTGGCCATATCCATTTTGTATCTGTGAAACAAACTGAAAACTCAACCTAATCTTTTTATTTGGGATATTGACTTAGACAAAATATGCACACCGTTTAGAACAGCGATTCTCAACTTGTGGGTCGCAACCCCTTTCGAGGTTGAATGGGGTCACCTAAGACCATCTGAAAATGCATATTTCTTATGCTCTTAGGAACTGAGATACCACTCCTCTATTCATCTCCAGGTGGGTCCGCCCACACGCAGATATACTCACATACAAGTTTTAAAGTGTCATGGCATTAGGAAGGTTGAGAACCACTGATTTAGAAGGTTTTAGTCCTGCCTTGTTTGTTTGTTGTTTTGTTTTATTTTTAACCAAGGTTTTCAAAGTCAGTAATTCCTGACAATTAATTGCCTCTGGGTATTAACATTTCTGGAAACGCTACATATCACGTTGTTTGACTAGCTTCATTCATTTAGTAATTCACATAACAGTTAATTACACACTTGCATAGTTATCTATACCTAAAGCAACATGATTTAAGGGCAGACTCTTCATGAATTTCCATGACAATGTAGGGCTTAAGAGGGGCAGAAGAGAACTTTCTGAAAGTTATAGTTTGTTTTCTTGTGAGAGTCTCTTTCTTTTTTTTTGTGGGGGGGGTTGCAGGGGAGAAAGCAATTGGGGTTAAGTGACTTGCCCAAGTTCACAGGGCTAGTAAGTGTTAAGTATCTGAGGCCATATGTGAACTCAGGTCATCCTGACTCCAAGGCCAGTGCTCTATTCATTGCCCCACCTAGCCCCCCAAGAACTCCTTTTCCAATAGGGTTCAGAGCTTAAGAACCAGGATTCCTTAATCAAATAAGGCAGGTTTAAGACTTGTCCTAGCATCATGGACAGTTACCCAAGGTTTCTTTAAACAGGAGATTGAGGGAAACTTTTTCTTAAATGTGTCAAATAAATCTTACTTGGCAGACACCATTCATATAGTTGGTCCTTCTAGGTCTTAAATGACAGATTCTGAATTCCTAGGTAAGGGGCAGCATTCATATCCAGTAGTTTTCAAGCTTGTGTCTGATGATAGGGGTCACAATTTTGTGATGGATTTTTGTCATGGATTTCCAATGAACTAACATTATTTTAAGGTTTTAAGCTAGATCTAAAGTTCCTTTTACTCTGAATCATCCAGTTCCATGGTTATGCACTGCTCTAGGAAGGGCAGGGATCCTACCACAAATAAACTCTGACTATTCAAAGTGAAATGAGGTAATGTATAAACTAGGTTGTGCAATAGACATTGATTCAGGAAGTCCTAAGATCAAATCCAGTCTCAGATACTTACTAGTTGTGGCAAGTCACTTGACCTCTATTTGCCTCAGGTTCCTCATCTGTAAAATAGGGATAATAATAGGGAACACCTATCCCCCAAGGTTGCTGTGAGAACAAAATGAGATAACACCAGCAAAATTACTTTGTAAACCTTGAAATGTTATATAAATACTAGTTACTATTATTATTTAAATGATTTTATTATTATAGGCAGTTATCCAACATAACAACTTTTTGCTAACTTCCTACTATGTTCATGTTCAATGATAGGCCCAGTATATAAAAGAACAAAATGGAAACAAGTCTTGCAGTCATGATATTAACACTTTACCAAGGGAGGTGAGGGTAGGGATACTACACATATGTGTTTATATAGGTATATACATATATATATACATATATATATATATATATATATATATATATCTATATATATCTGTGTGTGTGTGTGTGTGCGTGTGTGTGTGTGTGCATATTTGCTCCAGCAAAGCAGGAGCAAGCCTTGGGAGTAACTGGATCAGCAGCAATGGGTGCTCCTGGAGCTATCAGCCCACAGAATGAATGTGTGAAAGTCAACCATTTTGATTTCCGGGAGCCAAAAAGGTGGAGTAAGCAGTAAGGTACTCTCACTCTCACAAAGAATATTGCTTCAGGAAAAATCCTGAAAGAGTGGAGCCAGCAGAAAGAAAAACAGCTTTTTAGCTTGAAAAGTTGGGGGGGGTTTAAGGGAATGGTCCCTCTTTGTATAGCCAAAGGAGACCAGTACAGGATATGAGGCATCCCAGCAAGTCAGTGGCAAGCCTTACCTCAGGAAATAAGTGGGAGATCCTGAGCCCCAGGGTGGTGGACAGGCAAGTGCCAACACCAGGCATACACAAGCCACCATCACCAGCTCCAGTTCAACACCACGTAAGCTACCAGCCTCCAGCTGCCAGCAACTGAAACCCCAGCACACAAAACCAGGAACCAGTTCCCTGGTCCCCAGCACAAAAAGGCTGGGACCATGTCCCTGTGCCCCAGAAGCAGAGATCAACTTTAAAAGACAGAAAAAGACAAACAACATGAGAAAAAAGACAAAAAGAAAAACAATGACCATAGACATGTATCTTGGTGACAGGGAAGATCAAAACACAAATTCAGGAGAGGACAACATTGTCAACATACCAACATTTGAAACCTCAAAGGGGAATATGAAATGGTCTCAAGGCCAAAAAAGCCTTCTTGAAAGTGCTCAAGAAGGATTTTAGAAGTCAAATTAGAGATGTAGAACAAAAATTGAACAAATTCTTTAAAAATACAATTGACAAAATGGAAAAAGTACACTGAATTGAACAACTGCTTTTAAAGCACAATTGACCAAATGGAAAAGGAGGTATAACAGTAACTGAAAAAAAAACAACTTGCTAAAAATTAGAATTAGGTAAGTGAAAGCTAATGACTCTATGAGACATCAAGAATCACTTAAACAAGATAAAAAGAATGAAAAAATAGAAGAAATAAACTGTATAGAGTAGAGAGCATGTATTATATGAAAATTAATCTTTAGAGATAGAGAGAGAAAGACACAGAGACACAGAGACACAGACAGAGACAGACACAGACACAGAGACAGAGAATGTAATGAAAACAGTTTAGATGGTCCCATATAGTTTTCAAAGCCACTGCTCTTGCATGGAAAATAGTGAACCTTCCAATTTACCAGAGCTACAAAATTCTATTATAGGAATAATAGTAAACCATCTGTAGTCTTCATTATTTAATTATTTGTGAAACTGGGATATGTAAATTAAGTAGCTGAAAAATGAGTTCAACTTATAAGTATATCAACTCAGATCACACTGGCCCAAACTGTGTTACATGTCATATTTTTGACTTCAATATTCACTTTGAAAATTATTCTTCCACTTCATTTAGTGTTATGAGATTTTAATTATTTCTTTTCCTGTTAATTTTATACTTGTAAATATGACATAATATTTGATTTTAAAAATCCAACTGACTCTTAGGCCTAAGACTATAAATAACTTGAATAATTTTTTCAGGATTTTTTCAATACAAATTTTGTTAGTTATGACCAGACAATAAAGATGTTTAGAATGCTCATACCTGGTTTGTTTCAATAGAGGAACCATTAGGTCATCATATATGGACACCTAACTCTACTATCTACCAATATCACTTATTTTATATGATATGAAATTTGATAAATTTTTCATATATACACATATATGAATTTCCTATTATAAAATTATTTTTCTTGTGAAATTTGATTGTGTTGTGAATATGACACTTGGTTTTAAAGCCTAAGGATGTAGAGTCAAAGCTCCACAAGGGACTTAGCAAGCTGTAATATTTTTTGGCCTGAGCACCAAGTCTCCAGTATGTACCTGTCCCCTGGGTAGCAATTGAGATAAACTTGGAAAGTCTCATCAACAGAAATTAGGATATTATGTGCTTACACATACCATATATGTGTGTGTGCACAAAAATATGCATATATATATATATATATATATATATATATATATATATATATATCTGGGGGGAGTCTGTGTGTGTGTGTGTATATACACACACCTATCCATACTAAGTCAAGAAGCCTATCTACTAAGAATTGGAGCAATCACAATTTGGATTACTGGATAAATGCCCCCGGTGAAAGAAATCATGTGTTCTTAAAGTACTGGAAACTATGCATTTATGTCTTAATATCAATGGGACCTGAAATTCATGTTGAAGAATCATCTCAATATTGGTGATCTCACATGGTCTGGTTTAGTCCAACCAAAATGTAAATTATAGCATTTTTTGCTTGGTTTTGAGGTATTATTTTTTTAGAAAAGGGAGAAAAATTTGTACATGAAGTTGCTAACATTTGTGACAAATATTTACTTTCTTAAGCTCTTCAAGAATGCAAGAATCTGCAACTCATAGTATGTGAATTAATAAACATATGTCATCAGACTGTATTCTGCTTTTAGTTTTAAATCTTTAAAGTTCTACTACACTAACTGAAATTAGCCTTTGCTAGCTTCTTTTCAATTCAGGTAATAAGGTGTTTTATACTTTGTGTGAGCTGACTAAGGGTCAGAACTCAGTTACATTATTTTGGCCCTTCCATTTTTCTTTTTGATGTTGTAAGTGAATTATGTATACACCCCAAAGTAATCAGCAGAGACGTTGTTGTTCAGCTGAATTTTAAACTAATTAATATGACCTAATTCCTGTCAAAAATAATTAGGATAAAATATGTAGTCCCTAAGCAACTCTTTCAAGCTAAAAAGATGAGCATACTTTCTCCAATGTATGTATCCTTATGAAATTGAAAGGTCAAGTTACTTAATAAAATTAAACTCCACTTAAACTCAAGAATTACCTTCTAATATTCCCCCATCCTTATTTCCTCTACATATGCAAATAGAACATATATAAACTAACATTGAAGAAGAGCAATTAAATGATATGTAAATAGATAGATTCGGCTCTTCTTGCAAAATTCTAAGATATCAGTCACTATTTCCTGACATGGCTTATTAATCAAATTGTATCCTTCCATAGACATTAGCAAAGATGAATATGTCTGTTCTCCTGGCATTTTCCATTTATCCAAAGCAATTCCTATTAAACTGCCTTATGACTTCTCTCATTCCCACATTTTTTTAAACAACCTTAGTGACTTTAATGAGATGAGGCAATGTCTTTTTTTATAATAGTTGTATCTAAAGTGATATCATTCTGGAAAGGAAAAAAAAAAAGCAAAAGTTTTATGTACAAATACCTCTTGATAAGCCAGTTGAGAAGATTTATGGTATGATTGATGGTGGATATGTGAGTGGAATACCTTTATTCACCCCCTTTCACAATATTAACTATTATTCTTCTTTATATATTGACTTCTCTTGCCTTGCTTAAAACAGGCACTTAAGTATATTAACGAAGTTAATGGAAAAAGATTTCTTTCCACATTTCTCACATTACTTGTTTGTTCAGTATCAATACTCACCTTATTAAATAGTCAGAATCCATCATGTAATCCTACTTATTTCCACCTAATCTACCTTACCTTATGATGGTGGGAAACATCTGGTGAGCATGTATCTTCATGTTTATTCCTTACTTGTTACTAGTAATAAGAGAGTCCTTGAACAAAATTATCTCCATTATTTCATTTAAGGAATGTTTTCTGATTTTCACATATTCATTGGGACACCTTGTTGGTCATTCAGATGATGAAAGTTCAGTATGAGTATGAATATGCAAAAAAAAAACCCACCCTACTTTACCGGTGAAGAAATGCCCAAGAGAAATGGAATAATTAATATTATCATATTTACATATGATCTGAAAAGATGAAAAGCTGATCATTGTGAGAGACAACCAATAGCTAGACCATGTGCTCCACAGTATAGAGGGAGATATCCACAGCATTTAGAGGAATGTCTGTGGAATCACAAAACTTATCCCACAAAACCAAATATTCCACTAAATTTTCTGACATGATATGAATGTTAAATACCCATAATCCCTCAGGGCAGAGGTGCCTGTATACATCTCCTTGTTCCCGTAAAGTTTGATTATAAAAATTTTGCTACATTCTGTTTCAAGTATTTCATTGTTGTTGTTTGCATTAAGTCACCATACTTACAATTTACGTTGTACCGTTTTGCTTTTTTTATTCCAAATGTGTGTTGTTAATGTAGTTCAATGGCACCATTTTATGTGAAGGTAGTGCTAAAATCTATGTAAAATCTAATTTAGGATAAATTGGCATAACAGAATACAGAATAATTTAATTTAAAGAAATTACCCTTTTGTTCCATAATCTTTGCCATTCACTCAGCACATGATCTCTTTAATAAATTAATACTTTTCTAATTGCTCTCATGCACAGTTGATGTAATCAATAAGAATAAAGACATAAAAATGAGTTAGCCTGGAAAAATATGTATACTCTTAGGAACAAGGATAAGCTTCATTATTTTTGCTTCAACAAGTTACATGTTTGTCATGGAATAAAGGTGTACGAATATTTTTCTATATTGGGACTCAAGGAATTAAGGTGGCAATTTCATTCAAGAAAGTTTAGGAATAAATGTAATCTCAGCAAATTCATTATGTCATGGCCTTAAAAATTCTAAAATTTTGCTCAATTGTTGGGACTTAGAGAATAAATTATCTTTTTTATGTGTATGGGATCTTTATATCTGTGTTTAGGACACTCTGGGCCAAAGAGCATGAGCATGTTATGGTGTTGTTGTTTTTTTCGTGAGTGCAAAAATATTTATTTTTTTAAATTAAATTTTATGTTTATTTATAGTTTGTATCATTCATTTCCACAAGATTTTGAGTTATAAATTTTCTCCCCATCTTTCCCCTACGCACCACCCCAAAACAGCATTCCCACTGAACACCCCCTCCACTAATCTGCTCTCTTCTGTATTCTCCCCCATTCTCCTTCTGACTTTCCAGGAGGGCAAGATGGATATCCATACACCAGTGCTTGTATATCTTATTTTCCAGTTTCATGTAATAACAATAATAATATTTTTAACATATGATTTTACAACTTTGAATTCCAGATTCTTTCCCTTCCTCCCTCATCACCCACCCTTACTGGGAAGATAAGCAATTCAAAATAGGTTGTGCATGTATAGTTAAGCAAAATATTTCCATAGTTGGTATATTGTGAAAGACTGACTGTATTTCCATCCATCCTACCCTGCCTCCCACTTGTTCTAGTCTCTAATTTGACCCTGTACTTATTCAAAAGTATGTGCTTCTAACTACCCTCCCCATCAACCTGCCCTGCCTTCTAACATGCCCCCTCTTTTCCCCTTCCTCACTACTCTTCTGTAGGGCAAGACACCCAATTTAGTGTGTATGTCATTCCCTCCCTAAGCCAAATTCAATGAGAGTAAGGCTGACCCTTAACCTTTTGCCTTGCTGTTCTTTGCCTCCATTGTAACAGTTATCTCTTGCCTCTTCTATATGAGATGATTAACCGCATTCTGTCTCTCCCCATCTCCTGTCATTATGTTCCTCTCTCACTTCTCAATTTTACCTTTTAAAGATTATCCCTTCCCATTTGATTGATCCTGTGCCCTCTGTCTATGTAGACATGTACACATATATACACACACTCACATATGTATTCATATGCACGTATACCATCCTGTATAGAGATATATGTGTATGTATGCATATGCACACACATTTATATTCCCTTCAACTATCCTCATACGGAGAAAAGCTTCATAAGTTACCACTATTGTTTTTCCATGTAGGCATGTAAATAGTTCAACTTTGATAAGTTCTTTATGATTTCTTTTCCCTGTTTACCTCCTCATGCTTTTCTTGCTTCTTGTATTTGAATGTCAAATTTTTTATTTAACTCTGTTTTTTTAATCAATAATGCTCTTAAGTCCTCTATTTCATTGAATGACCATATTTTCCCCTGAAACATTATACTCACTTTTGCTGGGTTGGTGATTCTTGGTTTTAATTCTAGATCCTTTCACCTCCAGAATATCATGTTCCAAGCCCTGCAGTCCCTTAATATAGAAGCTGCTAGATCCTGTGTTACCCTAATTCTGTTTCCATAATATTTGAATTGTTTATTTTTGTCTACTTGTAATATTTTCTCCTTCATCTGGGAACTCCAGAACCTGGCTATAATATTCCTAGGAGTTTTCTTTTGGGGATCTTTTTCAAAAGGTGATCGGTAAATTCTTTCAAGTTCTATTTTGCCCTCTGGTTCTAAAATATCAGGGCAATTTCCCTTGACAATTGCTTGAAGAATGACTTCTAGGTTTTTTTTTTTTGATCATGGCTTTCAGTAGTCCAATAATTTTTTAATTATCTTTCCTGGATCTATTTTCCAGGTCAGTGGTTTTTCAAATGAGATATTTCACATTGCCTTCTATTTTTTCATTTGTTTGGATCTGTTTAGTAGGATCTTGATTTCTCATAAAGTTGTTAGCTTCCCTTTGCTCCAATCTAATTCTGAAGGAATTATTCTCTTCAGTGAGCTTTTGACATTCTTTTTCCATCTGGCAAATTCTGCTTTTTAAAGCATTCTTCTCCTCATTGTCTTTTTGGGCCTCTTTTGCCATTTGAGTTAGTTTGTTTTTAAGGTGTTATTTTCTTCAGTCAGGTTGTTGACTCTCTTTTCATGATTTTCTTGCATCATTCTCATTTCTCTTCCCAATTTTTCCTCCAGTTCTCTTACTTGATTTTCAAAATCCTTCTTGAGCTCTTCCATGGCCTTTAAACAGCTCATATTTTTCTTGGAAGCTTTTGGTGCAGGAGTTCTGGTTGTGTTGTCTTCCTCCCATTCCATGCTTTGATCCTTTTTGTTCCCAGAAAAGGAATCTAACGTTGGATGGCTCTGCTTGCTTTGCTTCCTTTCTTTGTTCATGTTGCTACTCAATTACTTGACTTTTGAGCTCTTTGCCACAGTAGAACTTTGCTTCTAGAGGGGAAGAGTAAATTATTTATTTGTAAAGGGTGATCAATGAATACTATAACCTAGTCTTTGCATCAGTACTGACGATCTAGGAAAGCATAAAGGAAAATGTTTTCCTACATTGTTTCTCATTGTTTTATCTTGAAATATTGTGGCTGATATTTTTATCACCCTAGTATAACTCATCTTGCTTGATATTAATTACCTTGGTACCTGAGCACCAAAACACCAAAAGGAAGGGTTTGTCAAAGTATCACAGGAGGAAGAATACATGTGTGCAGCCTCACTGAAAAAATGCCATTTTATTCCTATTTAATACAATTTTCTGTCTGTTTCTGGAAGACATCTGGAGAGCCTGGAAATTTCTGACCTACTCTTCCATCTTCCCAGAATGTATTGCTTATTCTATTTAATAGAAACATCATGTTCTGTGTTGGCATATTTGGTTGCATATTTTGATGCTATGTTGGTTACATATGTTATGTATGGTACATACATCCCCCTTACTAAATTCCTAGTTCCTCTGCAGCATAGACCATGTATTTTGTGTCTTTGTGTCTTGCTCAATAATTTATGCAGTTTTGTAAATAATATATTCTTAGGTATTTATTCAATTTGAAGCATTGAAGAAAAAGTTTTGGACTTGAAATTAGAAGGACTTGGCTTCAGTGATACTTATTAGTCATGTGACCTTGGACAAATCAGTTTTCTCATGTCTAAAATGAATGGAGTCAACTCTGACTTCTAAGGTCACTTCCAACTTCAAATCTGTGTTCCAATATCCTCAATTTTACTGACAAAGAAATTGAAGATGATAATTTAAGATACTTGCCCAGAATTTAAAAGACAGGTTCCCCATAGTTGTTATAAGAGAATTTTCTAGTTTGAAGACTCCATGCCCATCACTTTGATTTTCTACACAGCTAAGAAGCAATGTGGGTAAAATCCAAGTCTTACTTCCTCTAAGCTCATCATGCTATCTGCTATACTACACAGTCCACAAATGAGCAGCCTGAAAGGAATTTTGAATGAAAGCAAATGTATTATTTTCAGTTTTAATTGAGAAAATTGAGGAGGTAACTATATTTATTAATGTTCAGGTTGATTTTTAGCCATAGTAGAGCTATATCTAAAAAGGTGCTACCCTAAGTACTTGCCTCACTACTAGTTCTTAGAATTAAGCTTAGAATCTAGGAAATTGTGTCTATATCCTTTATTCTATAGATGTCTCCTGGTGGAAGTAGGCTTACCCTCCATTTCTTTTTTGTTAAAAAATCTGGCCTCTCCAATATGTTTCTCTATCAGAAAGTAACATATGCTTCTAATCTTCCCTTCCAATTTACTCTTTGTGTTCATCCCATCTCATAGCATCCACCTTTTTAGAATCAAAGAACTTCCCTTTTGCAAGCTCCTCCACAGTGCTGAGTTCAATATCATTTGAACCCATTCTTCTCATTCCAATTTTCTCAAAGTATACTCTTCTACTTTCTACTGTTCCTCGAAAAACCCCTGTTCCATCATAGGGAAACTTGTTTTTTCTACTTTGCATCATTTCTTTATAATGTTTTGCTTTCCTTCACATGGCATCATGCCTCCAAATGTAAGGTAAGGTAATAAATATTTATTAAATACCCCTTTTCTCAGTTCTCCATAATCAAGGAAATGGAGCAAAGGGGAAGGCTACTCCTCACTTCCTGATGATTCAAGTCTCCCCGTGTCATCTTGCTGTATCATCTTTTTTTTTCCCTCACTGGATGTCTCTTATACCAAGTTTCATCATGTTTTTCATTTCCCCCTACTGAAAACCACACAGAATGTAAGATTTACAAAATATCTCAGAAGCCATATACTCAAACTTGTGCCTGACTGAGTATCATTTCTATAACATCCTATAACATATTATCACCCAGCCTCTTTGCAAGATACTTCAATGAAGGAGAATTTACTATTTGTCCGAGCAGCCCAGGTCAACTTTGGGATAGCTCTAGTTGTTAAGAAATTGTTTTGGTTGTTTTCATCCTGACAAAAGAAAGGAATTCTCTATAATTTCTACCCAGTGGTCCAACTCTGTTCTATAGGGCCAAGCAGAAAAAGTCAGATTCTTCTTCTGTATGAAGGCATATCAAATGTTTGCAGACACCTACCATATTCCATAAATGTCTTCTCTTCTCCATGCTAGACATCTTTGGTTGTTTTAACTTGTCCTTTATGGCATTTTCTCTAGGGGTATTCTTTATGTTGGACTCCTTCTATTATATATGTTTCAAATTACATTACACAATTACACAAAACAGAATAAAATAATCCAGATATTGCATGACTAGGACATAGAACTTTTACCTCACTTTTTACATTCTATCTCTGTTAATATAAGGTAGGAGAGCATTAGCATTTTTCGAATGTCATATACCTCTATTGACTCATTTGACGTTTTCATTGCACTAAAATTCTCAAGATTTTTCAGAAGAACTCACTTTTTTCTTAGCCATATATCATAATTTTATATTTGTTAAGAAATTTATTTTAATCTATAGACAGAACTTTTTGTTTATTTCCATTGTGTTATACTCAATTTGTCTCATCATTCTATTCTGTTAAGATGCTTCTTTATCATGAATCTTTCATCCAAAGGGTTAGCTAGTCCACTAAACCTCATGGAATTGGACATTTTGACAAGCATTCTAACCACATCTTCATTTATATCATTTAAGAAAATAATGAAGGCATAAGTTGGAAGAATATTACCTGGGACATTCCACTAAAGGCCCTTCCGGAAGTCATTCCATTCATTTCACTTTGTGAATCTAGAGCCTTCCCATATCTAGTCTCACTCTCACTGGCAAAGTCACTGCCTCTATCATTTTGTTCCTTTCTACCACGTTTCCTTCTATCAGCCTGAGTAGTTTCGATGTGACTAATAATAATCTAGAGGGAATTAAGGATTGTCATGCCAAGCACCTTGGAGGTTCAAAGGAGAGAGAATAAGAATGAAAGGATTAGTTGTCAAGTCCAAGTGGAAATATTTGGAATAACAAAAATTATTTCATAAATCTTATTTTTTCAAACATTATAAACATCAAACATCACAAATTCATAAATAGATATTTTTATCAAACATCAAAAAATATTTCCTTTTGGAGAATTTACAAAAATGCATTCCATTATGAGCCCTCCATACTCATTAGCTCCAGGGTAAGAGTAATCTTTATGTTAGAAAAATCAATTCATATCATAAGTTAACTTTTTGTCTCCACAAATGAATAATCATTAAGGAGAAAGCATACAAATATGATCATGAAGAGGACCATTGAAAGCAACTGAAGTTAAGTGGAATAATTCTTCGTTGTTCATATATGCTAGAGTCATGCATGCTGACTTACCCACCCTTGACACCTCAGCCAATGCTGATGCCAACTTGTCTCTCCATATCCAATAAAAAGCTAGAACATTTTTTTAAAAATCAGGAGGAAGTGGGTAAAAGACAATATTTGAGCTGTGGTTGAGACAGACATTATGTTCAACCTCAAAGTACAGCTACTAATGTTCACTTTGATTTCCAGAAAATGGTAGCTCTCCTAAGTGCAGATTTCACTGCCAAATGCCTTGACCTTTTTCACAGTCTCCTCTCCTATTTCAACCCCAACTTCTGTCCATGAATGACATTACACAGAAAAAAAATACCTCTATGATTTTTTTAAATCTTTTGAAAGAACTTTACTGATAAATGAATACAACTACTTTACCTTATACATGAGTAGACTAAGATTCAAAGAGAGAAAAAGCTAGTGTCATAGTTTCATTTTTACCTCAATTCATCCTGCCTATGCTTTCTGAGATCTAAAATACATTCTGTTCTGATATAATATAGCCCTCAAGGTCTTAAGTATATAACTAAGTATCTGAGGCAGGCACAAGAGGCAGAGATATGTAATAGGAGTGGCTTCCCTTCCCCCACCCAAATTTTACATTCTCTTATAGTGTGCTCAGTAATCCCAAATAGTGGAGACCCTAAGGGAAGTAATTTCTTTCTGACTGGTTGGAGGAGCTCTTGATTTGGAAGCTGTGGCAGCCCCTAAATGCTCTTTGTAAAGTCCCATCCTCTCCAAATGGCTTACTTGTTTCCCAGATCCTCCTTGGGAGAAATTCCTTAATGTCTATTTCAAGTTGATTTTAAATTGCTTCCCAATTTACCACAATCCCTCAAACAAAAAATGTTGAATTTTTTTAGCCACATATTCATTTTCAACACTATCTAGGGTGAAGAATATAATTACAGATATTTTAAAGGAACTATTTTAACCCCTCTTTACGCTACCATGCATAGGTATTTTCACCATTAAAATAGCATTGCCTATGGACACAGAGTATGGGGCTGAGAAGCAGGAGGAAAAAGAAGACATAAAATTTAAAAAAATATATTTTGCTGAAGATTTATTTATTTCCTAATTAGCTAAAACAGTAAATGTGTGTAGATCATACATTTTAGAGCTTGAAAAGACTTTATAGTTCCACATAGCCCAAGACCCTCATTTTTATAAGAGAACTGATGTTCCAAATTATCTGTGGAGATACAAGAGCATAAATTCCTAGCTAGCTACCAGCCAGTAGAACCATTCATCATAGTTATTCTCTTAAGGCTCTTCCACGTGTCTCTCCAGACTTTGCCTAGTCTACAGATGCTGAAATAGACTAAAATATATCACTCTTTCTCTGCTCTCAGAGGGATATGAGAATGCCCATTGTGGCAGCCTTCTTTGCTTTATATGGAAGAAGAATAAGGTAGTTTGTAGAAGACTTCCATAGTCATATAGTGCATGTGGATCTGATATATAGTGGATAAAGAGCTAGCCTCACAGACAAGAAGATCTAAGGGCAAGTCTTTTCTCTGACACATACAGACCATATGGTCCTGGGCAAGTTACTTAAATAATCTAGGTGGCTTTCTAATGAGAATGAGAAGGGAATAAAGATCTATGTGCCAGTCAAGAGAGTAAATTGAAGAAATGTTGTCAAATTATATTGGTGGAGGAGTTTCCTTACCTTGAAGTTGCCTATACTAATGAAATGACAGGAATAGCTCCTAGTCTTATCCCTTGGAAGAAGTTTACTTACTCCATGGGGTTTAGCATTATCAATTGAACAGAAGAAAAGGAAAAGAATGTACATTAATAATATTTTTTTTCCAAATTACAGTAAAATAACTCTGTTTCTAAATTCCCTGAGAAAAGCTCCATATATGATAAACTTTATCAATTGCTATCTGGGGGAAAATGAAGAGCAAATTTCCCCATTGTACTGAGGAATATGAATCAGTACCAGACCTTTAGGTTGAAACAGATGCCTTGAAATATTCAAATCCATCTTGGCATTACATCAGATTTCATCTTGGTTACTTTTTTTTTTTTAATACTAAAGGATATGTGTATATGTGTATATACACACACACACACACACATATATACACACATGCTACATGTAGTCATATATGCATACCTACATACAACATTCAGTTACATATACATATATATTGGATTGGATATGTGAAATTATTAGTATATGTAGCTTATAGCAAGAAAATCCATCTCCCAATGCAGATCAACACCTAGTCTATAATATATAGTATTAGTTAATTAAGTTGCCTAAGATCATGCAGCCAGTATGTGAGACAAAACTTACTGAATTTGAAGCCAGGCTTGTTTTTGTTCTTCTTACCCACGATTCCAGTCTGCTCTAAATTCTGCTATAGTGGAAAGTTTCTTCAGAAAAGGTGGTTTAATTTACAAGTGAATTCTACCAAACATTTAAAGATCAACTAATTCCAATATCAAGTGAATTACTTGAAATAAAAGACAAAGGAGCCCAACAAAATCCTTTTAAGAAATAAATATGATGCTGATACCTAAACCAGGAGGAGCAAAAACAGAGAAATAAAATCCTAGAACAAGTTCATTAATGAATATAGATGCAAAAATTCTAAATAAAATTCGAATCAGGAGAGTATAACAATATGTCACAAAGATTATACATGGTGACCAGGTGGGATCTATACCAGGAATGCATGAATGGTTTAACATAAGGAAAACTACTAACAAAATTGATTATATCAATAACAAAATGGGTAAAAAATATCATATGATTTTATCAGTAGATTCAGAAAAAGCTTTTGACAAAAATGTAACATTCATTCTTCTTAAGAACACTTGCAAGCATAGGTATAAATGGATATTTCCTTAAAATGATAAGAACCATCCACCTAAAACTACCAGTAAGCGTTGTTTTAATAGGGATGAGCTAGAAACCTTTCCAATAAGATCAGGAGTGAAATAAGAATGCCCATTATCAACAATATCATTCAATATTGTATTAGAAAAAACAGTAGGAGAAGAAAAGGAAGTTGAAGGAATTAAAATGGGCAATGAGGTAATAAGGCAATTTCTCTTTGCAGACAATATGATAATATACTTTGAAAATCCTAGAGATTCAACTAAAAATCAGTTGAAACAATGAATAATTTTAGCAAAGTAGAAGGATATAAAATAAATCCACATGAATCATCAGTATTTCTATATATAACCAACAAAATCCTACAAGAAAAGATAATAAGTGATACCATATTTAAATTAATTATAGAATATACAGAACACCTAAGAGTATACCTGCCAAGACAAACTCAGAAACTACATGAACATAATCATAAAACACTATTTACATAAATAATGTCAAAACTAAATAAATGGAGAAATAATTGTTCATGTGTAGACAGAGCTACAGAGCCAATATCAAAAAGACAATTCTTCTCAAACTAAGCTACTTATTCAACATCACCTCAATTAAAGTACCAAAAATCATTTTATTGAGCTAGAAAAATAACAAAATTCATTTGGAAACACAAAAGTTTGAGAATACCAAGGGAAACAATAAAAAATATGTATAAAAGAAGTTTAGCAATACCAGATCTTAAACTGTAAGGCAGTAACTATAAAAAAAACAGCACACTATCTAGTACTGGCTAAGTGTCTAGTACAAGAATCTCTTGGCTCTGTTCACTTAACTTTTTATTATTTCCTGCAGATCTTTCCATATTTTTCCAAAAACAAGCAGTTCATCATTTTACAGCACAATAGAATTATGTCACATATACCACAACTTTAGTCATTCCCCAATTTATGTGCATCCCCTCAGTTTCCATTTCTTTACCGCCACAAAGAAAACTGCTATAAATATATTAAGACATCTAGGTCGGGGATGGGGAACCTGGGGCTTCTAGGTCCCATCTGGCCTTCTAGATCCCTGGGTGCAGCCTTTTGACTCAATTCAAGTTCTACAGAGCAAATCCTTTTGTTAAGGGGATTTGTTCTGTGAAGTTTGGATTCAGTCAAAGGGTCATGCTTGAGGACCTAGAAGGCCACATGTGGTACTAAAGTACTAGAATTTGAGGGTATGCCAATAAATTGAGGAATGACTAAACAAGTTGTGGCATATGTGATATGATTCTATTGTGCTGTAAGAAATGATGAGCTACTTGTTTTTCGAAAAATATGGAAAGACTTTTATGAAATAATGAAAAGTAAAGTGAATAGAACCAAGAGATTGTTGTATACAGTAAAAATAATTTTGTTCAAAGAATAATTGTGAACCATCAATTTATTTTCAGTAATATAAATATTCAGATCTAATATAAAAGACCTATGAAGGAAGATACTATCTAGATATATAAAAAGAACTAATAAATAAAAGTACACATAATATGATTGTACACACAAACACACAAACACACGTATATATTTACAAACTGGTGTGAAATGGTTTCCTTCTCTAGCGGGGGTTGGGCAGGGAGGTTGGGATGGAGTCAGGGATACAGTTCAGAACTTAAAGTGTAACAAAAACAAATACATAGAATTAATTTTTAAAAAGAAAATATAGTGCTGGGATTGACCCATAGAAACAGCATCCCAATCACACTAGGATGACTGGGGCTTTGCCCCAGGGTACTGATAATTAAAGGCCACAAACAGTATGGCCCCCAGGCATAATTCTTTTCATATTCATATGCTTCATTCTGTTTTCTGACCCCCAGTGGTTGCTGATTCATTAATGGTGTCCAAGGGATTTCCTCCTCCCTGGGTTACTATAGCTCATGTAAGGTCCTACACTGAAGCACACAACACTTTCTAGATATAGCTCTGCTTGAGAAAAATAGAGTTAAGTGATTACTTGATTGAGATGCTTGGAAGGAATGAATCATCATTTTCATAATGCCTTGACCTGGGTTTGATTATGCATGATCAAGAAAGGGAGAGAAAATATAGATATGCTTGATCTGTCTACATTTTAAAAAAATTCTATATTGAGCTCATCACTCATTCTGTGCATATATATGATGACTGGTAATGTCAGGAAGTTCTCACACTTACCTTGTTGGATGGTCATCATTGCTACCTGCTGACATTAATTTTGCCTCCACTGCTCCTTATCATAAGTTTCCATTTTTCTAGTTAGGCAAAGATGCGGGCCCTCACATAATATGGAGACTGTGATACTGTAAAAATAGGTGCAAAAAAAAGTGGCAATTGTTATTGTCAGTTCTCATTACAAGACTACTTCAAGTCTAATTGTATACTTCAGGATATGGTACAGATGGGAAATAACAAAAGGTATGTATACCAGTCTTAACAATTGAACCTACACACATCTGTCCCAGAAATGAAAGTGTATAACTGGCCCCACATATGGATTCTTGACTGTTTGACTAATGTGTATCTCAAGGAGAAAATGTGAGTCTAAATTGACCTCAAGGTTATGAGCCATGGAAACAGGAGGAATAGTATGGTCACTAAAAGCCATAGTCAAAAAAGGAAACAAGGGACAAGAGTTGAAGAAACTCAGTGAGCAATAGGTCAGTTTTTTTCCCACATTCATTTAGAGGAAATTGGATAATGTCCAAAGTTTAATGTCAGCAAGGGAAGTCGGGTAGCACTGGGAGGAACATTCTGCTTGGCAGGCTCTGTAAAATATCTTATGTCAATTGCTACTGGTAAAAGACATAAAACATTGATATTCACTGGGATATATATGTATGTAGAATAATATATGGGCCAAAGGAGGCTTCTGGGAGATCTCACCACAATATAGATCACACTTGGGATTCATTGGGAAATAAATACAAGTTTAACATGAAAATGGGGGGGGGGGGGTGACAAGATGCTAGCATTAGATCCAGAGTCATTGAGGAGGTGATAAAAGCTGAATTATTATAGCCCAAAAGAATAACAATGCTATGGCTTAATCCTTTCTTATCAAAGTTTTGAATTCAACTTTTAGGGATTTCCTTTTATACAAAAGAAAAAAAAGAATCTGTGATTCTAAAATGTATGTTAATCAGAAAACATAATATTACTTTACTGGCAACAATAGTGAAAGAAATATAGCCCATAAAGTAAATGATGGTTATTATAGTTCAGATTGTAGGCAGTATACAAACTACAAAAGGAATACACACACAGAGACATTTGCTTTTCAAAGTTACTACCAAGAAAGTTTTAAAACTTGAGAGAGCAGGCAGCCTGAAATAATCATACGAGAAAGTAGCAAGTTGATGATACAGGGGAAGCATAAAGTTTCATAGTAAAATGATTCTGATATTACGGATGTGATAACTGAAAATAGCAGGGCAATGAAAGCATAGGAACATTCTTCTCCCTTTTTGCTGATAGTTTGAAAGAAGAGAATTAGAATCATAGAATAAGAGGATATTACTGGTATATTTTATCCAAGGATAGAAGGAGAGGATATTACTAGCATACCACGCATACCTTGGAGATGTGGGTTCGGTTCCACATCACCACAATAAAGCAATTACTGCAATAAAGCAAGTCCCATGAATTTTTTGGTTTCCAAGTGAATTTGAAAATTATATTTACACTATACTATAGTCTACTGAATGTGCAATAATACTATGTCTTTAACAAATGTACATACTTTAAGTAAAAAAGACTTTATTGTTAAAAATCCTAACCATCATCTGAACCTTCAGCATGTCACAATATTTTTGCTGGTAGAGTGTCTTGCCTCAATGTAGATGAATGCTGACTAGTCAGGGGTGTGGTTACCAAAGGTTAGGGCAGCAGTGCAATTTCTTAAAATAAGAAAGCAACAAAGTTTGCTGCATCAATTGACTCTTCCTTTCACTTGAACACTTAGAGGCCATTGTAAGATTATTAATTAGCCTAATTTCAATATTCTTGTGTCTTGGTGAACAGGAAAGCTGGAGTAGAGAGGGGAGAGACAGAATGACAAGTGGGTGAGCAATCAGGATACATATAGCATTTATCAATTAAGTTCACAGTCTAATATAGGTGTGATTCATGACACTCAAATAACTACAATAGTAAAATCAAAGCTCGCTTATCACATATTACCATAACAGACATAAGAATAGTAAAAATTTTTGAAATATCACAAAAGAGACACAGCAATACGTTAATATGATATGAACGGACACTATTGAGAAAAAAAATGGTATCAATACATTGGCTGAATGCAGTTTTCACAAAACTTCAATTAAAAAAAAATCTGTGAAACTCAATAAAATGTGGTATACCTGTATTGCATATTCTCTTAAATACGGAATAGTCAATAGAGTGTTAAAGTTGGAGTCAGGAAGGCTTGGGTTTAAATCCTACCACATATATGTTCTAGTTTTGTGACTCTCAGTAGATTATTGAGGTTCTTGAGCCTCATCTGTAAAGTGGGGACCGTAATATGCCAAGGTCACATTGTTGGGAGGATCAAGTAAAATCATCGTGCATACAGCATGCTTTACAAACATGAAAGAACTGCCCATCATTTTTGAGACAATGTTTTGTAGTGGATGCAGGGTTGACCGTGGAGCCTGGGTTCAAGTCCTACTTCTGACATTTACTGGTTTTTACCACAGAGGAGCGAAATGACATGCCCAAAGTTCCAAATAAAAAGTTAAGGGCACAGCCAAGACAAGAGAACATGTCCTTATTTCAGGTCAATACTTTTTTTCATTTTGTTATGTATTCATCATATCACAAGACTCAACTGAAGCTAAATAACTATTCAAAATAATTAGTTTTATAACCTCTAAATTGGAACAAAACAATTGTTGCAAAATTAGGTGTGAAAATGTTTAACAAGCACTTACTAAGTATATGTGGCAGATACTGAACAAAAGCTGGGAATACAAAGAAAGGCAAAAATCAAAATCCCCTGCCCTCAAGAAGCTCACATTCTAATAAGGAATCCACCATGCAAATAATTAAGTGCATGCAACTTGTATATAGGGAAAAGTGGAAGCAAACTTAGGGGGAAGCATGTGCTCACATTGTATCACTGCATTACATCTTCGTATTTGCAATATTTCAAACATTTTTCATTATCATTGTATCTGTTATGGTGATCTGTGATCATTGATCTTTGATTTTCCTATTGCAATCAGTTTTGACTGTCACAAATCGTGCATTGAGCACAACTGGGAAAGACTTCTTAGAGAAGGGAGGGTTTTAACTGAGGCTTGAAGTTAATCTTGCAAGTCAAAAAATGGAGACAGGGAGGCAGACCATTCTGGACATGAGGACAGTCAGTAAAAAGGCTCAGAGCTGAGACATGTTCAAGTGTTAGGAATAATAAGGAGGTTACTATTGCTGGATCCTAGAGTATGTGGAGAGTAGTAAAGTAAAAGAACACTGGAAATGTTGGAAGGATCCAGGTTATGAAGGGCTTTTAAAAACAAATAAATGATTTTATATTTGATTCTGGAGGCAAAAGGGAACTACTGGAGTTTATTGGGCAAAAGTGGGGAGGGGAGAGCAATATGTTCAGACTTTTACTTTAGGAAGATTACTTTGGCAGGTGATTAAAGTATAGACTGGAAAGTGGAAAGGCTCTAAGCAGGACTTATTCAGAAGGCTATTGTGCAATAGCCATTTGTGAAGTGGTGTGAGCCTACACTAGGTTGATGGCAGAATCAGGAAAGTAAAAAGAGATGCTTAGAGGAGTTGCAAAGGTGAAATCATTAGGACCTGACAAAGGAGTGACTATAAGAGGGTAAGAAAATGAATGAGAAGAGGTTGATGAGTAGGTTTTCAGCCTTGGGTAACTAATAGAATGTGGTGGCATAAATTATAAAGAAGTTCAGAAGAAGAGAGTTTTAAGGGAAAAATAATGAGTTCTTGGTCCAATCATTCTAGAGAACAATTTGGAACTGTGCACAAAGGGCTACAAAACTGTGCATATCCATTGATCTAGCAATACTAGTAGGTCTCCATCCCAAAGACATCAAAGAAAAAGGGGAAAGATGTATATATTCCAAAACATTTACAGCAATCGTTTTGCAGTGGCAAAGGATTGAAAATTGAAGGGATGTCAATCAAGTTGAGAATAACTGAACAAGCTGTGATATAAGACTATGATGGATTATTATTGTGCTGTAAGAAAAGAAGAGCAGAATGGTTTCAGAAAAGCCTAGGAAGACACATATGAACTGATGCAAAGTGAAGTGAGCAGAAACAGGAGAACATCGTACACAGTAACAGCAATATCGTAACAATGATCAACTGTATGAGACTTCGCTATTCTTATTAATTCTACCTTTATACTATAGTGGGCCCTATCCATAGAAAATCAAAAGACAAGACATGATTCTGAGGAAAATAAAACAATAATAAAAGTAACCTCAGCAATCTTACATCTTAGTATGTGTATGTATGTGGAGACATGCAGATTTTCCTCAACAGTCCTGAGGATTTAACTCCCCAAACCCACTAATTATCACTGTAGTCGCAAAACTGCAGGACCCTCCATTTATAATAAAATATGCCAAATACACCTCTTACTACCTATCAGTCCTAATAGTAGGAGATGGAAGAGCCAAACTACTATAGGCCATTGCAGAAATAACATCGAGTTTGCAGGAACTCCTTATAGTTATTTGTTTCTTCTCCACAAATAGGCCACTGGTATCCTGCCACTGATTTCCTAACATTCTCCACCACTATCAATTACACTATTTTATTAGCTATTCCTCACACACAACACTCCATCTCCTTACTCTATATCTTTTCAATCAATGTCCACCATGCTGAGGAATTTTTCCTTCCTTACCTGTTTCCTGGCTTCACTGATTTCCTTCAAGATTCAGTTACATCTAACTTTCTGTAGGAGACTTTTCTGGAGTTCCCTTGCCTCTGGCCCCCATGATTTCCTTCCCTCTTCAATCACTTTCTGTTTACCCTATGTACATCTTATATATACATAATTCTTTTGATGTGTATCCTCCATTCAAATGTGACTACCTGCAGGACAGCATTCTTGTTTTTGCCTTTCTTTGCATCTTAACACAGTGCCTGGTTCACTTAGCACACTGGATGGCAAGATTAATAAACACTTGTTGACTGACTGACTGACCTGAGACATCCACAGACCTCAACCATCTTACAACATTACTGTTCTGAATCTGATCTTTGGATGTGACCTACCTGGATGTGAACCAGACTTCAAATACTCTTGCTCTTGGTCTACTGCATAATGTTGCTATTGGTGTTGTTGCTTGTCTTTCATTCCCAAAGAGGACCAATGACACCTGGAAGGTGATGTCTTGACATGTAAGTGAATTGGATCTAAGTAAGGCAGGACTGTGCAATGTCACCAGCCTCACTCTCTCCTCCACAGACATCTGGATCCAGTGGCAAGATAAATATCAAGAAAACTGGAGACATTTGTCTCTTAATAAAGCAAGTTTATTTTTCTCTTATCAGCAACTGGTTTAGTCTTCTGACATTAACCATGTACATTTTTGCTATCTTTTTGGCTCCCTTCCATTTCAAATTTTAAAAAACTCTAGTGTACCATGATTCAAAACGCATACAGTATAATCATAAGAATTTAGGTATTAGAAAGAGGGATCTGTTTCAAGTAGAATTTTAGGGGTAATTAAAATAATTTTGCATTTTGCAACAAACAATCAGATCTACTCTTCTGTTTAATTCTGGACCAAGGCTCATTGTCCAATTGCATTTTCTGTACAAGATATACACACAAACATGCACATACAAATACACACACATACATGTATATCTGTGCGTGTTATAAATATATGGAGAGAGAAAAGGAGAGAGAAGCTTGATAGGTTGTCTGTCAAACATATACATATCATCTGCCAAACAATAAGCATTTCTCATCCTCCTGTTGTTTGCAAAGTACATAGGCATTTAAACTTTCTGTGACATATTATAACAAGGGATTATGATGAAAATAGGATGTTATGTAAAGAAACATATAACTAGAAAACAAGATGGGCTGGTGACATAAGGAAAAATAGAAATAACATAAACAACACACATAATTTATTGGTATGAATACAATGCAAAGAGAAACATCATGTTCCCCTAAGTTTGGGACCACCTACTGTGGAAACATCCTGGAATAAAACTGCACAGAATGGACAGACATTAATGGGTGGGTTGAGATCTTCATCACTGTAGGAGATACTCACACCAAAGAGTTCACATTGGAGTATCATTCTATACTGTTATTCCTGAATAGTCAAACTCAGTTGAGAACCACAGGGAAAAACTGCATAAATGGTAGAAGTCTGATGCCTTTGGGTGAGATAATTATGAATAGATGAATTGGAGACTGATTGTCAAGATTTTATTAAGTCATCAACAGAAACTATAAAAGATTCTGAAGGAGCAAAGTAAAATAATGGGTGATGGGCAAATGTGGAAGGGATAAAGGAAACAATGTGATGACAAGTAATCTTAGAGCTGGCAGGGTAAGAAGACAAGAAGAAGCATAGATGGGAATAAGTTTAATTAATGAATAGTAGTAGAAGAGGGTGCTTTGGAAAGATTAGACATAGCAATCTAGGTTGTGCCTCTTGGAATAAATTGGAAGACTGAAGTGCTTCTGTGTGTGATGTGATTAAAATAATCAACAAGGATGTTGAACATTGAATTGTGAATTTAAAAGATTTAGTGTCCTTATCTGAAGCCAGGGCCAAACACTAAACTATAATTTTAGATTAATCCCTGAGAATAAAGAAAAGTAGAAAAATCTTTTGCTGCTACCTTTATGGGGTGATATTGGAAATGTGCTATCTCCATGCCCACTGCAACATGATGTGCTATTTTCATGAATAGTTAGATTGCAATGTTAGAATTCTCTTACTGTAGATTTTCTATAATGCACATTCAGAGCTGAATATAACAATTTGGACCATTCCATTCATTAAGGCAGTTGAGATTCTGGATTAATCCTAGAAGTTTTCATTTTTAAAAAGTAGAACAGTGTCAGACTTACTACTAAAGGGAAAGTCTGAATAAGAACAGGCTATAGCATCACAGATTTAGAGCTAGAAAGAATCTCAGCAGTCCTTTATCTAAATCCTTCATTTTACAAACCAGGAAATTGGGAGAGAACAGGGGAGATTACACAGCATGCCCAAGGTAGAATATGTAATAAGCCTCAGAGATGAGATTTGAACCCAATTCACTAGTGTCATAGACAGGATAGATTTCAGTGTACCCCACTTTCTGTTAACTGGTAATAGTTGTGCTAGGGTACATGGGGTGTTCAGCAAGACTAACACCTCTAGTGTTAGAACCTACTGAAGCCTTTTCAGGGATGCTCACTCTGCTTTGGTGTCCACTTGATTCCTCCAACTCTCACCTTTGGCTTCAAAAAGCTGTAGCATGTGCGGCAGCCACACCCTGGTGAACCATCTTAGCAGACTGTCAGGTTGAGGATAAATGACAGGTCTCAAACCCATTGGTGAGTCTACCCCAAGCATCTGAAGACTTTCCCTGGTAGAATGGGCACATGAGAACAAACTGTTCCAACATCTATGGAAGCAGCTGAGACAGGCTCTGTGGAACACTGAGAGTTTGTCAGGCACCATTCGCCTGACTTTTGTCCTTCCTCCCCTTCAAAGTATATTAAATTCCTCCCAAGGTATGTGGGATTATGGACCTGAGTCTAGAATAAAAGATGGTGAGCCAATATCTATAGGATGAAGGAAACGATATAATGGCAATCTATCTTAGAATTTCTTAGAGTGGAAGGAAGGAAGAAAAAGAAAGGAAGGAAGGAAGGAAGGAAGGAAGGAAGGAAGGAAGGAAGGAAGGAAAGAAGGAAGGAAGGAAGGAAGGAAGAAAGGAAGGAGGGAAGGAAGGAAGGAAAGAAGGAAGGAAGGGTACATTAATGTATTAAATGCCTACTATGTGACAGACATTGTCCTAAGTACGTTACAAATATCATTTCATTTGACCCACACAAAACCCCTAGGATATAAATGTTATTATTATACTCATTTTGAAGTTGAGGAAACTAGGTTAGACAAGGGTTATGTGACTTAACTCAGGGTTACACAATTAATGTCTGAGGGTGGTTTTGTACTCCGATCTTCCTATCTCCAGGCCCATTTTTCTATAAACTATGTATCCTAGCTGCAAGGGAAGTTAATGATTGATTGAAAGCATATAGTAAAACTTTAATTTGCTTGAACTGTAGTTAGTTTTGTCAGATAAGTTTGGATATTATGTTGTAAGAGAATAAAACATTAACAGGTCCTTTAAAGATGTCAGTAAGAATGTTTCTGCATTTGAGTGCAAGAAGTAAATCACAGAACAGAATGACAAGGTCATAGTAGAAAGAGCTCAGAACTTTGTAAGCCAAGGAGGGGTGAAGAGTTTTACCTAAGGTAAACAAAGGCAACATTGAAGACAGTATCATACAGAATACAGAAAAAATAAGCTATGAGGAAACTACTTTGTAGACCATTCTGTTACATTTCCTCTCATAGAATTGAAGTAAACTAAATTTACAAGAAAGATATGATGTTTCCTGAGATCATGAAGTCTGGAAATGCTGTCCAAAGTACTAAACCCAGGCCTTTCTGATTCCAAGCCCAACCCCACTCTCCCATATACACTACAACATTTTGCCCAGATACAAGGTGGGTATTCACCACCAAAATGAACAGATCAAAATAGATGGCCAGGAGATTGTTAAATTTCTTGTCAGATTAACACTATTAGTTCTTACTTGAACAAAAGAACATTAGATGGCTTGGTGGTGATCTATTTGGGTGCCAAAGCTGATAGTAATTATTTGTGTCCTTGAGAATGCCTGAGCCATTCTTTATTCTCTTCTGTGTTGCCATGTTGCAGTATCCTGACAGTAACAGGAACCCTGGAATTCTGACTACCTGGCTTTTTGTCTAATGAAAGACAGAAAGGAGAAGTGATAGAGAAGTGGTGGAGGGGGGAGAATGATTAGAGTAAGAAGGAAGGGGAGAAAAGAGGGAGGGGAGGGAAACAAAAGGGGAGGGGAAGGACATGAGAGGAGAGAGGAAGGAGAGGAAGGGAGGAAAGGAGGAAGGAAGGGGAGGAGAGGAGTCAGGGGAGAAAAAGAAGGTGAAGGGAACAGGGAGAAGGGGAAAGGAGAAAGAAAGAGAGAGAAAGGAAAGAGGGATAAGGAAAGAGGGAGAAAGGGAGAGGAAAAGAAAGGGTGTGGAGGAGGGGAAGGAGAGAGGGGGAGGGTACTAGATAGGTAAAGGGAGAGAAGGAGAGGAGGGGGAGAGAGAGAAAAGAAGAGGAGGATGTGGGAGAGGGAGAGAAAAATCTCCTTGAGTTCTCTGGGTTATTATTCACAGCTGCTGCCTATCTACCCCCATAATTCCCCTGTCTCAGTTCCCTTAGTGTGATAACAACACAGTTGATGTTATAGGTCCAGATTAGAGAGGCTATCCAAGAAAGTTATAATAGTGCTTGCCTTTTTCTGTGGTGTGATTGAAAGTAGGACAGAAATACTTAAAATTTACAAATTAAAAATACTGAATTTTACAACTGCAAAGTGTCAGAAGGCATTTTGATAATGATTTCCTCTTTCTTTCTTTCCTTCCTTCCTTCCTTTCTTTTTTCTTTCTGTATAGAGGAAAGATATTTCAAGGGTTTGAGGAGTATGTTGGTGTGTGCATGCTTCTGTATAGGAAACATAATTGCTGCAGAAGTACAAGTCAAAGAACAATAATGATTTTTTAAAATGCAATTTTACTTTTAAAAGAGTTCATTTCCCTGGCTGTAAGTCCTTTTTACCTACATTTTGATAATTTAGTATCTGTAAACATACTTTTTCTCAGACCAAAAGATGCTAACAGAAGTGGGGGGGGGGGAGAGGGGTTAGAGGGTGGATATATAAGTTAAAAAAAAAAACAAACACTGCAGGACAAATGTAAGAATAATAAAAGCAAACCAAAGGAGAGTTTAAGAGCAAATGCAAAAATGGCAAACTTCAGTAGGAAACCTTAATCATCATTTTCCCTTGGGCAGAGATATTTGGGGTTCAGGAGACCTTTGGAGAAATAAAACATAATAACAGTACATTTCCCATTTTATGTTTCTAAACTGCTATTCACATGTTATTACGTTTGACAGCCTTGTGGGGCTGTTGGTGAAAAACATTATTATCCCCTTTCCACAGGTGGTGAAGTTGAGGGTCAGAGAAGTTAAGCACCTCCCCCAAGGTTACAGAGGGAGCAAGTCGTAGAACTTGAAGTTGAACTCAAGTCTTTGAAATTCAACTTGGGGGCACCTCACCCCACCTCTTCATAAAGAAATTAATGCCAAAGCCAAGGTATGGCATCTAATTGTGTTCCCCTATTCCTGGCACTTATTTTATTAAACTTTTTCATCACTTTCAAGCACATGCTGATGCTACACCAGATTTATTTCCGTAATTAAATGGATTGTTATTTACCAGCAAAAATAAAGCTGGCATAAAAGACACATGATCAGTAACATAGTTCAAACTTCATGAATTATAACTGAGGACTGATGAATGAGATAATTATTTCTTTCCATACAAGTTTGTGAATCGTGTCTTGAGCCTGAGTACTAGAAACCTATCTAAAAAGACTGGATACTTGCAGTTGGTGACCATCCAGTTACACGTTCCAAGGTTTTTGAATCAGTTGCAGGAATTCCTGAAATACAACCTTTTCATGGGGCTATGGTTACCTCTTGGACAATATGAGTTACAACCACAATATCACCCCTAACAGCAGTTATATTATAGACTAGATTTAAAAAAAAAAAACAAACACCATTTTTGATGTGCTATGGTGTCAGGATTTCTACATGATGTGGTGGGTGGATGTGTGACACAAGGAAAAGACAGGTTCTTCACTGAATCAGCCTTCTGAAGATTTGATGCTTTTCCTGAATCATAGGACTCTGAAGGTAAAATAGACTGTCAGTGTCCTTGAGGCACAAGCCAAGTTGTCAACAACAAAGAGGGCAATAATTGGCTAGATAAATGATCATAAAAGTGGACCCTTGTGGGTGTAGAAGGAACTGTGTGAGTGTAGTGTTGACTGAACCATTTTTACTGGAATCTTTTATGTTTCACTCATCTTTATATTCAAATATATCCCTGTCCCTTCTCCTTTCCCAGTAAGCTATTCATTACTACAGTTACGATAAAAAAATATTTTAAAATAAAAATAGGGAAAGAAAAAATAAGTTCAGCCTAACTAGCCAATATATCAATAGAGTCTGGCCCAATCTGGATGCAGGCAACCTTTCTAAGCTTAGTAATTAGAAGCTGGGGATCTTCAGGGCTCTATGTAGGAGAGGTACTTCAGTTAAGCCTTGAAGGAAACTGTATATTTTCTAGGGTGAGGATGAAGGATATTCCAGGAATAAGACATAGTCTGTACAAAGACATAGAGATTAGAGATAAAACAGCATGTCTAGGAAATAGCAAGTAAGCTAGTTTGGATGGTACACAGAATACATGAAGGTGAGTAATGTGTAATAAGCTTAGCAAGATAGTATGGAAACAGACTGTGAAAAGTTTTAAATGGCAAAGAAATGATTTTGTATTTTATTCTAAGGGCAACAAAAAACCAGTGAAGCTTTTTGAGTATGGGAGTGAAATAAGCATAACTATAGAAATACTGATTTGGCAGCTATGTAGAGGGTAGACCAGAGTGGAAATAGGAACTTGAATTAGTGAAGTGAATTGAGAAGCTTTTGAACTAATCCAGGCTAGAGGTGATAGGGACCTGGGTAATCAGGAGGATGGCTATAAACTGGACAGAAATGGGAAATTTGGTCATCTTGTATACAGAAACTCCCTCTCATTTTTCTCTACCCCTGTGACTGTTTGGCTGGGGAGATGTGGGAAAGTTTAGAATCGTGCATGATCCCAACATTATAAACCTAAATAATTGGAAAAATATTTATGTACTTGACAGAAATAGAGAACTGAGGAAGAGGTACTCGTCTGGAGAAGGAGAATGGAGAATTCATATACCCCATTTTGGACATGTTATGTTTGAGATACCAATGGAATGTTTAATTAAAAATGTCCAATAGGCATATGCTGATATGGGACTGGAACTCAAGAGACTAGGACTGATAGTAAGAGTCATCTGTGTAGACATGATAATAGAGACCACATGTGCTGATGAGATAACTAAGAAAGTATTAAGAAGAAGAAAAGGCCAAGGACAGAGGGTTAGGGACATCACCAGTCAGCAGGGGACAACATAGCTGATGCTATAATAAAGGAAGCAGAGGGGTGGCCAATGGAACTAAGAGAACTTGTTTTTGATGAAACTTGTACTATTTTAATTTTATGAGAAACAGACCATTTGCTCTGAGGATATACTGAAGTGGTTACATCACTGCATATATCTGAGTCATATATATATATATATATATGTGTGTGTATATATATATGTGTGTGTATATATATGTATATGTATGTATGTATATATACACAATTGATGTGTATGTGTGCACATGTATATTTATACATATATATATATATATACACATCTATATGTATGCATGCACATCCATTCATGAATGCATGCATGTATTCATATTAGTAGGGCAGCTAGATAGCACAGTGTATAGAGTACCAGGGCCTGGAGTCAGGGAGACTTGAGTTCAAATCCAGAGTCACTGTGTGGCCCTGGGCTAATATTACCCTTAAACCTCTTTCCCTCAGTTTCTCATCTATAAAATGAACTGGATAATGAAATGGCAAATCACTCTAGGAACTCTGCCAAGAAAATTCCAAATAAGGTCACAGAGAGTCAGATGTGACTGAAATGTCTGAACAACATGAATGAGTGAATCAATGAATGAATGAATGAAAAGCATTTATGAAGCACTTACTATATACCAATCACCATGCTAAGTGCACTTGGCTCATCAAGGAAGTTACACTCTAATTGTGGACAACGATATAGGTAAGGGAGTGGAGGCACATGGTGAATGGAAAGGCCCAGAGGTGCTAAAGGGTGGATTGGGATGTCTGCTTCATTAGAATAGCTGAAATTAATAAGAGAGAAAGAAAACTTCTTGGATTTTGCAAACTTGGCAAATATCTTTATTGTCTTTGTTCTTTTTTTTTTCTTTTAGCTGACATTTAGAGTAGTTATCTTCCTTCTGATCATTATAATACAGCTCCAAATGGCCTTACAAAGTTGGGAAATGATCATTTGAATATTTGGAGATGGGTGCACCTAAATATCTTTTTAAATAAGCAGATATTGATACACAATGTGCTCCAAATGATTCACCCAAAGAGGAAAATATTCTCCTCACTACCTAACTTTGGTTTTCATTTCATTGTCATAGACAGTGCAAAAATAAACAGACTATTCACTATTTGAATAATCAGAAAATCCAGTTCACTTGGACAAAAATGGGTTTCCTTGAATTCAGAAAGTCAAATATTTTGTTTCAAAATAGTAAAGAAAGAGGAAACCATTTTCATAGCATAAACCTAAATAGAACAATTCTCCTGAAGATAATATTGATACCTTTCCTCTTTCTTTTTTTAACGAATGTTTCTTTTACATAGGGCATATTTATCATTGAAACCATTTGCTTGCTTCTTCTGATCCACTAGCACCTTATTCTAGGATGATTCATTTCCACTAAAAAAAGTTTTCAACATTGTAATGGATTGGAGGGAGTAGGGAGCAGGGATGATTCAGCAGGCAAAGTCTTCCAATGGCAGAAGGTTAAGGATTATACAGATGGTGGACCAGATTCAAATTCAGTTAAATAATAAGCTATTTCCCTGATTTTGAAAGGCACAAGGCTCTGATTAGCCGAATTGCCTGAGGCAAAGGATTGTAAACACACACAGATTGACACTATGTTTGAGTCTGTGACACTTTGTCTCATGCTTAAATTTGCACATGCTCCAAAATAAATGAGGACAGAGCTCAATATTTAATAAGGACACCCCTGTGCCTTTTTGGCCCAGACACCATTGACACCATTATTAGCAAATGTTTACTGCATGTCACTGGATGGCTGCATTATATTAAGCAATACATTAGGCATTATGGGGCTGGTTATAACACCAAGAAGAGATAGTCTCTGCCCTGCCCTTGAGGAACTGGGTAATTACTTGAGCACTGGCCTACTAACAGTTTTAAAATAAGAAATGAACAGCCAAATGCACAAATAGGAGACTAATCACCTGGAGGTGGAAAAGTCATCAAAGTTTAGAGCTGGAAGGGACAGTAGAGGTCAACTGGCCCCATCCCTTCATTTTATAGGTTAGAAGAGGAAGGCCTAGAGAGGCTATTTTTTTAACTTACAGAAAAGATACTTTTCCAAGTAAATTGATTCCAAATGTCATATGGAGTCAATATTTTTTCACCCACCCAAGGAGGCAAGAAGAAAGGACATTGAAAATTAATGGAAGATGCATCCGGCATCCCTCTGCAGGTATAAGGGCAAATAGCTATTTTATTCCCTTCACAAAAGAGCTACACATGTTCACAAAGATATAATATTCATTTCTAGATGCCCAGCTGCAGTTTCCTAGGCTCAGGGGGACTTGTAGCCTGAGTATGTGGGCAGCAACTGAGCCAGTGGAGCTGGGTAACTGGAAGACTCACTTCCTACCCAAAAGACGGTTTTGTTGTACCAATCTTAAAACAGTAAAAATTAAGTTCTTTCCTCACCTAATATAAAACCTATTAATAGACCTATGCAAGGTCCAGGGTGTTTTTAGGACTTCTAAATACTCTTTCTTTTTAAATTAGATTTGCTGACATGATAAAAAAAGTCAGAAAAAGAAGTGGATTGAATTATTTAAGTAATTGAGGCAAAAGCTGAAATTACCTAAATTATACAACTAGTCTGCAATGAATTTATTAGAGTTAAAGAGTATACACTTTGATATATCTTGCATAGACTTGAGTTAGAAGTAAGAACTATGATTCCATTTGTATGAGGAACTTCTGAGATTTCTCCACAAGTTACAGTTTTAGAGAGTTTTTTAGAGTATCAAGAGGGTAAGCAACTTGGCTAAAATCACACATCCACTGTTTGTCTAAGACAAGACTTACAGCAAAGTCTTTCTGGTGCCAAAACCAACTCTATTCATTTGGTCACAGTCTCTCTCATGTAGAACTGATGTTAGTCAATTAAAACTTCAGGATCTCATCAATGAGGATACAATGTCTAGCATCACATACTACAATGCAGTCAAGCCTTCTCATCCTGTGTGATTCTTCTCATCCATGTAAACCCACAAATGCTATTGGAAACCTATTACAAAAGTCTCATTAATTTAGGATGGCAACTACAGGTTCTTTGTGAATCAGACTTATTAATACTTATTAATTAATGCATATTAATTAATTAATGTGCCTTAAAATATCATTACAAATTAAGAAATGTGAACATCTTCCATAAGAAGATAACAAGATGTCAGAAAACATGCAGCATTTAAAATCAGAGAATTTGAATTTGAATCTTGGATCTCGCCTTTACTGTCACCCTGGGAAAATAATTTAGATCCCTGTGGCTTTAGTTTTCCCATCTGAACTTGAGGGGGTAGAACTAAATAATTTCTAAGGTCTCTTCCAACTCTAAATCTATATTGCTAACAGATTCATAATTCTTACTAAGTCAATCAATCTTGACCTAGCTACAACTCCCTCACTAGTAGATCTTGTGATTTTAGAGGGGATTGAAATACAAATATTTTTCAGATCATATCCAGTTTACTGATCATGTAATTAAGCTGCCCATAATTAATATTTGTATAACACTATAAGATTCACAAATTATTTTCCATAATTAAAAAGGAAGTACAAATATTAATGTCTATATTTTGTACAAAAGGAAACTGAGTGTAAGATTAATTAAAGAGATTCACTTGCAGCCATTATGACAGAGCTAGGATTTAAACCTAGGGCTCCTTACTTCAAATCTAGTATGGTTCCTACTCAAATCTGTCATTTCATTTTCTTCCCTTAGATTCTCTTCTGATAAAATTTTAAAAAGTTTTTTAAATACAACATTGAAAAGAGTTGGGGGGTAGTTTTATTATCCTTTTTTTGTGAGTTTTCTAAGATGGGAAGAAATTAATGGAGCCTTCTTAATTCAAGAGTCTAGTCCTAGTAGTTCTATAACATCTACTCCCTCCCCTAACTTTTGTCATTGTATTAATTTCTGGGTATTTTTGAAATCCTTCTACCTCCACCACTCTTCCAGCTAATATAAATAAGGGGCAAAACTTCCTGATGTTTCACATTTAATAGAAAAGGCATCGATCAGATTCCTGTGATGAGAAGAAGACTGGATAGGGTTTTCTCCTGAAGTTATCATTTCACCTGGAAATGATGCATCTCAGACCTACAAGATGATATGATCTGAGTATAGCTCCTGCCCTGCTAAAAGTGTCAAAGAGAGATTCAACAGGACTAAGGCCTGCTAATAGATTCTATTATTCTATGGACTACCAATTCCTCCTGTTTTTAGCTACAAGAAATTCTTTAGAATTATCATAATACATAATAGTTATTGATCAATTTTACTAAATTAGATTATATGGTTTATGAATATAAATTATTTTCCCTGTGAAACTATTTGTTTTATTTTCACAAATAATTTTTGTTTCAGAGAAGCCTAAACCCATTTTAGATAAAATTACTTGCGATATTTTAATTAGTAAGTTTTGTTCTAAAAATTAAAATGAATCGAAATCTTTAATTTTATTAAGAGAAATAGATCAACCTACTAGAAATAGACCGGAGAAGGTATGCTTACAAGTAGTCAGCCTCATGGTTGGTCATTGAGAAGCTAAGAACAACTGGCTGGTTTGGCATGAAAACTGTGAATAGCAGTAGAGAACATGCCTTAGACATTATCCATTCTTCACTAAAACATTGGAGGTCCTGGTGGAAGTGGTACAGAGGCTATCACAGCAAATCCAGCAAGTTCAGACTTTGATACCACGTTCATGTTTCAGCATTCAACAGTAGTCATACTTAGAGATCTACTTTCTCATAAACTTGCTTTACTCTTACTGTCCATATTTACGGAGCAGCAATTAACCTTTACAGTATGACCTTTCATCTTTTCACTTTTGTGAAAAATCATTGGTTTTGGACAAAAAAAATTCTACTATGGGAGACTGGGGTAGAAGAAGAGGAGGGGGCTGCTTTGAAATTAATAGTCCCTTTGACATTGGTGCTAACTTCCCTTCTAGGAATCTCCCAGTGGGTTAAGATTGAGTTTCTCACAATTTTTGAGCATGCCCATTGCATATGAGATGCAATTAAACCAGCTCAGGACAGGAGGACATTCAATGTTAACACACTAACAAGCTCTGCATCCTGGGAGCTATCTACTTTATGTCTAAACTCTTATTAAACTATTATATCTAAACATAAAGTAGAAGTGTCATACTCATGGCAGTGGCCTGCAAAAATCCCAAGTGCAGCATGAACCAGATTACTGTAATTGAGGAATGTTTAATCAAATAAATAAAAATTCCATAGAACAAGGAGAATGCTAATTTATCACTTTCTGTGTCCCACAGGGATCCATTTCTATTTGAGTTTAACAGCATTGACATAAAGAAACCTTTAATCTGGCATCCCCCACCTGGATATTTGGTGTCTTTGGTTGATTTGGAAATTGTTGGTTTGTTGTTCATCCTTGATTCTTGAAGGGGACCAATGACATCAAGAGAGTGATTTCTTGGCCTGAAAGGGAATTGCATTTAAGTGGGACAGGACTGTGCAAAGTCATCAGCTTCTCTCCTCCAGAGTCACCTATGGCAAGGTATAGGTCAGGATAAACATCTACAAGACAGGAAACAAGAACAAAATATGGGCCAGAAAATGCATTAAGTCATGAGGGTAGCAGAAGAATTCTAACGTCATGAATATAGGGGTCAGTATGAAATGAAGAGGCAGGTAGATGCCTCAGTGGATAGAGTTCTGGGCCTAAAGTCAGGAAGACCTGAGTTCAAATCTAGTCTCAGACACTTACTGGCTGTGTAACCCTTGTCAATTCACATAACCTCTGCCTTAAGCCAATGGAGAAGGAAATGACAAACCACCTTAGTATCTTTGGCAAGAAAACCTCATAGATAGTATTGGCGTGCTATGGTCCATGGGGTAACAAAGAGTTTGACACAGCTGAATGACTGAACAATAATGAGATTATATTCTCCTAAAGGTCAGCAATGCCACAATTAACATTGTTTTTACTTCCATTGTGGCATTCTTGATTCTGTAACAGAGAAATGCTAGTGGATTCAGGGTACAGACTATAAGAAAAGAGGCTCTTCTTATGCCTGGCCAGGGAAAGACCAGCCAGACATCCCACACTCTCAAAATAAGGTCATTTGGGATGCAACAGTGCTGATATTTCCAATTTAGGGGCCCACTTTATAGTATCCAGTAGTGTAAGTAGCAAATAGTAGAGAAGAATAGAGTTGACTATAGCAAAGAAGTGATCCATAAATGAATAGCAAAGTCTCTCCCTCTGATTATGATTGAAAGAGTGTGTTCGTGGGGCCACGTACTAAAGCAAATGAAGTGATAGAAGTGCTATGGTTTTCTGGAGTGTCAAGAAATTATATTTCCCACATCTTAGTGGTGAATTGAGGAATATCATGTCAAAGGAAGACTCTCTCAGAGTGGGCAGAAATGAAATGACTAAGAAGTGTGTCTCTCAAGAAATGGTTTCACTTGTCAGAAAAGAGGCAATTTAGATGAAGAAATTTGGAATATAGTCATCATGGCTTCCACAGGGTTTGTGTCTGGGCCTCAGTATTAGAGAACTTAATCTCTGCTTCAACTGGAGCTTAAGTCATGTCACCTTCCCAATTCTATGTGGAGTAGTGGATAGAACACCAGATTTCAAGTCAGGAAGATCTGAGTTCAAATGCTCCTCTTAAATTTACTAGTTGTGTGACTTAGAGCAAATCACTTAACCTCTATGTATATCTATTTCTTCATTTTTAAAATGAAAGGATAGCACATGATGGTCTCTAAGGTATTTTTTATCTTCAAATTATATGATTAAAGGCATGACAGCAAAGTGCTACAACAGCTTGAATCTAAAATTGAAGTAATTTTGAAAGATGAACTGACTGACTGCCTCTGTGTTATGAACTTAGCTACTTATGGGACATTGTTTTCAAGAGTATTTAGCTCCTAACAGACAGAGACTTAATTTCAAGCTTTTGATCTAGGTAGGGCAAGAGTAAAAAATAAAGGTGCAACAACCAGAAATATAATCCTCTTAGCAGAACCTTGAACATTTAAAATGGTCAGAGGGTATAAAAAGAATAACAATTAACACTAAACTTCCCTTCAATAAAAAGACAGGAAAGAAGAGCTATGAAAGAAGAGTGCCAGACATGTGAATACTGAAATAGGCAAACCTGACTTTTAGTTATGGGTGACAGAAGATACTAAGGAAAATGGGCAGTGAACCAAAGGCACTTATACCAACCCTGTGAACCACCTAGTACACCAATAAGCAAAGGGAAAAGTTGATTTACTTCCTGATATGAACTAATTTCTCCCAAATACATGTAGCAGTAATCACAACAATGTATATATGTGTATAAAATATATTTTTCTGTATGTAACCTTAAGCCTCAAAAAGTACCCCTCACAACCACCCTGTGAAGCAGGTATTTTTGTTATCACTTTATAAATGAGAAAACTGAGGCACAGAGGTTAAATGATGTGTCCTAAGTCACACCAGTGTCACTGAGGTATGGCCTTAACTCAGGTCTCCCTAACTCAAAGTTCAATGCCCTATCCAAAATATTAATGCCCCCCCCCCAAAAAAAAACATCAAAAAGGAATATGACACAGAACTGTTCAGTGTATGAATTCCTGGATTTGAAGTCACAAAATCTGTATTGAAATTCTAGCTTTCCTGCTTAGTTCTGAATCACCTTGGCTAAGTCATATAACCTATCTGAACTTCAGGTTTCTCATCTATAAAATACAAAGGTCATTCTAGATCAGTGGTTCTCAACCTGTGGGTTGTGTTCAATATAAATACATCCTGCATATCAGATGTTTACATTACAATTCATAACAGTAGCAAAATTATAGTTATGAAGTAGAAATGAAAATAATTTTATGGTTGGGAGTCACCACAACATGAGGAACTGTATTAAAGGGTCATGGTGTTAGGAAAGTTGAGAACTACTGTTCTAGATGGTCTCTAAGTTCTCTAACTCGAAAATGACAATTCAATGAGTTTTAACAAAGGATATGCTCTTATCCCACTGGCACAAAAGAAATATTCAGCACCATGGCCAATGGTGATATTAGAAAGCTTGTTCAGCACTGAAGAAGTGGATAGCAGGGCACTGCATGAAATCACTAATGCCAATGTGAGCAGTTAGCCTGATTATTTAAGCTGGAGGAAGAATAGATATAGGGACAAGTAGGCTCTATTAGGGGTGTGTGTGTGTGTGTGTGTGTGTGTGTGTGTGTGTGTGTGTGTGTGTGTGTGTGTGTGTATTCTTGCATGTTCATGTTGAGAAGCTATGAATCATCTGAGCCTGTGAGGAGAGGAAAGAACTCTAAAAGACTAAATTCCCTAACCAGAAGCATTCTTCACTTTATGTGTTGTGACCTTTCTTTATTCACTGACATTTAGGGAAGCTTCCAGGAGAGTATGTGTGTGCCTTTCATGGAGTCTGATGTTTCATCAATCAACAAGCTTTTCTTAAGTGCCTACTATGGGTCATGCAGAATAAAATGATCCTTGCTCTTAAAGAGGTTACAAATCTAGCCAACAAGATGATCCTTGCTTCAATTCCCCAAGTACTAAGGAATCAGTGTCCCATTAAGTGCTGAGAGCTGTGATGAAAATGCCTTTAAGAGACAGCTTTACCTGAATTCCTGATAGAGTTTGTTCTAAGACTCTGATCTCTGGCTTAGAAGGCATGTTTTAGAGCCCAGACACAACAAAGCTATTCTCCCAATCATTATAAGACTAATCTAATTTTCTTTCCATCTACTTGTAGCTCTGATCTGTAGCCTTTTGAACTTCAGTGAAGGATCCTCTGAGTGTCATAGTAAAATGGACAGTTTCCTCACTTTGCTCCTATTACAAAATAATCTATTCCTTTAAGTCAAATACTTAATGTATCAAAACGCCAAAAAGGAATGTTATGATATAATATTTTCAATATCAGGCCTGAATTTTTTTTTCATAACTTGTTTTAAATCTGCAAGGGAAACATTTAAAACCAATTGTACAAAGTATAATATTATTTTCAATTCAATAGGCAATGTTTCCTATTTTTTAAAAAAACTCATTTTAAATCTACTGTTATTTTCTAATTCACAATTAGCCCCTGTGCCTTCTTGAAACTATATTAGGTAGACTTTAGAGTCAGTCAATCAGTCAACAAGCATTTATCAATGACTTAACATATGCCAGGTGCTTGTACTAAGCTAAAAAAAAAATCATTACTTGATTTCAACAATTACCCCCATTTTCTTAATTTAAAAAAAAGAGAAATGTGTTGTAAGTGTATTCTACTAGGAGGAGGACAAAAATAAATGATACCCAAGCATTCTTCCAGGACCAAGATTTTATAATTCTATGGGAAACCAACTAACTTGGGAACATAATCTAGTGTATGAGGAATTGAATTGTAAATCAGAATATACCAGATCAGATTCTAACTGCACTAGGGATTATCTGTGTCATTTGTAGCAAAAGTCTTAACTACTGTGGGTCTCAGTCTTCACTCTGTTAAATAGGGCTGGATTGGAAAGCAGAAAACCTAGATCCTAGTAGTGGCTCTGTTACAAGTTGTTATGCAATGTAATATAAGTCACTTCTCCTCTCTGGGCCTCATTTTCCCTATCTGTAAAATGAAAAAGTTGACAGACATTACCATTAATTTATATCTCTTTCATCTATAACATTCTGTGATTCTGTTCACCTGAAATATTTTTTTCCTGATTGGTTTTAGGATAAGTAAGGATTGTAAGGACAAAATTAAATAATAGGATGGGTTTGTTAAATTAGTAATAATAAAATTATTGTAGATATCACTGAAATGTAAAAAACATGTGACTGAATAATTTTGTTCTTTGACATCAATATTTCCACCTGAAATTAATATTCGTAATATGGTTAAAATCAACATTGTAGAGCAGTTAGGTGGCATAATGGATAGAACATTAGTCCTGGAGTTAGGAGGACCCAAGTTCAAATGTGGACTCAGTCACTTGACACTTACTTAGCACCGTTTGCCTTGCAAAAAAAAAAAAACAAAAAACAACAACTACATAGTAAGAGCACTGTATTAAATAGATGTTATTTCTCACCAGAAATTATATCTATTTTTACTACATTCTCAATAACAAAAGTTCATTTCTCTTTCAATAAATGTCTGATGATAATAATAATACAAGTTATGCAATGGAACTGAAAATCATTAGTAAACCTACTACTGATTACAGTCCTCAAATACTTTTGCATAATTGGCTGAAGTCCAATTGCTAATATTCAGTTTACCTAGCTAAAAGCAACATGGTGGAATGGAAGATGCCTAAGAAGGTTGTTTGGAGATAGACTTAGGTTTGAATCTTATATCTGACACCAGTTGCATGCCTTCTGAAAGTTCACCTCAAATAACTGCCTAGTCTAGAGTTTATCTAATTAGTCATAGCTGGGTTGTTGCCCATGATGATCTTATAGTCATAGATTTTTATATACCCATTCTTGTTTTCTCCTATAGTCAGAGCAGGTGGTTGCATATGTGGTAGAATTTTAGCAGCATTACAAAGTGAATCACATTAAAAAAATTCTCAATTATTCATTGATACACAAAGTTATTTAAATATAGATGATATGGGCATATAGTTAATAAAGTTGGCAGAACCTGCTGAGGTCATCTGGTTTGTGATCATCAAGGTGAAGCTGGAAGGAATTTTAGAAGCCATCTAGTCAAAGGACCTCATTTTATGGATTTAGATATTGAATGTGAGGGAGATTGTGAGGTTCCTAAAGTCACAGAGGTAATAGGTAGCAAAATTTGAATTCAAATTCTATGAATCCAAATCCAATATTTTCACTATAGGAAACAAAGCAAAAATGAAGACTCTTCTTCCACATTTAAAAGTAAGTAAATAAATCTTGTGTGGTCATCTTAATGGTAACTCTAAAAACCTGCATAGAAAACAACTTATATTAGGTAGATATGGTGAAAAAATAGTTATCAAGGCCTAGAAAACATACTTAAACTCTTTCACACATTTGTCTAAGACCTTATGTATTGGAATATATAAAGATTCCTCAATTTCATGTTGATTTGTTTGAAGATTTGTAGCAGGATATTATAAAGCAAACCTGGCCTGGCATGACTTTGAGTAAATGTAGGTTGTCATCACAGCTGTGCAGAAATATAAATGCTCATGAATAAGTAAAATTCTCTTCATTAACTATGTCCTCACCACGTATCCCCGATAAATTGTTTATTCTTCATTGGCTGAAGATAATCAACCCATATATATATATATATATATATATATATATATATATATATATATATATATATATATATATATATATATAT
>CM053583.1:383904835-383954181 GCA_028627135.1 Pseudochirops cupreus | reverse complement strand
TGTGTGTGTGTGTGTGTGTGTGTGTGTGTATACACACATACACATATGTCTATATAGGAAGGTTTATATATGCATACAAACACATATCTGAGTATGTGTATATATGAATACATAGAGGGCACAAGATCAATTGAATAGGAAGGGAGGAAGGGACAATACTCTAAAAGATGAAATTCTGAGGTGGGAGAGAATTAGAATGAGAGGAGACAGGGAGTGACAGAATGGGGTTAATCATCTCATAGAAGAGGCAAAGGATAATTGTTACAATGGAGGGGAAGAACAGGAAGGCAAAAGGGAAAGGGTCAATCTTACTCTCATTGAACTTGGCTTAGAGAAGGAATGACATAAATTCTAAACAGGGTATCTTGCCACACAGGAGAGTAGGGGGAATGGGCTGAGAGGTGGGATGACAGAGGGGAGGGAAGGTTGGGGGGGAGGCTTGATGGAAGTATGCACTTCTATAAAGGGACAGGGACAGGGACAGGGTAGAGAATAGAACAAGGTGGGGTGGGATAGGAAGGAGAGACATATAAATCAATCTCTCACAATATGCACACTATGGAAAGGTTCTGCATAATTACACATGTACAGCCTGTATTTGATTACTTGTCCTTCCAGTGGGGGTGGGTGAAGAGGGAGGAAGGGAAAGAATCTAGAATTTAAAGTTCTATAATCAAATGCTAAATATATATGTGTGTGTGTGTATACATATACATATACAATTATCATTATTATTATTGTTATTAACTACATCCAACTGGGAATTAAGATACACAGGGACTGTGGTAGGGAGATCCGTCCTGCCCTACTGGAAAGTCAGAGGGGTGAGGGGGAGGACATAGGAGAGAGCAGATTGGGGGAGGTGTTATACAGTGGGATGGCTGTTTTGAGGTGTTGGGTATGGGAAAGATGGGGAGAAAGTTTGTAACTCAAAATCTCATGGAAATGAATGATGTAAACAAGAAAATAAATAAATTAATTTTTAAAAAAGAAAATATTTATTACATCTAATATATTTTATTAATAATTCTATAACTTTCTGACATTTTCCTGAGAATGGAAAAATGAGCTGAATTTGGAGTCTGGAGATATAGCTTGAAATTTCCATTTTTATAATTACCACTTCTGTAACTTTGAGAAGTCCCTGAACCTTTCTGGTGTCATTTCTTTTTCTGCATAAGAAGTGGAGTATAGTATATGATGTCTAAAATATGTTCTAGTTCTAAATATATGAACGTATCACCCAGCAAATTAAAAATTTCAAAAGTCAAATCAATTAGTTATTATTATGTACTGACTATATGCCAAATACTGCATTTAGCTCTAGGAATATAAAGAAATGCAATAATGTCCTTGCCCTCAAGGAGATCACATTCTAACAGAGCAACAATTTGTAAAAAGCTTTGTACAAATTGGTTGTATTCAGCATAAAAAGAAGGTAATCTCAGAGGAAAAGCATAAACATTCAGAGTAACCAACATAGGCTTCTTACAGAATGTAGGGTTTCAACTGAGACTTGAATAAAAGGAGAGATGCCAAGAGGCCAAGACGAGAAGGGAGAGAATTCTAGGAATGAGAGACAGCCGGGAAAAAGACACTATCAGTAGAAGTGACTTGTTCAAGGAACCAAAAAGGTCCATATCACTAGATCATATAGAACATGACAGAGAGTGTAATCCCTATGCCAAAGTCCATTGGTATGGGACTTTCTCCTTACTGGTAGACATGAAGGTTCTGCCCTACATGAGGGATAGGACAGAGTTGGGAAGAGCAGGAAAGCTCCACTCATGTTTGCATCTTTTATGAGCTACATGTCACTTTGGGTGCTTATGGATCACAACTTCAAGAAAGAAGATGGATAAGGCCAACCCTACTTGAAAATGCTGAAGCAAAAGACTCTGGGAAGACATAGGAGGCACTGGCAGTCTTCCCTATCTCCAGTTTGCTAGACTAGAGATTTTGGAGAGTTTCTTCTTGAGTGAGATCTAGATCTCTCTCTGGTTGGGCTGTTATCTCAATCCTAATGAAATAGCTCCTTCACTCTGAATTGTCTGGCATAGATTCATCTATAATTATCTTTTCTGATTTCTGTTTTACTATTGATTTGGATAAATGAGCTTCTTTGCTATTCTCTGTGGATGTTCACTGTGCAGCTGAAATTTAGTGGAAAGGGAGTCAAGCCTTGGACATAAAGTCCTCCACCTCCAGTACTGGAATAGTGATCACAAGATAGATTGAATAAGATCATGTCCCCTCACCTAACAATATCTAAGGTTGCATAGAGACATAAATCTAGCCTGGTACCCCTTCTCTCTGAGAAGAGCAGAGTAGCCTCCAGACCGAGTGACCTATTTCTCCTCACCTTGGTAGGAATTAGAGTCTCCCTCACAAAATGGTGGAGGGAGAAGAGGCTGGAGACAAGATGTCGATTTTTCTCCCTCTGACCTATATGACACCATTTTGCTACAGGTGGGTGGACCTTTCTAAACATGGAGGGCTTTTCTACAAGACTAGAAGGGTAAAGGGGGACAATGCTTTGAAACAAAATATAAAATGTTATATTTGATCATGAAGATAATAGAGAACCATTTGGGATTGGTTCAATAGGAGAGATATCTTACATGGTCAAATCTATGCATTAGGAAGTTCAGTTTGGTAACTGAGTGGAAGCTGTAATGGATTGGAGAGTGTCTTGGAAAAGGGAAATCAATCAGTGGACTGCTACAATAGTCAAGGTATGAGATAATGAGGGTCTGAAAGAGGGTGGTAGTAGTGCTAGAAAATGGAGTGAGGGCATAATTGAATAATATTGTGAATGTGGGATACAAAGGAATTGGCAATAAAGAGTAGGCTGAGAAAGAAAAGTACTGATAATGATACCTTCGTTGTGAGCCTGGGACCCTGAAAGGATGGTGGTGCCAATGACAGTAATAGGAACATTAACAGCTGCAATAGTAATGAAATTTGAAGATCCCTTTGTATTGGAAGCTGACAGGTACTTAGCACCTAGTTTCAAAGTAAGCCTCTGTTAAAGAAACAGAAGGTATGAATCCCTGTTTGCTGACATAGCAGGAAGGGGCTGAACAGAGAGGAGCAATACTGTATATAAGGAAAAACCCTAGATGGGAAAGTCAGAATTTCCTGTGAACTTGTGGTGGTGGAGCTTCTTCTGAGGGCCAGCCAAGTTTCTGAGGACTTGTGAGGGCCAGCTGGGGCTCTTGAAGACTTCCAAGGGCCAGCCAGAGCTGCCAGAGGAAGCATGACTGTGGTGTTGGTACTTTGTCTGTTTGTGGCCTTGCTAAGCCTTGACTTCCCAAGAATAGTGACTGTGAAGGATTTAAGGTGGACTGGACACTGTGAGCTTCAGTGTGGAATAGGAACTGCACAGAGAGCTTGACAAGGAGCTGGGAGCTATCTGCCTTTGAACCCAGGTGACAGTTTGGTGAATTCAGGTAGGAGCTGGGACCATGAATGGGGAACCAGGGAAGCTGAGAGCAAGCCTTGAGTCAAGATGAAAGAAAACTTTACTTGGATACTGTGTACTGACGAAGATTATGATTTATTGTGACCTAGGGGTGGAGAACTTTGACTTTTGTACTTTGTGATTGAATTAAGGATTTTGTGATTGACTAAATGAATGTACTTTGTTTATGATTGGAAACTAATTTAAAATTAAGACTACTCCAAGGGTGTAGTACTTTGACTTTTGTATTTTGTGTCTCTTAAGGAGGCAACCTCCTTAAGGATGATTGAATGAGTTACTAGATGATGGTACTGTGTTGAAAACTATTGCGACTGCTTTGGTGAAAACTATGTAGCCATTTGTAATGCCAAGCAAAGGCAACTTCCAAGGTTCAGATTACCAGCATAGTAAACCCCATTTATTCAGCAAACATTCACAGAACAGAAAATGTCAAAATACAGTGTAACTTGTTCCTTTAGCAAGTTCTCAATTCAATCCAGGCACTACTCCACCCCTAGACAGTACATTCATTTAGTCAGTCAAAAGTCTTTTCTCAAATGGAGATTAGTCTCCAACCATAACAAAGTCCATTTATTTGGTCAATCACTTGAAGGCTTCTCACCCCTGAATCTCAAAAGGGGCAGGAGAGCACAAAAGGCCATCCACCGTTAAGTTACAAGGTTAAACTCAGCATTGAATACCCAAGGAAAGGGCCTTCTTTCATCTTCACTCCAGGCAAGCCCTCAGCAATTTCAGTTTCTGGGGAGACAAGGCTCAACAAAGCCATCGCCAGTGTCCTCATCAAGTCACTCTCTGCCTGTAGAACAGTCCCAGAACCCCTGAAAACATCAGCAAGGGCCTCTTCCAGGATTTCTGTGCAGGTACCACAAGAAAATCCTCCTTCAGGGCTTCTGAACCAACAGCAAGGGTCCAGGGCCTCTACAAAAACAGTACTGTCCTTCACCATCAGGTGAATCTGGCAAAACAACATCAAAACAGATAGACAAAATACCGGCATCACAGCCATGCCTCCTCAATCCTTGACAGTTCCATGTGGCAGTTCCAATGGGCTCTCAGCAGTCTTTCTCTCAGCAACTCAGACTCCACGATACTGGATACTGCTCTCCCAAAGTCCTTCTGGCCTTCTCTAGTCTTGGGCCTCTCTCCCAATTCACGGCTCCTCCTAGTTCATCCCCCTCTCTTCACATCAACAAGTCCATCCCAAAAGTGGGATTCACAAGCTCAGGGTTTTAACACTCAACCCAAAAACCAGACAAATACAGGGGCAGCTCCAAATTCCATTACCAATACACCATTTTAGTGATAAGTTGTTGAGTTGTGACATGGTGAATGCTGTATTTTGATTTTCTGTGATAAGATGTACCATTGTGAATGCTGTACCTTGATTTACTATGAATGTTTTGCTCTGATTTGTTATTGAATAGATTGTTCACTATACTATGTAATCAGAACCTTAAAAAGCTGTTCACAGAAGCATTCCTCTGGAAAGCTGCTTATTCTTGGCTTTACAACAGCTGGAAAGGGTTTAGAGTGAAAGATAATGGGTTCAGTTTTGGACATGTCAAATTTAAGATGTCTACAAAACATCCAGTTCAAAATGCCTAATGAGTGATTGGAGGTGTGAGACTGGTGTTCAGAAGAGCAGTTAGGACTGGAGAAATGGATTTGAAAATGATCTGCATAAAGATGATCCTTCAAGCTATGGGAATTGTTAAGTTCACTAAGTAAAATAGTATAGAAGGAGAAGTGGACCCATGACAGTCTCTCACAGGACACCTACAGTCAGTGGAAACAATCTAGATAAAGATAGTAAAGGAGACTAAAAAGAAGTTACTAGACAGATAGAAGAATATGATGTCATGAAAACCCAGAGACATAAGAGTATCAAGGAGAAGAGGGCATCAAGAATGTCAAAGGCTATAGAGAAGTCAAGAATGATAAAGACTGAGAAAAAATTAAATTTGGTGATTGATTGTCAATAATTTTTTAGAGAGAACATTTTACTTTGAAATGAGAATATGATATTTTATTTTTGCTAAATATCCATTTAAGCTGGCCTCATCTAATTCTAAACATGGTTTTCAAAATTTGTGTCTTGTAGAAAGGAGGAAAAATGAGTTAGCCATGCAAGGCCCTTGTGCAGTGGAGGGAATGAAGGGAAATGCTCCAGAGAACTGAATGTCTCCATTAACAAAAAAGCAAGCATTCTGCCACATCATCTTCCTGGTTTGCCATAGCTCTGACCCATATAATGACCAATAAGATGAAAAGGATATTCATTGTCAATGGTTAGTAAATATAAGTAGAAGTAATAAGGCCAACAGATTTTTTTAAAGCTCAGTGTTATTCAATTATTTATACCAGAAATAAAATAGGAGCAACAACTCTTTAGAGGAATGAATTTGGCCCAATTATTAGATTTGGGAGTATTTGGGTGACTGTTTTTAACAGGAACTTTTTTTATTCTTCATCTAAGAAACACAAGAAAAAAGAGAAACTGTAGAGAAAAACCAACTTTCAGCGAACGAATGACAGGTGTTTGGTTCTCTTATCCCAACACTAACAGCTAGAATTAATTAAGGCAATAGCATTCCCTCTAGCAAAATTATGGCTGGGAAAACGGGTAGCATATTTTATAGTGGAATAAATGCTGAATTTGGTGTCAGAGGGATATAGTTGAATTCCAGCTCTACCACTTATTAACTGTGTGACCTTGGGCAAATCATGGGATCCTTTGGCTTTCAATTCTGTAACATGTAAAATGAGGGGACTGGACTAGGTAATCTGTAAGTTCTATTCCAGCACTAAATCCTAAGAAGTTATCTTTCATGAAAATTCTCTGAGGGCAACTGTATTCTCAGTATTGCCCAGCAAACCATTATTCCTAATATAAATGTGACTAATCTTAAAGAAATTGTATTATTAGCTAAGAAATTGTTGAGGGAGGTAAAGAATAATAAAAGCAGTGGTCTTAGCACAGATTTTAAGAAAAGAGTGATCGTTGGCAAGAAAATGGATTGTATGTGTATCATAGAATATATATACATATATTCTATGATTATACATTATATATATAATTATTATATGTATACTATTATATATATGTATATATACACACATACATATATATAAGGTACAGCTGCAGGAATAATTAAAATATTAAGAACAATAGAAACATTTATACAAAGCATTAACATTCCCTAAGTGCTTTATGGGGCAACTAATGGTACAGTGACTAGCATGCTAGGCCTGCAATCAGAAATACCTAAATTCAAATCTGGCCTCAAACACTTACTAGCTGTGTGACCCTGGGCAAGTCACTTACCTCAGTTTCCTCATCTGTAAAATGATCAGGAGAAGGAAATGGCAAGTCACTCCAGTATCTTTGCCAAGAAAACACCAAATGGGGTCACAAAGGGTCAGACAGGACTGAAAAACAACTGAACAACAACAAAGTGCTTTACACATGTTATCTCATTTGATCCTCATATCAATCCTTGGAAGTAGGTGATATCACTATCCTCACTTTACAGATTAAAAAAAGGAAAAAAAAAAAACCTGATCAAGGTCACACAGCTAGTCAGTGTCTGAGGCAGTATGCAAATTCAGGTTTTCCTGATACCAAATCCAGAGCCCTCTTCATTGGATCATAAAATTACCTCAAAGTAAGACAAAGGTAGCTGGTTCATTCCTACTAATCCAGAGTTGCTAAGGGAAATTGTAAAGTCATTTGCATAGCTCCAGCAATAGGTGCTAATAACATGATAAGAATTAAAAGAATTTATTGATTACAATTTAAATATCCAAGGAACCCCAAATAAAATCTCTCAGGAATATTATAGGCAAATTCCAGAACTCCTAGATCAAGAAGAAAATACTGTGAGCAGCCAAAAAGAAACAATTCAAATATTGTTGAGTCACAGTCAGGATAACACAAGATTTAGCAGCTTCTACCTTAAAAGATTGTAGGACTTGGAATATATTCTAGAGGCCAAAGGAGCTAGGATTACAATCAATGATAATCCACCCAACAGAACTGAATATAATCCTTTAGGGGGGAAATGGACATTCAATGAAATAGAGGATTTTCAAGCATTCTTGATGAAGAAAACAGAACTAAAAATCCTTCTTTCAAATACAAGACACAAAAGAAGCATACAAAGGTAAAGAGGAAAGATAAATCATAAGGGATTTTATAAAGTTAAACTGTTTATATTCCTGTGTGGGAAAATGATATTTATAACTTCTAAAAGTTTTCTCATTTTTAGGGCAGTTAGCAGAAGTATACATAGAAAGAAAGCAGAGGTGTGAGTTGAATGTGATGGTTTGATTATTTAAAAATAAATAAATAAAGTGTTGAGAAAAAAAAAGAATTCACTGAGAGAAGAGGAAAGGGAGAGGTAGAATGAGATAAGTTAGCTGACATAAAAGAAACCCAGGTGATATTTTACAATGGAAGTGAAAATGGGGGAAGCAGGGAGTGGAGCACACGAAACTTACTTATTAGAATTGGCTCCAAGAGGGAATAAAAATTGGGTATAGAAATCTCTTACCATAAAGAAAAGTAGGAAGGGAAGGGAATAATGGAAGGAGTGGGGTTGATAGAAGGGATGACAGTTTGGCAGAGGTAAAAGTCTGAAGCAAAATGCTTTTGAGAATGAACATGGTAAAAGGAGAGAGAGAGAGAGAGAGAGAGAGAGAGAGAGAGAGAGAGAGAGAGAGAGAGAAGAATAAATAGGATGGAGGGAAATATATAGTTAGTAAACATTACTGTGAAAAAATACAGTGACTTTCTCTGATAAAGACTTCATTTCTCAAACACGTAGAAAACTGAATCAAATTTATAGAAATAAAAGGCATTCCTCAATCGATAAATGGTCAAAAGATATGAAGTTTTCAGAAAAAGAAATAAAAACCTTCTATATAAAAATAAACTCTAAATCACAATTGATGAGAGAAATGTAAATTGAAACAACTCCGAGCTACTACCTCACACCTGTCAGATTGACTAATATGACAGAAAAGGAAAATAATAAATGTTGGAGAGGATGTGGGAAAATTAAAACACTAATGTACTGTTGGTGAAGTAGTATACTGATTCGACCATTCTGGAGAGCAATTTGGAACTATGCCCAAAGGGCTATAAAACCATGTATACCCTTTGAATAAGCAATACCCCTCTTAAGTCTGCATTACAAAGAGATAAAAAACAAAAAGGAAAAGGATCTATTTGTACAGAAATATTTATAGCAGTTCTTTTAGTGGTGGCAGAGAATTGGAAATTTGGGTGATGTCCATCAACTGGGGAATGGCTGAACAATTGTTGTACATGATTGTGATGAAATACATGTTTGAAGAAATGATGACTAGGATGTTCTCAGAGGGAAAAAAAAAACCATGGAAAGACTTACATGAACTGAAGCAAAGTGAAATGAACAGAACCAGGAGAACATTGTATATAATAACACCAATATTTTACGGTGATCTAATATGAATAATTTATTCTCAACAATAAAATGATCCAAGATAATTTTGTAGGATTTATGGTGAAAGGTGCTATCTATCTCCAGAGAAAGAATGTGTAAACCCTGAATGCAAATCAAAGAAATTTTTTCTTTGCTTCATTTTTCTTGGATTTTTTTCTGGTTTTTTTTTCCACAGAATGAATTATATAGAAATGTGTTTTGCATGACTACACTTGTATAAACAATGTGAAATTGCTTGCCCTCTCAATGGGTGGAAAGAGAGGAAAGTAGAGGATTTTAAACTCAAAATTTGAAAAAAAAATGTTAAAATTGTTTTATATGTAATTAAAAAAAAATAAAATGCTAAATAGAAAACCCACCCAGGTGCAAAAAAAAAAAATTGCTAGTTACACTTCTATAGAAATATAAACAGACAAATACTAAATTGTGTCCTAACTTAAAAAAAAAAAAACTCTGACTTCAGCTCTTTAATCTTGCCGGCAGCAAGGTGGCTTAGTTGATATAGAGTCGGGCCTGGAAGCAAGAAGACCTAAGTTCAAATCTACCCTCTGACAGTTACTGATCCTGGGCAAGTTACTTAACCTTAATTTCCTAAATCATAAACCTTCTTCAAAGGGTTGTTGTCAGGAGCAAATGAAATAATATTTGCAAAGCTCCTGGCACACTGTAGGAGCCATGTAAATACTTATTCCTGTCCTTTCTCACTAAAACATTATGTACTTAGGACTATTTCACCAATCTTCTAAAACAGCATTCTCAAAAGAACCAAAAACTTTTTCCCCAAAAATCTAATAACCTATTTTCAGTCCTAATCCTCTGAAATTTCTTACATGATACTCCCTCACCCGTTGGCTTCCTAGACATTTAGTATTCTTGTTTCTATTTTAGCTCTCTAACTGGTTCTTTGCTTTCTCCTATACTGAAGATTTATCCCTTTTTCTATCTTTTAATGTGGTAGGACAATCTATAAGACTTTGTTCTTGGTTGACACACTCTCCCTGGAAATCTCATGTGCTTTTCTAGTTTCCATGACCACCTGAAAAGAGGTGCCTCATAAACTAATAACTCTAAGAACTAATATTTTGAACAGCTTTGTAGCTCCAGACATGGACTTCTAACTGACTTCAAGGACATTTCCACCTAGACTTTCCAGTGACAACTGAAACTAAACATGAACAAAAGAGACTTAAAAAATCCCCCCTTAACCTGATCTGCAATATTTATTATAATTCTCTAAGGCAGGGATGGGAAACAAATCCCTTTAATTAAAGGATTTGTTCAGTGAAGTTTGGATTTAGTCAAAGGGCCACACTTGAGGACATAGAGGGCCACACATGGTCTTAAGGCCCCAGGTTTCCTACCCATGGTCTAAGGCATTACATGTAAAAAGTTAGAGGGAGAAGGGACTTAATTTTATATATGAGAAAGCTGAGGTCCAGAGATGTTAAAGTGACTTTCCACTATGATTATAAGCATAATTATGTATCAGACGTAGGATTAAAATCCCAATCCTCTCAAACCAAATCCAGTGTTCTTTCTACTACCCCATGGTACCTTCTCTAGCAGGTTTAAAACTTTGGACTGAGTTTGGTTCTTCCTTTCTATTTCCCTGTAAATTCTAATAAATTACATATTCTAGTCAATTTCACTTATGTAATGATTCATATCCAACCTCTATCTATTCTCACTGCCACTACCCTAAGTAAAGTCTTCATTTCCATTAGCCTAAGCCTTTGAAATGACTCCCTAGCAAATCTTCCTACTCTCTCTTCCTTCCAATTCAACCTTCACATTGCCTCCAAAATTATCTTTCTTATACATAGATTTGAACATTTCACTTTTCCCCTAAAAATGATCAGTAACTTTACAATTTCAAATTCTTTCTGCTATTGAAAATTCTTTACAACCTGGCATCACCACACTTTTCCAACCTTATCTCATATTACTTTCCTTCATACACATTCTTCTCCAGCCAAACTAGAGTACCCTCTGTCCTTGACAAATTCCATACTTTTTGTCTGTCTGCCTTTGATCATGCAGTTCTCTATACTTGTAATCCCCTCCCACACCATCCTTCACCTGTTTTACCCCATTGTTAAAGTGCACCACAAATGCTACCTCATCCAAGAAGACATTGCTGATCTTAACTGGTACTGACCTTCTCCTTCAGACATTACATAGTACTTTGTTGTGTAAGCTGGTGGTGCTGCCATTGTATAAGATTATTATTACAGTTACTATGTTCACATTTTATCCTCACAATATACTGAGAGCTCCATATGGTGTCTTAAATAAATCTTGCACTTTATCTAGCACTGAGTACAATGCTCCTTGCGAAGTAGTGACTTAATAACTTTGCTAAAGGAATGATAACATCCATGGCATGGTAATAACAAATAATGATTAACACAGATTTATAGGAGTTCAGAAAATTTCCTGGCTTTTCCCCTTTTGATATTTTCTGTCCCACAAAATTTTCAACAGTCTTCATCATACTCATCAATGGCCCAGAGTTGATGTATATAAATATCAGTAGCCTGGAAGGGCACATAATAAAGAGGATAGAGAGCCAGTGTCTTGAAGGCAGAGATTACTATTTTCATGTCCCTCCATCACCTTGAGCTCCTATAAGGTCAACCAGAGGAGAACAAACTCTGGAAAAATCTATCCAAGCTGAAAGGGCTGTGAATATAATACTGGTTATATCTGTTTTCTAAGAACCAGCACAGGTAACTTTGGGAAGGTCAGTCACCTGGTCTGAAGACCATGATAATTGGAAGACAATCTCCCAACTTACCAAAGTTGCAGTGTACTCTGATGGAACTACAGATGTGTTACTAATAAAATTTATACCTAACATTTATATAGTATGTTAATATCTACAAAGTGTTTGGCATATATTATCCCCTGTTATCTCCACAACAACTCTGTGAGTGATTGCCAATATTATTCATTGCACAGTTGGAAAACTGAGTCTCAGATAGGTTGTCATTTTTACAGTCATAAAGCTCCTAAGGGACAAGGAAGAATTTGACCTCCTTATATAAATGTAGAAATGGAAGGGACTTAAAATTTCACTTAATTCAATATCCTCACTTTGTTTATCAGGAAACTGAGATCCAGGTTGGAAGGAATTCTGTTCTTTGGAATTTGTTAGACAAAACAAGGGAGAAGCAGACATGATGAGGCATGACCTGCCTCACACAGTTGTGAGACAGAGAAAAAAAAACCTAAAACCCCAGAATTAAGAGATGAACCCATATCCGTAACCTAGTCCCCTCCTATCTTTGCAGACTTCTTAATCTTTACTCCTTTACACATACTGTTCTTATCCAGTGACACTGGCCTCCTTGCTGTTCCAAGACACTTTATCTCTCAGCTCCAGGCATTCCCTCTGGATGGCTGTCTCTAATGCCTGGAATGCTCTCCCTCTTCCACTGACTACTGACATTTCTGACTTCCCAACTAAAATCCCATCTTCTACAGAAAGTCTTCCTCAACCCTATTCAATTCCAGTGCCTTCCCTCTGTTAATTACTTCCTATATTTCCTGTATATAGCTTGCTTTGTATATATTTATTATCATTTCATATTGTCTTCTCCCATTAGATTATAAACTCTTTGAGAGTAGGGATTGTTTTTACCTCTTTTGGCATCCCCAGTGCTTAGCACAGTTTCTTGCACATTGTTGTTGCTCAACTGTTTTTTCCATTGTATCTGACTCTTCATGACTTGATTTGGGGTTTTGTTGGCAAAGATAGAGGAGCAGTTTGCCATCTCCTTCTCCAGATCATTTTATAGATGAGGAAACTTAGGCAAATAGGGTTAAGTGACTTTCCCAAGATCTCACAGTGTCTGAGGCTCGGTTTGAACTCAGGAAGATGAGTCTTCCTGAGTCTACATGCAGCATTTTATCCACTGCACCACCTACCTGTTCATATCTGGCACATAGTGCATAAAACATTGATTGATTGGTTTACATCCTCAGACTTCAGAGCCAGTGCCATTCTCCCCTAATGCTCAGCATAATTAAACAATAATTAGTTGGGCTACAGATAGTTATCGACATCCTTCCTGGAATATGCAGGTCTTGAAAAGACTGCTGAATGATCCATTAGCCAGAAAATATTTGGGAAACTGAGGCAGATTAATATGGGTAGCATAAAGCTAACATAGAGAATCTTGCATATATATATCATTTGCTAGCATTGCTCTCATCAATCTGAAAAGACTACAGCAAAGACAAAGTACAGTTTTTTTTTTATTTTTTGTAGTCTCTATTTAATTCACAGTCTTAACTCTGTTGTTTGTTTCCCTTTTTTTGTGAGATGAGCACCTGTTCAAATTTCTTGGTTCTACCTGCTTCACAGGGTTGCTGTAAGAAAATAAGTAACCTTTGCAAAATATAAAGTACTATGAGTTATTGGTATTATCAAAATTACATGTAAAATTTTGAATATTAGTGTCTAGTATATCCCTCCTCATCATGTAATAGCAATCTTTTCTTTTAATCCCCCGATATCAGAGTATAGCTTTTCTAAAAACCAAGTTTGGTGGAAGCCTATCATAGATTATTTTCTATTTCAGTAGTCAGGTTTGCACTGACTCATTTCTTTTTAAAATGAAAATTGTTTTCTACATATTCTATGTGAAAGTGTCCATTGCATTCTTGTAGGTTCGGATATTTTCAATGAGAAAACATCCTGATTTTTAATTGGAAATCTATGAAAAGATTTGATTAGATTAACAGAAATTCTACAGACAATCAATTTTAGCTTAGACTGATGTCAGTACATACACACCATCAGCAGCATCTTTCTGCTTTTCTGCTGTTCATCTCTATAACCCGAAGTCAAATTTATGAGCTACTTTCTTGTGTCTGTCACATCTTCCTTAGAGGGACAACTTGCATGAAAAGCGCCACTAATTCAATGTTTCTATTGAACTTTTAGCTTATTCATTGATTTAGCAAATCTTTCATGAGTATCTACTATATGAATTATATTATAATTTTAGACATTTAAAAGAAAATGTTTACCTAAGAGAAAAATAAGATAAATGTTATACTGGAAGGACAAAGAACCCCTTAAAGCAATCTCCCAAATTCGTCCCGAAGGGAATCTCATCTGGTATATTATTTTCCAGTAGCATTTGTGACACACTCTAATTATTATTTGATTTTCTATCTGGGCATTAATTACATTTGTTTTCCTTTTGAATGCACACTTTAAAAAAAAGTTTGTCTTACTCTTTATAAAGAGCAAGATTTTCCATGAGAAGATACATTTCCAGTTTTATGATGGGAATGATAGCTGACATTTGATTTCATTTTTAAAATTTGAATAACAAATTTTAGGAATCCATTCATTCCATTATATGAAGCATAGCTTTAAAATGAAAATGTATGACCATAAAATATTAAATACACACACACACACACACACACACACACACACACACACACACACGAAACCACTGAGCACACTATGAACCAGAAATATTTTCAAAGGGCATAGAAGCTTTTGGTGACTCTTTTTAGGTGTAAATTTGAAGCCCAGTACTTTAGAGGTTGTCTGTTTCTTAGTAAGCACTGTTTCTGGAATTATGGTAAACTCACCAGGTGAACAGAGGTGCCTTACTTGTGACATTGTGGTCTGAATAATCAAGTATAAGCTGACTATTACTAGAATTTAACTTTTAGTGCAGAGTATATTCTCCATTTCTCCAATTAGATTGTGTATCCTTGAAGGTCATGGAGCATTTTTTTTTTCATTTTGTACCTCTAATCATTAGCACAATGTCATATGTATCATAGGTGCTCAATGTTTGGTACCAGAAGTGAAGTCAGTTGTTAACAATGTACTTCAGTTCTAATGATTTTAGAAATTAAATCAAAAACCATAATTTCAGAGAAGCATAATCATTGTTAATTATGTTAGGTCCTTTCCAGAGCTTTGTCACATTGATGGCATAGTTCTCCAAAAATAATTTAAAGAATCTTCAGTAAAAGAGTAAAGCTAGAACAGCTGATAAAAGGAATGGAAAATCCCAATTATTGAGTGGGTTGTTGTATTCATAACACAATATAAAGATCTTAATTCAAGAATATACAACGGGATCTGCCAGTTTACAAAAGAAGCCTCCTCATCCAAATGCTTCATTATGACTACTATGATAACCAAAGATATGAAGACCTTAGTTTCAAAGCATCCAATGGAATCTGCCAGTTTACAAAGGAAGCCTCAATCCTTCATTGTGACTACTATGATTACCAAGAAAAACATGAAGACCTTAGTTTAAAAGCATTTGATGAAATCTGTCAGTTTAAAAAGGAAGCCTCCTCAGCCTCATACATACTCCATTTGGAGTACTATGATTACCAGATAAAATTTCTAAATCAGAGTTGGTATAACTGATATAAAACACTTAACCAAGACAAAAAGAGTCCAGAAACAGCCTCAGCCAAAAACAAACAATCATGTTGACAAAAAGAGATAGAACTGTCACAGGTAATACTTGTTTTTATTATAAGATAATTAGAAAATTGCTATAGAGGAGAAAAATCAAATCAAAATTGCCCAACTAAACATCCCCCAAAAGGTGCATCAGAAGAGAAAGCAGGCATTGTAAGAGACAGTGAACTGTACCTGGAGTCAGAAAGACCTTGATTCAAATCCTGACTGAGACATTTACTACCTCCATGATCATGAGCAAGTAATTTTCCCTCTCTATAGCTCAGTTTTCATATATGTCTAAATAAATTTATTGGACTCAGTGGTTTTCAAGGTCCTTCTAGTTCTAAATCTATGAACCTATACTCTTACGACTCAATTTAAGTCAGAAAATCCTGAGAGCATTTAAAAGTAAAATTGAAGAGGCAGTAAATCAATGGGAAATCAAACAAATCAGCTAATATTTCTGTTGATACAATGTTTATCAACAGTATTAGTAGGACCTCAATATTATAACTTTACCACTTTGGTATTTTATCTTTCTAAGGGAGAAAACTGAAATGGCAATTAAGAAAACTTCATCCTGAAAAACAGCTACAGCTGACTAAACACGAATATCAAACACAAAAGTCACCTGTGCTGGAGGCAGTCAAAAGTTAATGGTAGTCTAGATATATCAAAAATGGAAAGAATACTGAAGAATTGAAAGTATTTATTACCCCAAAAGAGAATGACAAAACATCAGTGACTACTGATTGTTTTCTTGTTTTTATCAAGGATGAAACCCTTAAACCCTGGCATTTATGAATATGTATATGTACATATGTATGTGTGTATAGAGAAGAGAAATAATGTAATGGTCACTTAACTTCTCTTTGGCTCAGTTTCCCCCTTTATCTAAAAGGGGATAATAATGACATCTACCTCTCAGAGTGGTTGTGATGATCAAATGAGAGATTTTATACTATCATAAGTTATCAGCATTCTGTATCCATCATGAGGTCCTCTGGATACTTGTTTCCAGAAAACGATATACTTATTTTACCATGACCTAACACACTCCAGGGTCCCCTTAATGAAATTCATAATCACTCAGAAGGTATTAGTCAAGCTATTCACACAGGAAATATCACATGAAGAATGTATGTTACCCTGATTTGGGGAACTCACATCATGTAATGTGCTCTTAGTCCTGTATGGGAACCTAGAGACCATCTGGTCAATCCTCTTATTTGCTAGATAAGGAAACTGAGATCTAAAATGTTACATGAATTGCCCTAGGCCACACACCTAGGTTCTGTAGGAGCTAGAATTGTGGTCCCTTGACTCAAAATTAAGCACTCTAACACAGAAATCTATAAAAACCCAAAACCCCAAATCATACATGAACTGTTGGGACACCAAGATGGAAAGTTCTGTTTACCCATAGTATGGTATGAAGGCAACAAGGATCCAAGATGATTTCAAAAGAAATAATGAGAATGACAAATTCATCCACTTAATACTGCCTCAGCATTGCATTGCATTCTAGAATCAAGGTTTAATCTCACCTATGAATTAAATCACAGGTGAATTAAAAACAATATCTTCTCTAGTATTTTCTGGTCATTTTTTTTTGTTTCCAGATGGCACAGTCATATCTGAGAAATGTAAAGAATTGTTTGTTCTTCACTATTATATATTATAGTATAGTATACATTCTTCATATATGTGTGTGTATATATATATATATATATATATATATATATATATATATGTAGAGAGACAGATGATAGATAGATAGATAGATGATACATAGATACATAGATAGATGATACATTTTCAGGAAGCCCTTGTTCAGAGATTTAAATAATAATATGAGATATTTTAGAAATTTTATGGAAAATGTAAATAATTATAAGATATAGTGGAACATATCTATATTCCCTGCTAACAGGGAGGCCAATGCTGTTGAATTGTTTGAAAGAGAGAATTCTTAGTAACAGTATGTTTGGCCTACTGAGTGTCGTATTAAGTCCAGCAACAATATGTGATCTGGTAGTAGGGGCTACCAATCTGCCTAGGAAAGGGAAAGGAAAGGAAAGGAAAGCAAGGGAGTGGGGAGGATATACTTGAAATGGCAAAGAAAGAATGGGGATGGAGTTTGAGGAGAAAACACAGAGTTTAGTATATATAGGTTAAATATTTGTAAAAAGAATGTCCTATCTTGATTGGATTGAAGAACCAAAACTGTTTCATCATATCAGTTCCTATTATCAGCTCTAACTCCTTTGCAAGAAGTTGAAACCTTCTTCCACTTACATTCAACACAAGGTTAAACTATATTTTTAACTTTACCAACAGGAAGGAGTTAGGGATGTAGCAAAAAAAAAAAAAGTTCCCCCCCCCCCCCAGGTGGCAAGTATGTAATAAGAGGTGAGGGACAATAACTTGGCCTTGGGAAATTGTGGACTATTTAGGATAAAAATCACAAGGCATTGTCTTCTCAGAAGCAATGGACAAAAAGAACATCAGATGTTATTTCAAACTCAAATTTGTCTAAGAAAAGAAGAAAACTTCACTTGGATTCAGGGAGTAGGAGAAAGATGGAGACAATGATTTCAGTTCCTCAGTTGGGGTTTGGCTTCTCCCTTTCATAAAGAAAGCTATTTTTAATACAGCTTATGATTCATTTGGAGGTCTCATTAGCATTAATAATGGTAGTGATCATATTGTGGTAAAACAATATCTTTGATAAAAAGCAAAGCAGGTGTACAAGGAGGAGCTTATGGGAGGGGGAGCATACAAGTGTAAGAGCTGACATATCATTATGCAGTCCACTTTCTTCATCACAGGTATGATCAGACCTTCATAAGCTTGAATTCTTTCTCAGATCCTTCTTCCAATCAACCATGATGTTTGCTTTTACTTTTTGTCTTTTTTTTTCTATGCATATGAATGATTGATCTCCATGGATGAGAAAGGGCCACAGCTTGCCTAGGTGACAACCAGAGTGAGTCTGAGCACTATTACTCTTGGCCACAGAGATTTTTGGAAAGTTTTCAGCATCTTGTGATTGGTAGCTGCTCTTGTCAGACTCCGTCTGCTGTCCTCCTAATTGACAATGGACAGTTCCACAAGAGAAGACATCTTCTCTAACTAGTGCCTCATGGGTATTCTTTGCCAACAAACATAAGCATTAGGAAGAACTATAAGGCAGCCTCATTACCACTGAGATTTGTTATTGTTGGGGTGAGGGAGGGAGGGAAAGAGAGGTTCCCAAAATGAATGTGATATTTTAACACATAGAGATAAATATAATTTCACAGATATCAATAAGTTTAAGAGAATGGCACTCACTATGTGAATACAACAATACAAAGGGGTATCTTGCTTTAAAAAAGGATGAGAGTTCCAATAAAAGGGGAGAAGTAAGATCTCACAGTAAGAGGACTTGTATGGATATGGAAATGCACAGATTTGAGGGTGAAAGCATGGTAAGGAGAATTGTGTAAGGATAAAAGAAATGAGAAACAGAAATTGCTTTCCTGGTTGAAATATACTAAAGATCTCCCTGCCACGTAAAGGAGAAGGGTGATAATTGTCTAGTAGAGATTATAAAACTATCATAAGAGGAAGGTATTGTAGTGTTTGGGACATCAACTAGTCATCTAGCTATTTGATAGAATTTTTTTTTACTACTAAAAGCAAAGTATCATAAATTCTTCGTGTATCTTTCAGAAAATTTACTCTCTGGAGATAAAAAAAAAACTTAACTGATGTTCTGTAGTAAATTTAACATCAAAACAAGAAATGTTACCAATGTAAAAGCAATGGGAACCTTGAGAAAAAGTGACCAAAGAAGGATCACTGGATATAGTTTGACATTTACTCTAAACACTGGGGAAGTAGATACCAAAAATATTAAGGGAACAGTAAGAATGGTCACCGCCAGAGTCTCCAAAGGGGAAGAGGGCTGAAGAGAGATAAAAGGCTCTCTAAAATGTCATTTTAAGAATAGAATAGAAATTATAATTATAAATAAAGAAAACAGAAATATGTTAAATAATGTAATGTTGTTACACAAGGAGCTCTCCAATGAGTTCATATTTTGAAAGTATACGCACAAAAGATGAAAACAGGCATAAGAATTGTGTCAAGAAATTTAAAGTGGTCAATGAATTACTAAGAGTGGAAAAGTCTAAAGATACACCCACATATGTATATATGTGTGCATATATGTATATACACACATATGCATGTGAATTTAATCTCTGTATATATAAAGACAGACTTTTTCTTTCTTTTTTTTATTTCTCCATAGATTTTTTTAAACCCTTTCTGTTGCCTACAATGTTCCATCATTAGCAAATCATTGAGCTGTGTCAGGGAGAAAGAGCAAGGCATATTAAGGAAAATAGTAGCATCTCTTTATTTTGAGGAAACTCCTGGTGTGGAAATTCCCTCTAAAACAAAGGGTGTGTGTGTGTGTGTGTGTGTGTGTGTGTGTGTGTGTGTGTGTGTGTGTGTGTGTATGTGTTGGACACTTTTGGCAGTCTGGTAAAGCCTATGGACTCCTCAGACTAATGATTTAAAATACATAGGATTACAAAGGAAAGAAACATGAATTTATTAAGAGTCCATTGTGTTCCAGGTGCTTTACAAATAGTAATTCATATGAAACTCACAATAACCCCCGGGAGGTAGGAGCTATTATTATATCTATGTTTCCAGTTGAGGAAGCTGAAGCAGACAGATGTTAAGTGATTTGCCCAGGGTCACACAACTAGTTAAGTATCTGAGGCAGGATTTGAATTCAACTCTTCCTTATTCCAGACCAAGTGCTCTATCCCCTGGATCACTTAGTTGACTCAAAAGAAACTGATTATACTGAAATACAGTCACCATTTTTTTTTTTTACATTCACAGACCCCAGGTTAAGAATCCCTGATTTACAAATAGGACTAACAACTCTTCCATAATGTAGAATATTAGAGCATTTCTTATGGCATTAAAATATTATTTGCTTTTCCTCAGAGTCACACCATTAGAATCTATCAGAAGTAGGCCTTGATCCCTAATTAAAAAAAAAAAAAGGCATCCCATCCACTAAACAAGTTTGATTCCCCCCTCCTTCCTTTTCTTCCCTCTCTCTCTTCTCTGTCCTTTCCTTCCTTGTTATTTCATTGTTATAGGGGATTTCCTGCAAGAAAATGCCTTCCATTCAAGGAGATCAGCAGCGGCTCAGTGATGTGGTCAGCAGAGTCTGTGGTGGGGAGGAGCCAGTAAGAAGTTAGGTGGCCCGTCAGGGTCGCACTTTGAGGTAAGCAATTTTGTGTCAGAGGCAAGCCTCAAACCTAGGGCTTTGGGACTGCAGGTCACTTCACCACCTCACTTCTCAGGCGTTGGTAATTTCTTAAATGATCCCTTTGGAGCCAGTCCCAAAAGAAAGGATATAATGCTTCTCTGTCGGAGTACATTTAGTGCCACCTGTTGTTCCTCCATTACCTAGACGATTGGGTCTGCTAGTCAATGGGGGAGGGAGAAAGGGGGAGAACTATGTGTCTTATAGAACAATTATGTAGCCCAAATCTTTTGTGGAAGGAAAATCTCCCTACCCTGTAGCACCTACCTGCTGCATGAATGGAAATGACATCTATCCACCACTAATACTTCCTTTTCAGTATACATTTGGGGGTGGGGGTGTGGTTGACATCATCAGATTGATGCCGGTCACAAGTTCTCCAGTGCCTTTCCTTCTTTCCTTCCTCTCACCTTAGCTCACTCCCATGCCCAACTCCTTAACCTGCCTTATCTATCACTCAGAGAAAAGGGACTTGCATTTTGCCATCCAGAAGGCAGTTTCCAGCTGGAGTATAAAATATAAATTTGTCAGGGAGTGTTAAAGAAGCTTTAGCTTAGTGCTTACATAGTATCAAGACACAGAGGGAAAGGACCCGCGTCCATGCCCTCTCGGTGCGTCTCATTTTCTGGGTATGGGATCAATTGTGGGATTCCACTGGCAGTGCCTTGTAACGTGTCAAACGGACAGGCAATAAAGCACCAGTACTCCTTTACACCCAAGGGAAGGGAACTTACATATTTACAGTGGTTTCCCTTGGGGGTGAGGTGGGGGTGGGGGGGAGAAGTGCTGTGTGTGTGTGTGTGCGTGCGCTCCAGTCAGAATCATCCCGTGGAGCCAGGGGATGGGACCAGAGTCTTCACTCTCCCCAGTCTCACAGCTTTTTCACCCATTCCCTCTGTCCTTTGCTCCGGACCACCAGGCACAGAGCAAGATTAAATGAGAGCGCCCGGGTTCTCTTTCTCCCAGGCTTTAAGCTCCTGGTCCAGAAGCCCCAGGAGAAAGACAGTAACCCAAGCCTCTTTCCCCTCAGCAAAATCCACCCGCCCCCTGCAGCATGTAGGGCTGGGTGGGATAGAGATGGAGAGTTGGGTCTGGAACTCCTACCCGCCACAGTACAGGGACACAGGGGGAGCCTCGAACCTCCAGTCCCCAACCTACCTAGCCATCTATGCTGCGGTCTGACCAGCTGCTCTCTACCCTTACCCACCCTAGTTGCTGCCCACCCACCTCCCCATTACCTCAGCACGCAGCCCCTCCCTGCGTGATGATGCAAACCCGAGGAGGAGGGGGAGTCGGGGAAGGGTGGAGAGGGGAGGGGAGGAGGGAGTGGGAGGAGGAGGAGGAGGCTGTGGAAGAGAGGGAGCCGAACGACCATTTAAAGCGATAGCAATCCCTTCCCTTTCCCCAGTGCTGTGCTGCTGGGGAGCACGGCGAGGAGAGGGAGACACAGCTAGAGAGAGAGAAAGAGAGAGAGAGAAACAGCAAGCAGGAGCGCAGTGCGCCCTAGTCTGGGTGGCAACACGGGACACCCCCGTCGTCTCTTCAGTCCCCCAGACAGCCCCCCTGCTTTGCATGAAGGAGACCCCGGGGGCCCCAGCTGGCCAGAGCAGGGCACCTGGGCATCGCCACACTCGCCACCGCCGCCGGGGCCGGGGCCGGGGCCGCCTCCGCCACCGCCACCACCACCGCAGCAGCAGACTCAGCAGCAGCGGCGGCCCCAACCGCTCCAACACCATGCTCCAGCTGGGGAGACTGTTCCATCTCCTGACTTTGATGAAGTTGCCCTGTTGTTTGCTGGAGGTGCTCCTGGCCGCTGCCGCCGCGGCGCAAGGCCAAGAGATGTATGCTCCGCACTCCATCCGACTCGAGGGGGACATCACTTTAGGGGGGCTCTTCCCTGTGCATGCCAAAGGTCCCACCGGCGTGCCATGCGGGGACATCAAGAAGGAGAACGGGATCCACAGGCTGGAGGCGATGCTCTACGCCCTGGACCAGATCAACAGCGATCCGGAGCTGTTACCCAATGTCACGCTGGGCGCGCGGATCCTGGACACTTGTTCCAGGGACACTTACGCGCTGGAGCAGTCGCTCACTTTCGTCCAGGCGCTCATACAGAAGGACACTTCCGATGTGCGCTGCACAAACGGCGAACCGCCAGTCTTCGTGAAGCCGGAGAAAGTAGTGGGAGTGATCGGTGCTTCCGGGAGTTCCGTGTCCATCATGGTAGCTAACATCTTAAGGCTGTTTCAGGTAGGGTACCCAGCAGTAGTGTGGAAAAGATTCGGGTCGGTCTCCGCGCCTCCCGTCGTAAACCCGGCCCTGGGGATTGTGTCTGCTGCCCGGCGCTTCTCTCCCTGCTCGCTCGCGGGGACTCCGCGGGGGATGGGATCTCAACTCACTTAATTCTCCTTTGAGTGCCTGAACGGGTTCCTCCCCAGGAGAGGAATCCTTCTAGTCTCTCTCTTTCTTCTTTCCTGTCTCCCTTCTCTCTGATGCTCCCATATATATGTATATACATATTTTTTTCTCTCTCTCCTCCATCATCTTTAGATTTACTTCCCCATTTACAAGAAGCAATCGGGAGGGGGGGGGAGGAGGAGTCCTGATTTAAATAGGTTTGCATTCGAGTGAAATATTATCGGCTCGCGTGTCTGTCAGGGTGCTGGGGGTTCCTCCTGAGCTGGTGCCACACAGGGAATAAATATTAAAGATGAAACGAGGATGCCAACTGTTCCTTTTTCGGTGCCCCCCCCCACACACCCATTTCCACAGACCCTCAGCCCAGGTTCCTTCCAGGGTTGCTTCCGCGGGGAGATTCGGGGACGGTTGGGACGACACTTCTCTTAAACCCTGGACCGCTCTGAAATCCCTCAGCTGAGTCGTTCTTAAACATCAGGAGGAGATTCCCGAGTATTGTCTTAGTAGGAGGTCGAATGTTTTGAAGCCTCTCTTTCTCAGGGGCTAGGATGAACCAGAACCCGGCGAGGAAGGAGAGGGATAGAGGGCAAGGCAAATGAAGAGAGGAAAAGGGACCCCCAATTGCCACCTCCGCTATGTCATACCCTTGGTGAGCTAGCCGCAAACAACTTCTTCTTCCTAGATTGGATTTAGAGCCCTAGTCACTTTTCAGACGTTCCATCCTTTGTACTTTGTTCTATCCAGCCCTGAAATGAGTTCCTGTTTAATTGCAAATAGTATTTCTTAAAAATTATACACTAAGAGCTTGCTTCTCCTCGTTTTCCTGTACATCGTTCTATAGCGGAGGAAAAGTCTTGCAAACACACCTTCTCCCTCATTCCGGGCGCTAAGTCCCACTCCCTGCAGCCCGGACACCTTAAGTGAAATTCACCGAGGTAGCAACTGATAGAGGCACGTAGTGAGCTACTGAAGTATTCGTTGTGCAGAGATGGCTCTGCCTTGCTCACATCGGGTTTCTGTCTCCGAGTTCAAGAACCCGATTGATAAAATGAAATGAAAGCCAGTTTTCTGAGAGGTTGGAGAGATAGGGGCAGAGGTGTGTAGGTTATACTGCAGTGTTCATTTCTACCTGCCTGCCCCTCTCCCCCCGCAACACACTCATACCCTGTTTTCTTTGACTAAGTATGTTAGCCCACCAGCCTGCTGTATGAGACTTAAGACAGAACCATTAAGAACAATCTCTCTCTCTCCCTCTCCCTCTCCTCTCCCTCTCCTTCCTTACTTCCTCCCTCCCTCCCTCCCTCTCTCTCTCTCTCTCTCTCTCTCTCTCTCTCTCAACTTTTCCAATAAATTGCATTCTCCCTGTCTTGCAGTCAATCCCACCACTCCTGTCATGATGAAGGCAAAACACAGGTGCTCATCCTTTTCCTCACACAGTTCCCAAAGGCAATGTCTTCAGGAAGTCCATCTTTCCTGCCTAGATATCTTTAAGGGGGCTCTATCTGATGAGGAGCAGCTTGTCAAGACACCACCTCAAGACTTAAGTTCCGTGTTTACACCCAGGAGATTGGCAGTCCAGAGCCACAGCTTGTGCCTGGATGAAACCCTGGCCCAGCTATCCACCCCAGATCTGGCTAGCCCCTTGTTCTGTTGCCTCATGTTTAACTGTGCCACCTTGGAAAAGCTGATTCTTTCTAATGGGAGGTGGTTTAGGCTCTGGGAATGTGGATTCCACCACTCTGCTAACAGCTTAAAGGAAGGACCAGGGAAATAGGGGAGTTCTCCAGGAGAGGACTGAACCAGAATGTTATAAGACTTGAGGGCAATTTAGAGAAAGGAATGGGGAAGAACAGGAAACCTTTTGTGGAATGGCTCTTCTTCTCTTTCTGGGATTCCTAGATGGACAGAGAGGGAAGAGGAAAGAGAGGAGAGGAGAGGAGAGGAGAGAAAGACAGAGAGAGAGAGAGAGAGAGAGAGAGAGAGAGAGCAAGCTTTGGTTCACTTTGTTTTTGGAAAGGTGGGGGAAGAGTTCATTTTCCCCTTTAAACCACTGTGGATAATGCTGCAGAGTGGACCTGTACGTGTGAATAGAATAAAATGTGAAAGCAAAGGAGAGGATCTGACTGTCTGAAGGTATATGTTGTTGCCTCACTACATCCAGAGGGCTCATTTCTCTTCTGTTTTGTCAACTGAAAGGGAGTCCTCAAGAAACAGCCTTTCTCAGTGATTTGCCCCAACCACCACTCCTGAACACACACACACACACACACACACACACACACACACACACACACACACACACACACACACACACACACACACACACACACTCTCCTGGCCTCAGAAGAAATGGAAACAAATACCAGTGGCAATGATGTGGGTGGAGACAAAAAAGATATAGTAGTAAACACTGTAATTTTTCTCTAATTTGCAAATTGCAGCTATTCACACTGGATTGAACAGCTGAGGCTTTTTGTGGGAGAAAGAGCCCCTGTTTTCACCTGCATGTAGAGAGAGGGGGAGCTGGCTGGAGGTAGAAGGAATGCGACAACTTGTAGCTTGGATCTCTATGGTACAAGCTGGATTTAACTATTCACGTGCGTGTCTTTTTTGTTAACCATCGTCCAGCTTCCTTTTAAGCAACAACAAAAAGTTATCGAAAAGGATAAATTCAGGTCACATTTTGCACTTTAAAATGGACCATTCCTGGCCAAGTCCTCTGCTCTTCTGGGGTTTCTCAGGCTCTGTGGGCAAAATGAGCAGAGAAGAGGGAGAATGCAGAAAGACAGTGGTAAACAGACTCATCTTTCAAAGGCACAATTAGAAGGAGAGAGAAAGGATGGCAGGCAGTACCTTCTCTGGGGCTCAGGGGTTTGTCTCAATTAAGATTGTTCTACATTAAGAAACCTCCAGGAGGAATTATCTTCTGGGATCCCCAAATCACTTAGTTTCTTTTTGTGGGTTCATTGTAGGGATTCTTTTCAACTTGTGTGCCACTTCTTAGGATTTGAATTTGTAGTGAGATGTTTTCTATTTGGGAAGGGCAGACAGTGACCATCCTTAGGATTTCTGATGTGGGGTAGGATATAAAATTCTAGGAAGGGTAATGAGATAATAACAGAGATAACAGTTAATGCTATACCCTCTCCCAAGACTGATATGATGTTCCTTCTGATACATCAGGACCGACAGAACTTGTGACTTCCCTGGCCAGAGCCACTGTTCAGATGTGGATAATTACCATTTCTCTATTTTGCCTGCTGGTGTCAGACCCTAGATTTGAACTGAACCAGTCATCTGTCTCCACCACACAGATGCAGAACTAGCTTGAAAATGACATGTCTACAGCAGGGAATCACATCCAGTGAGCCTTTTAATCCTAAGAACTTGAGGATAATGAAATTAACGTGAGGCTACAGGGCCATGCCAACAAGAATACAGTCATTGCATCTTTAGTCGATCATTGCCATCCAGCCTACTGCAATGTCTTTTCAGCATTTTACAAAGCATCAGGGAGAAATCTGGGAGAGATTTATTTACAAATTCAAAATGAAAGAGGCAACAGCTTTGGTCAAATAATGCATTGCTAATGCCAAATAAGATTAAAAGTAAATTAATATTGACTATGAATAGCATGTGTGTGTGCTTTCTTTTTTTTTAAATAGACCATTACGTGGATATGGCTTAGAAATTGAGAGGTTATATAATATGGTAACCAATAGATACATAACCCATGACCATTGTTTTATGTGGTACAAGTAAGATCTAATTGTAGTATGGAGTAATGGGAACATTTTTATTCAAAGATTCTTTCTCTTTTATTGTATTGAAAGAAAACATTCTGAGAGTGCAAATTATCCTTGCTTTAGCCCATGTCAGAATGTACCAGTATTTCATAAGGAGCAACATGTCCTAAGCCATGATCATGGAAATGAATGGTACTCACTTTCATTATTTACTAAAATCAACTACATGGGAAAAGTGGCCAACTGAGCCGTGTTAGCAATACCTTATTGGAAATTCAAGCACAAGGCTTTGGAACCATAAACGGACCATGTTTGTAAATCGACCAAAGTTTCTCAATTATCCACTGCAGCTGGAAGGCAATCACTGCCTTTGGGGGAATATTTTATATATAAGTAGCTTTTCTTTTACTTCCTTTGCTTTCACTAAATTGTGTGTAATTGGATAAAGCCAGACACCTGGGGCTGTTATGGAATAGCTATCTAGGAAAAAGAGAAAGTGCATAAAGTTCAACTCTACTCATCTTTAAGTTTCATAAATATGGGTGTTAATGCCATTTGGGATATTCTCCAAAGCCATCTCTGGCTCAACAGTTACTGTGTTTCAGGAAATTTACAAGCAGATGGTGAGTGGGATTTTTTTAAAGGGGCATTTTTAAAGAAGAGCAGAAAAGGAAGGGATCAATCACTAAGAAACATAACTCAAGGTACTGTGTTCATTTGTACATTTATACAGGTACCTGTGGGGATCATTTGCTTTGAGGTTCAATTTACACACAGAAAGTCTTGTATAAAACACTAGGCAACTTCAAAGGCTCTAGCTAATCAAGTGTTTATTTCAAATGTATCCTTCTCAATACTTTAGGGCAGTATGATATATACTGGAACTGTGAATTAGGAATATAGAGGGGAAAATGTGTTCTAGATGTAGAGCTTTCACTAACAGACTGAGTGGCCTTGAGCAAGTCATTTCATTTCTGTTCAATCCAATTCCATCAGGTATAAAATATAGTGGTTGGATTAGTCAGTTTCTTAATTATCTTTCTAGCTCAAAATTTCTACAATAAGTATGAGAGGAAACATGAATAGCAGACATAAAACTGGCTTTGTAGGCTTAAGACCTGGGTACAAGTTGTAACTGGGACACATGTCTCACTAAGTGATCATAGTCAAGTCCCTCAACCCTTCAGTGCTCCAGGCAGTTCTCAAAGACTGCTGATTATTGTTTTAAGAACAACTTTGAGTGAATAAGTCACATTGACTATTACAAATATCCAAATTAATTATAAAGAACATATAAAGGAAGATACTCTCTGTATCAAAAGAAAGTACTGATAAGTAGATGTATGTATATAATGGTTTTACATAAACATACTGTTAAGCCAAGCATGAGCAGCTTTCCAGAGGACTACTACTGTGAAAAGCTTCAAGCTTCTGATTACATAGTATAGTGAACTCTCTATTTATTCAGTAGTAAGTTAAAGCAAAATATTCACAGAAATCAAAGTCCAGAATTCACGTTATAGCATAACTAGTTATCACTAAAGTGGCCACATAGTTTTCACCAAAATAGACATACAGTTCTAAACAAAGTACAATCATTTAATAAGTCCTTAACTCAATCATCCTTAAGTAGCAAGCCTCCCTAAGGGACACCAAGTACAAAGGTCAAAGTTCTCCACCCCTAAATCAGATTGTCTTAATCTCTCAGTCAAAAAGTCTTCCTTCTTAATTGGAGATAAGTTTCCAATAAGCCTTAATTTAATCATCCTGTAGAGGTACAGGATATAGAGTACAAAGTCCTCCCATCCTTGGCCACAGTAAATCATGATCTTCTCAGTTTGCATTAAATACCCAAGGAGAGGTCTTTATATCTTGACTTGAGGCTGGTTCTCAGATTCTATGGTTCCTCTTCCATGGGTCTAGCTCCTATCTGAATCCACCCAACTGTCATGTGGGTCCAAAGGCAGGTAGCTCCCAACACCACCTCCAGCTCCTTGTCCAGTTCCTGTCCCATATTGAAGCTCATAGTGTCCAGTCCACCTCAAGTCCTTCACAGTTTCTGTTCTTGGGAAGACAAAGTTAACGAAGCCACAATAACATTCCTACACATTACCAGCACCATCATCAATTCACTATCTGCCTGTGAAATCAACACAGACCCACCAACAAGGTCTGAGAAATCAACACAAATCATCTGTATAGTAATCAACAAAGACCCACATACAAGGTCAAGCGGTCAACACAAATCATCAGTAAAGTCCCAGGACCTTCAAAACTCTCCTCCAGGACTTCTGTCAACAGATAACCAGAAAATCCTCCTTCAGGGCTTCCAGTAAGGTCCCAGGGCTTCTGTAGAAAGTATCACAAACAAACATCAACCCAGACAGAACAGAGAAACATAGAGTGCTGGGATACCACATGTTTTCTCCTTCTTGACTCTGCTACCACAAAAGTTCTCTTCTCAATTCTTCTCAGTTCTGCTCTCTCCAGCCTGGGCCTCTCCTTATATATGGTCATTAGATTCTCCCCTTCCTGTTGCATTAGCAACAGGAGTTCACAAGTTCTAGGGTTCACAAGTTTTGGGGTTCACAAGTTCTGCTCCTCAACAAAGACTTGATGTAATCATGGACAAAAACTGAAACAAGGTGTCAATTAAACATCTGAAACAAGGTGTTAACTACTTCTTTGCTTGCCATTGCATGTGCACCTGCCACATCCACACTTGTGCATGCACACATACACACACACACACACATTTATGCTTAATGGTAGTCATTTCTAGGGTCAGGGGTGGGGAGAATGGGAAAAATGGGGGGGAGAAGTTATATGATAAACTTTATTTTATACTTGAAAGGAATAGCAAGTAGTACATAGTTGATTTCCAGTTTCATATACAATCATTTTTTAAAATTCTACCATGTTATGCAAGTGCTGGTTTTATTTTTTAAGTTCAAAATAAATAAATATTTTTAAAAGACTACTGCTTGCAGAGAAGTTGCTAATATATATTTACAGAATGATTTTCTTTATAATTGACATATGAAATCTGGGGCCTGGACCAAAATTGTGTGTGTGTGTATATTATATCTAGATCAGAAGTCCTTAACCTGGGAGTTTGTGAGCTTTAAAATATGTGCGTAAGTGTATATGTGTGTTTATATGTACATAGATGGATATGTATGGGTATACATATATATATATGTGATAGGCTTATTTTGGTATAATTGATTTCCCAATTATATTATTTATTAGATTATTTATTTTTATGTAATTAAATATATAACTTTTAAAAAGGCTTCGCTATCTGTGGGTAGAGGTCCATAAAACACACACACAGACACACACACATACACACACACTAAGAAGCTTGGAGAAAGATAGCTGCCCTGTAGTTAATCATGGTAAATATGAGTATCAGAACACTAAAAGACTCCTAGAATGTTGATGGGCCTTCCCTAACTTCCACATTTCTTTTCTCAGTAAGCCATAGAGAATATGGCCAGTAGTCCATAAAGCAGAGATTTATTAAACATCACCTCCATGGTAGCTTAGATCAAAATCTCAGCCTTTATAGCATTGACACTTTTGTAGGGAAAAAAAACACAATCACAAGACACAATATCACATGACTCCAATATATGAAAGATGCCAAACAAAGTGTTGTGAGATATCCAAGGAAAAAGATGGGAGGGAAGGGGCAGAACAGGGAAGGCTTCATGGAGGAGGTGGTATTTAAATTGGGATTTAAAAGAAAGGTAAGATTTCAACAGGCAAAAGTTATTCCTGGTATGGCTGTTACTATTCAGTCATTTCAGTTCTGTCCAACTTTTCATGACTCCATTTTGGGGTTTTCTTCATGAAGAATTATATTGGAGTGATTTGCTATTTCTCTTTCCAGCTCATTTTATGGAGAGGAATTGAGGCAAACAGGTTTAAATTACTTGCCCAAAGTCACACAGGTAGTAAATGACAGGTCCAGTTTGAAGTCAGGTCTTCCAGACTCTGGGTCTAGTGCTATAGCTACTGTGCCACCCATGGTACAAATTTAAAAAAAAGAAAGGCAATTATAGCATATTAGAACTACAAGGAACTTTTGAGATCACCCAAGCACCTTCATTTTGTGGAGGAGAAACCCAGGGTTGAAAGGTATAAGTAAAGGCATTTGCCCAAGGTCACCTGGCTCCCAAGTAGAAAAGCCACAGGTCTCTGATGCTAGCCCATGTCATCTGCTTCCCAATCTAGTGTTCTTTTTGAGGTATTGGCATTATTACTGGGGAGCATGTGTGTGTGTGTGTGTGTGTGTGTGTGTGTGTGTGTGCAAAAGTCACAACTTTATCTAAGTCCCTACAGTACCACTATTTAGTAATCAAATACATCTTTTGGCAATATCTATTGAGCTAAGTGACTTTCAGCAGTTTGAGAAAGTAAGTAGTACTTCGTGGCTCCACAAAAGTCTAAGAACTGTAATGTTCAAAGGAATGTTGTCTTCACTCCCATGTGAAAACAGTGATTTTTATCTCAGGGCAATAAATATTCCTCCAAACAGACTTTTCACTCTAATGGCTACTCTTATCTTGATCAATTTCAATTCTTACAGATCTTAATGGTGATTCCTAAGTTTTATTTCATTCATTCCACTTTTCCCATAGCCTTAAATCATTAAATCTGTCATTTAGATGGATATGAAAAATGCAAAGAATATAACAACACAATTGGCAAAAGTCAGATTGATGCAGGCCTGGAAGTATTTTCTGAGAGATGCAACATTAGCGTTTATGTGGGCAGTGGGATGGGAGAGTTTCCAGTTTAATGGATTATTTCACTTGCTATTAAATATTACCACTTAATAGTTTTATAATTGGTCATTTATAGGATTTCCCAGCTTTCAGCAATGCATTTCTCCTTTCTTCATCTACACCCTTCTGTTCATCAGAGAAGGTCATAAATTAGTTTTTGAACAGTATCTAGCAGGTTATTTATTATTATTGTGTTTTGTTTAAAATATTCCATTTGTGAATGTAACAATTAAGCATATTTGCTTTAGTCTTAGAAAAAATGTCATAAATGTTTTAGCATGAGGAAATAGGCAGTCAAGTTTCCAAGGAAAAATAATGTGCAACTGATTGGATTAGGCAGTATGGTACAATAGAAGGCCCATTGGATTTGGAGCCATAGAACCTTAATTCCGTTCCTGCCCCTGCCCTTTTACTACCCATGTAACCTTGGACAAGCCATTCAGTAAAATCATGCATTGATTGAAGGACTTGTGTGGTGCCTCTCAGCTCAAAATCTGTATATACTCCCTGGAAAGAAAGGTTTCAAAGTAGAGTGGATAGAGTGATAAACCTGGAGCTAGGAAGATCTTCTTTTCACATGCCACTTTTAATACTTCACTTCTTTTTCTGGGAAGCCCAAGCAACTTCTGAAGATTTATCTTCTAAATCAGAGATCAGTGGATTTTTTCATAAGTTTGTTCTGGGACTCAGTTTCCAAGATACAATGATACCAGAAGTGTGAGATAAAGGTCTCAATTTCAAGATTTTCTCTTTGGTTTTACCTTGTACCCCTCACATATCTGGTAGCTAAGAGGAATTAATTTAATTATTACAGTTTGCTTTGGGGGATATAATTTAACCTTGTAGGCCTATGATAATAGAATCACGGTAATGGCTTCTCTTTTATTTTGAGAAAGTGCTGTATGCCATGCAGGAAAATACATCTTTGTGTGTGTGTTGTGTGTGTATACATGTTTAAACATACTGACATAAGAAGAAGGTAGTTCAGAAAAGTACCTATGTAGCTAGCTAGTTTTCTATTTAGGAGGAAAAAAAAGGAATTTTTTGATCTTATAATGTAGAGTGTGCCACTAACTTCAAATAAATTCTGCCAGATGATCATTCAGTTTTATACTGAAATTGTCAGCATAGACACTGCCAGAGATTTGATCTTCAGTTCTAGCTTTGTGCTACTTGGGTGACCTAGACATAGAGAGAGGCTTAGATGTCAACAGTACCTTGGGAGTTCACAGATACGGTTTTCTGGATCACAGAAGTCTTTGGGATTTGTCCAAGATCCTGTCCCATTTTCCTCTGGGTGCCAGAAATTGGACCAAGTATGTACTTGTACTAAAAATACTTGACCATGTGGTCTTTACACATCTAGAATTTCTTCTTAGCACTGTAATTATGTAAGCTATATTTTCATTGCAATTATAGTAAATTTCATATCAACAAGCATCCATTTCTAGTGTTCTAGGGATAGCAGCATGAAGTAGAGTTTATGAAAATATAGCAGTTGAAGAACACAACAGAAGGTAATTGTGTAACTACTTATCCAGTATAATTAAATTTGGTAGAGTTGGTACAATAAAATTGAGAGGAAAATAATTGTTTTTTAAAAAAATACCACGGCCTCTATTCTCCCATTTTTATATCAAAAGAACACCAATGATGTATCTTCTTAGACACAAATGGGAAAAGTATGCCAAAATGGGAGTCTGCTGGAAAGAGACAGAACAAAGGAAAGGGATATTAGGTATTCCTCTCTATAACTACCAAGTGAGAAAAATCAGTGTGGCATTCTATGTTATAAGCCAAGGACTTAATTTTGAAAGAAATCAGATTTGCCCACCCAAAACACAGTTCCGTAGCTCTCTCATGCCCCTGCCCAGTAGCAAGGGCTGGTAGAAAAGCATTTTTCTTCTAGTATCCCCTAATCATTCTTTGAAGCGGGACAAAAAGATATTGTTGGGGGTTGAACCAAGGTATGACTAGAGAATCTGAGAAGAGAGACGGGTTAGATATGGAAGGGAGAGAGATTATCCTTGTTTCAGTAAACCTGGGGACACTGAAGCATCTCTCCTAGCCTTGAAAGGAAAGCTGGTTGAGTTGTTGGCAGATTATTTTTTTCTTCTATTTACTCATAATATTTCTTTTTGGTTGACTGTTGTCATTGTTTTTTTTTCTTTTGCCTCTTTGTTTTGTTGAGTTTTAGTTGGTAGCTGTCCCTCCTGAAATTGTCAGAGGGCAAGAGGTATGAGTTTGAAACTCTACTAGATTGAGAAAACTCTATTCACAGCAATAATTTGTTTGCAGGGAAAACAGACCTGTAATTTCATTGATGTATAGAATTCCCAATGATGAAAGTCAATTTGACCAATGCAGATTGGAACTTCTATGCAACTTATAGCATTATGATTATTTTCTGTGTTAGCACCAAGAGATTAAATGCTATTTCATTGTAAAAGTAAATGTTAAACCTGTTCTATCTCTAATAACTCTCCCAAGCTTCACACAATGTAGCATATTGGCACTTTATTCCAAAGCTAACTTTTTGGAGTTATATTCTTGTGTCATGATTAGGGTAGTGGAGAACAATCATTAATATTTTTGTACTCTTTTAAATTTTGCATATATGTGTGTTTACGTATGTGTATATGTGTATACACATACATATATGTGTGTATATGTATATGTGTATATATATGTAAACACACATATACATTTGATTTGATTCATACGACAACTCTGTGAAATAGGTGCCATTATTATCACCTCTTTTTATACATGAGAAAATAAAGAGTAATGAGGGCAAATGACTTAATGATTTGTCCAGAGAAAAATAGTTATTAACCTGAAACAATATTTGAACCCAAATTTTCTTCTCTTCAAGTCCAGCATTCTATCCACTATGCCAGAATGTCTTATAGTAAAGGAATAAATACATTAAATTTTTAGACCTATTGCAGCCATAAAATTCCTTTCAAAAGAACCTGAAAAAATATTTACAAGCATTTTTGCGTTTATGAAAGTCATTCATATTTTATTGTTGTCATTTTATTTCCTTGGGAATCTGGATATATACATGTAGTATGCATATATGTACACACATGCAGATGAATACATCACATATATGCATGTATGCTAGTATGCATTGTATGCATACATACATACATACACACATCTTCTTCCTCTCCCTAACCTGCAACTGGCATGTAGGAAGAGAGGCAGGTATAGTGGAAAGAGACCTAGACTTTGGTAAAGATATTTACACTCTCTGGGCCTCTGTGTCATCATGTGTAAAATGAAGGAATTAGCTGTCCCATTGAAGTGTTACACTGGAGGATGCCAACAGAACATGCACAAAGGCTTTTTCTTCAGAAATGGTCTGAATGCTATTCTTATCTCTCACTTCTGAGCGTTATCCTTAATACTTGGATATATTGGGTACTTTTACCCATCACATGGTATATCTAGGGGCAGGGGCAGAGGAAGAGGATTGGAACTAAGAGTGCCTTCCTAATTCCTCTTAAAAAAAAGAAAAAGGCAGAGAATGTGAGTACACAAATATCTTTATAAAATACACACATGCACTCAGGGACCTTAACAATTTCTAGCTTGATGTTAATGAATGGGATTGTTTAGACTAGAAAAGTGGGCATGATTATGGACTTACTCTGAGGTCTTTATGAACTTTTGACTATATGAATCAACTATTCCCTCATCTCAAGATATCCTTCCTGTCCAAATAAATTTAGGCTTATTGTCTGAAAAGAAAAGCAGCTGGGTCGTCCTGGCCTAAGGATTCTAAGCAAGGGACAATCCTTTTGGGTGTAGATTGTCATAGTGCCACACTAGAAAGTTCATGGATTTTAGAAACCTGATGTTAGGAAATCCTTCCTACTGCTAGATAGACAGACTGAAAATAATCCACAACCTCTTAGTTTGCCTAAATGTTTCCCTTAAAATAAATATGGGGAAATACCTTTGGAAAAAGTAAATGTCCTGACAAATGGTACAATTATATAATTCTCTAGGGAGCAACTCTTTGTATCTTTAGGGAGGTGGAGAATGAGGACATACATATCTAAATTTAGTTGCTCAGAGCTGACCAGTCTGGTATATTTGGGGAAATTTTGTCAGGCTTTAGAAGATTCTGGATGGAAGAGATTTGATGTGCATTACTGAGTTGTGTAAAACTCCTAGAAACCAAAAGTAAGGCAGATTAAACTGTATAAACTAAGACAAAAAAAAAATCACCAACATATGGTGCTGTAAGGTTTGCAAACCACTTTACATGAAATTTCTTATTTGATTGGATTATCACACTATCCCTGTGCTGTAGGTGGTACTATTATTAAACTCATCTGTAAGATAAGAAACTGAAGCTGAGATCAATAAAATGACTTCTTCAGGGTCATACAGCTAGTAAGGGCCTGAGGGAAGATTGGAACTCAGGTTTTCCAACACGATTCACTGTACCACCAGTACAATGGCTAAAAGTAAGAACTGCTAGACTTTATTTTCTTATTCCCATTGTTTGCCTTATTTTATTGTGATTTCCTGCTTTTATTTTATTTTTATTTTATTTTTTTATTTTCCTGATAAAGACTCCCAGAACCATTGTATTTAGGGTCCATGCTCAACCTTACTCTCTTCCAGGCATTGTGCTAAGAGCTAAGAAAACAAATACGAGCAAAAAGACATTGCCTTTGAGGAGCTTACATTCTTATAGAGGAAGGTAACACATAAAAGGGAAGCTAGAAAGTGAAGGGGAAAGGCAAGAGAGGGGAGACGAAGGTACCAGGTGCAGTAGAGTGGCAAGATCCAAAAAGTAAAGAGTGCAGCCTGGAAAGGAATGAAGACAAGGCAGGACTAGGCATCCTCCTGAAAATGGAGGTTCTGGGAGGAATCAGACAATCAGAGGGAAAGGCCACAAGGGTGGAGATATTTCTAATGTAAGAAGTCCAGGGAGGTTTCTGGGACATTTTAGACAAAGTCTGGGGGGAAGTCAGGAGTTAAGCCTGGAGAGGAATGAATGTTGGTATGTGCTGTTGCCCACATAGGTAGGTTACATGTGCCCACGTGGACATATCTAGATGTGGCTCACAGGGAGGTATGAATAATTATCTTTAGTCTTCTCCATGCACCTATCTCCTAGGAATACTGAAGGTATTAGAACCACAAGCGTGGCCAATCTGTTCTCTCCAGAAAGGGAGGTACCAAAGTAAAATTGTATCTAACTTCCCCTTTAAATATTGTTTATTTAAATTTCCAAGTTTCAAGCTGTGCTCCTGATCACTATCCTGAAAAGGGTAAGGAGTGCCCCAGACTTCGCATCCAAGACTTGATTTCCTCCCCACCAAATGCTAATAATGGAAAGACCACAAACAGTAAATAACAGTAAACCTATTTGTCCAATCTAATAGCAAACAGAAATCAGAGGTATTATACAGATGTGAATATACTAAACAAAATACAGAATGAAAGAACTCTCCCATTTGGGAATGTGATATCTTAATTCAACAGAGAGCTGAGGAGGTCTGTATTGTAGCAAATTGAGGCTGGGGATATAATCAAGGTAGCAGCTCCTCAATATAGAGACTTTTCCCCAGAGTCTTTTTCTTGCTTTTTAAAAGGAGAAGGCAAGGCCATTGGGGTTAAGTGACTTGCCCAATGTCACACAGCTACTAAATGTTAAGTGTCTGAGGCTGGATTTGATTTCAAGTCCTCCTGACTCCAGGGCCAGTGCTCTATTCACTGAGGCACCTAGCTGCCCCTCCCCAGAGTCTTTATCTCCTTTCTGAGAACACTGATGAAGAGAATCTGGAACAATATTGCTTTTCTCTTGAAGCAAGAAGTCATGAAAGCAGGATCTTTCTTCTCCCAAGATCTCATTAGCTCAACCCTCCTCTCACCAACTCAACCCCTTGATGAACCATTGAGAATTCTACCAATGAAGAGACTCTTATGCAAATGGACTTATGCAAATACACATTTGGTTTTACATTATTTACAACTTCTAATCTTTCTATTTGTACTCCATACATGTGGATTTATTTTCTTTCAAACTTTCCTCTTCAGTTCTTGTTCTTGGTCCATTCCTCTCACTCTGAAATTATATATTTCTCTCCATCAGACTATGATTTCCCCATACTTGGTTAAAAGTTTACTTAACAAATAAATACAGACATAGATAGCTATGGACTAATATAAATGAGAAGTCATATACGCCAATGTTAGTAAAGAAATAGGATCACAGATTATCATAGTTGGAGTGAATCTAAGAGTTCTCGTTCAACACGCTCATTTCACTGATAGACAACTGAAGACTTAGAAAGGATCAGAGATTTGACTAAGTCTATAAACTAAGTTTGTCTTTATGGAACATGAACTGATGTCTTTCATTTCTACTTTGCATAGTCTAGATCAGGAGTGGGGAATCTGAGGACTTGAGTCCACATGTGGCCCTCTAGGTCCTCAAGTGCAGTCTTTTGACTGAATTCAAATGGTCTATATCGTGTCTTGAATAAAGATGGTAATTTTAGACCTAGGCACTCTCAGAATTTCTTTCTACTAAAGTTAGTACCCAGGTACCCATTCAGTGAAAATAGTGCAGGAAATATACTGATGTTTCTAATACTGTTAAAAGGGAATGTAGTATCTTCATTCAATCCACTTGTCCTGAGTAACATGTAACTATCTGATGATGAATTTCTAGAAACACATAAAGTGAGATTGTTATGTAAAGAGGCCATATTTCTCTTACATATGAACTTTGAGACCCATTTCTAATTCATGGAGCCAGTGGAAGGAAAATTATAAAGCAATTACTAAACTCATCCTGACAATGTTTACATATTTGGTAATCAAGAAGTAAAATATTGGTTGAGGTTAAGTCCTCTGCCTTCTGTGCAAGAGGGGAGATGAAAGATCTTGTCGCTTTTATTTTTTCAAAGGATCTTCAAAGATTTTAATATATAACTGGGAGACATCTTGCTGGAAAAGAATGGATAAATGAACAAAGGAAGGAGTGAATCAATGACTGAATGAAAAATCATTTAGTAATACTTAACTCTGTTCCATTCATTGGGGTAAGCACTGGGAACACAAAAAACAAGCAATGATCATCCCCTCAAGAAGCTTACTTTCTAATAGAGGAAGACAGTACATTAAAAAAGAGGTAGAGTTGAAGGACGATGGAAGCAGGGGGAGTAAAGAGAAAGGGAGGAAATCCAAAGTATACCTTCAATGTCATAGTTTGGAAAAGGTTGGGATATAGTCTGTTGACCTGGTTCCAGACAAAAGAATGTGAAATCAAGCTTGGAAGAGCCTGAGTTCCCAGAAGTGACAATAGAGACTAGTAGTTGTTCCTAGCTTTTTGAATGTCTTGAACCCCATTAGTAGCCTGTAGAAGTCTGACTCCTTTTCAGAAATTATATATATATATATATATATATATATATATATATATATATATATATATATATAAGTGTGTGTGTGTGTGTATATATACATATATATGTGCACATATGTGTGTGTGAGTGCACACATGCATGTGAGCACAAATAGAGCATTACAAAGGAATCCACTGTACTAAAATAAGTTACAACTAGGAAAACATTTTTTAAAAATACAAGTTTATAAACACCAGAACCTCTACTTCAAGATGTCATTGTGATCTACCTAATTAATTTTTTTTATATCAAGAAGCAATAAGTTTAGTGGGAACTCACATTCTTTACATCTTTGACTGAGTTGTGAAATGGTTAATGATTTTTTTGTACTATCACTTGAGAAAGTTCCCTCCCAAGAGCCTCACAAAAGATGCCTTCTATTAATGTATAGACAATTTTGATAAATTATTTTCATAGGTGGGAAAATAGACATTTAGGTCAATAGATTCTTATGTTCTCTTGTTTGTTTTATTTCGGTATTAATGAGGTTCTAGGTATTTCCTTGCTGGTGTTGGTAATGTCTCCTACTTCAGATGTCCTATATATTGATCTCTCATTATCCTCATAATTATATTCCATCTCGCATTAATCTCCTATATTTCCATGTCAAATTGGGAGTGACAGACCCAATCAATCAAGTCACCCACACCTTCACCCCACTTCAATCAACCATAGAGCCTGATACATTTGTCAGCTGAGAACACATCTTGAGCAAATCTACCAACTGAAGCTAAGAATCAGAGGAGTGAAGAAAGCCTGGGCATTCCCATTAAATCAATAAAGCAAAAACATGTAATTGGTTGGGACGGAAATATTGCTTGGATTAGTTGAGGTGCTTGGCCACACTCTATTTGGTTTATATGAAACTACCAAGATAGTGTGGAATTGATGATTTGGGATCATGGCAGTTTGATTGGGAACCTTCTAGCAAAAGTTCTAGAGAAGGAATTACTGGAGGAGAGGGCAGGTGTGGTTATTGGTCTCTATCTCTTCCCACTCTTTGGCTAGAGAAGAACCTTGTGCACTTTGAAGAGTGCTAGGATTTTGGATTCACCATAGAGGTCTTAGTCCTAGAAGCATCTCCCGAACAGCTAATGCAGTGTCTGAACCAAGAACCAAGGACAAACTAAACACGATGAAGAATGACAACCATAAGGTTGTATAAGGAACCTACTAGAAAGGTGAAACATGTCTAAGGGGAAGTATTTGCTTTTTTCTGCTTGATTAACTTTGATTTTGCAGCCAGAAAAAAGATAAAAGAAGTAAGCAGTGGTATACTGGTAAATATTTAACAACCTACTATTTGAAAAAATATACCTATGATACTTTTAAGTTTTAACTTGAATTATAAACATTTTCTCCATCACTTTCTTAAGTCTTGACTATTAACAAAACAGTAAATCAAGCCCTGATTTGCTGATTTCTAGGATTTAAATAATTGCACTATCAGCTCTAAAGAGCCAAGAGTTGGGTCAGCATACCTCTTCCAGTAAGAATGTTATGAATCTCTCTCACTCTTTCTGTATATTCTCCCCTTCCCTCTCCTCTATCAAAAAACAAGCTAACAATTGTAGAATGACATTACTTAAAAGCTTGATGTTAATACTGATCTTCTCTGGGGCTAGAATTTGAGAAATTTAGGAAGATTATTTTAAGTGCTCCTAAAAATGTAGGGAAAAAAAGGTATTCCCCTTACTTTTCTGGGTTTTACATTTCCCTAAAAAAGAAAATCACGTATGACTGTAGTAGAATAAAATAGATGGTTTCCACTGGCCCATTTATTCAGGGAACAAAAGACTTCTCAAGGTAGGATGGGGACATGTCTCTTTCAGCAGATACTGCTATTACCTTTTTAGAATATTTTCTAATAGTGAGTGTCGCCACTGGGCCTTCTCCATTCACTCAGTAAGTGAAAATAAAATAAATTCTAGGTGAAAGGGTAATCAGTTGGAAAACCATATGGAAATAACATGTATCCAAGCTCAGCTAATATCTCTGTAGGCTGCAGTTCTGAATTCAACACTTATGTGATCTTTTTTTGGGGGGGTATCCACAAGGCACTGTGCTAAAGGCTGAGTATATAAAGATTAAGAACTGTAAGTCACTTGCTCTCTAGGAGCTTATGTTTCATGGGAGGCACTTGCTGGGGGCATCTCACTCTCAACAGGGAGGTAACTTACTGATTTTATATGCCAAAGGATGATTTTGTAGGACATCTCAGTAAAATAGCACATTGACCCGGAATGATTTCCATACCATCTTCACTTTCAGGAATATTTACACACATTCATTTTTGCTCCTTCCCACTGCCCACTTTCCAAAAAAGGTGACTGACTCAACACTAAATAGAATTTTATAAGTTTAGAGCCAGTAGGGACCAATGGGAGAACAGATACATTTAAGGTCAATCCATGGTGTGGTCACTGCAAACTTTCCAAAATCTAAGGGAATGAAACCAATCAATATTTTGTAAATTTATCATTTGGTTATTATTATTATTTTTACATATAAGTAGTAGTTTGAATGCAGCCAATTTTAAAACAATGAAGCTACAAAAATATGTCTATGGTTCTATATCTGTGTTTCACAAAAATAGGAAAATTATAGTTAATCTAAAGGTAACATAATTGTATTTAGCTACATTTCTTATGTCAGCCTGGTGGCACAGTGAATGGAGTACTTGGACTGAAATCAGGAACTTCCTCAGTTCAAATCTGGCCTGAGATACTTACTAACTCTGTGACTGTGGACAAGTCACTTAACACTGTTTGCCTTTGGTCCCTCAGCTGTACAAGGAGTTTGAGAAGGAAATGGCAAACCTTTCCATTATCTTTGCTAAGATGGGATCATGAAGAGCCAGACACAATTGAACAACAACATATTGTAAATTACTATTAGGACTGGGCAACCGTTTGTTCTACCACACTCTTGGTATTTCCCTAAAGACATTTATTTGATTTTCTAACATCAGTAAGGTTGTTTGCATGAGTGAAAAAGGAGGCACTTATTAAGACCTTGCCCTGTGCCAAGCACTATGCTAAGTGCTGGAGATAAAAATTTTTATAAAGGGAGAGAGATAAGCCCTGCTCTCAAAGAGCTACATATGGAAGTAGTGGACAGGGCAGGAAGGGCATGGAGAGTTAAAGGGATGTTAAATAAATCCATCAAGGGCGTAATGATAGTATGGCAGTATTGACTGCATTAGTGAACCCAGAGGAAGGGTAGAGAAAGAAGGTAGATGCCCAGTAGGCAAGATGGCAATATGGACTGAGCAGATTGTTGGATGTGATATGAAACATGGTCAGAGCTAGTTATTTTAGGCTGGTTAGATATACTGAACTAGTTAAGTTATCATTCACCAATCAAGTTAAAGCATTTAATATTTAAACTTTGAAATAACATCACTATAAGTAAGATAGCACCATATGCATACTAGCTATCATTATTATAGTTTACAAAGTCTGTTTATTTATAAGATAGCTCACAGAAACCTTGTATTGTAGGTACTATAATTATCTCCATTTTACAGATTGTGAGAATTGTAAATAATCATAGAGGTTCAGTGACTTGTCCATGGTCACATAGCTAGTATCAGAGAAGCAATTTGAATTTCGATATTTTCTGTTTCAAAATTCACTCCTACCATTATTTATACTTTTCTACCTCCAAAGACACAACTAAATATTATATTTTTTCTTTACTAAAGTATATTCAATTCAAATTTACCTACTATATTCATTTCAAATGTCCAGGGGAAAAAAAGAGTGCTACATTGAATTTAAAAGAAATTAGACACCATATAGGCGCCTGGAAATCATAATCACATAGGAAGAAACAGGCATTGAAATTTATCTTATTTATAGAAACTGATAAAATTCTGAGAATATAAGGAAGCATTTAATTTAAGAATAAACTAATCCTTCATTTTCACATTCTCATGTGACAGTCTCTAAATGTTTTCTATTAATGACTACATTCAGAATTCATTGATCCATTTCCATAAAGAAAAAGAAAAAAGAACAAAAGTCAAACTTGCCAGATTTTAATATGAAGAATAGAGGTACTTCAGGGAAGCAGAAAACTTGAGTTCTTATTATGTGACCTTGAATCCTTTCCAATACCAAGTTGCTATAATTCTAAATACTTTAAGTAAAATTTTGAGTATTGCACCCTGTGGTCCCTTCACTCAGGAACTTTGTGGATTAAAGGCAGTTTCCTCAGGCACAGCTGTAAGGAGCAGATAGAAAAAAAAATAGAGTGTGAGGTAAATACTTACCTTCTCTTTTAACTGATACTTCAAGTAACTAGAGAGAATCCTCTCATTCTAAAATAGAGATAAGATGCAAGTAAAGATAATAATGCTTTACTAATTAGCTCACAGGGTTATTGATAAAATCAGATGAAGCATCATCCATAATTGCATTAGAGCCAGAGGACATGAATTCAAATTCTGGATATTCCACTCATTGTTTGACATTATATAAATCATTGACCTTTTTCACAATGTAGATTCCTCATCTATAAAATGAGAAAAACAATCTGTAGTAATGAGCTCATAGTTGCCATGAGAATCAAATGATCTGTCAAATATACAGCACTTTTTCAATCTTAATAAAAGCTGACGTGAAGATAGTACTATACTTGCTTAAGAGTTAAAATTTCATTTAACCAGCACTAGTGATTTTGAAATGAGGGGGTTGGACAAGATAATTTCTAATATCTTGGAACTCTATGAATAATTCACACTAAATACTGATGAATTCACATTATGATATGAAAGATTGATGTTGACTCTTCTTTTGATATCAAGGAAGGATGCATGAGTATTGAGCCCTGAAATCCAGATGGATAAGCCCAGAAAGACAGAAAACAGCTTCTAGTTCACCAATTTGCTTACTGACTTCTTTGGATACTTAGACCACTCTTTGCAATCCACTACATTAAACCAAATTACGCAGTTGTTGAGAACAAACTGTTTAGCAGGGGAACCCCAGCTACTGACATTCCAGGAGGAATGTCATTTGGGCTCCAAATTTTGTCACAACTTATCTGGAGCTGAGACAGGTATCACCGTACATCTTTACTACAGCCACAATTCCTACCTTTACCTTTGGAGAGCTATCTCTGGTGGCAAGACTCAAGCTTAGGGCTGAGGTACACTCCATACAAATATCTACATGAAGAATACTTTCAGCTAAAAAGCAACTGATGAATAAATTAAAAATCAGTCCTTTACTCCATGAAAGAAATATGCAATGCTCTATTTTTTTCTAACAGACAACAGTGGATAAAATGTATAGGCAGTGCATCATACACACAACCATCTTATGACATTTTTATACTTCATGAAAAGTCTAGGCTTCACATGAGCATGAACAATTTAGCATTCCATTTGGGAAATGTTGTTAATAATTAATAACCAAAGGAACCAAGTATCTTCATTTATGCTTCTGGTTTTTCAGCTTTGTAACCAAATCAGGATATTTCATTTAGACTGAAGTGAGGAAGTATTTCCTGTTATAAAATTCAGTGCCCAAAAGATCTGAGTACAAAGAAAAAATAGTCTCTTCTCTTAAGGAATATTACACTGTGCTGAATCCCAGAGGTGTCAGACACAGGTCCTGTGGTTGCATGTAGAGATACTGCTCAGGCTGCCATGGGATGAACCAAATTAAAAAGTAATTCAGAAATATTTAACAAGATATATAAAAATATGTTAAATCATATATAACATTACATTTCTAAATCAATATGCTGCTACGGGAATGCTTATATAAAGATTAATGACCCAATTTCTATTTGAGTTTGACACCACTGCTGTATCCCACTATTGTGTACCAATTTTCTAAGGGCTGAATATGTATAGTTAGGCAAATCACCAATCCCAAGAGTAATGAAAAAGAATCTTTCACTATGTCACTTTGACATACAATAATATAAATTAAAACTGGCCTAGCACGCAGGTGGTACATCAGAAAATTCAGAAGTTGACTATAGCTCAAGAAAAGAAATTTTAAAAAATCAATTTCTCAAATGGATCTGTGATCTCATGAATGTGGATGTGTAGTAGAAACATGTAGACCCCAATTCATTTATATCTTTATCCTCTGAGATTCTTCTCCATGTCTTGAAAATTCACCACCAGAGAACCACCCAATGATATCTGATTTTCTAGCTTTCTTTTGACCTCAGGAGGATGCTAAAAGAGTACAGAAGCTTTCTAATGTTTATCCCTTGTTTCTCTATATGAACAGTCTATCTTTTTTGTCACATAGTTATTAATGCAATTCTTTGTTCCTTTGCTCCTTTGCAATTATTTGTTAGTAATGGCTGCTTGCACATACTATGGGCCTCTCTGTGGCATTTTAGTGATCCTCAACTTAAGTTCTTTGGAGACCGTAATGGGTATTCACGGCTCACAAAGATAAAACATGACTGAGATTCTATTACTATTAAAAGACAGGTCTTTCTTTTCAGGGAGAAGTTTAAGTCATTAAAGTAACTGTCATTTTCAAAAACAATCCAGTATATCCTCTTTTTCCTGTTTATTTCTGTACCAAATTCATTGTTCATTTGAAGTGTTTACCCAAGATATAGGGTATGTAGTTAAGTAGGTAGGTAGGGAGGTAGGTAGATAGACAGATAGATAGATAGGTCTAAATTGATTGGTTGAAACCGATGTGTGAGTTCTATAATCTCCATCCAATTGTAAATTATTGTATATGCTGTAAAAAACATTTTAATAGTCCTCTGCAGTGGTAAGGCAGAGTTCTTAGATAATTTCTAGTGTGACCACCAACACACCAAATGTCTCTTCCAACAAATGACTAAGGACTACCCTGGGTTTTGGACATTCTATCAATCAGCACTCACTTAAACTCGCAAGACAAAACTGACATATTATATTTTTCTTAGCCAATTATATAGGGAATAGGGTGGTTAGAACATTAAGGATATCATTTTGGCAACTGCATGAGTTAGGGACCAGGAAAAAGGGACTGGAAGCAAGGGCACAAATTAGGATGCTCTTGCAACGTTTGAGGTGAGAAGCGATAGGATCCAAGGGGGCAGATGCATCAATGGAAAGAAAGGGATGCACATAGGAGACATTGTAGAGGTAGAATAAACAAGCTTTGGCAAGTGATCTGACATGAGAGAGTCTAGAGTCTGAGACAATGACAAAGTTGCAAAAGTTGTGCTACTAGGAACACAGTAGTATCTTTGTCCAAAATATAAAGGTTTGGAAGTAGTTATAAATGTAAAGCTTGTAAGTTCTTTTTTGGACAGGTTGATTTCACCTATGGAACAAGTTGGAAATGGCAAATAGGTAATTGTTGTTATGGGGTTGAACTCATGAAAGAGAAGGGCTAGATACTATAGTTATTAACAGTAACATCTTATGGTAATAAGGTACTTTATAGTTCAAATTCAGTGAGTACTTTCTAAGTGTCAATCTTTGCCATACCCTTTGGAATACACATTTTAAAATGAAACATTCCTTACTTTCAAGGAGCCTATATTCTATTAAGGTTGACAAAGACTTTTTCACATAAACACTCTCCTAATTATTATTGTTGTTAAACATATAAAGACTACATTAGACTTGTTTAGGATGAAAAATAACCCTCATCCTTAATTTAGTGAAAAAATAAAAATAAACACAGAAATCTCTTAGGATAAGAACAGTGGTTTATTCTCTTCCCCAGGAGAAGAGGGCCGTCTTCCCCATGACTCATCATGGAGAAGAGGTGTGTTACAAAAGACAGTGCAAGAATTTATACCCTAATTCCATCAAGCCCCCTTCCCGACTGTCTCTTCTCTCATTGGTTGAGAGGCAGACTTCACCAAATTCTTCCCTAAATGGGACAGCAAGAAAAGGAGGGGGGAGGGTCCCAAAGCAAGGGAGGATAAGTGAGCCTGGGCTGTCCCTGACTTCCACAGGCCAGGAGGAGGGGCCCACTGAGGAGGGAAAAGCAGGCAAAGAAATGAAAGTGATTGACAGCAGCAATGGAGGAGGAAAAGGGAAAGACAATCTCAAACTGCTTGAAAAGTTTTCACTCATTCCATACAGACCACATTGGATGCATTCTGCTTTGGCTTCAGTTATTGCTTCTATGCAGGTAAGCCCCAAATTTATATGTCCACTCTTGACCTCTCAACTAAGCTCCAGGTCTACATTTGAACTGCCTGCTAGACATCTTCACTTAGAAGCCTCTCTGGCAACTTAACATGTACAAATCTAAATGTGAACGAATAATCTCTAACTACCCTAAATTTATCCCTTCTCCTAATACCTTTTTTTCCTTCTTTTATTTTTTCCAATATATTTATTTATTTTTAGTTTTTAACATTCATTTCCAGAAGATTTTGAGTCAAAAATTTTTCTCCCTATCTCTCCCCTACCCCCACCCCAAAATAGTGAGCCTACAAAATACCCCTTCCACCAATCTGTTCTCTCTTATATCCTCTCCCATACTTCCCCTTATTTTCTAGTAGGGCAAGATGGATTTCCATACCACAGTGCCTGTATATCTTATTTCCCAGTGGCATGTAATATGCATTAACATTTCTATTTTGAAACTTCGAGTTTCAGAGTCTTTCCCTTCTTCCCTCCTCACCCACCCCCACCCAGAAGACAAGCAATTCAAAATAGGTTATACATGTGTAGTTACACAAAACATTTCCATAGTAGTTATATTGTGAAAGACTAGCTGTATTTCCCTCCATCCTATCCTCCCCCACACTTATTCTATTTTCTACTTTGACCCTGTCCCTTTTCAAAAGTGTTTGCTTCTACCTACCCTCTCTCCCAACCTGTTCTCCATTCTATTCCTCCCCGCTCTTATCCCCTTCCCCTCTGCTTTCCTGTAGGATAAGATATCCAATTGAATGTGTAAGTTATTCCCTCCTTAAGTCAAATTCAATGAGAGTAAGCTTGACCCATTCCTTTTCACCTTCCTGCTCTTCCTCTCTATTGTAACTGTGTTCTCTTGCCTCTTTTATATGAGATAATTTACCCTAAGCTATCTCTCCCTTTCTCCTTCTCCCAATATGTTCCTATCTCACTGCTTAATTTTATTTTTAAGATATCATCCCTTCATATTCAACCCATCCTGTGCCCTTTTTCTAGGTAAACATGTACACACATATGCACACACTCACATATATATATTTATATATACATATACCTCCTATACATACGTATATATGTATGTATATATACATATATATTTCCTTCAACTATCCTCATATTGAGAAAAGTGTCATGAGTTACAATTATCATTTTTCCATGTAGGAAAGTAAATAGTTCAATTTGAATAAGTTCCTTATGATTTTGTTTTCCTGTTTGCCTTCTCATGCTTCTCTTGCTTCTTATAATTGAAAGTCAGATTTTCTGTTCAGTTCTGTTTTTTTTTTTCATCAAGAATGCCTGAAATTCCTCTGTTTCAGTGAGTGACCATATATTCCCCTGAAGCCTTATACTCAGTTTTGCTGGGTAGGTGATTCTTGGTTTTAATCCTAGCTCCTTTGATCTCTGGAATATCATATTCCAAGCCCTTCAATTCCTTAATGTAGAAGCTGCTACTTGTTCCTTCCTGACTGCTTGTATTATTTACTCCTTTACGTGGGAACTCTGGAATTTGGCTATGATATTGCTAGGAGTTTTCTTTGGGGGATCTTTTTCAAGAGGTGATTGGTGAATTCTTTCAATTGCTATTTTGCTCTCTGGTTCAAGAATATCAGGGCAATTTTCCTGGAGAACTTCTTGCAGGATGATTTCTAAGTTCTTTTTTAATCATGGCTCTCAGGTAGTCCAATAATTTTTAAATTATCTCTCCTGGATCTATTTCCCAGGTCAGTTGTTTTTCCAGTGAGATATTTCCCATTGCCTTTTATTTTTTCATTTGTTTGGATCTGTTTTATAATAACTTGATTTCTTATAAAGTCATTAGCTTTCAATTGCTCCAATCTAATTTTGAAGGAATTATTCTCTTCAGTGAGCTTTTGAAATTCCTTTTCTATCTGACAAATTCTTCTTTTTAAGACATTCTTCTCCTCATTGGCTTTTTGGACCTTTTTTTTTTTTTAGAGTTTATTTTTTTTTTTCATTTCCACTATATTTTATTAAATTTTTTTTGAGTTACATATTTTCTCCCCGTCTTTCCCCCGCCCACCACCCCC
>CM053583.1:383884097-383904335 GCA_028627135.1 Pseudochirops cupreus | reverse complement strand
TTGGAGGCCGCTGGTGGGGGTGCTCTGGCTGCGCTCTCCTCCTCCCTCTCTCTCCCATGATCTGTCTTTTCCCCAAAGAAGGTATCAAGGTTTTGGGAGCTGTTCTTACTTTGCTTCTTATGCTTATTCTTACTCATGGTTCTTCAGACCATGATTTTTTTTTTTTAAATCTCTGTGGGGCTCTGCTTCCAGAAGGGAAAGCTCTGTCCCAAATCGCTGGGGTCCTCCCAGCTGCCGTAGCTCTTAGGGAGAGGCTGGGAACTCTTCCTGTATACTTCCAGCAGACTGGATAATAAAGACTCCAAGACCGAGGCCCAAGACGGCAATCCGTCCAAGCCACTCAACGCGAGAGTTCTGGCCGAGAATAATCGCTCAGTCCCCCTGCTGCCTGCAGGCCGCGGGCGGGAAGCTGCAAAGCCGAGGCGGGGGCTTTTTGGACCTCTTTTGCCATTTGAGTTAGTCTACTTTTTAAGGTATTACTTTCTTCAGAATTTTTTTGGGTCTTCTTTAGCAGGCTGTTGACTCACTTTTCATGATTTTGTTCATCATTCTCATTTCTCTTCCCAGTTTTTCCTCCATTTCTCTTACTTGATTTTCAAAATCCTTCTTGAGCTCCTCTATGGCCTGTGACCAATTCAGATTTTTCTTGGAAGCTTTTGATGCAGGAGTTCTGACTTCATTGTCCTCCTCTAGTTCCATGGTTTGACCCTTATTTTTCCCCCAAAAAGATTGTATGGTCAGATTGTGCTTCCTTATCTCGCCAATTACTTGACTCTTGAGCTCTTTGCCACAGTAGAACTCTGCTTACAAAATTGAGAGAGCTTTGTCCCAAATTGCTGGAGTTTTAGCAGTTCCCAGAGCTTTTAGTTGGGTGCCCTCTCTACAGCTACCACAAGCTCTGGCTCACTGGCCACACACTCTAGCAGTACCACCCAAGACAGTGATCCGGATCCAGGTAGATAAAAGCAAGAGCAAATTACTCTCTGAATAGTCATTTGGTCCCACTATGATCTGTAAGCCAGTGGCTCTGAAACAGCAACAAGACACCTCCTCCTACCACTTCTCACCCCGGGGGCAAGGGCCAGACCAAGCTGTTCCTTCACTTTTACAACAGAGTTCCCGGCTGACCTTTTATTTTTTCTTTGGTGTTTATGGGTTGAGGAGTCTGGAAACCTCCACAGCTGCTGGTGAGTCACTTTCCTGAAGTCTGCTCTGGCAAGTCTGGGCCCTGTTCAGGGCCTCCCTGGGGCCAGAAACATGTCTCACTGGGGACTGTACTCAGCTCCCAGCATGCTGCAATAGATTTTTCCTGTCTGTCTTCCAGGCTGCCTTCAGCAGGAGACTGGTTTTTCTCTCTCTCTTTGTGTGTGTTCTGTAGCTTTAAATTTTGTTTAGAGTCACTTTTTACAGGTATTGGAGATGGTTGAAGCCAGAGCCCATGCCAGGTTTGTGCTTTTACTCCACCATCTTGGCTCTGCCCTTCGTAATACCCTTTTTCTATTGATGACATCTCTATTCTCCCAATTTGATGTTGTTGCTGAGTCATTTCAGTCATGTTCAAGTCTTTGTGACCCCATCTTGGGTTTTCTCGACAAAGATATGGGAGTGGCTTGCCATTTCCTTGTCCAACTGACTTTACAGATTAGGAACTGAGGCAAACAAGGTTAAGTGACTTGTCCAAATTCACAAAGCTAGTAAGTGTCTGAGGTCAGATTTGAACTTAGAAAGATGAGTCTTCCTGACTGCAGGCCTGGGATTGTGCCATATACCTATCCCTTCTCCCTTTTACCTAGCCTCAAAAACTTAGGTTCATCTTAAAATCTTCTATTTCCTTCACTCTCTCCTCAAATCTAGTAAGTTGTCAGGTCTATTGATCTCTTGTATTGGTACTTTTTTGTGCCTATATATATATATATATATAGATAGATAGATAGATAGATAGATATAGATATAGATATAGATATAGATATAGATATATAGATATATAGATATGGTCTTCATTACATCTTATTTAGGCAATTGAAGTTGCATTTTAATTGTTTTTCCCATCTCCCCTTTTTGAATGCATATTTCATGATACACACATAATTGTAGCATTGTAAGATTTTCAAGCTGGAAGGGAGCTTTGAGATCATCTAATACAACCATCTTCATCTCAAAGACAAATAAAATGAAGTCCAGAGAGGCTAGTGATCTGTCTTGGTTGCATGGTTAGTTAGTGTTCAAATCAAGACTCAAACTTAAATCTTTTGACTCTAAAGCTGGTTCTAGTTCTACTAAAACCTAATGTTCTCCTTAGTCTGGCATTCAAGTACCTAATATGGCTTCAAACTTTCTTGTTTTGTTTGTTTTTTTACTTTGTACTACTTTATCACCCACTAAAAATTTAGTTAAATTGAACTACTAGCCAGAATTCTATTCAATTCAAATTTTTTTAAAAACTCCTACACTCTACCAGGGTCTAGATATCAGACATACAAAGATAAAACCAAAGCAGACTCTGTCTTTAATGAGCCTGTCTTCCATTGGGGGAATACAACAAACACAGATAAATAATAATAATGGAAATTTAAAAAAATTCAGCAAAGTATAAGAGTTAATGACTGAGGGAATCAGGAAAGAAATCATGTAACAAGTGGCATCTGAGCTTTGGCTTTGATGAAAGCTAGGGATAAGATGAGTCAGATACATAGAGGGAGTTGTTTTCTAAGCATTGGTCTGTGCAAAGGTCTAAGCTGGAAGATGGAATATAGATTATATGGAAGAGCTACAGGTCAAAATGACTGAAATGGAGAGTGCATGAATGGCAGTAATATGAAATAACTGGAAAGTTAGGTGAAAACTAGTTTTGTGAAGGGTTTAAAATGCTAAGATGAGAATATTGTATTTTATCTTAGGGAGCCATCAAAGATTTTTGAACAGGGGAATAATATGGTCAGATCTATGGTTTTGGAGTGTTCATTTGGTAGTTTTATGAAGGATAGATTGAAGAGGAGAGAAATAAACACAGAGAAGAAATCTCTCTTCCTTGAAAACCCAGTTTAGATGCTATAACAATGAAGCTTTTTAAAAAGAGGTTCCCAAAGTGTGAGATACCATCCCCTGAGGGGTACTGGAATAATCCATGGGGCATTGGTAGCCTCAAGTGCAATTGGGGGCATTGAATGATGGAAACATAAGGAAAGAAGAGAAGATTAAAAAAATTGTGAAAAACCATTCATACATGTTTCATCTGTTGTATAACAATGTGAAAGTCACAATAATTATATTATTTTCCGAATAAACATGAAAAATGCAAGTTATAACAGATCAGTGGTCAAGTTCCCCTACAAGTCTTAATAAGCAAGTGTTAACAAGCAGGAGCGTGTGCTGTGCATTGTTGGGAAGTCCAACATGTGTCATCAGGAACATGTGCATTTAATGACTTATTTACAATACAATAGTATATAGTTACATGATGCAATATTATGTAATCAAAATTTCAATGCAAGAAAAACCCTACAAATTTACAGTAAATTATTAAATTTAAGATGTATCATTTTAAAAATTCTGTTTTTGTAAATGATGAATGTTTTGAAAAAAGCATTAAAGGGTTAAAGAAAGTAGATTTCCAGGGGGATGCTGAGTATTTTTTTAAAGGTGTTGGTAGGTCAAATAAGTTTGGGAACCTCTATTCTACCTATTCCTTTGTGCATAAATCAATTCCAAAACCTTTATTGGTCATCTTCCATTGTCAAGAAACTGGGTTAATGCTGGAAATACCAAGACAAGAACCTCTTATTCCTCTGTTAAACCTTTCCCTTAAATTTATCCAATTCGAATTGTTAATTAATTCTGTACAGGTCACATGCCCCCCTACAGGACTTTTAAGCTCTTGGAGAGCTAGAGACTACAATTTGTTTTTTTCATATCTGTATCCTTAGCATTTACCACAATGCTCTCCAAATAATAAGCACTTAAAATCAATGCTTGTTGAATGGAATGTAATAGGATTGGATAAAGCAGAAAGAAAATAAGTCCTCTATTTATGGGAAAAGGATCTTTTGGGGGGAGGGGTTTACTTTAATATAGTTCAGTGACATTTGTCCTTAAGCTTTTCATCCCATCCTGGATACAGATAAGGAGATCTTACTAAGGTTAGTAGGTATAATGTGGGCAAATCAGACAGACAATAAACATCAAATTCATGGATGAGCTAAAGTAGTATTATTCAGACCATGAAAAATATTTTTTATCAGGATATTGGGGAAAAAAAAGAAGAAAATTCATCCACTGTAATTTTCATCATGAAAACATTTCCACTTACAGAGGCAACTGTCCACTACGATTCTGAGAAGTTTCATTAGTAGGGAGTGATGTTGGTCATCCCCCTTTTTTTCCCCTGAAGCTTTTCTCTGTTGCTACTTTAAGATTAAATTCAATAGTGGAATCATAAATTAAACAGTCTGGGAAATTGATCTGACATTTGATCCGAGTCTCCAGAGCAAAATTTAGATGGGCTGCTATGAATTCCAGTTGTTAATTTTTTTTTAAAGCAACAAATATTCTTGCATTACTCAAAGTACTAAAATAACCAAATGACCAAACTCCACAACCCAGAGTTTTATTTCTAGATAATAAAATGTAATTCTCCTATATGATGATGATGTTTTACTGTGAGAAAAAACACGATTTCTATTGTGGAACCTCCTCCTCCCCCCCCAAACATGGTAGGAAGGGAAAAAAAGTAGAAATTACATTTAATTGCGTTGGCTGGATTTAGATTCTGTATTTTGGAGAGCTTGTCTTGCTCAAGCAATCCCTATGAAATAGTAACTATTTTACCTTACTTACCATATTAAAAATGAGATTGGGAGAGCTTCCTAAAAATTTAAGATTGTAGTATTTGATGCATATGCATTACTTGGTGTGTAATATTTCACAACTTGCAGAAATAGAGTGCTTGGAGAATATCCATTCATCTTCCTACCTATAACCACATATCAATACTGCCTTAATTTTGGTGTAGTCCTGGGAAATTAATATGGAGTTTCACCTCAAACTGTTTTCTTTAGAGAGAGAAATTAATTTGAGTTGGTGACATTCCTTTTGTGGCTCTACATTCATTAATTCAGGGTCAGCTCAGTGGTACAGTGGATAGAATGTCAGGCCTGGAGCTAGGAAGACTCATCTTTGTGAGTTCAAATCCAACCTCAGACACTTACTAGCTGTGTGGCTCTGGGCAAGTCATTTAACCCTATTTGAGCTGGAGGAGAAAATGGTGAATTACTGCTGTATCTTTAACAAGAAAACCCTAAAAGGGGTTATAAATGGTCAGACATGACAGAATAATGACAGAAACTTGATTAATTCATGCATTCATTCAATGAATATCTATTGAGTGCTTACTATGTGTATGGTATTAAGATTGGGGAGGGATAGATAGCCATTGCTTTCAAGGAAAGCTTGGAACCAGATAAGAGTGCTAGGCTTAAAATTAGAAAGATCAGTTTTCAAATCCTGTCTGTGACATTTAATAACTATGTAGACATGGCAAAGTCACTTAATCTCTCTGACCTTCATTCTGCAAAATGGGGATAATAATATCAGAAATACCTACTTCACAGAGTTTGTATGAGGTTCAAATGAACAATGTGATTCAGTGGAGAAAACACTGAGTTTAGAGAAAGAAGACCTGGGTTTGAAACCTGAGTTCTACGTATTATTATATGGTACTTTGGTTGAGTGAGTCATCTATTATTTCTAGGCCTCAGTTTTCTCTCTGTTCCATCAGTTCTAAATGTTGATCCTATGATCCCTTCACAAACTTTAAAGAATGATGTCATTATCAGCTAATATTATTTAAAGAGTTTATAAGAAAGTGGAATAGATAAGGTATTAACATAAATAACTAGGCTAGCATATGATAAGTGCAGATATGAGTGATGCATTTAAAAATAGGATCCTAGAGGTGGGAGAGATTGGAGTTGTTACTGAACTGGATGTATAGGAAAGACTTTACCAAAATATTCCCCAAAAAAGAACTTTAATAGGTAAAGATAAATGAATTTTTCAAAGAGCATTTATTGAGTTTTTAGTGTACGTCAAGAACTATTCCACACACTGGGTATACAGATACAAAAGTAGGATAATCCTGGACCTTAAGGAATTTGCATCATAAAAGTAGGCAACAAACACATACAGAGGAGTAGTGGCCTGGGAAAGTGAAGAAGCATGATCCCATAGCAAGAGTTAAGACCTGTGTGGCTTAGCATCTCCTCTGCAGAGTCCCTGGAAATATGGTTTGAATGATAGAAAAGGGTAGTAGCAGTATCAGGGTATAAGCTAGCTAAGATAACTGTGGTAAGAAGCTTGGGCCTAGTACAGGAATTTTTAACCCAGTGGCTTAGTTGTCCCTGGGGATGGTCTTTAAGAATTAATTCTAAATGATGACAGCAGCAACAGGACTGAAGAGAGAGAGAGAGGGTAAGATGTAACCAGAGGCAGAGGCAAGAATGTGCCTGATATTCCAGTAATTGGGAGATGTGAAAGCATCTTTAAAATGTATACAATTGATCAGTCTCTGGATGGGACTTAAAAGGCATTTCAAGTACAACAAAGAGATGCTGGGGCTATTTACTTCTCTTTTTGCTTTGATACTAAGGTAAGGAAGATCATTCATTTCTGTATCCCCATAACCTAGAACAAGACCTTGGCCATAATATAGTAAGTGCTTAATAAATATGGGGTAAATGTTGTTGATTTGAATACTCATCTTTCTATCATAATTACAAGAAGAGTGACAGCAACAGCTACTGAAGAAAGAAGTCACACACTGCTCTATTACCCCCTTCTCTCTTTGATGTTGGAACATGGATCAGTCTTCATCTACATCCATGATGGGGATTATATGGCAGCTGAAGATGGGCCATTTATGCTGATTTTAGAGGGGAGCAACATAGGGGCCCCAGGGGTAGCATCCCACAGAAATGCTGGGAACCTTGTCTGGTTGCTTTTGTCTTGTCTTTATCCCTACCCCATGGATAGTTTCACTTGGTGTCAAGTTTCGAAGGATAAATATGTGTAAAGTCTTAGTAAATATGCACAATGTTGCTGTCTTATGCTCATGATAGGTTTTTTTTTCCTCTTTGCCCAATTTCCCTTAGGGAGTGTGTCTGGAGCTTTGAGGGTGAGCAGGATTTTACAGAGAGGCATAATGGTGTGGTGGGTGTGGGTCTGGATCTGGAATCTGGATAACATGTTCCAATTGCACCTTTGATACTAACTTAGCCATATGACCATGGGAAAGTCACTCCTCTGAGTCTTACTTTCTCCCTCTCTAAGATGAGGATAATAATACCCATAGTTCCTACCTCATAAAGTTGTTATAATTCTCAAATATACAGAAACTACTTGGCCAGCTTGAAAGTACTGTGTAAATGTCAGTCCTTATTATTAAATAGAAGCATAGAGCAGTTACACTGATTAAAATGTATTATGTCCAGGATTCTCAAATCAGGGAAAGTTGGGCAATGAGGTCACAGTCACTGAAATGTGAAGAAATGAATTTGTTTGCAATAGAATTTCCCACAGAATGACTAACTAGCAGTGAAAAAGCCTTAATCTTTTAATGATTGCGAACCTAGATTAAAGCTTTGTAATTTTTCCCATTTGGACCATGGTAGTATGATAAAACAAGGCCACTGGACATTTGGATATACTGAGGCCAATTGTCCTTTTGTGGTCCTCAGAAAAGAATCAGATAAAGAAAAAACAAACAAACAAACATATGGCCATGAGTTAGCACTGTTCTAGTATACTGTTAATCTTGCTTTCCATATCAGGTTTTAAAGTGTTATAAGTAAATAATATATGCAGCTATAAAGCATATTTATAATCAATTCAGATAATATTTTTCCTGGAAACCTAGAGATAAATTATAATGTATAGTAGAAGATTAATAGACATTTTTTATTAAATCACTCTCTTAATTTATAGTCTGTAAACCATTCCAAATGATGTGAATTAGAGTCACAGTGATCTGTTCAAATGGGACTCCAACTAGGATCAAAAGTATTCCTTCCAGTTTCCTTGGAAAGTGTCTTTTACATTTAAAAATATTCATAAAACCATCTCCTGGTTTTAGTCTAGCTTCTGTTGGATGATTCAGGCTTATCAAAGAGAGTTTGTCTGTGCATGAGAGAAGCCTGTATGTCTTAGGAAAAATATCAATCTCCATAGTTACAATTGTTTTTTGCCTATCAGATTACAAAATAAAAACATATTTAAAGCAGTCATATACATGACTCTAAGACATTTGATATTCACTGCCTTGTATTTATGCTTTGAGTATATTGAAAAACAGGGCGAAGTAAAATCATATATACTCAATTTTTAAGACCAAAGTTTGATCTAAGATGTTCTAGGAAGCATGAGGAGAGGTAGACACAAGCTTCCTTTCTGGAAGGCTAAGTAAGCTAGAAGTCTGATGTGTGTGTGTATGTGTGTGTGCGTGTGTGCATGTGTGTGTGTTTGTGTGTGTGTGTATCTACGTATCATCATGGATACAGGTAGATATATAGGTAGGTATAATATAATAATACAAGGAGGCAGCTAAGTAGTACAGTGGATAGAGTGCTGGTCCTGGAGTAAGGAAGACCTGAGTTCAAAAGCAGCCTCATACACCTTCTAGCTGTGTGACCATGGGCAAGTCACAACCTATATTCCCTTTAATTTGCTGGAGAAGCAAATGGCAAACCACTTGATGAGAAAATCCCATGGGCAGTATTGTAGTGCTGTGGTTCACAAGATCACAAAGAATCAGTTAGGACTGTACAACAACATAATTATACTAAAAGAAAACCTAACTTTCATCAATCTCAAATCTTGACAAAGGAGGAATGTGCTTGTAATCAAAATAATTTTACAAGTCACAGGATGGCCTAAAATAAGTCACAAAAGTCCAAATTCAAAGCTTACGCTCTAGTTTGTGGGAGAATCTGGGAGACCTCTTTTCAAAGCTCATTGGCTCATTTCACACACATAATTCTAATAGCTTTGATTATGTGACCACAGCATTTTGCAGAAGTCACAAATTAGACGAAGGAAGGTTTTGAGAAGTAGTAATACTGGCAGGATAAATGGCAACTGATAGCATGAAAGGAAACAAGGGAAAAATGTATACACACATATACATACATAGATATATCTAGATAGATAGATAGATAGACAGATAGATAGATAGATTGATAGATTGATAGGTCTGTATTCCAAACTGATTCAAGTGATGGTCATAATATGGGTCAAGTCATCAATAAAAGTTATGAATTATATTTAATATAGATAGTTTAGGAAAACTGGGAAATAGTGGCTACATTTTTGAAAGATCTGGGAATGAGTGGAGGTTAAAAATAAACATTTACCCATGTAAAGGGGAAAAAGCACATTTGTCTGAAAAAAATGATTTTGTGCCTGAGGATGCCAAATAAAAGAGACCCTATTTGTAAAGTACTTAGCACAGTGCCTGGCACAGGGTAGATAGACACTTAGTAAATACTTATTCCCCTTCCCCTTACTAAAAGTGGAAAGACCATTTTGAAAGCACAAAGGACTACTTACCATTGGTCAGCTATTCAGGGTAAAATCTTTCCTTGGGGCCTCTGTGGGGCTTGCATCAAGAATTTGTACCACTGTCTCAGATAACTTCAAAGGGGCCTACCTGATGGGAAAAAAGACTTTTTTCTCTGAAAGTGGAGTTTAGAGAATAGTTGGCTTTAAAAAATTGGGGGAAGGAATCATTTAATAGTGTTAAGTATGGTGGTGTTGTTTCTTTCGTTTCTAAGTTTATTTATGGATTTGGAAAAGATAATATCAGCTAGTCTAGTTTTGCTTCTCTCTCCAGAACCCAAAACTGAGCCTTGCATCTAACTGTTGCTGCTGTGGTTTGTCCTTCCTTCTTTAAGAGGACCAAGACATAAAGAAGGTGATGTCTTGTCTTGCAAGTGAATTGGATTTAAATGAGGCAGGGTTGAGCAAAGTAACCAGCCTCACTTTCTTCTCCACAACCATTTGGGTTCAGTGGCAAGATATAGATCAGGGCAACTGGAGATGGCCCCCGATGCAGTGGGGGACTTTGGACTTTTTAAGCTAAGGCCTTTCCCAGTTCTCTCCCAGGTAATGCCCATTCAATGATTAAGGCTAGGTAAGATATGAAGCCAAAAAATGGTCTCTTTTACCTTCTCAAAAAATCAACCTGGGAGAAGACCCTCAGGGTTGCCAACCAGAACAGAAACAATTGCTTACTCGGAGCCATCAAAACACAAACAATGACCAAGTGATACTTGGGCTGGGACCTATTGTTAGCCAATCAATGAGAGCCAGCATGATTTTGATTTAAAGCATGGTCATGTATTAGTATCTAATAGAAGCTCAATAAATATATATTCATTAACTGACAATGAAATGTTGATATATATGTATGTATATGCATATCTCTGGAGGTTCCTACTTCAATATTTCTTCCTCTTTCATTTAGCAATCTAAAAACAAATCAGAGCAATCAGAAAGCTCCAACAAACTACAAAGTTCTCAGGCAATGAAAGATGTTGATGATAACATGGAAAATGTGCTGGATTTGGAATCAGAAGACCTGGGTTCAAATGCCAGCTTTGCTACTTACTACCTGGGTAACATTGGGCATGTCACTTAAACTCTGTACTTAGATTATTCATCAATAACATGAGGGTGGACCAGATTAATGCTAAATCTCCTTTCTCCTCTTATTCTACAATCTTGTCTTCTTTTCTTGTATATGTAGCTAGATGCCACAATGGATAGAGCACTGGGTCTGGAGTCAAGAACACCTGAGTTACAATCTTGCCTCAAACACTTCCTAGCTGGGTGACCTTGTTCAAGTTACCTAATATCTGTTCACTCCAGTTTCCTCACCTGTAAAATGGGAATAATAATATCAGCCTCCCTGAGTTATTGTGAGGATCAAATGAGCTAAGAATTGTAAAGTGTTTAGCACAGTACCTAACATATATTAAACTCAATGTAAATGCTAGTCATTGTTATTAATCTTATTACAGTATAATAATTCATCATTTTTTAGTCTTTTACTCAGGCAACAAATATTTATCAATTGCTTACTATATTCCAGGCATTGTACTAAGCACTGGAAATACAAACACAAGGAAAAAGAAAGACTGTGATCTTCAAAATACTTACCTTCTAATGAAGGAAGAGGACACCTAAAAGGGAGCTGAAAAACTAGAGGAGGAGAGGAAGGAGAGGAAGTATATGCATAGAGTTATAGTAAAGTCCAGAAAATCAGAGATGGTTGATCTAGGGCCCTTTCCCAAAAGAGAGGTCCCTGGGAGTACTTACCATAGGAAGAAGTTGAGTGAGGAGGTAGGTGAGGCATGGTGTTGCAGCCCAGTAAGATGACCATCCTGGAGCCTTTCCCAAAAGTGAGGCTCCAGGAATGGCTAACCAATGAAGCTATAAGAGCAGAGTGAGGAGGCAGCTAAGGCATGATATTGTAATATGGGTAATTAGTATGCCTATCTATGACTTTGAAGTCTCAGTATTCTCTCTCTCTCTCTCTCTCTCTCTCTCTCTCTCTCTCTCTCTCTCTCTCTCTCTCCCCAACTACAGTGACTGATCCATAAAACTGAACTTCAAAATTGTTTCAAGCTAATAGGTATATCTACCATTATGGAATATAATGTTAGCCTTTAACTCTCAACCTCCTGCTTACTTTGCATCAAAGACAAGTTTTCAAAGCCATGTAGTGGCATGAATAGAGAATCAGATTTTTAGAGCTGTAAGATGCTTTAAAAATTATCGTAGAGGTAATTGGAACCCCCTGATTTTTACTACTGCTTGATCTGACTCCATCTTACATTTGTTATGTGAACTTATGTAGATGATCTGCTTCTTGGTGACTCTAGAATAATACCATCTCCTTTTCTAGTTTCCCAGGATAGTGTGAATGCTCATGAGTAAAGCAAGATGGTTTCCAACTGGGATCAAAGGAAGAGACATGGACTGAAGCAGAAGTAGCAAACAACTAGGGGAAATGAGATTGAAACAAAGACTGTAATGCCATGGGGGAGCTGGGGACTAGCATGAAGATAGAACACCAAACCCTGGAATACAACTAAAACCAGAAAGTGTACATTCTACTGCATTTTTTTTTTACCTGAAACTGACTTTTTTGTGATAGTCTGAAGCCTTTTTTACAGTGATATACATACAAACCAGAATTCAAAAACTCAAGGAGAGATCAACCAGTGCTTTTTGTGGACCAGAAGTATGTCAAAGATATTTTTTTTTAGCATTCTAGGAATGATTCACTAAAAATATGCACCATGACTGAGATGTCAAGCATGAAAGAGAATTATCTCAACCATAAAAATGGTTCAATGCATTATTTAATTTCAATTCAGAAAATATTTATTTAGCATGTACCAAACACTGTGCTAGTTGGTGGGGATCGTATGGAATGGAGTTGGACCTATGATTCTGTTGGAATGGGGAACTTCTAGTTAGGAAATTGGAAATTCCCTTTACCATGGCAGATTTTTAAAAAGATAGATAAAAAGAAAAATAATCTGACTTTGTGGAGCTTGCTATAGGATAGGTTGTAATATGCACACAGATATTTAAATATTTTCTCTGTCACTCTCATTCTCTGTATATGCACACATTAAAATATATGTATATATGTATACACACATGTGTATGTATATAGATATATGCATATACACATATGTGTGTATGTATGTGTACATATATGTGTGTATATATGTATATGTATATATATAAATATAAATATATATATATATATCTATATACATATAAAATCTCTAAGTAATTTGGGAAAAGGGGGATACTAACAATGAGGAACTGCTCTGTTATAAGAGGGGCACTTCAACAGAGCCTTTAAAGCAGTAAAAGATTTCCAGAGGAAGAGAAGATAAGAGTATTTTCAGTATGGGAGGCAACCTGTACAATGGCAGGAAGGTAGGAGATAGAATGTTGTGTATAGAGAAGAAGTATTTACTCTGGGATCAATATCTGTAGTAAAAGAAAACATATAGCTGAAATTAACTGAAAAATCAATAACCAAACAAATATTTCAGTTTGGATTTTCATAGGTTTATTTATTTTTGGACTCTGAAAGAATTTATTTACTATATACCTTTTCCTCAACTCCAAGAAAATTCATGAGTAGAAGAGTAGAAATTCAACAGTAGAAGAAAGGCCCACTGTATCTGCTCTGTTTAGACATCTGGAGTATCGTGTTCAGTTCTGAAAGTCATATTTGGGGAAGATATTGTTGAGCTAGAGATAATCCAAAGGGGAACTCCCAAAATGATGACAAGCCTTGAGGACATGTTGTATGAGGATCAGTTGGTGGAACTCGTGATAATTAGCTAGGAGACAAAAAAGTCTTAAAGACAATAGGATAATTATTTTCAAGTATTTAAGTCTTGTTGCTTGTAAGGAAGGATTCACCCTTCTGCTGAGCACAGAACTTAGAAAATATGTGTGGAATGTGAAGAGGTCAAAATTAGGCATGGGTGTCAGGGGAAAAAAACCAAACAAACAACATTCTAACAATCAGCTATCCAGAAGTGAAATAGACTTTCTTAGGATATGTTGGGTTCCATGTTATTGAAGGTCTTCAAATGAAGGATGGATGACCACTTCTTGGGGATATTGTAGAGTCAGCCAGTCAGCTAGCATTTATTTGATACCTACTATGTGTTAGGGCAGCTAGGTGCCTCAGTGAATAAAAGTCCTGGGCTGAGAGTCAGGAAAACTTGTCTTCCTGAGTTCAAAACTTGCCTCAAATACTTACTAGCTGTGTGACCCTAGGCCAGTCACTTAACCCTGTTTACCTCAGCTTCCTCATCTAGAAAATGAGTTGGAGAAGAAAATGGCAAATTGCTAGAGTTTTTTTTGATAAGAAAAGCCCACATGGAGTCATGAAGAATCAGGTATGTCTGAAATGACTGAACAACAACTATGTGTCAATTAGTGTGCTAAGCCCTCATGATACAAAGAAAGGCAAACACAGTCACTGCTCTCAAGGACCTCATAGTCTAATGGGAAAGACAACACGAATGCAAACAACCATGTTCAAACAAATTATACACAGAATAAATTGCAGGTACTCTCAGTGGGAAGATGTTAAGATTAAAGAGTACTGGGAAAAGCTTTTTGTAGAATGTGGAACTTTATCTAAGACTTGAAGGAAGCGAGGCAAATTAGAAGGTGGAGATGAGGAAGGAAAATATAGGCATGAGGGATAGCCAATGAAAATGTTTATTTTCAGGAGCTAAAATGTTGTGTGAGGAACAGCAATGAGGCAGTGTGATTGGACAGTAGAGTTTATGGAAGGGAGTCATTTGCAAGAAAACTGAGAAGGTAGGAAAGAGATAGGTTATAAAAGGGTTTTACAAATAAAGAAATAAAAAAGATTTTATAGTAGATCCTGGAGAAAATAGAGGATTTTTTTAGATAGAAGTTTTTCTGGGACAGGCTCGAATGGATAGCCAATTGAGATCCTTCTTGGCTCTGAAATTCTGTGATCTTACAGAATTTTCAGAGAGGTTAATTGAATTGTTTGAAATTGCACAGATTACTTTAGAACTGATTTTAAAACCCAGTATTTAGATTGTTTTTTTTTTAAAAATATTTTATTCATTCGTTCATTCATTTGTTTATTTAGCTTTTTGGAGGGGGGGAAGGCAGGGAAATTCGAGTTAAGTGACTTGCCCAAGGTCACATGGCTAGTTTTTTGTGTTAAGTGTCTGAGGCCACATTGGAACTCAGGTCCTCCTGACGCCAGGGCAGGTGCTCTATTCATTGCCCCATTTAGCCATCCCTAGTCTTTAGATTCTTAAAAATTGGCCTTCCAATTTTCAGACTGTTGAACTTTCTGAAATCAAATGACTGATAAAAGAGACATTTTTTGCCCTGAGGAAAATGTATATGAACACAATGGAGCTTTTAGCATATGAAGAAATGATGTAAAAGATAACTGAGCTATTTTAGGAATAAAAAATAACAAGAGAGGAATACAGAGAGATGCAACTATTGACCAAGGGGCATGAATTCTCAAAACTGCTTATAGCTATATTGGGACAATTTGAAGATCAAAGCTGGGATCAAACTGCTGCTCTGAATGGATGAAAATGAATAGGGGTGATAAGATAGAATTATTCAATGTTTACTTTGTTTCTGTGTACTCATAAGCAGCTTTGGTGTAATGGAAAGAGTGTTGAACTTGGCATAAGGAGACCACACTAACTGTCAAATCTTCTTCTTTCTTTGTACTTCAATTTCTCTTCTATAAAACTGAGATAATAATATTTATATTAAGTATATTTACAGGATTGTTGTGAAGGGAAGACCTTTGTACAATTCATCAAATCATAGAATTTTAGAGCTGGAAGTGACAGAAGCTACCACCTAGTCTAACTAATACACCAAAAGAATCTTCAGTACAGCATACCTAATACATGATAGGAAGGGGAACCAACCTTCTCTATAGCCAAACTGTTCCACTTTTGGCTGGCTTGAATTACTTTTTCCTGACACTAAGCTTTAACTTGCTTCTTTACATTTTTCACTAATTGCTTATGGTTCTACCCTCTGAGACCAATACACAAATTTAAAGAATCTTTCATATGGCATCCCTTCAAATACTTAAAAACAGCTATCATGGCTCCCCTATCCCTTCTTCTTTTCTTCATGCTGAATATTCCCAATTCCTTCAACTCATGATTATATGTCATGATTTCAAGGCGTTCCATCAACCTAATTGCTCTCCTCTGGACCTTCTTTAGCTTATCAATAAGCATTTGAAAGCTTAGAGCCTAGGACTTAACAGAATTGATGTGCAGATCAGTTCTGAAGAAAGAGGATGATGGGACTATCACCTGGGGACTATACCTTCTCAAGAGAAACCAAGATCTCGTGAATTTTTTGTATGCCACATCATACTACTAACTTGTATTAAGCTTGAAGTTTGCTAAAACCCCGATCTTTGTTTTAGAACAATTGCCTCCCCATTTTATCATTATAAAATTGATTTTTTTTTTTTTGCTACCCATGAGTAGGACATTGTGTTTTTCCCTATTAAATTTCACTTTTTAGAATTGGCCCAATTCTCTAGCCTGTCAAAATACTTTTGGATACTGACTCTGACATACAGTATTAGTAATCTCTCCAAGCTATAAGTGTGATGAGTATACCATCCATACCTAGAGCCAAGTTGTTGATAAAAATGTTAAACAGTTCAAGACCAAGCCCTGACACCAGAGTTACTCCATTGAAGATTTTAAAAATCCAATTTTTTAAAAAAAGAGAAAGGGATTATTGTTATTTTTCTTTTAAAACTGCTGTTTCATTTACTTTTAAAACATTAACATAATTTTCTAGTGACACCCCCACCCCACCTCACCCTCACATAGAATACTAAAGAAACACCTCTTATAACAAACAAGAACAGTTAAACACATTGGCCATATGTACTATCACATACTTCATTCTTCTTCTATATTCCACCTCTTATAATTTTACCTCTGCTAAGAGTTGGGAGAAATATTTTATTATCAGTCCTCTTAAGTTAGGGTTCCTAACTTTATTGTTTGAATTCTGTTGTCATTGAACATCACTTTCCTACATATCATTGTGGTTTTTATAAATTGTTCCCTTCATTCTGTTTATGTTGATCTAGCTCAGATCAAACAAATCTTCCTTGAATTATTAACATCTGTTGCTTAACAGTACAATAATAATCTTGCATTCATACACCACATTGTTTTTTCAGTCATTCATCAATTTCTGGCCAGTGCTCCATTTTCCACACACACACACACACACACACACACACACACACACACACACACACACACACACACATGAATGCATTCTATATTGTATCTAGAATAAATCTAAAACACTATATTTAAAGTGTCTAGTATGTATGCATTGCTATTGTTGGTTAATATTTTATTAATTTTGATATGGCTCTTTTTTCCTTCAAGAAGAGCTGAAAAGCACATCCTACTACCCCTTCATTGCAGATGTAGGAGACCAGGCAGTTACATATAGCCAATGCATTGTTCAGTTTTACTTATTTCTTTTTTCTTTTTAAATCTTTGTAATTACAGAAAGTTTGTTGTTAGGATAGGGGAAAACACATCCAGAATGTGATGGCAATAAAAACCAATAAGAAGAGAAAAAGAGATTCTATTCAAACCAATCACAGAATTGATAAAATGTTTGGTATTCAACTTTCTAAGATACAGGTATAATATATGTGTGTGTTTATATATGCATAGAATATATTTATAATCCATGATATATGATATGTATATATGTAAATTATATATTGCTTAAAATATTCTTTATAGGAATATAGACAGACCTAAATAATATGAGAAATATGAATTGTTCATTATTAGGTTGTGTCAGCATTACACAAGTAACACTATTCCCCAAATGGATTTACTTATTCTTTGCTATATGAAACAAATTATAGAGAATTATTTTACACAGCTAGGAAATCTAATCTGAGGAACAAAACATCAAGAGTTTTAAAGGAAATACTGAAAAAAAATTGCAAGAAAGAAGTCCTAGTGGTACCAAGTACCAATAGAATAATCATTAAAACTCTTTGATACTAGTAAATACATAAATTTACATCTATACAAATAGATATATAGATAAATTGATCACCGAACTATAGTGTGTAAACTATAGAAGCAAATAAACTGAGTATAATGCTGAATAAAGACCAGAGACCTCAATTCCTAGGTTAAAGACTCACTAAAAACTGCTTGGAAAAATGGAAAAGAAATTTGCTAGAAATAAAATTTAAACCAAAGTTTTACATTGTAAATCACAATAAGCTACAAATTAATAAAGTACCTAAATATAAATGGTCAAATAATAAACTAATTAGGTGCTTGATATCTTTGCCTAGGGAAAGATATTCTGTGGGTTGAGGAAGACTTATTGATCAAGTTATAGTTAAGAAATAGACAATTGTGATCATATAAAATTAGAAAAATTCTTTGAAAATCCAATAAAATTCATTGAAATTGGAAATAAAATAGTTAATTGGAAAAACATATTTTTCGTGATAAAGGTCTAATACTCAAGATATGGATATGGAGTAGTCATTTGGCAAAAGTAGAGAATGATAAGTTGACTGTGAGAGTGCTCCACTATAACCATCACAATGTTAGAAATTGAATAAGGCCTCCAATTGTGGCATGGCAGCTAGGTGACACAGAGGGTAAAATGCCACACCTAGAGTCAGGAAGGCTCATCTTCCTGAGTTCAAATACAGTCTCAGAGACTTATTAGTTGTGGGACCCTGGGAAAGTCATTTAACCCTGCTTGACTCAGTTTCTTCATCTGTAAAATGAATTGGAGAAGGTAATGGGAAACCACTCTAGTATCTTCATCAAGGACAGCCCAAATGGGGTCACAAAGAGTCAGACATGACTGAAAAATAATTGAACGATGAACTTTTGAGAGAACATGGAGGAGATTCATATATGGTGGGCAGTTATAAATAGGTTATCTACATCTATATCTATCTGTCTATTTACCTATCTACCTATCTATCTGTCTATCTATCTATCTATTTGTCTGTCTGTCTGTCTGTCTCTATCTCTCTCTCTGTATATATATATATATATATATATATATATATATAATCTATCTATCTGTCTATCTATCTATTTATCTATCTATCTATGACTAAAGGTAACCACTGAAGTCAATAAGATAACAGATCTATTTGAATATTTGATTATCCAAGATATGTAGGAAGTTGATTCAATTTTTTAAGAACAAGAGGCATTTCCTAATAGATAAATGGTTGAGAGACATAAACAGGAACTTCTCAAGGCAAGATCTTTCATTTCTTCAAAGAAAAAAATAATTCGCAACAACCATATGGAAAAAAAATATTCCAGATCTTTAAAAAATAAAAGAAATATAAGCTAAAACGACATTGAGATTCCACTTTGCATCTCTAAGATTAGCAAACATGAGACAAAAGAAAAGAAAAATTGATAACAGAACACCAGATGAACAGGAATATTGATTACTTGCTGATGAGTTGTGGATTAGTCCAGTCATTTTGGAAAGCAATTTAAAACTGTGACCAAAAAGCCATTTTATTGTATATATCCTTTGACATAGCAATATTTTTCATATACTTGCATTAAAAAATTCAAAAGTACAAGATGGGGGAGGCATGACTACATGAAAGTTCATGAGAATTTTTTTTTAAATGCCTAGGATTTTTAGTGTATTGTAAACTTTATATGAATTAATATGGATGAAATTGGAGTAAAAAAAAGCTAACAAATCATAGAAATTCTGAGTAGGAAAAGATCTCAGAGACTACCTCATTCCATTCTTTCCAAACTTGAATAGAAACTTCTCTCCAACATATGTGATAAGTAGTCTGTCAATTCAATTAAGTGCTATATGCAAAGAAATTTCTCTTTTCTTGCACAACTCCTGGGACTTTTGAACAGCTCTTTTGTGAAATGTTTCCTCATTTCCAACCCAATTTTGGTCTTTTCTACTACTTTCCATAATTCTTAGGGGTTAAGAAGAGTTTGTATATTCTTTCTTTCATATGGTGGACCTTTCAAAACTTGAAGAAATGTACCACATTCCCATCATGCATTCTTTATGATAAACTTATATGTACCTTAAACAATGCTTATATGAGATGAAGTCATAACTCTTTTTTTTTTTTTGCGGAGTGAATATATTTTATTAAATTTTTTTTTGAGTTACATATTTTCTCCCTGTCTTTCCCCCACCCACCACCCCAAAACAGCCATCCCAGTGTTTCCCCCCTCCCCCAGTCTATTCTCTCCTATGTCACTTTTTGGTAGGGCAGGATGGATCTCCCAACTGCAGTGCCTGTGTATCTCCAGTTCCAGTTGGATGTAGTCAATAATAATAATAATAATTGCATATATATATATATATATATATATATATATACACATATATACATATATACGTACAAAGATAGATAGATAGAAACACATTCATAACATTTGATTATGGAACTCGAGATTCCAGATTCTTTCTCCTCCTCCCTCACCACCCATCCCCACTGGAAGGACAAGCAATCAAATAAAGGCTGAACATGTGAAATTACGCAGAACCTCTCCATAGTGAGCCCACTGTGAGAGTCTG
>CM053583.1:383868200-383883597 GCA_028627135.1 Pseudochirops cupreus | reverse complement strand
CAGTCTCTCACAATATGCCCACTGTGGAGATGTTCTGTGTAATTATACATGTACAGCCTATATTTAATTGCTTGTTCTTCCAATAGTGATGGGTAAAGAGGGAGGAAGGGAAAGAATCTAGAATTTAAAGTTCTAGAATCAAATGTTAAAAATATATATGTATATATTATTATTATTAACTATATCTAACTGGGAATTAAGAGATAGAGGCACTGGGGTAGGGAGATCCATCCTGCCCTACCAGAAAGTCAGAGGGGTGAGGGAGAAGACATAGGAGAGAGCAGATTGGGGGAGGGGTTATACAGTGGGATGGCTGTTTTGAGGTATTGGGTAGGGGAAATATGGGGAGAAAATTTGTAACTCAAAATCTCATGAAAATGAATGATATAAACAAGAAAATAATTAATTTATTAAAAAAATAAAAATAAATAAAAATTTTAAAATGACTGCAGTGTTGTGGCCATCTTTGATCCAGAACTTTGGAATCATAGCTCGTTAAATGGAGCATAGATATAATCTTAGTGTAAAAAGGAGGTGAATATAACCTTAGGCTGCAATAGAAGAAGCATGTTTCCCAGCTGTAAGGAAGCCCCTTGGTACTCTGAATTTGTCAGAAAGCACATTTAGAGTATTGTGTTTGCTTGCAATCACCACATTTTAGGAAGGTTACTGAAGAGTTGTGCAGTGTCTAGATGAAGACCACCAGACAAGCTGAAGAAGGAACCGAAGTGAGAGGGCATTCCAGACTAGAGGAGACTTACTGGGAATGTGATGGTTGTCATCAACGTGTTGTTGTTTTATTCTTCATTCTAGAAGATACTACGAAGGTGATGTCTTGACTTTCATGTGAATTGAATGTGAGTGGGGCAGAGCTGTGCAAAGTCTCAATCTTACTCTCTCCTCCAAATTCATTGGAGTCCACAGGCAAGACAAAGGTCAAAATGACTGGCAATGTCCCAGGATGCATCAAGTATTAGAAAAGCTGTCATGTAGAAAAGACATTGGACATATTATATAGGACCCCAGGGGGCTAGTTGGATGTTGTGAAGAAGTTGATTCAGGCTTGATGTCAGAAAAACCTGCTTCCTAATTAGGGCTAATTAAGGAATGGGCTCCTTCTGAAGGCAGTGATTTTCCCCCCATATTGAAAGTTTTCAGGCAAAAGCTTAATGAGTCAGTGATAGAGGGGAATTTTGTTACATTATGGCTAGGACTAAAGAGTGTCTGAAATCCCTTCCAGTTCCAAAATTCTGATTCTGTCAAGGCTCTATGGGAATATACAAATATCTAATCCCCTTTGCTAGATACAACTCAACCTCCTGGTTACTGGTTTGGTTGCCTGGCATCTCACCTCCTAATGGTGTTAATAACAGAATTCATTTCCTGTGTCAGCTCCATTCAATTTAAAGCTTATCTCAATCAGCATATTATTAATTATGCCCATTCCATTTGAAACTAAGCACATCTTCCAATGAAATGGACATCAGATTGACCAAGCATGCCTGCTGAGATGATATGATTGAGGAGCATGAAGTAGTGTACTACAGAATTGTATGACTTATTATGAACATTCCTTCTATCCCCCAAATGTGAAAAGGGGGAGCAACTGGTGGGCTTTCAGATGGCAGTGAATGGAAAATGAGTAAAAAGGACTTAAAAAAAAAAGACAGACTGGATCCAGCTGATAGCCGGATTTAAATGCCAAATTGAGGAGTTTGTATGTTTATCCTGGAAGAAATAGGGAGCCACTAAGAGTTCTTGAATTTGTGAAATGTCAAAGTCAGACTTTGCTTTAAAAATATAATCTTGACAGCTATGTGTAGGAGAGATTTGGGTAACTTCTTTAAAAATGCTTGCAATGGAAACATTAAAATTTATGATCTCTCTTCTGAACAAAGTTGGAGAATTTTCTTCTTTTTTAAAGAGAGCAAACATTTAGTTATTGGGAAGATGGAAAACTGGCTTTGAGGTGTATTTTTTTCCTTCCATATTTTAGTTTGGATAAATTTTCACTTAAATTCTGTAGCAATAAGCAGTACATACTTTTAAACTGTGGATTTTAATACTGATCTTCTGCTGATGCCTGGATGTTAGATATGAACAAATGCAATTCATTAAAATATTTCTAATTTCCTGATAGTAAAATAGGAAATCCTTCCTCATTTTGTGTTTCTTCGAACAGTCCTTGTTAAATTCCTGAGATTAACAGAATTGCCTTGATTCTATGCATGCCAATGAACTTGACTATTGAATTTGCAAACCAATGCTAAAATATGCTCTACAACAGTTTGTGATTTATTACTGTGTGGACAGTGATGTTTCACAGTTTATTAGTAGGGCACAAATGCTTTGCTGAGCTTGGCCTGCAGGTGCACATCTCCATGTAAACGAATGTAAAATCAGGGTCACGGAAATGAGTCTTAGCAACAACTACACAATGAAATACCCTTTTTCACCTTACCTTCAAGGAGAAAATAAGTATTAAAAGTAGCCTCATGCAAATAGGCCAGAAAAGAGCATGATGTAATGTATGAAAACCAACAATTGCAACAGCAACAACAACACTGGTTAGTAATCAGTCCTCAGTTTAAATCCCTTACCAGTTTAATTCAGTTCCACAAGCACTTATTGAATACCAAATGTTTGTGAGAAACTATCTATGATGCACTGGAAAGACAAAGATGCAAAGTCAAATAGGAATTAGCTTCAAAGAGGTTGCATTCTGTTAGGGAATGAGACATATCTACAAATAAGTACAGACCAGGGATGTTTAAGGAGGAAAAAAAAATACTAATAGGAGGGAACAGGCAAGGTTTCATGGAGGAAGTGGCACCTGAGATGAACTCTGAAGACAAAGTTTCTCAGAGGAAGATATCAGGAGAGAACACACAGCAGGCATGTGCAATGGCATGCAGGGCTGAATGAAAGCAGATGATGAAGGCTTGGTTTTAGGGAATGGACAATAGTCTGATTTGTCTGGATTGTAGAGTTCATAAAGGGCATTCGAATGAAATAAAGCTTACAAGGTAGATGGGAGACAGATTTGGGATTGCTTTATATGCTAAAAGAAAGCATTTATATTTTGTTCTGAATGTGAGAGGGAACCATGGAGATTTTTGAGAAGGTCAGGGACATGGTCAGAACTGTTCTTTTTTAAAATTTATTTTATTCTGACCTTAATTAATAAAATAAATATTTCCATAACATAATAAATAGAAACATGATTGTACATGAAATTGTAAGTCTCTTATGTGCAACTTGTTATTCTTTTTAAATATATAATAAAGTTATCATGTAACTTTAATGTTTGTTCCTTTTTTTCTCTCCCCCAAAGAGATAGCTACCAATAGACACAAATAAGTGTGTATATGTATATATGTATATATATGTGTGCGTGTGTGTATACACACATACATATACATATGTAGAACCATTCTATATATACTTCTGTTTATTGGTTCTTTCTTTGTTCTTAGTAATGTTGTCTTTGAAGTTGTACTGAGGATGGATTAGGGAGGGGAGAGCCTAGTCATGGAAATCAATTTGTAAGCCATTATGGCAGTCAAAGAGAGGCAAAGAGAACAAGAGACAGGTACTGACTAGTCATGAAACCTTGAAAATTTCACTTAACTTCTTCAGACATTAATTTCTTCCTCTTCCAAATGAGGAGAGTGGATTGAATGATCTTGATTGTTTTTATTTCTGGGCCTAAAATTATCTGATTTGACCTCAACTAAAATTTACCAAGCATTTATTACTTGATTTATTATTATTATATCTTCACACTCTAAGTGTAAGAATTGTGCCATGTACTGGGCATGTCATAAAAGTGTCCCTGTTCAAGGACCTGGCAATTTATATGTGGTAAGATTGTATTAATCAATGCTCGGAAGCACCTATTATGTTAAGGACCTATTATATACTAAGTGCTAGGGCTACAAAAAGAGAAGCAGCTCACCATCTAATAGGGGAGACAACAAGTAAATAAATATATGCAAATAAGTTATATCCAGGACAAATAAATAAAAGAAGAAAGGCACTAGAATTAAGAGAGATTGGGAAAGGCTTAGTGTAGAAGATGGGATTTTAGGTGGGACTTAAAGGAAGCCAGGCAAGTCAATAGGTAGAGATGGGGAGGGAAGTATTCTGGTCCTGGGGGACAGCTAGAGAATATTCCTGGGGGTTGAAAGATAGAGCATATTGTTTGTGCAACAGTCAGGAGTCCAGTGTCATTGAATAAAAGAATATGTGATGGGGTGCAACAAGACTGAAAGGTAGGAGGGAGCTAGGTTATGAAGGGCTCTGAACACCAGATGATTTTATATTTGATCCTGGAGGTGATACAGAGTCACAGGAATTTATTGAGTAGTAGGATAACATGACTGTTAAGTCAGCATGTGACAAGTACAAAGGACAAGTATACCTACGGTGCAATGAAAATTTTGAGGAAGGATAGATTGATTTCTATTTTGAGGATTAGGCTTCATGAGGTGAGTGGCAACTGTATTGAATCTTAATTGAAGGGAGGAATTTTAGCAGGCAGAGATGACTGAGGATGTGTGCATATTTGGGAAATGGGGGAGAGGATTGCAGGCATGAGAGATAGTGGCAGAAACAGAGAGAACACAGCACAGAACAAAAAGCAGGGGCTGCTACAAGATAGCTATGACCTATGAGATATGAAAGGTTATTCTGTGAAATTGATCTGAAAAGATACATTAGATCCAGACTATGTGTAGTCTTATTTGCCAGGATGGGACATTTGCATTTTCTGTGAGAGGTAATAAGCAGTGAGTGGCTTTTGAGTGAGGAAATGATGCTTCATCAACATTACCAAGGAAGTCATGGGAAGAATAGAATCTAGAAGAATCATAGTTAGACATCTGGAAGGAGTATTAGAGTCCATCTAGATCATCTCCCTCATCTTTCAGATGAAGAATATGACGTTCATAGAGGTAGCAAATGGCAGAACCTCAATTTGAACAAGTCTTCATACTCCAAACCCAATACTCTTTCCAATATACCATGATGGAAAGGTCACCTGTACAATAGTTACAAGACTATTGCAATGGTACAAGTGAAAAATGATGGAGAACTGGACTGGGATAGTTGCACTGACAAGGTTAAAATCTATCAGACAACTGGTTAGAGATGTCAAATCTAAGTCAATGGGAAGATGCCACTTAGTATAAATGGAAATAGGGAAGTCTGAGAGAGGAATCAGCTTATGGGGGGGGCAGATTGAATTTTGTTGGGGTCATATTGAGTTTGAGGTGTCACTAGAATATCCAATGGGTAGTTGGAAATGAAGCAGTTGATGTCTGGGAAGATGGAGATTTGAGAGTCATCTGCATTAGAAATGAAACAGTGGTATCATTAGAAACAGAGTGATATAATGACAAGAATGTGGCACTTAAGAGTCACAAGCCCTGGATTTGAACTTGAACTCTACTGATTACTACTTATGTGAACATGGACAACTTGTCTTCTCTGAACTTTAGCATCTCATCTGAAAGTGGAGGAGTTGGATGAGAGAGTCCATAAGATCCTTTCAGCTTTAAACTCTATTATAAGAAATAATGATGGATGGGATGATTAAGGGAGAGCACATAGGGAAAGAGGAAAAAAGAAGCCAAAGACATAAAGAGTGGGACACCTATATTTCAGGAGTCAGAGGAGAACAAGGGGTCAACGAAGGAATTAGAGGAGTGTTCCAAGAGGAAGAACCATGTTAGTACTGCAGCAGGAAAGTAAGGGGGTCATAGAAACTTTAGAATCATAAGATTATCGATTTAGAGCTGAAAGGGACCATAGAAACTAGGAGGACAAACTCCTAACTTCATAGATGAAGAAACTGAGGTACAAAAATGAATTAATTGAAATGAATTATCAATTAATTATGAACTAGGTGAAATAACCAGGTACCCTGGATTACAAACTAGTAAGTGTCAAAGGTGGGATTTGAACCTAAATATTCATTGCTCCAAGTTCTACTAAACATATAAAATGCTATAGGTGATCAGCAATACTAAATGCAGCAGAGATATGAAGGAGCTACAGACAGCCCCCCCTACCCCCCAAAAAAGAAGCAGGCCACTGGATTTGGTGATGAGGTCATTTATCAACTTGGATCAAAAGTTCCTGATTGGCCAGCTATAGAAGAATCAGACCAAGGGATAGCTCTGATCTCTACTGAATGAATGCTCAGTAGTATAGACGTTTGATAGGATTTCAGCTTGTGACATCTCTGCTACCATGCATGTGTAGTAGCCATGGCCATCAAAGATTGTGTGTCTTTATTACTACATAGCAATGTTGGCAATCTACCCATGATATTCATCCATAAAAAAGTACACTTAACATCTTTTTTTTTTTTCCTTATGGAAGGTTCAGACTAGGAAGCCTATGGAAGCAGGTGACTAGGACTAACAGCATGTAAAATCTTTCAGCATTGTAGAAAAAACAGAATTCTGTATCTAGTTAGCAATAATAATAATAATTAGTTTAAAATGGGAGGCTACCAGATAACATTTTTGTATAAATCACACACACACACACACACACACACACCCGTCTTCTTAAGGCTTCTCGGGCAATAGTTTTGCGTTCATTGTCCAAGAAAATATGGCATAAAACCACAAGGCCATGTTCTACTCTCCACACCCACTCTCCCAAAAAGCAGATGCTTCTGCTTTCAGTTGCCTTAGGCATTGTTTGTGATCCTTGCCCCAGGCTCAAAAATTCCTAATATGACTCTGCCCCAGGACACATCTTTCAAGAATTTAGTGATATATGATAAGGTTGCCTGTAATTTCTTCAACCAGAAGAAGAAAATGTTACTAGGATATAGTGGAGATAAAGACAAGGGCTCAAGATTTAGAGTCACAGGATCTAAGTTGCAAACCTCTGTCACCAATTTTGTCACCAATTGTGACTTCCTTAATCTCTTTGAACTTCAGTTTCCTCCTCTTGGCAAGTAGTTGATATAATGGATAGGGCACTGGACTTGAAGTCTGAAAGATCTGGGTTCAAGTCCTACCTCAGTCATTTACTATCTACATGACCCTGGGCAAGTCACTCTCTGTGTCTGTCTCCTGTGTGTAAAATAAGGGGGTTAGCCTTGGTTCCAATAAGTTCACTTCTACCTCAGAATCTATGGTTCAAGATGAGAAGAGAGCAAATAGGAAGTGCATTGGGTTTGTTGGTGATGGAAACCAGAAGACATAAAACAAGGGAGAAAATTAAGAAAGAGGGTTTAGCAAGGAAAAATGATTACAAGGTGATTAAACATATATTGACTTTTAAGTAATGTAATCCCAAGGAAAGTTGGAAATCAGCAAAGTTTTATTAATGGCTATTTTAACACAGAGAAAACGACTGTTTAACAAGGTACTCAAGATGAAACATAAAAAATCCCTCAGTTTTGCAGGAACACAAGAAGGAAAAAAATATCCCTATGTTTAAGGCCAGAACTGAGGCATTTCTCAGGTGACCTTGGAAGTTTCTAAAGACAATCTATTTTTAAGAAATATTTCTCCCGTGGGTAAATAACGTGTTTGGCTAGAGATGAAATGTAGTAATATATTATAATGTGAACTGGATGGGTCTGAAAGCTCACAGCATAGTTTCAGAAAAATGTCCCATTAAAAATCAGTTGTATGCAAGTGAGAATTCCTAAATATTTCTCTAGTGAACGCTGTCCTTCCCCAGACTATTTCTCTTTCTCTCTCCACCCCCTTTCTCTCTTCCTCTCCTACTCCCCTCTCTCTCAAAAAATATATGCATATCTACACATATAAATACATATGTAATATAAGATAGGATTCCCCAAAGTCTTACTGCAGTTTTAATGTATTAATACTAAAACTGCTCTGACATCCTATATTATATAATATATCATATGATATGATGATATCATATCACATGGCATGACACAATATAAAATAATGTAATATATCTTACAACATGTTATGGCATGATACAATGTCTTTAATATAGGATGGGGGTGTGTATATGTATGTGTGTCTGTTCCCCTTTGCTATGGCACATATTTTCTGAAATAAATTTTGGTAGAGTTTGTCAGCACAGTTATTGATTTGGCTTTAAAAAGAACCCTTCTTAGAATCTTTAGGGTCATTCAATATTTTAGTGATCTTTGCTTTCCTTGGTAAGGAAACATGCACCATAGGTGTAAATTCTACATACTCTGTGACTTGATTCAAGGTGTTGGAAGTTGCAACTTTACAACTCATTCCCCGGAAGCCAACAAAATAATGAGTTCCTCTGAACTTAACAAGATTGGTTCTTAAGTGACAGATATACTGTCTGCCAAGGAGCTTATACATCTGTAGAGAATCAACATATAGATTGTCACACTAGATTTATGGAATAATTTGGCCTTTTCAAAGTGCCTCCACGTAAATGAGATCATGTCAGAGAATCTCAGAGATAGAAGAGAGCCTTGAGACCAACTAGTCTAACCTCTACCTACATAGGGATCACCTCTTTAGCACTCCAACTCAACAAGTCCAACCTTTTCTTGAGACTTCAGAAAGGACAGGCAGAGGACTTGTCTCTCAACTCAACCCATCCCACTTTGAGATAGCTCAGATTGTTAGAAAGTTTGACTTTGTATCACTTCAAAGAATTTCTTTGTATAATTCCTACCTTTTACTTCAAGTACTGCTAACTAGGCCCAAGAAAATCAATTCCACTCTCTCTTCTATGAAAACTGCCTCTGCATTAATTGAAAATTGCTATCATGTTTCTTTACTTCCCAGGTCTTGTCTCAACAAGCAGCTTGGTATGGTAGATAGAGTCCTGGACATGGAATCAGGAAGCCCTGATTGCAAATTCAGCCTTAGGTACTTAATAGCTATACCATGCTAGGCATGTCTCTTTACTATTTTCAGTCTCAATTTCCTTATCTATAAAGTAGTTATGGTAATAATTGTATTCACCTCACAGGGTTGCTATAAGGATCAAATGAGACTTTACACACACAGATACACACGTATAACACTTTAATGTGTCAATACATACATGCCATGATGTACATGCATGTTTTATGTCATGTTTAACATTACACAAATACGTTATGTGAATGTGTGTCAAGTGTCTGTATATGTGTATAACGTCTCATTTCATATATAGAAAAGATACATAACACAAATTAGGTTTCATATATATGAATGTTTTTTAAAACCTTAGAATTTGACATAGATATGAACAATTTTGTGATGGGGTTGCAACATTTCATTGTGCCCATCTTAAACATGGAGAAGAAGAGCTATGGAGAAATCAGGTGATTACCCCAAGCTCATATTATTTAGTGACAGACTGAGGATTGGATCCCTAGGTCCCAACTCCTGATTCCTACTTGGGGTTTCTACTACTATACTGTTCTGCTAAAGAGACAGAGGTACATAATCTTATGGAAATGCCACGACTAATCTCTAAGATTTGTAGAAATTTCTGTGTTATGGAAGGTTTGACTGGTGACAAAATTTACCGTTAGCAATCTCTTTTAGTTTAAATATTTTTATGGCAAGAACACTGAGACTAAGTTTGGGTCAAGAGGCATGGGTTCTGTGGCCAAGTCTACCATTGTGTGTGACCTTAGAGAAGTAATTGTATGCCCCTTTATGCACCTCAGTTGCTCCTCATATAAAATGAATGTGATAACTGCCTACCCTCCCTACCAAATTGGGGGTTATGGTGGAACTCAAACTGATGTATGTAAAGATAAATGGTCAACTCATCAGATGGAAGCTACGATTACTGGTAATGATAGTTATTGTACCCCCACAATCTGAAAAATCCCCATAAAATCTTTTAGCCCTTCCTTCCTAGCTGAAAAGGTCTGATTTTTTTTTCTTTTTTCTTATATGGGTATTTACAGTACCTTACTGTAAAATTTGGGGTAAGTATTTAGTCACAGTCTCTGTGTCACCTGCTGGCCTCTGCATATCATCTGTGCCTTCAACAAAACTCCCCCAAAATCCCATTTAATGTTTTTATGCTGACCTGTGATATATTGAAACCACAATGGAGAAAATTGCAGTGTGGAAGGGATAACTGTACTCACATGAATATTCTCCTCATTTTCCTAGCAAATGGAAGGAGTGTGCTTTTTTCTGTCAAATATAAAGGTGCCATTTTCCACATTTGTTCCATGAATACTTGCATGAGCATGCAGTGGCAAAAAAAAAAATTCTCTTGTGAACTAGACTAAAAAAATATTTTCAAAGAAATAACAACAGCTTATATGAAACCATCTCTTTAGCAAAGCATCCAGCACATGTGGCATCCTTATTTTGGCTTATCTGTGTGGTACAGTGATAGCCCCTAGCAGGAACAAAGCCTGCCTCAAGACAGCTTGTTGGGGCTGGGTGACTGCCCAGTGTGAAGAGTTTTCAGCAGAAATCAGAATGAACAGCTGCAGGGTGAGAGACAGGGCAGATGAAGACCTAAAGATTCTGAGAACAGCACAGAGGAAAGCCTCCTTAAAACTTCCTCAACATAAGACAGGCAGTACACAGATGAAGATTTGCAGGCCACTGGTAAGCCAGCTCCAAAACAGGCAGACATACTCCATTTCACAGAGGCATGTCTTTATTGGCGACTCTCTACTGCCTACTGTTCTCGGGTCATTTTTTGTGCCATGCATGTTACCCAGTTCTCTGGCTCCCCTTTTGGGGGTCTGAGCACCAAATGATGCACATTCTCCACAACTAGCCCAGTTCAGACCCACCATGCTACCTGCTGCTCTCAGGTCATACTCCAGACAGGACATGTCAATCTGCCATTCTGCTAGTCTTCCCTTTCCCTTTCTATCCCTAGCTCTTAGAACAACAAATACAATCCCTAGAAAATACATGTCAAACACTTGTCACATGGCTCCACTCACCAGTGACATCCCTATCTAAAATATCCTTCCCTGACCACCACTCCATCATGGGTTATCATGTATTAGAATGTAAGCTCCCTGAAGGTAGAGACTATCTCCCTTACTACATTTATATCCCTCATACTTAACCACAGTGGTTGGTTCATAATGAGTATTTATTTTTTAAAATTTATTGTTTTATCAATATACATGATAAATCATATATTACCATTGGACATTTAGAAAGGCTTTTTGATTGACCTAAGTTTCAAAATATTGGAGAAAAGAATATTTATTTCCTAGAATTCTGGAACCACAAGAGACTCAAGATATCATCGGCTCAATGTGCATCCTTCATTTTAGCAGATGGCAAACTTTCTTCTAGAGTGGTTCAATGACTTGTTGGGTTGATCATATTTCTTCTTGCAACAGACTTTGACTCTATACAAAAAAAAGTGTTTCAAATAAAAGTTTAAACTAAGTAAAAACCTCTAAAACTGATATCAGCCAACATTTATTCAGTGCATGAATATTTTGAAATATTAACTACAGCAATCCTGTGAGGTAGAGGCTATTGGAACCCCATTTTACAGATGAAAAAATAGAGTCTGAAAGTGGGTATGATTCCCCCATCACAAAGTCAATTTCAGAGCAAAAGCACATTAATCATGGTGAGTGGCCAAATGTCACAGGAAACGTAGAACAATCCATCAGTCCAAGAAAAATATTTTATCTGGGCCACTTAATTCTTCTTTACTAGAAAATGCCTGAAAGAAAAAATACCATTCATATAACTCAGGTCTACCTGTTAATATTTTTAGTTCTAATGTGAATTGTTGACTAAAGTATGTGTTAAAAGGAAGAATACTTTAGTTCCTTAGGTTCGTTTTTTTCCCTCTTCACATCGTAGAGGTAACCATTTGGTTGACAGTTCATTCTCTTCTTACCCAAACAGGCTCATACATATAGACACCACAGGCAAGGAATAAAAACAAGCATTTGATAAAAGTCTGTTATATGCCAGGCAATGCGCTCAGTTAAAAAGAAATAAAAAGAATTTTTTAATTAAAAAAGAAAAAGAAATAAACAAAATGAAAAAGAAATTTTAAAAAACAGTCCTTACCCTCAAGGGGCTTATAATCTAATGGGAAAGACAACATGCAAACAACAATGTACAAACTAAAACTTTACAACTGTGGTGAAGTGAATAGAGTGCTGGGCCTGGAGTCAGGAAGACCTGAATTTAAATCTGGCCTTAGATACTAGCTTTGTGACCCTGGGCAAGGCACTTAGCCTCTATTTGCCTCAGTTTCCTCATCTGTAAAATGGGGTTCATAGTAACACCCACTTTTCAAAGTCATTGTGAGGATCAAATGAGATAATAACTATAAAGTATACAGTACCTGGCCCATTGTAAGCACTTTATAAATGTTAGCTGTTATTATCATACAGGATAAATTGAGAATAATCTCACAGGGACAGCGTTAGAATTAAGGGGAGGGGTGAAATCACAAAATCTTGTAAAAAGAAGAATTTTAGCAAAGACCTAAAGGAAACCAGGGAAGGCAAGAGATAAATATTTATTCACAATTGGCTTTATTGAACACTTTATTGAAACTTGATAATATAAGAATAGGGAATAACAATCAGAAAATATGTAAGGAGAACAATTGGTTTTGAGTAAAGTCTTTTAATGGTTCATTAATGGCCATAAACTAAAACCAATATGTATGAATTTTCAAAAACAGTTTTGAATGTCATAGAACTAACATTCCATAACAGAGTTCCAGACTGATGTGATATAATCATATCATGAGAGTTACATTCCAGGTATAGGCTCTAATGTTACTCAGATATTCCCATACCTAAATAAATCTGTAATCTCATTAGTGATGAGTGGGTCACCATGTCCTTAAATCTTCTCATCCTAGATAATTCTAGTATGCATATTTCTTCATGCTTTCCACATTTGCAGCACCCCAATGCACTGGACTTTCCTCTGGTTCGAGAATATATCTCAAGGGTACAGATTGACCCAGCAATCTGGTTTTTCACTGTTTCTTCTTGCCCTCTCTATAGGACAATTCCTCTTGCGTTTCTGTTCACGTGTATTCTTGATAAGTTCTTTTATATCACTTTTCATGAGCAAGTCATCATTGCTAACAAACTACAGCCCACTCATGCCTCTTTCCATTGCCCTTTGGGTTAATTATAATTTTTGTTCTTCTGAAATCTAGTAGTTCAGGATACCCAGCTGTATAGGATCATTAGAAGAATATTGATTGGCTTTTGTGACAATGAGCAGTTTGGGTCATTGAAAATGCAGTGAAGTTTTATAAATATAATCCATCCTGATCTCCTTCATCTCAAACTTGGTACCAGCTCATTATTCATTGTCCAGTCTACATAGTTTTCCTGAGATAGACTAACTTAAAGGGTTGCCAGTCTTAGTCTGCATGCCACAGGATCATAAATCATAGGATCACAGATTTAGAGGCAGAAAGGAACTCAGAGCTTATCTAATGCAGCCTTGTCATTTTAACAGATGAGAAAAGGGAAGCTCAGAGGGAACCCAAGTGTCCCAAGATCATCTAGGTAGCAAATTATAGAACTGGATTTCAACCTGAGGTGCAAATCTAAGTGATCTTTTCTCTGGATCATGCTGAATTGATAGACTGGGAGGCATACATGTTAGATGTCATGAATTGTTTTTCTCTTCCATAATTGAACAGTGTATGAAAGTCTGGCAGATTTGCCCATTTTTTCATTTGTTTTTCCCCAATTAATATATAAGCCATTGTATGGCCTTTGATTATAACCTAATAATTAAAACAATAATAATAATAATGTAACAATATAAGGTTTATAAAGTGATTCATATTCATTAGCTCACGTGGTCCTCCTAGTAAACACGTGAGATGTAATTCAGATAACATTGCTGCCCCAGCCCTAACACATCACAGGTGAAGAAACAGTTTCAAAAAGTTAAAGTGACTTGCCATAGTTACCTAGGTAAAAAGTGACAAAGCCAGGGTTTGAAGCCAGGTCTCCATCCTTGTATCTATTATATTACCTAGGTACTGCTAGTCAGTGTACCATGTAGGCATATAGCTTTAGTATTTATAGTACGATAGTATAAGACTAATGTGGGAGATGTAGATAGATAGATAGATAGATAGATAGATAGATAGATACACACATATACATGTATGTATCTATGTGCATATGTATATACTTACATGTGCATATATACACATGTATATATGGTCCAGTTGTGTTATATATGTATACTGTGTGCATATATGCATATATATGCATACATATGCAGATGCATGTGAGGTAGCCGGTTGGTTTAATGGATTGAGCAATGGGCCTGGAGTCAGGAAAACCTGAATTGATATCTGGTCCCAGACACTTATGAGCTGTGTGAGCCCAGGCAAGTCATTTAACCTCTGTTTGCCTTAATCCACTGGAGAAGGAAATGGCAAACCAGTATCTTTGCCAAGAAAACACCATGGATAGCATAAGTGTGCTATGGATCATGGAGTTACAAGGAGTCAGACACAATTGAACAAGAACAACTATGTGTGTATTTGTAAGTAGACACACACACACATATTGTACTTTTTGTTATTTAAACTAAGAAATCATTAGGCGACTTGGGCAATCAAGAGCTTGATTTTTCCATCCAACCAAGAAGTGGTCTCATTATAGAATTTTATATTGTGCCTGACTACTGAAGGTCTGAAGAAATCATCATACATCTCAAAGGAGATTCAGACCATATGATTCCAACTCAAGGATTGTGTTGAGTTGTTTTATATTGAGGGGGAGGGAAGAAGATTTAAAACACTGTAATTAATAATGAAAAACATTGTTTTTTGTTCAGCCATTACAATTTTCTGTTTTCCAGAGATAAGTCAGTAAGTCCAAGTTAATTTAAGTCTAAAGACAGTAGAAAAAATAATGTTGTATGATTTACTGGATAGAATAATTGTGTGGAAATCAGGAAATCAAAAGAGCTGAGTTCAGATCCCCATTCTGTACTGACTGTTTGACCTTGGATAAGTCAAAACCTTTTGGTGTCTCAGTAAAATGATCAAAGGTTCTTAATGTATGGAGTGTGAATTTGTTTTTTTAATATTTTAATAACTATATTTTAATGTAATTGATTCACTTTTTATTCCCATTTAATTTTATGCATTTTAAAAAGATGGTTCTGAGAAGGGGGTCTATGCGCTTCCCCAGACTGACAGCCCAATGGCCACGAGGACTACTACAAAAAAAAAAGATAAAGAATTCCTGGTCTACAAAGAAGAATTGGAGAGCATTATAAAATGCAAAATGGATAACCTTGAGTACATTAAATTGAAAAGTTTCTGTACAAACAAAGCCAATGTAACCAAGATTAAGAGGGAAGTGGGAAATTGGGAAAGAATATTTACAACCAATGTCTCTGATAAAGGCCTTATTTCCAAAATTTACAGGGAATTAAGTCAAATTTACAAG
>CM053583.1:383850104-383867700 GCA_028627135.1 Pseudochirops cupreus | reverse complement strand
GTCATTTGCTTCCATTTGCTCTACTCTAATTTTGACGGAATTATTCTCTTCAGATTGCTTTTGAGATTCTTTCTCCATCTGGCAAAGGCGACTTTTTAAGGCATTCTTCTCCTCATTGGCTTTTTGGGCCTCTTTTGTCATTTGAGTTAATCTATTTTTTAGGGTGTTGATTTCTTCAGTCAGATTACTGACTCTCTTTTCATGATTTTCTTGCAACATTCTTATTTCTCTTCTAAATTTTTCTTCCACTTCTCTTATTTGGTTTTGAAAATCCTTCTTCAGCTCATCTGTAGCTTTAAGGCATTCTTCAATTTTATTGGAAGCCCCTGGTGGGGTTGCTCTGGCTGCACTCTCCTCCTCCCTCTCTTTGCCATGATCTTTATTTTCCCCAAAGAAGGAATCTAGGGTTTGGTTGATGTTCTTACCGTGCTTTTTATGCTTATTCTTACTCATCATTGGTCAGTACATGATTTTTTTTTAATCTCTGTGGGGCTCTGCTTCCAAAAGGGAAAGCTCTGTCCCAAATCGCTGGGGTCCTCCCAGCTGCCCTAGCTCTCAGGAAGGTGCTGGGTCCCTTTCCTACTTTCTTCCAGCTCACTGGATAATGAAGACTCCAGGACTGAGGCCCAAGACTGTGATCCGAATCCAGGCAGCTCAATGTGAGAGCACTTGGCCTCTGAACAATCGCTTAGTCCCCCTGCTATATGCAGGCCATAGGTGCAGAAGCTGCAACGTGGAGGTGGGTGCAAAACCTCTGCCTTTCGCTTTCCCACCCTGGAGGCCTTTTGGCTGGACTGCTTTTCTCCCAAGACCTCACAAGTACCACTGACCTAGTTCTCAATACTGCTTGCAGCTGCCGCTAATCCACTCACTACTCCTCTCCTCCAGCCACCCCTGAGGCTCAGCCAGGGCTTCAGGCCAGGCTGGTTTCAATTGGCAGCGCTGATATGGTTCCTCATATTCAAGCTGACTTTAGTGGAAGGTATATTTCTGGCGTTTTGGAGTTCTAGGATTAGTTTTGAGTCATATTTGATGGGTATTTTGGGGTGGCCATGTGAGAGCTACAATATGTTGCTGCTGCTACGCCGCCATCTTGGCTCCGCCCCCCATCTTAGTTGTTTATCAGTCTTTGAAAGACTTCGTATCCCCCCCACTGATTGTTCTGATGGCATGAGGTCAGGCTTGAGTATTTGAGAAGCAAAGGATAATGAATTGCTGCATTACTTACCTTTGAATCCCACCAGATGGGAATATTAAACCTTCAATCAGGATTAATTTCACCTCAGGTTATAGGACTAGTCTGATTCCTGGTCCAGGATCATATAAGGACCCATAGATCCAACTGTCAGGGATTCAATGATCCTTTTTATTATATTCCAGCATAATAATACAGCTGTATGCCCTAGTTTTAACAATTTGGTTTCTTGCCTTGTCCCTTCTGTCTAGGTATCTCACTTTGTACCCTCAGTCTCAGGACTGAAGCTTTGTCTTAATGTCCCATAACTAAATTCCTGATTTGTTCCCCTCTTTTTCAAGGATGGGGTGCCTATTTTTGATGTTCACTTTAGGGACAACTCACCCCATAGTCTAGTATCTGTTGACCCCCTCCCATTGTCTTTAAAGCCAATGTCCTGCCCCCTCCCATCTTTTATCAGGTTCTACAATACCTTCTTCTATGTGCTAACCAGGATATCTGTCTGCTGCCCCCTGTTGCATATTCCTAAAACCATGTCTTCCTACTCTTATCTGCCCATCCTACTAGGGTTATTTACCCTCTGTCCATGACCTTGATTTGTAAAATATTTTAATAACCGCACTTCAAAATAAATGGTTCCCTTTGTAATCTTATATATTTTAAGCATTTAAAAACATTATTCTACTCTATTGCTTCCTGCCATACTCCTCTATGTCCCAAGCTCAATATTTCTTCTAATGCCTTCTACTAGGACCTTCCTGGGTAATCCTTTTCTTAGATTCCACTTAGTCTATAGGTCCCAATCATGCCTGATATGGTTGGTCCATTGCACACTAAAAACAAGTAATACAGGAACCTAGGGAATGAAGAACAAAAGAACGCAAGTACCCTCTCTGGGCTTTTTAAGTGGACAAGCAGAAAAATATCTGGTCTAGGGTTGAGCTCAAAGCCATACTCAACAAACAAGGGAAACAGGGTTTTCTTTGCCTTCTATAAATTTTTTTTTACTCATCTGATTTAAGGGAATGATGATGGAGAAACAATTACTGGAGCAGGGAATATTAACAATAAAATGATTGTTGAAGCCTCTCACTTGAATTCATAGAGAGCTATTTATAAAACACTGAATTTCATTTCCTCATGAAGCAGGAAGGATAGGGTGACTGGAGAATATTTGCCAAAAAGAATGGCTTTTAAAAAGAGCGCCAAATGGCATTATGACAACTGAGAAAATTCTCTTGTTTGATCTTTGGGGAACTTCATGATTTCTTCAATTGTATAGGTGCCTAATTCAGTTGTGTACAAAGGTAATTCTTGGAAAAAGAGATCTTGAGGGGGAAGGAGAAAGGTGGATTAGCAACCCCTTCCATATCCAGTGTTTGTTCTTAGGCTGGATGGTCCCTGAGGGAGAAATTCAGGAAGAAAAAAACAACTATCTGATATACTAATCACAACTCTATCCCAATTGCAGCTTTGTCTGAACTCTGGGGTCACTGGAAGATAGAAGTAGAGCTAGAGATTAAATCAAATGTATGCTGCTTACTTAGAGATGAAAGCTTTCTAATGAATTTGAAATTAAAGTGGAAGAATTTATGCAAAGTCAGTGCCATCTTCAGCTCTACTCTACTTGAAGTCAGTTCTAGCTTTAATGTACAATGCAGGTGAGGTTAATGATACCAGGCCAGGCTTAAAAGCAAAACAAAACAGGAAGGAAAGAAAGAGACAATTGCAAAAGAAGACCAAACCAAGAAGATTCTTTCTTCCTCAGTCTTAGAATAATTCACACTTCTTGAAAATACAACGGGTGTACCTAATGGCTCCTTTGACATTAAAAAAAAATTAAAAACAGCTGTCTTTTAACAGAGTCACTAAATGGATTTATTAAAAGATGACAAGGAACATTTGCTAAACAGGAAGATATGTATTGATTCTCACAATAAAAATCAGAATCCTAAAACTTGGGTATAGATGAAGGTGGTACTAGGTTCTAGAGCTGGATTTACAGAGGGGAGAAAGCTGGATTCAAGTCCTACCTGTGTTGCTGGACAAGTCATAACCTCCACAATGCTCAGTTTCCTCAATTGCAAAATGAGAATAATAATACCTACACAACTTACCATCACAAGGTTGTTTTGAGGAGCAATTTAGATAATGTAGGAAAAATAATGTGCAAACATTAAAGTGTTAGAAAAGTGTCATCTGTTGGTAATGGAATTTAGGTGTCTAGAAGACCTGGGTTCTTTTCCACTAACTGAATTAACTAGCTATGTGAACATGCACAAGTCACTTAATCTTTGTGGGTCACAATTTCTGCATCTGTAAAATGCAGAAATCCAGTTTTAAGATCTTATGCCTATCAATTGGACTTATTAGGGGTAAACTGTAGGAACAATTTCTTTTCAATTTTATGTTTATTTTTAGTTTACAACATTCATTTCCACAAGATTTTGAGTTACAAATTTTCTCCCTTTCTTTCCCCTATCCACCACCACAAAATAGTGATCTCACTGAATACCACCTCCCCTAATCTGCTCTATCCTATATCCTCTCCCCTCTCCCCTCTGACTTTCCGATAGGGCAAGATGGATATCTTATTTCCCAGTTGCATGTAAAATAATAATAATGATAATAATAATTTTTTAAATGTTTGATTTTAAAACTTTGAATTCCAGATTTTTTTCCCTTCTTCCCTTGTCACACACCCTTGCTTGGAAGATAAGCAATTCAATATAGGTTGTATGTGTGCGGTTTTGCAAAACATTTCCATAGTGGATATATTGTGAAAGACTGACTATATTTTCCTCCATGCTATCCTGCCCCCCACTTGTTCTATTTTCTACTTTGACCCTGTCCTTTTTCAAAAGTGTGTGCTTCTAACTACCCTACCCCCCAATCTGCCTTCCCTTCTATCATCCCCACTCTTATTCCCTCCCCCCTGTAGGGTAAAATACCCAATTTAGTGTGTATGTTATTCTCTCCTTAAGGCAAATGCAATGAGGCCCATTCCCTTTAGCCTTCCTGTTCTTCCCCTTCATTGTAACAGTTTTCCCTTGCCTCTTTTATATGAGATAATTTACCCTATTCTGTCTCTCCCTATATCCTCTCATTATATTCTTCTCTCACCTCTCAATTTTATTTTATAAATATCATTCCTTTGCATTCAATTGATTCTGTGCCCTCTGTCTATGTATACATGTACACATATATACACACACTTACATATGTATTCATATGCACATGTACCCTCCTATATAGACATATATATGTATGTGTACATATGTATATACATTTATATTCTCTTCAATTATCCTCATGCTGAGAAAAGTTTCATAAGTGACAATTACCATTTTTTCATGTAGGAATGTAAATAGCTCAATTTTGATAAGTTCCCTATGATTTCCCTTCCCTGTTTCCCTTCTCATGCTTCCCTCACTTCTTGTATTTGAATGTCAAATATTCTATTCAACTCTGATATTTTTTTTTATCAAGAATGCTTGAAAGTCATCTATTTCATGGAATAACCATATTTTCTCCTGAAAAATTATACTTAGTTTGTGGGGTAGGTGATTCTCAGCTTTAGTCCTAGCTCCCTTGAACTCCAGAATATCATGTTCCAAGTCCTTAAATCCTTCAATGTAGATAGTGCTAGATCTTGTGTTATCCTGATTGTGTTTCCACAACACTCAAATTGTTTATTCCTGGCTGCCTGCAATGTTTTCTCCTTGATCTGGGAACTCCGGAACCCGGCTATAACATTCCTATGACTTTTCTTTTTGGGATCTTTCCCAAGATGTGATCAGTGAATTCTCTCCACTTCTATTTTGCCCTCTGGTTCTAAAATATGAGGTCGATTTTCCTTGAGAATTTCTTGAAGGATGATTTCTAGGTTCTTTCTTTGATTATGGCCTTCAGACGGTCCAATAATTTCTAAATTATTTCTCCTGAATCTATTTTCCAGCATAGTGGCCTTCCCAATGAAATATCTCACATTGTCTTCCACTTTTTCATTCATTTGGAACTGTTTAATAGTATCTCAATTTCTTATAAAGTCATGATCCTCCATTTGCTCCAATACAATTCCAAAGGAATTATTCTCTTCAGTGAGCTTTTGAAATTCTTTTTCCATCTGGAAAATTTGGCTTTTTAAGGCATTCTTCTCCTCATTGGCTTTTTGGGCCTTTTTTGCCACCTGATCCAGTCTATCCTTTAAGGTGTTTTTTTTTTCTTTAGTCTAGTTGTTGACTTTCTTTTCATGGCCTTCCTGCATCACTCTCATCCCTCTTCCCAATTTTTCCTCCACCTCTCTTACTCGACCTCTAAAATCCTTCTTGAGCTCCTCCATGGCCTGCAATCAATTCATATTTCTCTTGGAAGCTTTTGATGCAGGAGTTCCTACTTTGCTGTATTCCTCTTCTTCCATGCTTTGATCCTTTTTGTCCCCAATAAAGGAATCCAAGGTTTGATTGCTGTGCTTGCTTTGCTTCCTTTGCTTGCTCATGTTGCCACTCAATTACTTGACTTTTGAGCTCTTTGCCACAGTAGAACTCTGCTTCCAGAGAGGAGAGCTTTGTCCCAGATCGTTGGGATTTTTGCAGCTACCAGAGACATTAGTTGGGTGTCCTCTCTGTAACCCCCATAAGCTCTGGCCCACTGGTCATACACCCCAGGACCTCTACCCAAGACAGTGATCCAGATCCAAGCAGGTTAAAGCGAGAGTGATTATCTTCTGAATGGTTGCTTCATCCTCCTACAATTTGCAGGCAGGAGCTCTGAAGCAACCATGCAGCAGTGGCTGCAGAGCTTCTGCACCTCCTCTGTTCCTCACTCAGGGGCAAGGGCCTGAACATGCTCTCTGTTCCCCCCCCCCACCTCCCAGTTCCAACAGTGTTTCACACTGACCTTTTACTTTGTCTTTGGCATTTATGGGTTGATAAGTCTGGAAACTGTGCTGGTGATGCACTCTCCCAAAGTCTGCCCCAGCCACTGCTGGTAGGGGCCACCCTGGGGATAAAACCATGGATCACAAGGGAGGAGGGGGGCTGGGCTTGGTTCCCAGCCTGGTGTGGTAACCCCTTCCTGCTGCCTTGCTGATCTGCCTTCAGTGGGAGATTTTTTTCTCTCTGTCACTTTGTGGGTTCTGTAGCTCTAAAATTTGTTTAGAGTCATATTTTATAGGTATTTGAGGTGGTTATGGGGGGAGCTCAGGGAGTTTTCCTGCTTCTATGCCGCCATCTTGGCTCTGCCATGGAATAATTATTTTAACACTGCAAGGGTCTTTAGAGTCCAAGCCCCTCATTTTGCAAGTTATTTAACAGACCCTGAAAAGCGATTTGTCCAAGGGCTCACAGGAACTGAAAAGATATTCTGACTCTAGAATTGGTTCTTTCCTTTGTTGTGAATCTCTAAAAAAATACATTTTAACCAAAATACATAGCTAAGAAATTCTGATTCATAAAGGCTGATGAAGTGTGACTATTACTAGGTGAAACATAGCTATAGCCAGCCAGTAAGGTCACACAGCAAGACTACTTCAACCAGATGGAAGAGGTTTTGGCAAAGAAATTTGTAAAATGATCTCTTTGAGCATGGCCATGACTAATCTGCACCCATGAATTGGGAGGGGAGGGAAAAGAAGGAGGGAAAGATGTATGTTTGGAAAGTGTTATTGATTATCATTTCAAATAACTTATTTCCAAGTTCTCTTCATATTGATGGCTTATTCATTAATTCAAAAGAAACTGGAATTATTTGAATAAAAAGGAAACTTTATGCATAGCTTCATAGAAAGCTCATAGTATGGATGTTGATAGATGAACTTAGAAAACTCACATTTTAACAAAAGAAACAGATGGAATTTTGTATAATGTCCCTTTACAACATATTGAAGGCTTTACACAAGTGCAAATGGCTTAGAGCCTGCATCTTATGATTTGTTTATTTTTAGAGGACTGCTGGCCCCCACTATCAAGGTTTTAAAACTAAGTATCAGATATTCATCTGATACTTCAAGAAGAGAGGGTGCCACCACATTATTTATGTGTCCCATTTATATGTCAAAGAAACTTGCAAGCTTATTTTCCCACAGAAGGCATCCATAGCAGGAGTCTGAAAAAAACATCATTCACATTTCCATAGTGAGCTGAGTTGAGATTATGCTATTAAATATCAATTATCATAAATCATGGTGAGCTGTTGGTCTGATGAAAAATTTTCCTACTGGGCTTTCTTGTTGAGGAATCTACTGTTTTGAAAGAATGGTAAGTGGGAGATGTGTCGACAAGCCCAATTCTTTTTGTCATTCTTGGAAAGTGGTACATTTGAGAAAACAGTTTTCACCTGAATGCCTTGAGCAAATTTCAATTTGGTAGATTTCATTGGACTTCCCTAAAAGGTATTTCTGTAGGATTCCTTGGATGATGGTGATGCTTTGTGTGGTTCTCTAAATAGTTGCTGAGTCCCTGGGATCCACCATTCCCCATGTTGTTCTAAGCACTCCTGCACCTGTGAGGTTCTTGTAGGCTCATTTTGCTGCTGGGAAAATAACCTTGATTGGCCTCCCTCAGCAATAATTTCCTGTAGGGCATTACATGGGGAAAACCGTTTCTAGATAGCAGCAGGCTTTAGGGCAAAAGCATTGCTCTGTGCATCATTCACATTTGTACATTGGCCAGTCTCTTCTGTGTGAAAGGTGTTATGGGAATCATCATCAGGCAACAATTCTTGTTTTTTAAAGAGTTCAATCTTTAGAATCTCTTATTGACATTTATGCTTTCCAATGTGCTCAGCATGGATGTTTACTAAATGAGGTTGGGGTATAATAGCTTTCCGATAGGCATTTGTTGAATTGTGACCTCAGAGTCTAAAGCAAAGTATACAGTCAATTGAAATGTTATGTATGTGTGAATGTATGTATGTACATATGTATATATACACACACATATGGAGAGGGAGGATAAGGGGGTGATAGAGAGTTGGCTTCAAAGGTAGGAAGAACTGAATTCTGACAAATATTACTTTTGTATCCATGAACAATTTATTTAATTTTTCAGTCTGGGAAGTTCTCTAAGAATGTAAATTACAGAGAAGTTACCAACCTGGATTGGTAAAGGAAATTCCCTCACCGCGGTCTTCCACATACTAATGAAGACACAGGTCCAATACCTATATTTATTCCTATATATGAGTGTATACACACAGATGTGTATTTACTTGAGGATATATTAACTTGTGATTTCATCAGTGTATAGGGGACTATACAGTGCAGAAACTCTCTACATGGATGCAGACTAGCAAATTTAATCATGTTATAGAGATTTCTGGGGTCACCAATATTTTAAGTAATCTCCCTATAACAAATATGTGCATGAGAAAGAATCTGAATCCACATATTCCTGAGCCTAAGGAAGGCCAACTCCTACCCTCTATTCTAACTAGCCACTAAGCCACACAGTCTCTCAAATCATAGGAGATAGATAGATAGATAGATAGATAGATAGATAGATAGATTGATAGATAGATAGATAGATGGATGTGTGCCAGAGCAAGGTGAGCTATATCTTCTTTTCAGAGTTCTACCTTTGATTTATTAGGAAGGCAGGAAGGTATTTTTTTTCTCTAATGCACTTTGCTCAAGCCTCTATTCCAGGGTGTTCTCTCTACTCCTAGATGCCAATGATTAATGCACACTTCCACTTAACCAGTTAACATCAAATAGATTTTATAAAACTACATTTACTTTGAACATATATCAAGAATAGATGTACAAACATTTATTTCCAATACTGGGGGGGACAGGCACCTACTGTCTACCACTTTGGTCCTTGAGAAAAGTGGGCTCAGATTTAATGTAGTTTCTACATAGCATTGAGCCCACCAAGTTCCTGTCCCTAGGCAGCATAGTTGCTGGATGAGTTTATATCCTGGCCTGGGTCTCAATAATTACTTCTCACTCCTCAAGGCTTCGATGTTGAACTGACATGAAGCATAACCCAGCATAGACTCCACTAGAGAAGCTCATGGTGACTCACTCTCCTGACCTTTAAAATCTCAGCATCTCCACATTCCTTCCGAAGCTAATGATGGCAATGATAATAAGTATTTATAGTGCATTTAAGATTTACAAAGAACTTTGCAAATATTATCTCATTTAATCCTCATAAAAACCCTGGAAAGTGTTATCACCCCCATTTTACAGTTGAGGAAACTTGAGGTGTACAGAGTAAAATGACTTGCCCAGTGTGAGTTTGGATTTGAATTTAGATCCTCCTGACTCCAAGTCCAATACTCTACTATATCACCTATCTGGTGTATATATGTATGTACTACATTAATATAATATAGCAATATATAATATATAATAACATACACATATTAATATATCATATGTAATATATAATAATAATAATAATAATAATAAAGAATATATTACCATAGCAGTAACTTCATCCTGTATAAGGAACTCCTATTGAGGGAATTTCCTTCTACCAATACAGTTAAACATCAGTGTTTACTCTGCAGTTTAGGGTCTTAGTGAATTGTCCATGCATTGAAAGATTACATGCCTTGCCTAGAGTCTCTCAACCAGAATGTATTGCGGGAGTGACTTGAATACATCTTCCTGTGTCCTAGGCTAACTCTCTGTCCAGTAGGCAATGTTGCCTCTCATAAGATATGGATAAAAATAGGCACATGTATCTTTCTATGCCTTTATAGAAGAAGACCTGGGCTCTAGTCCTGCCTCTGACACAGGCTGGACTGTGAGTGTGGACAAATGACTTAACTTCTCAGTTTCCCAGATAAATCTCTAAGACCATAAGTTGTATGTGAGTTCCTAGTCTGAATCAACAGACAGATTTTCTGCGATGTCAATTTACTGAACTCATGAATTCCTAGATCTGTATACTAACCTCACCCACCCCTACACACACACACATCATATCACATCACACATACACTAGTTTAACTTGGGTTTTGATTCTCACAAGTTTCTTGATGAGTGCTATGCAAGACGCAAACTTGTCTGGGAATGTATGGTGTTATCGTCGTTAGTTTAGTGATAGAAAAGAGAGTAAATGTGTCCCAGTCCAACTCCTACATTTCAGTTCAAAGGAACTGAGAGCCAGAGAGATGGTTATATATGCCAGGTGCAGGATTTAAACTCAACAAATAAATAAATCAATTGATCCCTCTACCATCACATAATTTATTGATTTGGAGACTGAAGTGCTGAAACTGACCATAGACCTTGTTGCCGGGTAAATGCAGGCATAGCCTAAGGAGATAAAGAATAATCACAGAAGGCAGGACTTGAAAGAAAAGAGAAGGTGCTACTGATAAATATGAGCAACAAATTTACAACTCTGGAACACAAACAGTCTCTCATCCCTAGAATACAAGCCCTCCTTACCTACTTTGTGCAAATAAGAGGTTTATTCAAACATACCTCAGGAAGACTGGGTTCAAATTCTACATCATGCACTTGTTGGCTATGTGGCTCTGGGCAAGTCACTTAACTTGTCTAAGTTTCAGTTTCGTCATATATATATATATATATATAATAGGGACAATAATAGCCTACCTTATGAACCTGAGGTAAGAATCAAATGAGATAATATATTAAATTGGTTTGCAAACTTTAAAGGACTATACAAATAAGTAGCCATCATCACCACCACCATCATCATCACCATCATCACCATCATCATCATCTTCATCTTCCACTCTGCCACTATTATTCCACTTCGTGCTTCTCAAAATAATTTTCATTTAAATCACTCTCCTCAAAGCCCATCAAGTCAAAGCTCATGTCTACAAATCATCAGATAAGTTTATATAAATGTAAGTCAGGTTTGCAGTAGTCAGATATTTGAAATTAACTTCTATTCTGTGTCAAATGCTTTGTGCTTGGAAATTAATGCACAGAACAGCAATGATTGCTCCCCTGAGGGCTACATTTTCATACAAGATTATATATCACAAATCCCATCATTTTTTTCTGTATTTCTCTTATGTGTGGTCCATGGGCAAGAGGGTAAACTAATTTTATTCATATATACACATACATATTACATATATATAGATATATATATATATATCGTATTGCTAATGAAATTAATGTTAATGTTAAATATACATATTTAGATATATCCAAATCAGCAAATTTAAAGTTTCTATTGGTTTCTGTATATTTTAGAGTTAATGATAAAAATGTTAAATATATTTAAATGTCATATAAGTATGTATACATACATACATATACAAATACACCCACGCGTATGGCATTTAAACTGAAACAGAAGACTCCCGTAAGAGATAGAGAGGAGACAAATGTACTCTCTGATAGTCTGGTGCTGGTGACTGGATTGAGTGGGGAGTTTCCCCAAGGAAAGGTGACCATAGATACAAAGAGTGGGAGATGTAGGAGGCAATAAGTGCCGTGGTAAAGCACTAATTACCCCCACCATATCAAAGTTACTTCTCCTACCTGTTAAAGGCTAATTTTAGAATACTTAGTTATAGCATATTGCTTGAAAATATCTGAAAAATACCTTTAAAAAGGATAATTTTTTCTTGGCTTTTTAGAATCTTGTTTTGCTAAAGATTCACCACCCCAATCCTGTAATCCTGCCAATGCAGACTGGTGGCCTTTTCCTTCCCACCTTTTATACACACACACACACACACACACACACACACACACACACACACACACACTCATCAAGAAAGGGGTAGTCCTAGGAGACAGGTGGGATAAAGTAAAGGATGAGTCAGTGGTCGTATGATAATGGTATGAGGATTGGCACAATTGGCATGAAAATAATAAGATTGCAGTCATTGAAAATAATGTGTCAGTGTTTCAAACTTATCATAACCATCTAATTAATTCCATTCAATATATAACAAATATGACATAAGGTATGCTTTCCTTGAGCTCTTTCCAAGAGTACTTAGAAATACTGACAGACTAAAGGGAGCTCATTATCAGCAGTGGAGACATGTCTTCCACCCTGCAGAATAGTGGGATAGCCAACCTCCAGCACAGTTACTTCTACAATTCTTTCAGTTAATATTTAACAACTTATGAATAATGGTTCTGTGAATTATAGATCTTCCTCCGTGGAGTCAGGGGTGACAGTATTCTCAATCCATGTTCTGAATTTCATTGAACTCAGTTAAAAACTAGAGATGATGTGCAATTGGAGGACTTTTATTGGATATTTTGTTTAAAAAGGACAGATTTATTCACAAATTAAATCTAAGGAATGAGTCATTTGATCCTATACCAGGTTTGACCAAATTTATTCAAAACCTTTAAAAAGTTGTTGCAGATTGAGGAATGAACTTGAAATGCTGAACTTCAATGTTTTTTCATCTCAAAGCTCTGAAGTTCACATTCTGTGTTTTACTATGAAACAGAATTCTAAGCAACACAAATGAAGCATAGAAGGCAGTCCAGTGACTCCCTCAACTTGAATTTCTGTGCTAGGCATTGTGATTAGTGCTAGGTATACAAACAAAGGCAAAAAACCAGTCCCCACCCTGATAGAGCTCACAGTCCAAGGGATACAACATGAAAACAACTACGTATAAACAAGTCATATATGGGATCAACTAGGGAGAGTGTTGGAGCAAGTGATCAATCAATCAGCTAGAATTTATTAACTGCATACTATGTTCTGGGCACTATTCCAAATGCTAGGGATATACAGAAACTGCAAACAAAACACCTTCCTGGAGCGGCTAGACGGCACAGTGAATAGAGCACCGGCCCTGGAGTCAGGAGGACCTGAATTCAAATCCAGCCTCAGACATGTGACAACTAGCTGTGTGACCTTGGGCAAGTCACTTAACCCCAACTGCCTCTTTCTTTCAAAGAGCTCACAGTCTAATGGGGGACACAACACGGAAACAACAGGTTACAAATAACATATAGAAGAAAAATTGGAGGTAGTCTCAGAGAGGAGGCACTGAGTTTAAGAAGGACTAGGAAAGATGGGACTTTGAGACTTGAAGGCAGGCAGGGAAGCCAGAAAGCAGAGATAAGGAGAGGTAGAGTTCCAGGCATGAGGAACAGCTAGTGAAAATCCTGAGAGCTGGGAGATGGAGCATCATGTGTGAGGAACATCAAGGAGGCCAAGTTCATTTGGTTAATTAAACAAAAAAAAATTTTTGAAGTGTCAGCTTCTGCCCCTTCTCTCAGGTGATGTGTGGGCAGCCAACTGATGAGACATTTATAAGGAAACTATAAGATGGAAGTCAATTGTAGGTCCTATTTTTTTCCTCAAGGTGGGGGAGAGGAACCCAAAGTGCTTGAGAGAGAAAAAATATGTGTGTGTATGTATATGTATATGTATATGTATATGTATACATGTGTGTATATGTATGTGTGTGTATACACTTGTGTATATATACAAACATGCATGTTTATGCATACATATATAATAGGCATAATACACACACATACATTTTTCTCTAAAATGTTTCCCCACTCAGGTTATACTTTCTATTTCCATGATGACCATGAAATTCACGATCTGCATTTCTCCTTTGTTCATTGCTACAGGACCCTCTTTTGAAGGACTATCCTTCTAAGAGACTAAGATAAACTTGTAGCCAATAGTCATCATTAAAACAGGCCAATATCAATTGAGTATGAAGGGAAGTGGCACCCAATAATCATGGTTTGTTTAGCCAGAGGTATAGCAGCGAACAGCACACGAAGAGAAAAATAAGGCCATATTTCCTCTCAGTATCTATTACCTTATTTGTGAAATGAAAGAATGGGTTAGATGATCCCATTCCTGTCTATGATTCTGACTCTTTGATTTGTGTATGTGCATGAATTTACAAATTTACAGTGAGTTACCCTTCATTAGAGGTTTTAAATTTGAAGCTAGAGGTACTTGGTGAGTATGTCATGATTGGGGATTTGTGAATGGATAAGTTTGTGATAGAGATGACCTTTGAAGTCCCTTTTAGTGTGGCAATTCTGTGATTCTATGAAATTTTGCTGCAGGCTTAAGATTCTTACCTAATCACAAAGTGAAAATGGTCAACCCACCACATTCTTTATATCATGTTACAAGAAAAGGGCAAACAGTCAGGCTGAGGCCAGTGAGCATTTACCAATCTCACCTCAAATACACCATCAAAATGACAAGGAGGATAGAAATTTTTATCTGAGTAGATTAAAGAGAATGTGAACGTTAATTTGAGAAGCCTGTGACTACAAGGATCTCTCTGCATAGGCAGACTGGTTATGATGGTTGATTTTAGTTTAAACAAATTATCTTTGAAGTCAGATCAGTCCTGTTTTGTTTTATTTTTTGAAATATTGATGCAATTTGTTTTTTTCAATATAGTCATTTCTCATAATAGTATCAGCCCCATTAAATTCTCTCTTCTAAAAAAGAAAAGTGAAATTGAAAAATGCAACAGCAATATCCAACAGTATACAAAGCGCTCGCCCATAGTCTACCAGCTCTTTACTGAGAGGAGTAAATTATGCTTCATGACCTGTTCTGCAGAAGCAAATTTGGTAGCTGAAATTAATCAGTGTTTTATGTTGTTTTCACTAACATATTATGATAGTATATGATTCTCTTGGTTTTTATTTCATTCTGTATCAGTTCATGTAAGTTCTCCCATATTTCTCTGAATTCCTCATATGATTCATTTCTTACCTTAAACTACTGAACAAAATTATCAGTCAGGATACCAGTTTGTAAGCTGTCATGATGGTTCAGTAAAGAGGAGAGAACAGAAAAGGAGCAGAGAGGGGAGGGGAAGGGAAGGGAAAGGTGAGGTTTTGATTCACATAGACACAGTGTGGATAAAAAGGAGAAGGCATAGACAAAAGATATTACAGAGATACTATTAGTAATTTCTGTGAACTGATTAGACATAGGGGATGAAGCAAAAAGACAAGTCAAAGATAACTTTAAGGTTGCAACCCTAGGTGATTGGGAGCACGGACTTCCTGTGGGAAAACTGTGAGAATGGCAGGTGTGTGTGTGTGTGTGTGAGAGAGAGAGAGAGGGAGAGAAAGAGAGAGGGTGTGAGAGTGTAGAGTTTGAGACATGTTGAATTTGAGATACTAGTGGGACATCTAGATGTAGAGGTATAGAAGGCACTGGAATTGTGGGAGTAGGCTCAGGAAAGCAATGACAGAGGCTGCGGTGGAGGTACAGCCTTGGGAGTCACCTGTATGTTGATAAACTTGAAATCAGATGATTGGTAAGGAAGAGAAAGAAGGGAAAAGGACCAAGGACAGATTTTTGGGGAATACCCACATTTAGAAGGCAGGAGGAGCTAGATGAAGCAGTAAAAGATAAAATGAAGAAAGGACAGTCATCACATATAAGGGAAAAGATAATCAAGAAATGCAAGGCTTATAGAGTCAAAATGGGCCCCTGAGAAAATGACATTACATTTGGCAATTAAGATTTCCTTTTTGACTCTGGAAAGAACTATTTCATTTTTTTAGGCAGTCGTCCACTCAAATAGATAGTAGCTGTTTCACAGCAACTATAAAAGTCAGATTCAAACCAGTGGTCTAACCTTAGAAGGCCACATGAATGTCATAGATTTACATCTTACTGAGAAGCCTTGCTGCTGTTTTAAACAGCCTACAGCACATAACTCCATCAATTTACAGACACTCACACACACACACACTCACAAGTCTAGTCCTTTTTCTAGGTCTGAATGATGAGGTCATAGACAGATATTAATGATTTTGAAGAGATAAAGAGGAGAGGAGAGGAGACAAAAAAAGTGAGGGGAAAGGAGAGGAGGGGAGAGACTGGAGGGAGAGACCAAATGTGTGCATAGCTTTATGCATGTGTCTTCCACCTCAGGTTCTTATAGATGCTTTGGTTGATCCTAGCAGTGACTCTTAAAACAATCCTGGATCTGAATGAACCAGAACTTGTGATTTCCCTTATTATACTCTCTGTGACCTTGGGCTATGTATTTCTTCTCTCTTGGGCTCAGTTTCCTCATGGGAAGAGGAAGGGAGGAGTTGGGAGAGGCATGAACCTGATCTATAAGGTTCCTTCCAGCTCTTCCATTCTATGGTCCTACAATCACTGTTTCTGAAATTGCCCCAATAGTCAATGATCCCACTACCTTTTATTCTCTGAGCTGTTTTCATTTAGTTAGAATTAATCTCTTGGCTGCAGGCATTTCTCTTAGGACTCGGAGCTCCTCATTCTTTGTCAAGGTGTTTAACCTGCCAGTGTCCCTAAGGAGAGCAGGCTCAATGCTTAGCTCCGTATCAGTAAAACCTGTTTGGTCCATGACATTACTTCGTTCCAGAGTGTGCATTCCCCAGGGTCTTCTAATATATGCACAAATGTCGCTCTTGTAGCTTTCATTCCCAACACTGATTTGAGGATGTCTGAGGATGTTAGCTTTCTTCTTTAGAGTCCCATAGGCATTACATGCTCAGCAGATTTTATTTTTAAATCATATTGAGCTTCTAAGTAGGTATTTAAGGTCTCTGGATGGGTTCCAAGATAAAGTGTTGGTTCTTATCTCCAGCTTTTATCCAACAGAGTGGATTGTTCGCCTTCCTATCCTACAGAACATTTGTTGCATACCTTCTTAGTTACTGAAGCAAGGATATTAGATTAGACTCCTTCAGCAAGATGGCGGTGTAGCAGCAGCAACATATTGCAGCTCTCACATAGCCACCCCAAAATACCCGTAAAACAGGACTCTAAACCAATCCTAGAACTCCAAAACACACACAAAGATACTTCCCACTAAAGTCAGCTCAGCTACAAGGAACGATATCAGCACTGCCAACCGAAACCAGCCTGCCCTGAAGCCATGGCTGTGCCCCGGGGGCGACTGGATGGGAGGAGTGGAGGAGCCTCTCAGGTGACTGGATTAGCAGCAGCTGCGAGTGGGGATTGTGAAAGAGGGACATAAGCAGTCCGGTGAAAGGCCTCCAGAGCTGAAAAGCAAAAGGCAGAGGTTTTGCACCCGCCTCTGCTTTGTAGCTTCCCGCACGCGGCCTGCAGGCAGCAGGGGGCCTTAGCAATTGTTTTCAGGCCAGTGCTCTCGCGTTGAGCGGCCTGGATCCAGATTGCCATCTTGGGCCTCCATCTTGGAGTGTTTATTATCCAGTCTGCCAGAAGTATTTAGGAAGACTCCCAGCATCTTCCTGAGAGCTACGGCAGCCGGGAGGACCCCAGCGATTTGGGACAGAGCTTTCCCTTCTGGAAGCAGAGCCCCACAGAGATTAAAAAAAAAAATCACGGTCTGAAGAACCATGAGTAAGAATAAGCATAAGAAGCAAAGTAATAACAGCTCCCAAACCCTTGATTCCTTCTTTGGGGAAAAGAAAGATCATGGGAGAGAGAGGGAGGAGGAAAGCACAGCCAGAGCACCCCC
>CM053583.1:383806677-383849604 GCA_028627135.1 Pseudochirops cupreus | reverse complement strand
AGAATAGACTGGGGGAGGGGGGAAATACTGGGATGGCTGTTTTGGGGTGGTGGGCGGGGGAAAGACGGGGAGAAAAGATGTAACTCAAAAAAAAATTTAATAAAGAATCTCATATTAAAAAAAAATTAGAACATCAAAGTGCTAGTCTCAAAAAATGCCTGGACTGATGATAATCCTAGATTTGTGACACCTGCTCCAAATTGTCAAAGGAGATTGGGAATCACTTCTGTTCCTTTTTTGAAGAAAGGGGCCTGCTACCCAGGATCTAGAGATATTGAAGAAGAACTTGTTGATGGAATGTGTGAGATTAAACAGTACAGATCAAAAGTACCAAAAGGCTATGGGGTCTCTCTGTCCGGAGGTCAGTGTACAAGGATATATTAAGCTTTGTCCTCAAGCCTGTGCAAGAGACTTTGGGGAATACAAAATATGTACAAGGTACGAGACCTTTCCTCAAGGAACTCACAACTCATTGGATGTGTTAATCTTGAGGATGTGCCTTTCATGTACAGGTTGGGCTAGATGGCCTCTGAGGTCCCTTCCAACCCTAATATTACTCTTAGATCATCAGGGTAGGCTTTTCATGGAAAGTTACTCATATGGTCCAATCATCTAGACTACTGGTCCAGTAGAAGACAAATTTCTTGAGATCAGGACCTATTTTGAATTTTGTTTTCATATCCCAGCACCTAGTACAATGCCTGATGCATACCAGGTTTTGAATAAATGTTTACTAAATCAGAAAGCAGTATGATGCCGTGGAAAGAGACTAGGTTTAGATTCTGGTTCTGCCATTTATTACCTGTGTGATTATAGACAAGTTGATTCAACTTTCTGGGCCTCAGTTTCCCCTTCTATACAACAAGAGACTCAGACTACATGGTCTCTAAGGTTGATCCCATATCATCTTTGATTCTGTATTATCTTTAAAGTAAAAGTAACTAGGTAATTAAGATAGTTCTACCTAAAATCAGCTCTAACAAAAAAAAATGAATATACTCTATTCTTATTTCTTTCCTTTTGTGAGGGCCTTGGGAGCTAAGTCTGAGTACATTGGTCACCCATTTGATGTCTTCATGGCCCAGTTTGCTCTATGTGTGATGGTCAAAAATGTGCCTCTAATTGTGGCCATTTTTTTCATATTATTGAGGTCCATCACAAAGTGACCTAGGAGAATGGACATGAATGGAACAGAGCAATCCCACCAGTGAGGGTGGGGAATGTGTGGATCAAGGAGTTGGGGAATAACTGACTTGAAAAAAACACAACTTTTAAAACCATTATCACACTGAACGTAATTGTGTGGTCCACATTGTTCTTTTTGTCTTCTTGTCTTGGATGAGTTAATTAATGTTATGAATGAATGAATGAATGAAATAGAAAGTTTTCATGAAAGTTTACCGTGACAAGCACTGCATTAAGAGCTAATGATACAAATATTAAAAGATACAGTTCAAACCCTGAATAATAAAGACAAGTATAGAGAACTTTTCACTAGGAAAGGAGAGGTAGAAAGGGGCTGGGGTAGAGCATATGAAAATGGAAGTTAAAAGATGACACAATGGTCTAGCTTGACTGCTAGATGCTTGGGGAGGGCGTGAATGTAAAGCATGCAGGCTGAAGACATAGGATAAAAGGAAAAGAATGACTTGCATTTATCAGTACAAGCAAGGTTAATGTACATTGGGTGAGTTAAATAGGAGATGAATCAGTCTAAGAATCTACATGAAATTTTAGTGTCAAAGTTGACATGCCTAGATGATCTGGAAGACCATTGTTGGTTGCTGATTCTGCAAAAAAATTTTTTAAATACCCTCTCCTAGAAACAAAAGGAAGAAAGAAAATTCAGCCCTGTTCTAGTTTTAATAAGCCTGTTACCATTTCAACATGCAGGCCCCAGATAAGCACCACTGATGAGTGTTGTTGAGGTTTTGTTTTTTTTTTTTTTTAATTCTTTGATCTAAACAATTAAATTGCTGTTGGACACCGATCTCTGTTCTCCTCTACAATAATTGTCTGTAAATTGAGGTAGGTATTTATCTGGGTGAATGCTTGGTTTGTTAAAATTGCAATATGGAATGTGTCCTCTGTAACCTGCCGTTTTCCCCTGATAGGGTTCATCACTAGATTATTTGTGTTACTAGACAGAAGCTGTAGCATGGCAGGAAAACAAGTTAGCTGAGAACTTTTCCCCCTTATTAAAAAAAAAATAGGGAGTACTTATAGTGCTAAGTTAAGAGTTTTATGGAGCTGGAACAATCTTGCCCATAACATTCATTTTTTGTGGCATTGTTCCTCCAAGGAGTGGAGGGTACCTTCCAAGTATGTACAGGTCAATTATCTCTGGCCCTAAAAGTTCTGCAGGAACAACAGAGATGTAATAAGCAATTTTTACACCCAGAGCAAGAACCACAAATTGTGTCTGGGACAAGTTGCCTGAAAGATACCCTAACTGGCATTGGGGAAAGTGGGGAGGACTCTTGACCCCATATCAGGAAATTGCTTTCTCCTGGAGAGACTGTCTGCAGGGACAGGAAGCAGATCATCTGGTAGTTTCTTATTTTAATTAATTAGTTGAGATGACTAGTACTAAGATCAGTTGTTTCTTTATCCTTAGCATCCAAGAAGCCAGGTTATTGTAGGTAAGGAATAAATTAATAGTTTTGGAGAGAAGTAACTTAAAGCCTACCCCCTCTTGTTTTTCCCCCAACTGTCCCCCTCAAAAAAAAAACAGTTTTATAGTACATTAGGGTGCCAGAGGTGGAAAGGATATTAGGGATCATTTAGTATAAATTCTTCATTTTTATGAAGGAGGAATCTGAGACTTCAGAGAGAAGAAGATGGCTTGGTATATTGAAAAGACCTCTAACTCTCAAGTTAAAGGACCCGTAATGAAATTGTGGCTTTGCTAGTCATTCCCAGCATGACCTTTGACAAGCCACATAACTTTCTTGGGTCTTATCTTCTTTCATAATTATAAATGGGCTGGAATAGATGACTTCTGAGTTTCTTCCAGCTCTAAAACTATGATCCTATCATTCTATGATTTTCTATAACAAAGGGAAACAACATGCTCATAATGAAACATGGCTTAATTAAGAAAAAGTCAAATAAAATCCAAATCTCTTAGACATACATGCTATTAAGACTGGGATGGACCTTTGACAGCACCCAGTCTACCCCTCTTATGTAATGGAGAGAGAAGAAGAGGCTTAGATTTAGCGTCAGGACAGGGTCCACTTCAAATATCTCCTGATTCTGATCCCAGTGCTCTTTGGTCCCTGGTTATTCATAATGGACAGCTAGGCTTAGTGGATAGATTGCTAAATCTGGAGACAGGAAGACCCAAATTGAAATACAGATTCAAATGTTTGTTAGGCTGTGTGACCTTAGGCAACTCATTTAGTAACTCAGTTTCCTCAACTATAAAATTGAATGCAAGTAGCACCTATCTCCCAAGGTTGTTGAGAGGATTAAACAAGGTCATATTCATAAAATACTTTGCACAGTGCTTGATACATAGTAGAAGCTATATAAATGTTAGCAATTATTAATAGTATTCCTGAGCAACACTAGCACTTCCAGAAACCTTGGTTCTGGTTACATGAGCATGAGTGTGGGTTGTAGGGGGGTAACCATTACTTTTCAAGTGGACTCTGAATATAAGCTCACTTAACCCTGAGGAAGGAAAGTCCAACAACTTCTTCCTCAGAGGTCTACACTGGATGGAATAGGTATAGGCAGCAAATATATTCAAAAGCCACCACCTCTACATGCCTTTCCTTTTCTTGTCACTTGGGAATTGGGTACCCTCGTGTTGTCAGTAAGGAAACTGGTTTGCTGGGGAGAGGGTGAGGTCCCCATTGCCACACTAAAGCTTGATCTGAACTTTAGTCCATCAATGGCTACTAGACACCCTCATCCAAAGACCCCATTACATCAAGCTGGAGTCATACCCAAGTCAATCCTTAGCTGCTCTCATTTTCCTCACTCTGGGTTCTACCTTGCCTAGGTGTCATCCTCCCATCTCCTCTTCTCTAGTGATGCCAGTATCTCTAAATTTTCTACCACAGGGGCAAGTTCCCACCACCCTGTCCTAGTTCTAGCTCTGGAGTCTACCAAGAGGTAACATGCATCTCGTTATTTTCCTCCTTGATCAATTTTATTTGTGTCTAATTCGGTAGATCATTGTAAAATGTTTTATGAACCTTGAGATTTTACAGGAAAGTCTCATTATTCGTTAACAGAAATAATCTTGTTGGAAGGTGGTATGCTTATGCCCTCAGTAGATTGTTTAATAAGGGTTTACCCAACTGATAAGCACTGCTGGCTTCAGATGGGGAAGGAAAAGGAATAAGTATTTGTATAGTGCCTACTATGGGTCAGACACTGTGCTGTCCTTTACAAATATCTTATGTGACCTTCCTCACGACAATCTTGCAAAGTGGGGGTTGTTATTATCCCCATTTTACAGTTGAGGAAACTGAGGCAAACAGAGGCTAAGTTACTCAGTCAGAATCACACAGCTAATAGGTATCTGAAGCTGGATTTGAAAGTCAAGTCTTCAAGTCTGCAGGTCCAGTGCTCTGTGCATCATCATGCCACCGAGACATAATCTTCATGGGCTTGCAGGTGTCAACTAAGTTGTTGTATTTACCTGAGGCAAATGTGTACATGAAAACATAAACAAGGGAATCATCCCAATTGGTTAATTAATTGACCACCTGTGCCCAACAACAGGCTATCCTCCACTTCAGTAGCACAAAGAGGAAGGGTACTCAAGGGAGCAAGTTGTGTTATTGAACAGTGAGATATGGTCCCTATTCAATGCTCCTACAGTAGTAAGTCATTGTCATTTCCCTATATGATTGTTGTTTATTTGCTTAGCTTAACCCTTAAGAAACTGTCCACAGTAAATAGCAGAGATTTACTCTCTCCTCCCTCTCTGTTCTCTTCTCATCCCTTTTCAATACATCACAAATTGATAAATTATTTTTTGTGTGTGTGTTTGGCAATATGGTTAAATTGATGGATCCTTTCTGGGAACAAGGTTTTTAAATGCACAAGATAAAATACACGGTATTACAAAGGAAACCAAAAGATGTATTTTTTTTCCCATTTGAGTTCACAGACCCTCTGATAGAGCCCTTGAATGGATGGATAGATAGATAGGTAGATAGATACACAGATAGATAGATAGATAGATAGATAGATAGATAGATAGATAGATAGATAGATAGATAGATAGATGGATGGAAGGATGGATAGATGGATGGAAGGATGGATGGATGGATGGATGGATGGATGGATGGATGGATGGATGGATTTTATAGTCTTAAAGAACTGCTCTATGAGCACTGAAAGGTTAAGTAAATTTCTGTGGTCACTCAAGTAAGACTTGAACCAAGAAATTCCAAAGTCCAAGGTTAGATTTCTGTTCCTACATAATACTTCCTCTACATGAGTGTGCCTGAATACTTGTGTAAAATATAACATAGCACTATAGATTTAGATCTGGATTAAATCCTAGAGGAGATCCATTCCCAAACTTGCCCCTTAATTTACAAATGAGGAAACTGAGACCCAGAAAGGTCACAAAGTAGTAACTGTACTGCTAAGTATCTTTTATATAGTGCTTTGGAGATTGCAAAATTATTTCATTTCATCTTCACATCAACTTTGTAAGTTAGGTGCTGCTATTATCTTCATTTTATAGAAGAAAAAAAATTCTGAGGTGGAGAGAGAATAAGCAACTTTCCTAGGGTAATATACCTAGTAAGTGTCAGAGGCAGATTTTGAACTCAGTTCTTTCTGACTTTCAATCCCTTTGCTTGGCAAATGCTAGATATAGAATTTGAACCCTTGTCCTCCAACTCTAAAATTCACTGTTATTTACACTGAACTATGCTCCCTCTTATACATATGTATACACTATCAATATTTCCCAGTATTTTTAATGCCCTAAAGTCTTCTGAAGTTTTGTTGTAAGTTTGAGATTTATTTTTAATTGTGTTTTTTAAAGGCAGAATGAGTGGGGAAGTGGAGAATATCCTTTCATATGGTTTAAATCTGTTCCAAATGACTAAATTTAGTATATTATTGAATTTTGGATTTGAGAAGTACCTCAGGAGCCATGCTGTCTAACCTTTATCTGATTTATAATCCATACTAAAATACATCCAACAAATTATCCTCCAACCTTTAACCAAGAACCTTGAATGAAGGGAAACCTACTACTTCCTGGAGTATCTCATTCTACTTTTGATAGCTCTACTAATAATGAAGAGTTTTAGTTTATTTTCCCTAATATCAAGTCTAAAGTTTACTCTTTGATACTTGACCCATTAACTCTATTTCTTTCCTCTGAGAACTATCTGTCTTCTGGCATGGTAGGTAAAGTATTAGAATCAGACTCACGAAGGCTTATACTCAAATCCTTCTTTAGACATTAGCTGTGTGACCCTAAGCACATCACTTAACCTCTTTCCAACTTCAGTCTCCTCATCTGTACAATGAAGGGGTTAAACTAAATGGCCTCTAAAGTCCTTTCCAGTTCTTAGACTGTGAATTCTATGATCCTAAGTACTTGACAGATAATGTGTCCTTCCTAAGTTTCCTTACCACTAGGCTAAATGCCCCTAATTATTTCAACCAATCCTCACATGGGGTAGAGTCAAAAATAAGTGAAAAGTTATTCATTTATTTCAATGTCTTATGAATGATCTTTTTTTGCTGGTTATTGAAGGTGAATGTGGCACCTGGGATAGGACAATGGAATTTCTCCATCACCCCTCTAAACTATTTAAATGATTGCTCAGAAAGTGTCCTCAGGTTCCCTTTATAAATAATTATCTTTAACCAAAAGAGCTCATGTTTGCCTAGGACCTTCTATCTTAATTGTTAAAATTGCATTGCAGAATGATTACTTGGTGCCCTGCTATTTCCCTTGATGGAGAATTATTGTTTCTCTCTCTCTCTCTCTCTCTCTCTCTCTCTCTCTCTCTCTCTCTCTCACTCTCTTTCCTTCCTTCTTTTACCAAAATCACTTTTCTTGTCTTATTTCTTCTTCCCTACTCGGCTCCATCCTTTCCTTTAGGAATTTTTTAGCTCCATCACTGACTGACGTTTTATAGCTTCCTGTACTATGGCAAAAGAAAGCTAGATTTCTACTGAAATCACTTTGCTCTCCTCTTTGGTGGGGTAAGGAAATCAGTAAGGATAATTAGGATTGAAGAACCACATTCTGAATAAGACCATCTCAGAATTTGAGTAGGAAAAGGACAGAGGAAGATATAAAATTATTTTTAGAGTAAGAAAATTCTCCATTTTTTCCTTTTTCACCATATAAATGTATAGGTCTTCCTTTCAAAAACGCATTTTTATTATTTTGTATGTACAAAAATGGAACTTCCCCAAAAGCAAGTCACTGTACGAGACAAGTACACCCGCAGGTCACTAAAAGCACAGGGTTGCATCTAAATTTCAGGAACGTTTGGACAGTGACAGACAGTGTTGATTCCTAAAAGGAAAGAAATGAAAAGGGGAAAGATCTAAAGGAAGTGTAGAGAATTACCTGTCCTAGATAATAATCCTGATTCTTCAACCCATGGCTAGAGAATGGGTCAGCAGAAACCTACAAGAAGAAATTCCTAGGATTTGTCCAGGGAAGAGAAACCAAGGAGGGCAGATGGAGAGTCTTTCAGCACTTGATTATATACGGATCAGATTTCCAGTTTTCTCTTTTAGTTATTCATTTATTAAAGGAACATAACACTACATTAGTTATTGTTGTAGTTGTTTGCCTTGTCTTACTCTCAGTCTTTAAATAAATATGAATTGATTAAAATTTAATAGTTCTCTTATTTTTTTTAGGTCATACCATAATAGATCTAGAGCTAGAGTCTCAGAGCATATCTAATATAATCCCCCATTTTAGTGATGAGAAAATAGAGATCTAAAGATGACTTAGGAGTCACTCAGGTCATCTGCCTGAGAGGTGGGTTTGAAAGCCAGATCCTCTGTCTCTAGAGCCTGAGCTCTTTTAGCTATACCACATTGGTTCAAGTCAAGTCAGCAAGCATTTATTAAGCACCTAGTAAGTACCAAGCACTCTGCTGAGCCCTGACATATAAAGAAAAAAAAAAAAGACATTGATCTCAAGAGCTCAAAGTCTAATGTGGGAGACAATAACTAGGTAAAACAAGATAAATACAGGACAAATTGAAGATGATAACCAAGGGAAAGAGAAAAGCATTGAGTGTGACAAGAATTTTCATTAATTAAAAACTGGTTTCTGAGTCAGAAAGTTCTGCATTCAAGACCCACTGCTGGCTGTGTGGCCCTGGACGGGTCACCTCACCTTTCATTTTCTCTGGGCATCTCTCTAGGGCTGTAACATACAAAGCAAGGCCAGACAGATCTGCCCTGATTGTGGGGGGGGGGAGGGGGGAGGTTCCTACCTGGGAATTCCCTATATTGCGAAAACCACATTTTTTATTACAAAATTATTTCCTACCAACTTGAGAAGTAATATGAGGTCCCAGTCTTGGACAATAACTATTTACATCTGAAGGTACATTTCATTTTCAGCAGTGGCATCCAATCAATGTTGTGTTGATTATCTTTTTCCACCAATTGCTATAACATTCAACTGTCAAATAACTGATAAGATTTCACCAAGTGATCCTGAACTTTTTAGTCCTCACAATGCCCAGAATTACTAATTATCTGCTTATTTTTATTATTTTAGGAATAAGCTCCTAATTCTGTAGGTTATAGATTTTGAGAAGAGAGGAACATTACAGGTCACCTAATCCCCTCATTTTACTTCTGAGGAAACTAAGACCAAGATAGATCAAGTTAACTTACATTAGGTCACTCAAGTAGAAAGTAGAAACACAGGGATATGAACCCAGGTCATTTGATTCCAAATCTGTATCTTGGACACATTCACACTGATCTCATTACCAGCTCATGTTCAAGTAGACTCTAGGTAGGATTGATGGGCAGCTACTATTCTTCTGGTAGTATGTAAATTCCCACCATTCAAGTAAGACTCCCTCCAAAACTCATGTTTATATATGTGTAGTTGTTTGCATGACAGGAAAAATATAAATGTGTTATTTTACTCATCTACATGGATGTTTTCGCTTACTTTTCACATAGGAAAATAGGAAGGAACAAGGTCTAAAGGGAAGGAAGGAAGGAAGAAAAGAGGGATGGAGCAAGGGATAAAGGAAGGAATGAAGAAAGGAAACAATGGAACAATGAAACTAGGAAGGAAGGAAGGAAGGAAGAAAGAAAGTTAAGTATTTATTACAACATGCACTTATCATGTGCAAATAATTGTGTTAAGTGTTGGAAATCCAAGTAGAAAACCAAGATCCTCTCTGCTCATGATAGGAAAATATTCTTTAATGACATATGAGGGATCCTCTAGAGTAGTGGTTCTCAACCTTACTAATGCCGCGATCCTTTAATACAGTTCCTCATGTTGTGGTGACCCCCAGCCACAAAATTATTTTCGTTGCTACTTCATAACTGTAATTTTGCTGCTGTTATGAATTGTAATGTAAATATCTGATATGCAGGATGTATTTTCATTGTTACAAATTGAATATAACCCACAGGTTGAACCAGGAACTAGACTCTGGTGTTGTGGTAGGGGTTCCTGACAGACTAAGAGGCAGTGTTTTACAGTGGAAAGAGTGGCAAATGGGTTCAGTGGACTTAATTTAGACTCCATCACTTAGGATCTCTGTGACCCTGTAGTTCAGTAGACAGGACACTGGTCTTGAAATCAGGAAAACTTGAGTTCAAATTCTGCTCATATATGTAAGCTGTGTGACTGTGGGCAAGCCATTTATCCTCTGTTTGCTTCAGTTCTGTAAAACGAGGGGTTGGATTTCTCAAGATTCTTCCTTCTCTAAATCTATGATACTAAATCACTTAATTTCTCTGAGACTCAAATTTCTTATCTGTATAATGAGGAGATAGGGCCAGATAACCACTAAGACCCTTTCTATCTCTAAACCTATGATTTAAAGGAAAAACAAAAAAGGAATTAGTGCCTGGGATGTGTGGGGAGCATGTCACAAACACAAAGACAAGAGAATCTAAGATAAATTTGGCCCATTTCACAACTTTTTTCCCCTGAGGCTGGATTTAAAGCATACCACATATTTTCATTAACAGTGGCACTGGCTATTGTTTTTCTTGATTGGTGAAAACTCTTTGTTCAGTCTTAAGAAAACTCATGGAAAGATACTTCATCAATGCTGCACCCATTCCTTTGATTGGTAATTCATCTACCTAACGGACATGCTTGATTTTATTTCAGATCTGATGCATTTCAAAGACAGCTTTATGTATGATTTTACTATTTTTATATCATCAACTTTTCCTGGGATGATTAGTAATTTTCTTCTTTCTCTTCTAGTTAATGTTAGGCTGTGAGATATTTCCTAGGGATTTTTATCAACAGATATATTAGCTTTGCTCTCTGGGTTAATCTGTTTTGTTTTTACCTTACTTAATATTTCTCTCACATATGTTCAATTCATTATGCATTAATATTACTGATAGCTATTCATGGTGTTGTGGAGGGTATGGCGAAGGTGGCATTGCGTGTGCATTTGCTTTTGTACTGAAATATGAAAATATAATGTCCTGTGCTGGGACATAGTAGGCTTCCCCTCTTTTCAATCAATAGACAGATGACTCCCCTTTGGGTATGGCATGGTGAGTATTCTTATTCAGATATAGGTTGGACTAAATAGCAAATGAGGTCACCTTCAACTTGAGATTGTTTTTGTACTATGTGATTCTGTGACATATATAGTGTTACAAAATTCTTAGTGTAGTTTTAAGCTACAGAAGCTTAAAAGTGCAGTGGGTAAGTCCTTTTGGTACACCCAGTATATGTTGTATATACAGGCACACATGTACATTTTAATGTGGCACACACTCCATTTAAACCTTGATCTTCTGGAAGAGGGCACATCTTTGTGGGGTAAGGGCAGCGTAAGGAAAAGTGATCACAAGGAGAGGGATACATAGGTACATAAAGAGATGTGAGCTAGACAAAAACAAGGTATATGAACACTGTGTGGTACTGGGGCTGGTAAGTGGGGAAGGCACAGGGATATTGTTGCTTGTCACTCCTCCTCTGCACATAGGTCTAAATAATAGTGGTGATGATGATGATGATGATAACATTTAAGGTTTGCAAAGCACTTCACATATAGTATCTCATTTGGTCCTCACAACAACTCTATGAAAAAGGTGCTATTACCATCCCCCATTCTACAAATAAGGAAACTGAGGCTGAAATGGGTTTATTGACTTGTCTAGTGTCACAGCTAGTAAGTGTCTGAGGTAGGATTTGAAGTCAGGCCTTTCTGACATTAAGACTAGCCCTTTATCCAGTACACCACCTGGATGCCTACATAAATGACTATTTTTCAGATTAGGATGCTCAGAACCCTGGTAATGCCTGGTGACTAGGGCAGATGAGGTAGTATCAATGCTGTCACCAATTCTGGGGCCCTCAATGCAATGTCTGCTTTTCTCTCTTCTTCTTTAGCCACCACACTTAGACGTATGACTAGAGTGGTAGAGAAAGTATAGCAAACCTGGTATCTACAAGCTGCCCTTAGCTTTCCAAGTTCTTTGTTAGGAGAGAATATACCAGGACTTCTAAGCACCAAGCTATAGACTTACTATTCAACTCATACAAAGATAGAACCTTCCATATGTGTTGTCTCCTTTATTAGAACGGCTGTTCCTTAAGAAAAAGGGTTGTTTTGTTTTTTCTCTTTGTATCCCCAGCACTCAGTTCAGTATTGGACACAGAGTAAACAATAAATACTTTGTAAAATTGATTTATTCTTTCATTCACTAACATACAACTGTTTTTAAAATATCTGTGTTATGAAGAAGGCTTTAGATTTAGTTTGTATAGAGCTAAAAGCAGAGCAGAGACAGCCCAGAGCTTTTCACAGGATGAAGACTCACTCATTCTTATTTCAATTCTTTGACATTTTGTAATTTTAGCAATATGAGTACTCTCCCCCCCAACACATATTCCCTGACCCAGATCATAATACTCTATAACAAAAGATGGCCTTTGATAGAAACTGAGGTAAAAACAGAAGATAAATTTTGACAGTTACTACGGTCCAAAATCCACTAGCTTCAGTCACTTTGGTGATGAGGAGGTGCTCTGGACTTGGCTAGACTAGACCTCAGATAACAGATATAGTCTTTCACCAAGAATATACTGAAAGCCTTTAAAACTTGGTAGGACCTTCCATAGATGTTGTTCCCTTGGAATAGTCTTCAAAATTTAGCATATCCTCCAACTGTGAGGAAGCATTAGAGGAGAGCTTTGGTGACCTGCATGTTACATTTGGCTCTCAAATTTGCAAACATCTGGACTATTTCAGTCAAACCCACGTTTTAGTGTTTTTACATTTGACTTCTTAGGCCACAGAGACCCACTAGGAGCCACAGAGACTCACAAAATTAAGTTAGTCCCAACTTAATGTTAACTCTTTTGAAAATTTAAGAGAATGAGCGTGGTTCTAGGACCTTCCTAGAAGGTTAATGGTAGACTATCTCAATCTGTGGCTAAGATTGCCTTCCTCAAGTCTCTTCACACTACAATCTATCCTCCATTCAGCCACCAAAGTGATTTTCTTAAATCACTGGCCCAACCATGCCACACTCCTCAATAAACTCTAGTGGCTTCCTATTGCCTCAGGGAATAACCACAAAACCCTCTGATGTTTGCAGGCTTTATTAACCTCTCCCCTTTCCATTTTTCTTACACATCACTCCCTACCACAAATTATTTGATCCAGTGACATTGGTTTCTTTTCTCTTCCACAAACAAGACACTCCATCTCTCAGCTCTGAGCATTTTCTCTGGGTGTCCCCATGCCTAGAATGTTCTCTTTCTCTTCTTCTCCACCCATGGCTCTCCATGGCTTCCTTTAAGTCCCAGCTAAAATCCTAACTCTGATAGGAAACCTCTCAATCTTAGTGTCTTCCCTCCATTAATTATTTCCTATTTATCCTATATATTATTTGTTTATTTTCTTCCCTATTAGACTGTAAGCTACTTGAGGGCAAAAACCATGTTTTACAATCGTTTTATATCCCCATTGCCCACCATGGGCCAAGCACTGGGCTAGGTATTGGAGATTCAAAAACAAAAGCAACACAGTCCTTAAGGAGTTTACATTCTGACATGAGAGACACCACACACATACACACACACACAGATATGTGTATCTAAATATATGTTATATATACACATATGCATGTATACACACAAATATCTCTGTATATACAAAACATATACAAGGTAATCTGGACGGTTTGACTGAAATAGTCCAGATTTTTGCAAATTTGAGAGCCAAATGGAACATGCAGGTCACCAAAGCTCTCCTCTAATGCTTCCTCACAGTTGGAGGATACACTAAATTTTGAAGACTATTCCAAGGAAACAACATCTATGGAAGGTCCTACCAAGTTGTAAAGGCTTTCAGTATATTCTTGGTGAAAGACTATATCTGTTATCTGAGGTCTAGCCTAGCCAAGTCCAGAGTACCTCCTCATCAGTGATATCTGAGGAGACTAGGACAGGTCTGGTGAAATGATGGCCATTTTAGCTAATCTGATAGGGTTCTAAGAGGTGGAGATGAGAAAGGAGGGTATCCCAGGCATGAAAGACGGCTTGTGCAAAAACGTAGAGACTGGAGATGGAATATCATGTATCAGTAAGAGCAAGAAGGCTAGTCTGGCATTGAAGAGTCCTGGGCCAGTCTTGATACCTAGATATCATCCATAGCCCTTTTGCTAGTCGTGTGAACTCCACCAAGGTCCACTGTGTGACTCAGGTCTCTAGAGTTCCTGTGGTTCTTAACCTGTCCAACTTCTGGCTCTTCTAATCTTGTCCTCAATGTTGTCAATACTAGCCCTATTGTCAGAGATGACTTCATAAGACCTAGCCTCAAAGGGAAGAATTTAAGCTTGTAAACTTATATGATTGACATCTAAACTGTTCCTGAGACTGTCATACATTTCTAGAAGCTTCATTAGAGTTAATTCTTTCAGGTTACATTATGGTTCATTGACAGAATAATTAAGTGACTGGGCTTTTAATGGTAGCCCCTAGGAGTTCATGGAGTTTCCAGATGGGGCTAATGTACAAGGAGGATTATCTTTCAAAAAGGAAAGATGTTTGTTTTTCCCATTGACTGAGTCTAATGTGACAGTAGGTAATGTTATCCTTGGAATTATTAATGCTAAGTGATTAGAGAATCCGCTTTTCTCAACTCGGGGCTAAGGTGTTTTTTTTCTGCTGTGAAATATGCTACTACCCTTTTTGCATTTCATATCAGAATTCCAGTATCTTTAATATATCTCATTCCTTTGCATTGCACGTCATGCCAGTAGGGTCGAGAGCTTAAGATTTAATTTTCACTTTCAAGGCCTCCAAAGAACATGTTCCAATTCTACGTTAAATTCATTTGCTTGAGGATAAGCAATGGATGCTTTATCTTTTCTCCTTCTGAATTACAAGTTGAAGCCTGTTCTCTGAGTCTTTTCTTAGTGTGCAGAGAAGATAGAGGCCTATCTCCAGGGTAGATAAGTACTGCTCACGTATGTACAGGTCCACATGTGCAGACTTTGGAATGATTCTGGTTCAAGAGAAATAGTTTTGGTTTAATTTGTATTCAGCGAAAAGTCAGAGAGGGTCATTAGAGAGATTCTGATCTATAACAAAGTCTGATACACTGTAAGTGCCTAATGCATGCTTATTGAAGTCAGTGGAATTGAACCAGAGAAAGTGATATTGCCAAAGATCCTTGGAAAATCTATTTCTTTATGTCTCCATTTTGTTTTAAAAATATGGCATTTTTCCTGTGATATTTAATATTGCAACAAAAAACATTTCTTTGAAAGTTTTTTTTCAAATGTACTGTTGTCTATGAATATCTTACCTACAAATTGTGGTAGATTATAGATATTAGTGGCATACTCCCTGGGATTTATCTAAGAATTATTCTTGATGAAACTTTATAAGTCCCAAATAGTTTAGACTGGGAACGCAATCTCTTTCGATCTGTCAAAACAGCTAGGTGGTTCAGTGGAGAGAGTGCTAAGACTTGGAGGCAGGAAGACTCAGATACGGAAGAGTTCAAATCTGGCCTTAGACACGTACTAGTTGTGTCATCTTGGGCAAATCATTCAGCCTTGTTTGTCTCAATTTCCTCATCTGTAAAATGAGCTGGAGAAGGAAATGGCAAACCACTCTAGCCAAGAAAACTCCAAATGGGGTTGCAAAGAGTCTGACAGGAAACAAGTAAACAGCAATAGCAACCTTCAGAGAAAGAGAAAAATCCAACCAAGGATCATATAATAATGAGAAGCAAATCTAGTTTCATGTTTGAGTTTTAATCATTATTATTTGGTCTTTAGAAAAATGTAAAATATTTAATTCCTCTGCATTATCAGCTAATAAAACGGAATGTAAATATTCACATATTTATGTATATATATATATACATGTGAGCATGCATATACACACATGCACACATATTTACAAATTACAAAGTAATTTGCAAAACCTTCTTTTCATAGTTTGACGACTTACAACAGTGATGGGTCTCAAATACAGTTTTGATCAGAAATGCAATCACTTTTATCTTAAGTAAGGAATAAAAGGCAAAGAGAAAAAAAAAAGGTAAAAAGAAAAAATCAGTGAAATCTGCATACCCTGAAGACCACAGAGAGAAGGGAGTGAGGGGGAGGGAATAAGCATTTCCATAGCACCAACTATGTATCTGCACTGTGTTCCTTTCTTATTTATAAATATTACCTCATTTGATCTTCATAACAACTTGGCGATGTAGGTGCTGTTAGTATCCTCAGTTTACAGTTGAGGAAACCAAAGCAAACAGAAGTCAAATGACTTGCCCAGAGTTTCACAGCTAATAAATATCTGGGACTGCATTTGAAGTCAGGTCTTCCTGTCTCCAGGCCCAACACTCTATCCACTGTGTCACCAGCTGCCTCAATAGGTGCAGTGATGTGAAGAGAGAGAGATAGCAAAGTAGATGCACAGGAGAGAAAAAAACAAAGATACAAGAATCCATATATACACAAAAGGAGACAATGGAAGAGAAGTGTGGGAAAAATTGAGAGGAACTATAATTTCTGCTATTCAGTCAAGTTAAACTATTCTTAACACATCTTTCCTATCTTTGTATTGGTTCTGTATGCCAAAAGGAAGTTGTCTCTACCGTTTGGAAAACCGTTTTTGTTTGTTTTAACCGTTGTTTTCTGTTCTTCGCCTTCTTATAATAAAGGCCACTTATCCTAGAGTTAAAGAAATTCAATGTGACTTAAAGGATCTCGAACCTCCCTCAGCCAAAGTAGACTAAAAAGCCACCAGATGGATGTGTTAATGTTAATTTATGAAAGAGACCTATTTCTATTCAGTTCATTTTCTTCTTATTTTCTGGAGCAGAAAATTAAAATCATTCTTACTTTTTTGATGTTTAAAATGAGGAAAACAATATTTCAAAATTCCCTTTTCTTCCAAATTTTAGATGGAAATTCTCCGGGAGTATATTTCAGCTCCACTTTCACCTTCAGAATGGCTTCTTAACCTCTTTGTGTCATAGGCACCTTTGGCAGTTTAGTTAAGCCCGTAGACGGACCCCTTCTTAGAATGTTTTTTATTGTTGTTGTTGAGTCATTTTCAGTCATGTCTGCCTCTTTATTACCCCATTTGGGATTTTCTTGGCAAATATACTGGACTGGTTGACCATTTCCTTCTCCAGCTCTTTTTTTTTTTAAACAGATGAGGAACTGAGACAAATAGGGTTAAGTGACTTGACCAGGGTCACAAAGATAGTAAGTGTCTGAGGCCAGATTTGAACTGAGGAAAATTAGTCTTCCAGACTCAACAGCCAGCGCTCTATTCACTGTACAACCTCACCACTTATGCTGTTTTTAGGTGCATCAAATAAAATGAACAGGACTATACAGTAAACTCATTGAATTGCAAGAGGTATAATTGTTCTTTAACAAGTTCTCAACATTGGGTTAAACAGTCCTGATAGAGGGAAATGAATCGTTTGTAAAGAGCAATCAGTGCTAAATGAGTAAGATCTTTTTCTAACATTACTTTGGAAAACAACATTAACTCTAACCTATTGTCTATAGCACTTGTATACTGCCCCCACTGCAGGGTATGTTTGCAAAAAAAATCTAAGTCCTACTAGAGAAAGTAATTTCCTTTATTTTTCTTGATCACATAAGATGAACCTTCAGCACAGTATCTGGTGGGGGGGGGGGACATTTTCTTCTGGCTGTCCTATATTTTGAGCATACATTATGATATACTAGTAAAAATAGGGCAGGATATGAAAAGTTATTGCTGATCAGTCTTGTCTGACTCTTTGTGACCCCATTTGAGATTTTCTTGGCAAAGATGCTAGAGTGGTGTGCCATTTCCTTCTCCAGCTCATTATACAGATAATTAAATGAAGGCAAATAGGGTTAAATGACTTGTCCAGGGTCACACAGCTAGCAAGCATCTGAGCCCACATTTGAACTCAGGTCTTTCTGAACCCAAGCCCAATGCTCTATCCACTGCTCCACCTAGCTGGAGGAGACAAAGCTGCAAAAATGAATGTTACTATATAACTTTCTGTTCTGAAGAAAGGCGGGTGGGAGTAGGTACACAGGTATGATTTCATCCATGGGAAAACTCCTGGTGGACAACTTTCTTTCACATATGCAGAGTAGCACGTACCTCATAGTCTCACAATTCTCAGCCCACTGAGAGTGGTATAGCATTCAGCCAGTATGTATTTAAGGCAGGACTTGAATCCAGGTTTTCCTGATTCCAGTGCCAGCTAGCTTTCCATCCAGTAGACTTCTGCCTCTCATGCACATTTTATATACTTCAATTCATTTATTTTTCAAATTTAATTATCCAAGTGGCAAAGTATATTTAGTTGGTTTTGCTGATGTTTAAAGTTAATGTAAAATAATTCTCTTTTTAAAGATATGAAACTTGATTTTAAGCATAATGTACAAAATGAGGCTCTCTTCATGAAAGCTATCACTGTATGGCCTTGCATTTCTACTACTCTAAGAAGATATATTGTGTTAGTCTGACCTTACAGCTCCTGGCTACAGCCTAGTAACAGAATTCCAGCTTTCTCTTTCCTTCCTGTAGCAGCCAGAGGATATACCATCCTAGTTTTCTTTATCACGCCCCTCACATTCCCTTCACAAAGTCAACAACATGCGTCTATCCTCCCAGGCTTGGCCTCTTATCTCCTTTCTGTCATTCATGTTGTTTCTGAATCCCTCCTCCTGCAAAACAAAGGCTGAAGTCAAGGATTTCTTACTGAGCTGAGTGGGTCATGTTCACCAGCATCCCTAGCATCTCTGGCACACAAATCACTGCAGCTTGATAAAAAACCAGAATAGACAAGGGAAGGAAAGGGAGCCTCACAGGCACAGCGTCCATCCTGAATTCTGAGAATGTCTGAGCTCAATGAATACAGATGAAGAGCTGTAGAATGAGGCATCTTTGTTAGAAGCAACAGAAGTTGTGATTTAAAAAAAAACATAACATGCTAATATTCTCAGGCTGATATGTAGGAGTCTATTTTTAATGTTTTACTTTTTTATTTTTTTTGCTCATTGTGTGGGAAGTCTAAAATGTAATATGGATGCAACCAATTATTCTATAAGGCTTCTTTTCCACATGCAATGTTATTTCTTTAATCAGGCTACATTAGCTTCAGCAAACAATTCATATTTTTCTCAGGCAGGTGGCATTACGAATGTAGCCTTTTTTCCTGAGGAGTTGCACTGTAACCTTACTTAGAAGATTTTCGACTTGCCTTTATTTTTTAAATGATGTAATTATAAGTTTTAAGATTCAATAGACCTTTGTATCTTAGAATTAAACTTTGTGGCTTATTTGTTTTCAACAAGGTTTTTTTTTTAACTCTTTATTAACTAGACTGATCTTATTGCAGTTCTTGTGACACTTGATTGCTTAGATAAATTTTTGTGCACACACGTGAACCTATACCCTGGCTCATAGTAGGTGCCTGATCGTGTTTGTTGGCTGCCTGATGGATACCCTTAGAGCTCCCTACAGATACATCCTTCCTTTATGAAACATATATGAAACATATGCATATACATACATACATGCATATACATACATACATGTAAGAGTAGAGTTGAACACTTGGCTTATTTGAGAATTAGTCTAATGGTGTTTGAGGATGAATATGAACACGCAATGTTTTCTACTCCTTTGTTCCTATAATCCATAGTTTTGTTTTGTTTTTTTTTTGGGGGGGGGCGGTGCAGAGGGAAGAGGTAGAGATAAAGATTGGGATAGGAGACAATTTCAAAAGTATGCCCGAACTCCTGATGTGGAAATTCTCTCCATGAATACACACTGGCAATTCAATTCATTTGTAACTTTCAGACTTGGAAAGCTATTGCCCTGATCACTAGAAGGTTAGGTGGTTTGTCCAATGTCACACAACTATTCAATATTAAAGGTCGTACTGTCTCCAAGGTCAGGCCTCTAATCACTAAGCAACCAGTTCAAGGGAAAATTAATTGACTGAAATGATCACTATTAACATGTATGAATATTTTAAGAACTTTATACAGAATTGATCCCATTTGCAAACTGTGAAATAGGAGCTACTTTATAAAAAAAATAGCTTTATGCTGAGTTTAAAGTATGAGACAATTGCTGATGGGCCTTGAGATCATATCATAAGAGGACCAATTGAATAAATGGGAGATATGAATGCTGGAGAGGGACTTAATGAGACCTGAAATCTGTCTTCAATTATTTGAAGAACAGGCCTGTGGAAGAAGGATTATACCTGGTCTGTTTGGTCCCGGGGGCAGAATTTTAAGCAATGGATGGAAGTAGTAAAGAGGAAACTTTGATTCACAGAGAAAAACTTGCTAAAATTATAGCTATCTTCCAAGTATAAGGTAACAGATTATCCCTCACTAGAAATCTTCAGCAAAGAAAGGATGACCACAAGGTAGATACTTTGGATCTGGCATTCTTTTTCATATATATATTGAATTAGATGGCCTCAGAGTTACTTTTCATCTATGAAAGTCTGTGCTTTTGTAATGCTGTAATAAAATGAACTGAAAAACAAAGAGTTTAAAAGGAATTAAGCTACTAAAAACAATCTCACTGTTTGGTGGATGGAAAAAATAGCTATTAAATTGATTATTATTATTATTTTTAACAATGTTAAGTCCATAATTTTAAAATTAACTTAATTTTCTCTGAACTCACTTTTCTAAAAAACCCAATAAAAGCATTTAAAATTGGTATTATTATGTTTTGAGGCCTGAATCAGGATTCCCTTGTTCCTCCATGCCCTCTTTCACTGGAAGAGAGTGGCTGAACCCGTTTCCCTTTGCAAGTAGATCTGTGATTACTTGAATGACCAGACTGAAAAGAAGTGCCATTAATGTTACTATCATCATGCAGGAAGGTTTATAGTGGAGTGACCTGGGGAGCTATGATTCAGAGGAATCTGCAAGTATCTTAAGGGCTGTGACCTTCCTAACTATTCAACTTGTTCTACTTGGCTGCAAAGGGCTGATCTGGAAGGAATAAGCAAAGCTTGCTAAAAGCTAAATTTAGGCTTATTGTAAAGAAAAATCAGGCTTTGTTTGTACTGCACGGCCTCTGAGGCTCCTCTAACTCTGACTCTGTGGGACGTCTAAACAGAAGCCCTTCCTAAGGGAATAAGCACTTAGCCACCTCCTACTGTATGCCAGGCACTGTGCTGAACATCTCAGCAAGATTCTGAGAGATGGGTGCTTTTGTGATCCCAATTTTACAGATGAAGAACTGTGGGAGACTTGAGGTGAAGGGATCTGCCCAAAGTCACTGGGAAAGGCCCTGAGGCTGGACTTAAACTCTGTTTTTCCAGACTCCAGGGGCAGGACCATAATAATGGCACCTGCAGTGAAGGTTGTAAAGACCAAACCACCTAATACGGGAGCATAGGTGCTATTCTGCCTAAGAGAGGTTAGCTATGGGCACACATATGGGGTGCCTTCAGAGGCTGATCTCCTCCCAGGGCTGAGCCGATGACCCCAGGGGCACCCGTGGCTCTCCTGGGCTCGGTAAGCAGGAGCAGAGATCTCTGGGGCTGCGCAAGCGCACAGCCAGCCTCCTGCCTTGGCCTTAGCCCTGCTTCCACTAGGCTTAGGCTCACATGCCTTGGCCTTCACCTTACTCCACCGTGGCACAGGTTAGCCTTGCCTCCACTTTATCATGCGCGGGCACAAAGCCTGTCTCCTACTTGGCCTTAACCTTGCCGCCACTGTGCTACAGGCTCAAAGCCTACCTTCTTCCTTGGACGACTGTCTTGCCTCCAGCAGAGGCTCAGAGCTGACTTGACCTTAGTTTTACCTCCACTGTGGTTCAGGGGGCTTTACTGAGAAAAGGAGCATGGAGAGGAATAGAACTGATGGAGTTCTGCTGCAGTCTAGCCCCCCAAATTATCAGGCCTGGGCTCTACCCTCCTCCCCCAGTGGTTCCGTCCACAACTTTCTTTGTGGTAAATGTCTTAACTTCCGGTCATGTGGGAGCCAGCTGGGGCTTTCGTGGCGTGTTCCTTGACACTGGAAAACTGCAAAGACTTAGTGTGATCCAGGTCTGGGGAACCAAAAAATGTGATTATGAGCTGATCTCCCGCAAGGCCCTCCCTGACCTCGGCCTAGTGCAACCCCGAAGATGCCCAGATTCCCAAAACATAATAGCCGTGCTTAGGTTGGGCTTGAAGGAATGCTCCTGGTTGCTGGACTGGGCAGAGCTCGGAAGCTGACCCGAGACACCCAGGACCTGGCCACATCCCGGACCCTGGGGCCCTAGGAAGGCCAATGCACCAGCAGCGAGGCAGGAAGACTCCGCCCTTGCAGTGACCCCAGAAAAGGGGGCTTCATTGGGGTTCGAGTAAGAATGAAAAGGTAGCTTTGGGATTTTTTGTTTGTTTCTGTCTGAAGTGTTTTGGGAAGGAAGATGCTGCTAACCCCGGAGGTTGGAAGAGAGTCAGGAAAGGCATCATGCCCAAGATGGTGCCTGCGCTTCTTCTTAAAGGACAGGGAGGAATTGTTGAGACGGAGCTGAGGAGGAGCGTATTCCAGCCCCCGGAGTGGGAAAGGCCAGTGCCAAGGTATAGAGACCGAACATGGGGCATCCTCGTTGAGGACCCGCCTCCGGCCGGGGTGAAGAGGATGAGAGGAGGAGGAGCTGTGTCTAGAGAGATCGGGCCCCGATTGTAGAGCTTTCCATGTCCAGCAGAGGAGGTTCTGTCTTATCCCAGAGGGAATAGAAAACCACTGGAACAGTGAGGGGAGTTACAGGGTCAGAGCTGGACTCTGGCAAAATGACTGTAGCAGCTTTTCCTTCAGTTCAGTTACACTGAAATTCAGTGAGTAGTTTGGTGTCCTGTGTAGGTGGCCAGAACAGATTGACATCCGTCATCGGGAAGCTGTCCGTATACCATCAGACTCAAGAAATCAGCCGTTGTGTTCTTGTCACCCGGGCAGAATCATACTATCATGAAAAATGCTAGACATGAATTAAGAAGTTAGAGTCAGGGATCCTGATATTGCCACTTTCTAGCTTGGTTAGCAAAGCAGCATTTTTTAAAAACTTATTAAGGCTTTGCTATGCATCATGGGCAGCTGGCAGTTTTTTGAGTCAGAGGTGAGTCAGGAATGCTTTGTAGACATGTGGGGGAGAGCCTGAACAAAAGCTTGTTAACTTTGAGCCTCAGTTTCCACATCTTTTCAATGGGAATTATAATACTTGTGCTGTCATCACTTTGGGATGTAATGGGATGTTCCTTGTTAATGGTAAAGCACGGTGTGCTCCCAAAACTGATTTCTTATTCAGAAAATGGAAATGCCAGTTATCTTGCAGGAAACCAGGGAGACCTGATCAGGGAGCACTTACCGGACTGTAGTGTGGAACGATCCAGAGATTGTGAGAGCACAGAGTGTACTCTGCCATTGACTGGTTCCTCAGCTGTTACATCAATGCACTAGTGGGACCTGGTGGCCTGAAATGAAACTTTCCAGAGAGCTCATTGTTCTTCCTTATCAGAAAGCAGATATTCAGATGAATTACTTCTAAGCCTAACAGCCTAAGTACCTATTCTGAGTATATTTCTCAAGGCACTGTTCAACAGGCTCTTAAAAAGCAGAAGTTGACTATAGCTGTCACTCTGGTGCCTGAAGGGTGAGAGATTGTTCAGCCTTGGCCTTTCTCAGATTATCTAAAGGATAGAAAGGCTGGGATTTGTGTCTGTGGCACGAGAGCACACCCAGATGACAGCACAGCTCCTTGAACGTTGAAGGATTTACCAACAGGACCCACTCCATGACATTTCAATATGTTTATTAGATTTCAATTTTAATGAATAAGAACACTGGCCTTAAGGGTCTGATCCATGGCAGAGGAGCAGGTAGAAAGGGGTAGGCAGCAGTTGGCCTTCGTGATTGACTGGATGCTGGTGTGCTAGGACCTGGCAGTGCCCCATTCACATGTATGCCTTCTGTTTCTAGACTAAGAGGTGGAACAATCATGCTTCTTAACTAGGATCACTTCCTATGTGATCTTAGACAAGTGACTGCAACTTCTGCAGTGACTGCAACATTAATCTACGAAACGAAGGTTGTAGAATAGAATATCTGCACTTTCCCTTCCATCTCTAAATCTTCTGATGGTAATGATTCTGAAATGATTGTTGCCAACCGAAGGGTGTTTGGCCAGCTTGGAGAGAAAGCGGAATGTGCCATGGACAGAATGCCAGATTTGGAGTCAGGAAGATATGAATTCAGATCCAGTTTCTGACATTTGCTATCTGTGTACTACATGCAAGGTGCTTGACACCTTTAAGTGGGAGGTTGCTCATTAGTAAAAAGGTGATAATCCACATACCTCAGGCTTGTCCATAGTTATTATTAGGTTTCATTTTGACATATAAATCAGGTACTTTTTTGCTTATGAATTGATATTTCTTTTACTTGAAAAAATGTTTTGATGTTGGTTACCTTGTTGTCAACCAGATTTACAAAGAAAAGACAAAACAAAACCAAAAAATCAGTAATGTAGGAGAGGTTTACTAAATTGTACTGTGGTATACTAATGAGCATGTCGAGAAGGAAGGAAAGAAGGAAGAAAGGGAGGGAAGGAAAGAAGGAAGCAAGAAGGGAATGAGTTGGATTATAAGACCTTTGAGGTAGCTTCCTGTTCCCTATCTATGGTACTATGGACATCATAAGACACTTTCTATTTCTCTAATGCACTTACTTTTATATTTAGAGTGTATTGTAGAAGTAGGTATATTGATGGTGGATAGAGGGCCCCACAATCAGGAATACATAGATTCTCTACCTGTATATTATTTGTGTGCTCTGGATAACTCATTTAACCTTTGTTCTCCTATTCTCTTAAGATTCTGAGTTGTAAAGAAATGACTGATCTGCAGTGGGAGAGGGGATTTCCTTGCTGGTAGTTCTCTAAACCAACGAAATCACAGATTTGAACTAAAACAAACAAACAAACAAAATATATCTATGTAATATATCTATGTAGATAGATAGATAGATTGATAGATAGATACATGAATTATAACTTTCAGTGTTATCCCTTACTAGAATGTAAGATTCCTAAGGGCAGGGAAAATATTTTATCTAGACTTTTTATATCCTTCAGTGCCCCTTACACTTCCAAGTTTACACATGGTAGCTGCATGGTGAAGGAATGAGTATTAGTAGCGCACATTTGAATAAGAATTAAAGATTCACGCAATGCTCTGCAGTCATTTTCTCATTTGAACCATTTACAACAACCTTGATTTTACAGAGTAATAAATTGAGTCCATAGTACCTAAATAATTTGCCTGGGATCACAAAGCTAATCAGTGTGAGAAGCTGAAATGGAACCCAGATCTTCCTCAGCGTAGGGCTGGCACTTAATTCTTTGTACCATGCTATATCTCTGGTAGAATATTGCTTGGAAATAGAATTGAACAGAAGTACTAGATATTTGCATTAGGAATAAGTATCAACTTCTTTTGATAGGAGCTATTTTGAAGAAAATTTGGAATCCATTTCTCCAAGTTTAAAAAAAATTATATAGATATTCATTTGTATAGCATTGTCTGAATTTAGAGGAACTCTTTAAGGCCTAAGACTCTTATGAAGCAGAAATTTTTAAGCTGCCATCTGTGAACTTTTTAAAAAAATGTTTTGATAACTATTTCAGCATAATTGGCTTCTTTTAAATTTATGTATTTTATTTTATGCATTTAAAAACATTATTCCAAGAAGGGATCCATAGGCTTCAACCAGCCTGCGGAAGAGTTCCTTGACACAGAAAGATTAAGAACCTATTATAAAGCAGTGCCTCTGAACATTTAATTCAGATGGATAGACTTAAGTCTACTTGAGAGAAAAAATCCTCACCTAGATAAAAAATCCTTCGTACAAATCCCTTTCCTAACAAGATTTGGATTTTGTTTTGTTTTCTTTTGTTTGTCTGTTGCAGCCAATGCAAATTCTCAAATAATTGAGCATTCCCAGATAGTACTTTCTTCTCCTTCAGGAGAGTTTCCTTAATTAAATGTAAATATACTTCCACAGATGAGGTTAGAAAGTGTCCCAGGGCACATTATCAGTGTTTTCCATCCATTCCCATTTGAAAAGTTCCTTTGAATGCTATATGCTTTTCTTAAGAGTTCCATTAAAACATCAAGTTACAATCACTCAACAAGCATTTATTAAGTTCCTGTAGTGTGCTCAGCAGTGAATAGAGACCTTGGACAAGTCACTTAACCTCTAACTTTTCTGGGAAATATTGTAAATTGTCTTTGTTGAGAGTTTTCTTCATCCAGTCTTTTTTGTCAATGAAATTGCAGCTTCAGTCTCTATGCAACATCTGGGTAGGTACCTCACTAGCAATCTTAGGAGACTACTCTGAACACCACAATGAACAATTTTGAGGGGTACATATCAATACTATAAGGTGAATAAAGCATTTCAGTAGGAAGTTCAATGTAACAATCTGTTTATATGACCATCCTGGAGCAAACAATGAACATGCATTAAGCACCTTCTGTTTTTGATCAGTGAGGGATCAGACCAATTAACTACTGGAAAATCTACTTAGAATAGTTATTTAAAATGAGAATCACAATTTTGTTTAAAGAATAACAGCACTGATGATGCTTAGTTTATTGCTTAATAAGTGTTTGTTGACCAACTGACTTTTGGCAAGATACAGGACTGCAAGAAGTAGAGGGAACTTTGGATAGCAGCTGTAGATCTCAGTAAGAGGATAAGGTAAAAATAGTATAGGATACTTTGTATAGTGATTTTACAAAGTAAAGTTTGCAAAGATCTTCATATACCATTTGAACTTCCCAAACAGCCCAGGGAGATAATCAGGTACCCAGTGGATTAGTTAAATTCCTCTTTACCTCAGATATTTTTTCCCCTTCCTTTGTCCACCTTCCAAAGCTGACTTCTAGGGGCTGACATGCCTGGTGCTCAGGATTCCATGTAAGCATGCATCCTTATATTCACACTAGCCATTTTCTGCCCTGCCTCTGTGCTTGTCCCACCAAGGCAACACCGTGTATAGAGTGTTGGGCCTAAGTTCAGATCCCAGCCTTAGATACTTATTAGTCCTATGACCCTGTGGGTAACTCATTCAACCTCTCTCTAGCTGTTTCCTAGTCTATACAATGAGAAAAATAATAGCACCTGTCTCACAGGATTGTTTCTGAGATAATATTTGTAAAATGCTTAGGCTAGTACTTGGCAAATAGTAGGTGCTTAATAAATGTATCTTCCTCTCACCTTTCCTTCCCCTTGCTTCTCTTACCCAAATCAACTCTACCATTATCTCTGGAAAAGGCGCATGTGAATGTGCATTCTCAGACTAAAGTCTTTTCCTGGCCACCATTTTTCTAACCACACAATTCTCACTCTACTGATGCAGTAACCTCTATTTAAAGAGAAGGGAGTCAGGGGAAAGCAGGAAAGGAATCGTAAGCCCATGGAGGGAGTGGACTGACACATGCTTTAAGGGGTCCAAAAAAAGTGGATCTGGGGACCTGACTAACCATGAAGAAAAAAGGGTAGACATGTGGGGGCTGGACAGAGGAGAAAACAGGTGGCAGGCACAGATACCAGGTACTCCAGCTCAGGCGGAAGGATGACAGACAGGAGGGGGGCTGACATGTGAGTGGAGCAGAGCGAAATCTCTTCTCATGGCACCTGAGGTCTTGAGCCAGACTCCAGTGGTCACGGTCATGGTTATGGTGCCATTCTCTCCCCATGTTTGTGGTTCTGCTTGGACTTGGAGGGTTTTGTTTTGGTTTGGTTTTTTGGTAGGGGAATGGGAGATCAAGGATTGCTAGCAAAGGGGCAGGAGCAGAAGGAGCTCTCTATTGTACTTAAAGCTAACATTTTTTTTTTCTTTAATATGGATTTCTTTCAGAATTCTGTAAGTGAAGCTGAATTTACTTAAAGTGAGAACAGTGTGTTTGTAGAAGATGCCTTCTACCATTAGAATGTAAGCTCCCTGAGGGCAGAAACTATCTCACGTTTATAGGCTTGGCCAATAATAAATTATTAATAAATGCCTTTTCATTCATTCTCTAGTTCATTCATATGTGAAACCCTGTTCTAGGTGAAGCACTAAGAAGACCAAAATGAAACTGTCTGTCTCCTCTAGGAGTTGATGCTCTGTTATACTCCTGACCTGTCACCTTTCCCAGGAATATTTCCATTTTAATAGACCAAAAAGCCTTCAATACCCAAAGACCTGAATCTCAGATTGTAGAATATAAGTAATAGGGAGATTGTATGTTGACTGGGAAGGCCTGCATAAGCCCTTCTGATCTCATAAATAGCTGATCTAAAACATTTTTGAGTATAAAATCCTTGTAATACATTGGAAAACTTGCAGATATTTTGTGAGAACCACCCACCTAAAGAGAAGATAATTGTTGTTCCTTTTTTTCTGGGAGAAGTGGTAGAGGGAGGAGTAGATTGAGATGGAGGTAGAAATGGTGATTTTCCTCTTATCATTGAGAATTGATACCCTAAAGTCTTAGAGAGCTGCTTGGAGCAGAGTAGAGTTAAGTGACTTGTCCAGGGTTGTGGAGTCAGGTCAGAGATAGGATTTGAATGCAAGTTTTCCTGATGCTGAGATCTACTGCCACCTACTACTCTATATTTCTTCTTTGTTTTACTTAAGCAAATTTAAAACAAAAAGAAAATTATTTCGCACCCATCCTCACCTTCCAATTTGTCTTCTTTATGCCAAGGCCTTTCCTGAAATAATAGGTTGACTCTATAATGTTAATGTCAGTGTCTGACAGAGAAAGTGGGAATTTCCTCTACTGTTTTTCTTTATTTTTTTGCCCTGTGTTATTCTTTGTCATAGCTAAGGGCAGTCTCTGCAGTTTTTGAGCCTTTGGATGCAATTTTCACCCAGTGCAGAGTGCATGGCCATGGTAATTATCTTCTGCCTTCCATTTCCATAGATGTCTCTCCTTGGCAGTGGTTTTAGCCTGGCAAAATCCATAACTGCTAAAACAGAAGTCATTAAATAAAACCCAAAAGTTATTTCTGTAATTGACTAACAATGGAAAGAAAACCTGGTGACAGAAACAGAAATTTTGAGTCCCCAGAGCTAGACTGTGTGAATAATGTGGAATCATAATTGTTTAATAGAAGACTGCAATCAATTAAGCAATGAAGAATTTATTAAATGCCTGCAATGTTTCAGGGGCAGTTCCAGGCAACGGGGCTGCAAAGGCAAAGGTGATGGTCACTATCCTTAAAGTCTGCACATTCTATTGGAAAAAACAACATGTACAGATTTAAATATGTGCAAAGTATTTACAAAAGCAATAGAAGGATTTGGAAGGGGTGGCAGAGAGAGGCTACTGTCAGCTGGGGGGAAATCCCCATGATTTAGGAGCAGAGTGCCAGTAGGATTACAGATTTAGCCATGGAGGGAACCTTTAAAAACCATATAATCCAATCCCCTCATTTTATACTTGAGACACAAAGATATCATGTGACTCATCCAAGGTCACATATGTAATAGAGCTAACATTTGAATCTTGTGGCTCAAATAGAGTTTGTTAAAATGTAATATTATTTGAGAGACTGAAAGAGTAAGAGAAGACTTCACCAGGATGTGGACTCTACTATGCCCAGGACCCTGTTAGAGAGTCCAATAGAAACTCATTCCAGTGAGTGAGATCCAGTGCAGGATCATCTGAAGGGAGACAGAGCTACTAGTCCTGACAAATGGAAAAACAGAAGGTTAGATAGGGGACCTGACTGAAGATGAGCCTTGAAGGAGGACAAGGGATCTGAGAGGTACAGACAAGGAGGGAGTATGTTACAGATGACAATGGTGACCCGACCAATGGGGAAGTTGTCCTGTCAGGCTTTTCTTTAGTAGTCAGCATGCTTTATTTTCCAGTACCTTTTAATATAATCTCAAGTGCAATAAGATTTTTTTTTTCCTATTGTCTGGGAGGATTAACAAGTAAACCTATAATATGAAGTGAATTTAAAATGGAGACAGATGGAAAGGTAGCATTTTATATGCAATTTTCAACAAAACTACAAGAAATAGCACATCTACCATTTGGGTATCTATGCTTCATTTTTATTCAGTCTTTTGTCTTGCAAATGAGATTTCAGAGAAAAACTTTCCTTATAAAATAATGCTTTTGCATTAACCTTGGAGAGAATGTATAAACTTGAGCTCTGGAATGCCTCTGGTTACTAGAGAGATGCCTCTTATAGTGTAAGGAGCTCTGGATTTGACTCAGAGGAACTACTTTAGGATTGTGACTCTGCCACATAACAGCTGTATGATACTGGGCAAAAGCCCTTACCTTCTCTTGGTCTCAGTTTGAGCATCTGTAAAGTAAATGGGTGGATCAGATTATCACTAAGGATGGTCCTTTCTATCTCTGACTCTTTAATCCTATGAAGTTGTTTAATCTTTGGGTTGATCACTAGAATAGCACTCCAAAATGATGTGGTATTGCTAGCATCAATTGTTACAAACAGCCCTACATCATGGAGCAAAACATATGAGTTCTTAGGAAAGAGATCTCATAAATCTTCCAGAATATGACCAGCATTAATACTTGACCTGTAATAGGAACAGAACTGTTAACTAGGAAGGTACTTGAGAATAGCAAGAGTTTTATGTTTTTTTGCAAGTTTCTTAGTCAGCAGACTTCATAATCCCTTAAGTTATGCCATAATGTGTGAATATGTTCTTTCCATACCTAGGGGAGATCTGAGACTAATGTTAATATAGATCTCAGATTATTGTCAAATCCCTAGCAGGATGAACAAATCATTTCTGCAGAAGTACATCATATAATAAGAATTCAGCATTCATTCCATTCTTCCTTTAGGTACAAATTGAACAATGCTTCTGTCTGGTGAATGAAGCCAAGTCTAGTGAAACTAATGATGCCCCCACTTTATGTCTTTGTTCCCCTCCCCCCCCTTATGATTTGGATAAGATGTCAGCCAAGACAGTTTGTGTCAGTTGAATCCTTAGATAGTCCTTCATTTTTCTCTGTTTTAGTACCTCACTGCCTTACAAATGAGCCCAGATATAATAAAATTAAAAGCGTATTGAGTAAAAATATCAGTAAATGCAGATTGTGAAGCAGTATGGCTGTGTAGAATGGGCATTGGACTTGAAGTGAGGAGACAGGAGTTCAGATTGTTCTTCAGACCCCTGGTAGCTGAGTGTCCCTAAGACAAGCCACTTCATCTCTTGGGGTTTGTGCCTTCATCCTTAAAAAGAGGGTATCCTCCACCATCTTACTCTTAACAAAACTGCTTACATTTTAAGGTTTCTACTGGTACCCATCCACTTGAAATCCATAGCTCTCAATTCCAGGCTTTTGTTTATTTTGTTTGTATTTGCTAGCCAGTTAGAAGAGACAATTAGTTCAAAGCAAAATTATTGGATGAATTTCTAAGTCAGGAGAGTGGTGATAAAATACTCCCCCAGTAGGCCCAGGACATGCTCTCAATCAGAGGTAGCACTGAGAAGCGGACAGAGAACCAGCTTAGGAGCCAGGAAGATCTGCACTGGATCCTTGCCTCTGACACACTGGCTGTGTGGTCTTCGGCAGTCTAGTTACCCTCTTGGTGCTCTAGGCAACCCATGAAGAGCATGAGTTTCAGAAAAAGTGTCAGTTTCCTTGCCCAGGATTTCCTTATACTAATGAAATCATAGGTCCAAGGACCTATCTCTTTCACATATAAATGTTAATAGGAAGAGAGCAAACACCTCAGGAATAGATATGTTGTTGTTCAGTCAGTCACGTCCAGCCCTCTGTGACTCCATTTAGGGCTTTCTTGCTAAAGATACTGGAGTGATTTGCCATTTCCTTCTCCAGCTCCTTTTATGTACCTGTAAAACTGAGACAAACTGAGGTAACTAACTTGCCCAGGGTCACACGGCTAGTGTCAGAGGTCAGATTTAACTCAGGAAGAAGAGTTTTCCTGACCCTGGGCCTGACACTAGCCATTGTGCCCTATCTACCTCTAGCTAGCTGACCCCAGGAACAGATGTAGAGGACATGTGTGATCAGGGCATATGCTTGGAGGGGTGATTCACACCTCTGTTACCATTGATGTCTTCCTATAGTGACATAGCGTGTTCCCATGGAGCTTTTTTCCCCACTGGTCTCACATCTTTGCCCATCCCATGCAAATTCTTATCTATCTCTTTCCATAAGTTTGGCAGTGACCAAAGCTACATGGTAATGTCCTTGTGTATTTTTCTGTCTAATAGAAAAATGATCAAGTAAAACATACACACCTATGATGATAATGCCTTTTTCCTTAGTTCAGTCACTCAGTCAGCCAGCATTCATTAAGTATCATTTATGTTTGAGTTTTTTATAGAAGAGATTTCTCCTCTGTGTAACCACAATAATATAGCCTAAAAGAATCTTATAAGACATGGTTACTACTCTCTAGGACCTTATTCCACAGTGGAGTCTATGAAGTAACAACTATTTATAAGCCCAAAAAAGATGTTATGTTCAGTAAGTGATAAAGGGATTTATAGAAAAAAGAGCTGATTACGCATAGAATGGTTGAAACTAAGGGCTAAATCAAAAGTGCTTGGAGAATCATCAGTGACTCCTGCACGTAAGCCCTCACATTGGCATTTAAAGACGTTCACAATTTGGCTTCAGCTTTTCCTTTCCAGACATTTCTCTGCTCTCCTTCATGTACTCTTTCCTTTCCAGCCACACTGCCCTACTTCTTGTTCTTCAAAATCAGCATTTGATCCCTTGCCTCTAGTCCTTTGTATTAAGCTATATTGCATGCCTAGTATGTACTCTGTGCTCATCCCTATCTCTTGGAATCCTTTGGACTAATCCGCTAATATTCCATACATCTTGTCCTTGCAAATGGCGTTTCTGTTTTACTATTGCAAATGGAATTTCTTTAGCTCATACTGTGTTTTGTTAGTAATTGCAGAAACACTCATGATTTTTGCAGTTTTATTTAAATATCCTGCTACGTTACTGAAGAAAGAAAGTATTTCAGTGTTTTATTGAATGTTTAAAACTCTTTAAGTAAACTTTTCCTCCTGCTCATCTATGGCTGTTCCCTTAATTTATGTTTTCTTGACTTATTGCTATATCCAGCATATCTAGCACTATGGTGTATAACAGGAAAAACAAAGGACATACTTGCTTTACCATCATTATTGGGAAAGTTTCTTGTGTTAAGGAAAGGTCCTTTTATTCTCTCGATTTTTTTGTTTTTCACACGGAAAGCTGTATTTAGACACTATTCTTTTAGTCAGCTGTTCACTTATGAAATCTGCCCTTTGTTTTTCAATTGCAAGGCTATTGAATTCTTGCTTCACTGAAGAAAATAACCTATGTACTCAAGATCTGAAATTTCTTGATCAAGGCTTCAAGACCCGTAAAGATGCTTTTTAGATTCCTTCTGGAAATATCAGTTATGTCTGTGGGAATCTCTTAAAGTGAATGGTGGTCATCCATTTTAACAAGTCTTATGAGATTTTCTATGTAGTCCTGTTACACATATCTACCCCAGAAAGAGAGCAGACCACTCTATTTATTATTATCAAGTCAATAAATAGGCTTTTCCCTTACTGCACAGCACTACTTATCTCCTCTGCTTCTGACCTTTGTTGAATGGTCTCTCACTTGAAAATTCCTGACAACTCAGCCCTCATCCTTTGGAGGCTCAACAGGTACTTTCTGACTCTGCAAAAGTAACTTCCTCAGTGGACCTGGCTCATTCCTTTTCAGGGAAAATGCCATATCATCTCCTATTTAGACCCATGTGTTCAGTGATCTTGCATTCCTGTCTCGTCTTGCAACTGATGACAGACGATACAAATATATTTCATTTCATGCAATGGGTATAGGTATATATTACTGCAAAGTTTTATGTAAACTGAATGCTCCATTGGATATACATTACTTAAATGTCAGAGGGAACTGGGTATTTAAAAGGATACAACTGTAGATTCTTCCATAACAAGACAGATAGAGGCCTTTGTAAAATGTATAAATATACACCTTACAAAGTATAAATACAACCCTACTCTCTGCTGTGCAAAGTCAAGCCAGCAGTCACTTGTGCTTAGTGACAGTACCTTCTTTTCTTGCCCCTCATTCACTGCCCATAGACAAGTAGCAACAGAACCCAGTATGCCAGGGGTGCATTTGGTTCTCCCTTCTAGCCCTTAGAATCCATTGCTTCCTTAACGGTGCCACCCAGCACCCATCTCTTACAAGAAACCTTTGCCAATGCCTGTCCTCCTGGTGCTAGTTTATGACAGTTGTTAATACTCTGCTTCTTCAAGTTGGCTGGTCATGACTTGGCTTTTTAAATGCTGGAGGGCTCCTGCGACCCCCAGTAGGATGTAGTCTCCTTCATTGTAGGGATTCTTGCCTTTCTTCTCTTTGTGTTTCTCAGTGCCTCCCATGTCACAGTTACTTAATACCTATTTGTCGCTTTGCATACAAGAACAGAGAAATTCTTATATGTCTTAGAAGCCATCCCAGTATATTGCATTCACTTTTGATCTCATTTTAATGACTTTTGTATCTGTTTTTCATGAAAATAAAACATGAAAACCTGCTCATCGTGCCAGGATGTAGTCTATCTAATGCATTATATAATATAATCTCCATCTTGTCATACACAGTTTGATCAAGCTAAAGACAAGCATATAGTTGGGCAGGGTAATAGGAAGAATTGAGAGGTGGCTTGATCCGGGAGAGAGGGTTCACCTGACTCATGAGCCTGGGAAAGACCCTGAAATGTCATTTAATAATCTGAGATAGGTGGGTGACATAGTGAATAAAGAGGTGAACCCAGAATGAAGAAGACTTGCATTCAAATCATGTGTCAGACACTTAAAAAGTCACACTTTGTGATGCTGGGCAAGTAACAACCTAAGACTCAGTGTTCTCATCTCTAAAATGGGGATAAAGATAGTACCTACTTTCCAGGGTTGTGAAGATTATATTAAATAATATTTGTAAAGTACTCTGAAAACCTTCAAGCAATATCTAAGTGCTATTATTATTATTATTATTATTATTATTATTATTATTAATTTATAGACAAGTATTACTAACAGGATGATCCTGGGCAAATCATTTAATTTCATTTTTACCTCCATTCACCAGAGACAGAAGCACTTCTCAATTCGTTCATGGAAAAAGAATTGATTGAATGAGTATGATTTTATGATGTAACTGTGTAAAAATATTATTCTGGGACCTGGCTGATATTTCAGACTTTTTAATGTAATAATAGCTAATAAGTTTTTGGAGGGCTTCATCCAGAAGAAGTATTAAACTTCTTTAGAACTAGGAGCAATAGTTGCCATGAGGCAAATTTAGGCAACTTCCAATGATCAGAGCTATCTCAAAGTGAGATTGCTGCTTCAGGAGTAAATCAGGTTGCTTTGGAGGTCTTCAAGCAGAAATTGGAAGTAAAAACTACCAGGAACATTATAGTGGGAATTATTTTTCAAGTATAAGTTAGACCGGCAGTTATCAAAACATAGGCCTGGGATCCCTGAAATACTTTCAGTGAGCCTGTGAGGTCAGAACTTTTCATAATTATAGTAAAATGTTTTAACTTCAAATATGGCAAATAAATCCCAATAGATATAACCCAAATACACAGACACTCATTGGGGAAGGGGTCCTCAATTTTTAAGAGTATATAGAGGAATCTTGAGACCAATAAGTGTGAGAACCACTCAGATTCTCAGAGGTTTACTCTGACTGAGATTTTATGATTCTGTGACCAAAAGTGAGAAAGTTAGAGTTCCTTGCTTTTATATTTAGAACTTTTGTAACTTTGCAAAATTAATGCCCTTGCTCTGGGTCTCAGTTTTCTCTTCTGTCCAATAGGAAGAGAGGGGGCTAAATGTTATAGTTTGTTTCAATGAAAGAAGTGTTTCTGGAGTGAGAGGACCTGGGTTCAAATATTCTGACAGTTCCCTTGTGACCCTGGGAAAGTCACTTCATTTTCCTGGTCTAGAGTTATTTTTGTTTGTTTGTTTTCCATCTGTGAAAGGAGGAAATTGAATTACAGGTGTTCCATGGCCCTTCCAATTCTAGATCTATGAGTCTATGACCCAGAGAAGTTACCTGAGTTAATGCCTTTGGGTTTCATTTTCCTCATTGGTAAAAACAAGGTGGCCCCTGTGGTCCCTTTCTGCTGTAGTTATGTGGTGCTGTGAAGCCTAAGGCACCTTCCAACTCTCAGCTTCCAACGAGTATGACTTTATTACAACAGTCTATCTTGATGGATCTATGAGGTCATCAACTGAGATCTTCCCTCTATAGAGACAGATTAGCTTCCCTCCATGTCTCCTCATCCTGCACCATTCCTGTCTATGTCTTTCTGTAAATCCTCCGCAGAGGGCTGTTGTTTCATGATGATTAGTCATTTTGTAAGAAAAACCAAACAAAACATTCGACTTACCTCACTCTGCTTCTTGTGAGTGTTTTCTCTTTGTCTTTCATTCGCCTCTTTATTGTGCATACGGTTCTAAGGTTATCTTTCTGAGTTATTTTAGAAGGTTTCTAACCCAGAAGCACTGTTAGAAGATTGTAGCAAGTAACCATCATAATGAAAATGGGATTCACACATCTTCATTTCCAAGGTGAAGCTCCTACCTCTTGTTGACACATTATTGAGCTGTAGGTTTTCCCTAAAATTCCCAGCCTAGAATTAATGCACCCATGTATTGACATACATTATATTTAATGACACACACATACACATAGCCATACCAGGTCATATGACTGTAAATGGTACCTTTTGTGCCTGTTTATCATGAGGAAGCTGCTAATATTTCAGCACTGAAGACCTATTCCTTTACATTTTCTTTTTTTTTTTTTTAATTTTCAAAAGCTTAAAGTTACTCTAGATTATTTTGTGTTGTAAGTCATCCAATAGGGCATGATGGGGTTTGGCAGAACCTGGTGTTTTGGGGAGTATGACTCATGTAATGTCAGATTGATAAGACATAACTGGAGAGATGTGCAGGGGCTCTTTTACTACCTGAATATAGGTAGCTGCAAGCTGGTAGGCCCCCTGTGTTCTCTGAGACTAGAATTAATGGCCAATCACTCTACAGATCTCAGGCATTTTGAAGAAATGACATGAAGTGAATATCATTAGTCTTCTGAATCAAATCAGGAGGATGACTGAATGCCTAGATCCACATTTCTTTGCTCCGTTTCTATCACATTCTCTTTTAGAGATCTGTCAGTACGAAAGGACTCTCAGTGCTCGAAGTTCAAAGACTCCTCTAACTTTAGGAGTCTTCAGTGTTATATCCTTGAAAGGAGACTTCAGATTCCCCACTTTAAAATATTTGTCCCTTTGTAGTGTGCATATATAAGTAAAAATGGCCTACTTACATGTAGAGGATAAAGAGTAGAGGAAAGAAGAATGTATAGGAAGGTAACTCATTCACTTAAGAAACACAATTTCTGAGGAAAAAGACTGTCTCAGTGTCATTGAAAGAAGAGCACATTGCACAAACTTGATTTTCTTCGATGATTTCTTGTCTGCCTTGCACTTGGCCATTGTAAATACTCCCGGCTGAATGACAAGTAATTAAAAATAATTATCTCCCCACTTCTGCCTGCCTCTGTGTCATCAGAGAAAATATGAGGTTTGATTGCAGTGTTTCTGAAGGAGATTTCAAAACAAACTATAGCCAAAGATATTATATTTGGCCCTTACCTAACTTTGTAGTTTTGTGTATCACGGCTCTTCTTCCCAGTGACTACATAGTCCTGATGCTCCAGCTGAATGGGACTGTCCCTGACCCCCAAACACCTTTCAAGGCACAGTTTGGCCTCCTTTTCTTTGTTACACCATTCTCCCTGAAGATTTAGCGAGATTTTGTTTTAATTTTTATTATAGACAGTTGGGGTTAAGTGACTTGCCTGGAGTCATACAGTTAGTAGGTGTCTAAGGCCAAATTTGAACTCTGGGCCCCCTGGCTCCAGAGCCAGGGCTCTATCATACTGCACCACCTAGTTGCCCAGATTCTTCAAGGCTTCCTCCAGGAAGTCTCTCCAGATCAATCTGATAGCTTTCATTTATCTGAATTCATAGCATTTAGTATAATAGGATCTTGAAATTTAGAGATGAAAAGGATATTTGAGACCATCTGTCCCAGCCTTTTACAAATGAGTAGGTTGAGGTCCAGTAAAATTACAGTAATACAAGGATCTGGACAAAGATTTTGAATCTAGGTCTTCTAGTCTTAAATCTGGTACCTTTTACACTGCTAACACACATGGCCTCCTCTATCACCTTAGTACTAATGTGTTGATTAATTATCCACCCCCTGGTTACATCTATCGCATAGTCTTTTGTTGTGGTTTAACTCTTTAAGTACTGTTTAACTAGTTATAGAGTATAAGAATTTTTAGGAGGGGGACTTCGCTATATAATTCTTTGTATCCCTCATACCTCCTAAAATAATATGGAGTGAATGAATCTGTCAAGAGTAGGTTTTCAGTTCTTCATTGGAAGTGAGGTGGGGTGGCTTGATTTTTGAATCTAGCCATAGTTTAAAATATTTCATATAGAAGTCCAGGTCAAAAAATATTTGAGTCAATAGTCATAGGATTTAGAACAGAAAGAGACTTTAGAAACCGTCGAGTCTAAGAACCTCCCCCCACTTTGTCCCAAGAGTACAATCCTTGATAACCTCTTCAATGTGGGTACAGCACCCAGTGATAAAAATCACAACTCACCCATGAAAGTCCATGCTCTGTCTAATTCCTCCCCTAAGTTTACCATAAAGGAGTCCACTCAGCATGCTTGGGCCCCACCTTGGTTCTCTTGAGATATTGAAAACACAAGTGGAACCAAGTGGAACACGTAGATAATGGATCAGTTATCTCCCTCTCACCACCTGGCTGACTACTGATTTTACAGACGGGGAAAGTGAGGACCAGAAAGGCAGGTGGCTTCACTGAGGTTATATGAAGAATAAGTAACAGATCTTAAGTCAGAACCCAGGCCCTATAACTCAATATACAGATATATTCGATGGTGTCATGTTCCTCCCTCCCACTAATGTTAAACAGTATGAAAGCAGATATATGTAAGGTAGGGTAAAGCAATCTGAAGACTCACAATATTAATAGATCACATAGTTAATAAGAGTTGCAAGCATAGTATCCACATTCACAGCCACTCATGCAAATGGATAATGCAAATCGCTGACTTCAAGAGAGATTTATATTTCCTACGTAAGTATCTCAATGAAAATTTATGGTCACGATTTGGCATTTAATGGAATTCTGGCAGTCTTATTGAAATTTAATAGAAAATAATATTATGTATTTTAAATCAATTCAAATTATCCAAATGAATAATTAATACATCTAGCATATAATTGTCTTGCATCTATTATTTAGCACAGAGGGACTGAGAGTCAAATACAACTAAAAGTTGAAACTTTCTAGATCATTGCAGAAAGAAACAAGACCAAATGGAAATCTTTCCTTCCATTAGCAAGAAATAATTTAAGGAGAGCAAGAAATGGAGAGATTAGCAAGTATGCTCACTGAAATTATTTTCTATACAATATCTACAAACAGGAGTTGATCAGGGGCCCCAGGGAATCTGTATTCAGTGCTTCCATGTGGTGAGGGGAGAACTTCAGGATGAAAATAAAATCTTAAGCATCCAAACTCTTAAAATATAGCAAAGCATCTTGCATAGATTTCAGTCATCAGTCAAGTTCATTTGGTGAGCCAGCTTGTAGGACAATATGTTACAGTATTTAAAATAATGGTTTTACTTTCCAAAATGTGTGCGGGCCTTATGCTGCTCAGTGCAGTATCTGCTTTGTGTTGGATTCATGGCGGATTGTGCGCATTGGATTGAGGCAAAAGATGACTTTCTGCTCAGACTCCCAGAGGGCCTTCACATTTGTCTTTTGATATATTTTGATTAATTCAGTTCACCAAACATTTAGCAAGTACCTACTGTATATAATGCACTTTGCTCGGGACTTGTTGTTGTCGAGTCATTTCAGTCATTCCCCACTCTTCATCACCCCATTTGGGGTTTCTTGGCAAAGACACTGGAGCAGTTTGTCATTTACTTCTCCGGCTCCTTTTACAAATGAGGAGCTGAGGCAGACCAGATTAAGTCACTTTCCTAGAGTAACATAGCCAGCAACTGTCAGAGGTCAGATGTGAACTCAGGAAGATGAGTCTTCCTATCTCCTGGGCCACCTAGCTCCCCCATTATTAGGGATAGAGTCCTAAAGGATAGGAATTCTTCCTTCCGCCTTCCTTCCTTCCTTCCTTCCTTCCTTCCATTCATCTTCATTCCTTCTTTCCTTCCATCTTTCTTTCCTCTCTCTTTCCTTCTCTCTTTCTCTTCCTCCTTTGTTTTTTCGTGTTTTGTTTTTTGGCTAGGTATAGAGATAAAAAATAGTCCTTGTCTTCAAGGAGGTTCCATTCTACATACTAAATTCAGATTATGTAATTCTACATCATCACCTGTCCAGACAGTGCTAATCCCCAAAGAGAAGATCCAATTCATTGTTAACCATTTATGAATTGCCTATGCTATTAGACATAGAGAATTTGAAGTATAATTAGAGATAGAGCCAACTATCTTTCTCAATTTTAAAATATCTTACTAAAAATTGCCTTAGGATGAAAAGTTCAGAAATCATAGTAGTAGTAATAGTAGTAGTAGTAGCAGCAGCAGCAGCAGCAGCAGCAGCAGCAGCAGTAGTGGTAGTAGTAGTAGTAGTAGCAGTAGTAGCAGTAGCAATAGTAGTAGTAGTAGGTAGTAATTTTTATTGTATTAATAACTAGGATTTATAAAGTGCTTTAGGTTTGCAAAACACTTTACATATGTTATTTCATTTAATCCGCACATCACTCGTGAGAAAGAAGGAAAGAAATCTGCCAGATGTACAACACTGTTGAAAGTGTTGTATAGAGGACAAATGTTAAATTCAGTCCACGAGTATTAACTAAATACTTCTTTTGTCCCAAGGCTGTGCTCAAAGCTAGAGGTACAAAGAAAGACAAAAACTATAGAAGTTATAGAATTTAAAATTTGGAAGAGACTCTGGGAATGTACTTCACAATTCTCAGAATCACCCATTCTTTCATCCTTCCTCTGATCCCAGGGAGCAAAGTGATGCCTCCTCCTTTCAGAGGTTAGGGCCTCTCCTCCTTGCCTTTGACCACAACTCCTCTCAGCTCCTCCATCGTTCTCTTTCAGGGGGCATACCTTTCCTGTCTTGGATTATCAACATTTTCCTCTTCATTATCTCCTCTCTTTTCAATTCAGGTTGATTCTACAAACTTTTGTTTTATATTTGTTTATTAATTAATTTATCCTTTCATTCATTTATTTAAGCAGTTATTATTCATAGAACACTCTGCTTGGTTCTGAAGTAGATACAAAGTTAGTGTGAGGGAGGACTAGTAGTACCTCTGGTGTGAGGGCTGCTTATTCACCTTTGGTGTCCACCTGTCATCCAACTCTCACCTGTGGCTCCAAGAAGCTGTAGTATATGTAGACCTACATCCTGGTAAAACCATCTCCTCAGGTGGACTAAACCAATTTGAGGGTAACTGATAGGCTTCAAACCTGCGAGTTAATTAGGAAATGTCTACCCCAAACATGTGAAGACATGAGAGCAGTTTGTTCCTGTGGCCATGGATGCTACTCAAGCAGGTTTTATGGAGTTCTTAGAGCTTGGTCAGACATGAAAATGCCAATATAACCCACTGAATCCAGGGCCATCTCCATTTGTCCTCACCTCTAGCTTGCTGCTAGACTTTGATGAGTCTGGAAGTGAGAGTAAGATGGAAGACTTTTTTACAATTCTGCCTCACTTAAATCCAAGTCATGAGCAAGTTAAGACATTGCTCTTTCTCCCCTTTCCAACCATCCTTTATCATGCCAGACATTTTTTGTTATGTTTTTGTAAATCTATTCACGCCACTCCTGCTCAGGATTCTTCAGTGGTTCCCTGTTGTCTCAAAACTCAAGTTTATAAGCTTTACCCCTACATTCCACAAACTGTTACTAACACAGTTGGAACATGTTCAGCAGGCAGAGGCAGGTGTTAGTGCATATAACCCTGGCATAAATAGACAAGGCTGAACTGCAGAGGAGTCTTGCTATACCATTGTTTGGTGTATAAGACAGTGGATTCCCAAAAATTCCTTTGAATTTATCTTCTATATTTTTTTGTATATATGTTGGCCACTGCGTAATTGAATGTAAGGTTCTAGAAGACAGGAGCTATTTGAGTTTTTTTTTTTTTTTTTAATCCCCAAAGTCTTATGTGTTGATTTTAGTTGTTTTTCAGTTGTGTCCATCTCTTTGTGACCCCATTTGGAATTTTCCTGGCAAAGATACTGGAGTGGGTTGCCATTTTCTTTTCCAGCTCATTTTAAAGATGAGTAAACTGAGGCAAATGGAGTTAAGTGACTTCCCAGAGTCACACAGCTAGTAAGTGTCTGGGCTAGATTTGAAGTCAGATCTTCCTGACTTCAGGCCCAGTGTTCTATCTACTGTACAATGTAATAATAATCAGTTTAGCAGGATACTTAGCACCTAAGTGTTAAGTGTGGAAGGTGCAAACTCTGTCCCACTGTTGAGAAGGCATGAACTCCCCTGTTGATGTGGAAGAAGGGAATTGGCTGAGCCCCTGTTGATGTGGAAGAAGGGGATTGGCTGAGGTGTGTACATAAGCAAGAATTCCAGAGACAGACAGATAGAACTGGAATACTGCCCCTGGTGAAGGAAGAATTTTGGAGACTGAGGCCAGCTTAAGAGAGAGGAGGAGAGAGGGAGAGAGAGAGAGTTTCTCTCCCAGCATCTGGAAGCTGAGAACTGACTGAGAACTGAGATGGAGTTTTCCTGAGACCAGAATCTGGTGAAGGTCGCCTGGAAGGCTGAGAGGGCTTGCCTGAAGAAGCATGACCAGGACAAGACTTTGTTTGTTCATAGCCTGGCTGATCCTTGAGTTCCAGACAAGAGAAGTGGTGAAGAGTTTGAGATGTGCTGGACCCTGTGAACTTCAGTGTGTGCCAGGGACTGCCCTGAGGACTGGAGAAGGACCTGGGAGCTGTCTACTTCTGAATCCAGGTGACTGTTTGGTGGATTCAGGAGGGAGCTGGGACCTTGGAAGGGGATCCAGGGAATCAG
>CM053583.1:383787989-383806177 GCA_028627135.1 Pseudochirops cupreus | reverse complement strand
GCCTGGCTGATCCTTGAGTTCCAGACAAGAGAAGTGGTGAAGAGTTTGAGATGTGCTGGACCCTGTGAACTTCAGTGTGTGCCAGGGACTGCCCTGAGGACTGGAGAAGGACCTGGGAGCTGTCTACTTCTGAATCCAGGTGACTGTTTGGTGGATTCAGGAGGGAGCTGGGACCTTGGAAGGGGATCCAGGGAATCAGAGAGACCACCCAGAGTCAAGATAAAGAAAAGGCCTCCCCTTGGATGAAACTGAGGTTTTTTTGGACATCGAGGGGTGGAGGGTTTGTTTGGTTTTCTAATGACTATATTTGTGATAAAGATATTTAGTAATTATGAATCTAGATTAGTGACTCATTAAGTTAATGGTTGCCCCATGAGTGGAAGTTTGAGTATTCTATTGTTTCTTGTTAATGATTGAGTTGCCCCATGAGTGGAAGTTTGATTCTATTTTACCTTGTTCTGAATATTGTGGCTACTGTAGTGAAAACTGTGTGGCCATTTTCTGTGATAAGATGTAATGTTGTGAATATTATAATGTTTTGAATGTTTGTCTTGATTTGTAATGGAATAAACAGAGTGTTCACTATATTTTGTAATCTGAACTCTAAAAACTGTTCACAGTAGCATTCCTTTGGGAATCTGCTGGTGCATGGCATTACATACAACCAAGCTGCCCTGCCTTGTATATAGTGGTACTTAATAAATATTTTCTGGATGATTGATTGATGCGGATATGACAGAATATTACTTAAAATGCTATAGTATGAGTAGTTGCTATCATTCCTTTAAGAAAATGATTCTGCCATCCTTAGGAAGTGTATTTGGTATTATTTAGCAGTTGCAATGACTTCATTCATTCATTCATTCAATATCCATGTATTTTCCTACCATATGTAGTGTACTATCTCTGTGTGCTGGGAGAAATAAATCAGACATTGGCCATGACCTCAAAGAGCTTGCACCTGAATCATCTATACTATGTTTTATCTGGAGATGAAAAAGGTGTGCAAGGTGATGGGCCAGGGTTTGGTGATCCATCCTATCACTATGAAGCAGATTTTTTTTTTCTTAATTGGTTTCCCTGCCTCATCTGTTTCTACTTCTGTGCATTTTATATGTTGCGACCAAAGTAATTTTCTTTAAGTATAGATGTGACCATGTGACTTCCTTATTTTACCAGTTACAGCAGCTTCCTATTACCTATAGGATAAAACATAAATTCCGCTGTTTAAAATTTTAAAGACCTATTCATTCTGGCTGCAAGCTTTCTGGTTCCATGGGACATGACTGCCCCTGCCACATTTGGATCCAGCCATGTTGGCCTTCTCTTTGTTCCTCCTATCCAAAATTCTGACTGTCCTATATGCCTAAAATTCGCTCTTTCCTTGCCACCATGTCATAGAGACCTTTACTCATTCTAAATGTAGCTTCAGCACAGGCTTCTAAATGATGTTTTCCCTGATCTCCCCAGTTCCTAGTGTCCTTCCACCCAAACTACCTTGCATTTAACTACTTTGTATATGTTTGTATTCAATCAATTTATACTTATGCTAGATAGATGTGTATGTTTGGTTTTTTATGTGTGTGTGTGTGTATGTGTATGTATATGTATGTATGTTTGTGTGTGTGTCTGATAAAATTTATTCAGCAAGAATTTTTTTTTCTATATTTCTTGTCTGCTCTGGATAGTCTTCCCAATTTCATGTTAAGTGCCTACATGATTATAGTAATTTTAAAAATAAGGGAGCTCTCCTTGCAGAGCTGAAATGACTTGCCCAAGGTCACACAACTGTTGAAGGCCTGGAATTTTGTACAGATCTTCAGAGGGCAAATCTAGTTGCATACACAACTCTAGACTAGTCTTCCCTTTTAGCTTTTAGCAGATATGAATTTGGAAACAAGAAGCATAAGTGTCACTGAGGATCAGTCAGTCAGTTGATAAACATTTATTAAGTGCCTGTTATGTATGTGACACTGTGCTAAGCATTGGAGAAACATAGAAAGGTTAAGAAAAAGACAGTCACTGTTTTCAAGGACTTCAGAGTCTCGGGGGCTAATTAACTCTAAGGTGATGAGAACCAAAAGCTACTGGAGGTTAGAACTATAGAGTCCTATTTTACATGCAAGTAAATAACTATTATGACAGCATTTATGTCGTGTTTTAAGGTTTACAGAGTATTTTTACATACATTATCTTATTTGATCCTCATAACAGCCCATTGAGGTTAAAGAGTTATTTTGAACTCAGAGAGCTTATTAGTGACAAAATCAGCCCTGGAACTCTGTCTCCGGGCTCTGAGGCTAGTCTTTTACTCATTCCATCGGTCAAAGTCAGCTGTTCTTAGAAGCCACAGAATTTCCCGACCTTTCTAATAGTATCCTATGATTGTTCAGATTTGGAACAAAGAAGAGGGAGGGGAGTGAGACAACTTTCCCATTAGCAAGAGCAATAATAACAATCATTTCCATGTATAGAATACTTATGGTCATGGATTTAGAGGGGGAAGTGATGCTGGAGGTTACATAGTGTGACCCCCTCATTTCGCAGATGAGGCAACTGCCCTGGAGAGAGATGCAGTGACTTGTTCAGGGTCATCAAGGTAGCAAGTATCAGAACTGGGGTGGAACCCAGACCTTCTGACTGCAGATCCCACACTCGTTTCCATGACATCACCCCAGTCTTTAAGGTTTAAAAAGTCCTCTCTTCATAACAACTCTGTGAACAAGGGAATTTGAGCTTAACAGCAGCAGCAGCAGCAACATTAATAAACATTTATCTTGTCCTTGAAGGTTTGTACTTTACATTATTATTTCATTTGATCTTTTCAACAGGCCTTAGGTAAGTGCAATTAATGTTTCCATTTTATAAACAAGAAAACTGAGTCTGAGAGAGGGTCAGTGATTTGCCAAGGATCACAGAGATTGTGGCTGAGGCATGATTGAAACCTAGCTCTCTTGACTCTAATTCTGTACTCTTTCTAAAAAAAGAAAAAGAAAAAGAACATGTATGTGGAAAGGCTAATATGGGCATAGATAAAGTGTCAGATGGGATTGATGCATTAGGGAAAAGGGCAGTGTGTGTTCATTGAACAGTATGTGTTCAGAATTCTGGTTCAGAGTAAGCAGCTGCATTTATTGAAGCCCTGGGGAGATCCTGTTCCCTGCATAGAAATGCATCTTCCTCTGCAAGAAGACAGCATGTGTTGATGAAGAGAGAGTTTCATGGAAATAAGGCATCTAAAGACACTGGGGTGTCAGGTGTTTTTGAGAAGCAAATCTAGGCTGTGGTTTCCTAAAAAGAAGGCATTGAAAAGTGGGGAAGAAGAGGAGGAAGGGTTAAGAGGACATGTTTTAGACAAATCCCTTACCTTGCTTCCAGAAGACTAGATGTCTCAAGGATCCTTGGAAAATAACAAGGAAGGAGATCCTTCTAGTTTCTCACACACAGGACTGAGTCCCAGGCACCTGAGAGAGAGGTAAGTATGTTCTAGGTGACTTTGGAGGTAGATTGTAGGATGAATAGAGAGGTTCCTTTGCTCATGTTAAAAATATACCCACTTTAAATTTAAGAGGTAGCAATTCTCAATGACAGTTACCTCTGGAAGCTCCAAGAGAAATGGGGTAGTAGCCCAAAGAAAGTCCAGTTGTGCACTAGCAAAAAAAATACACAAACAAAAACTATAGCAGATGTTTTGTTGGAAGTGACATCGTGATATTTGAATTGTTGAGAGATAATATTCCTCCTTATAGACGTTGATTTCTTTACAATGATGACAGTATTGATTTAAAAATATGGGAAGGGAAGCAAAGGAGGACATCTCCAGGAAGAAAACAGAAACAACAGGTTGATAAGACATTCTGTTCATATAAAATCACGATATCCAATTCACCCAAAAATGTCGTCCTTAGGGGAAAAATCAGCACAAATGCAATTACAATTCAATGAATAGCTAATTGAACTATAAACAGGGTCTTTTACCTGATGATATTTTCTTTCGTTTAATGAGCATGAATTCTTCAAAATTTAGTTTTCAAAATATCCTAGTAACCTTCTCTCTGAGACTCCAAGTTGTGCTATGGATCTGGATGATCTGTGGTAATTTTCAGTGTAATTTTGTAATTAATTTTTTAATTAATTTTGTAATTAATTTCAGTGTAGATCAGGTAATTTTCAAACCTTGTATAGATGAGGAAACTGAGGCATGACAGGTCTAGTGTCTTCCCAAGGTCACAAGGGTAATAGGTAGCAGAGAAATAATTTGAACTCAAGTTCTCTTGGCCCTATAATCTAACATTCCATATATTTTGCTATCTAACTGCCCACTAGTATCACTGCTTCTGCAGCCACCACCATTGCTACCACCACCCCCAAAACAAGTTATTTTATCCAGCTATAAAAATAGTTCTTAGAATATTAAATACAAGATAATAATAGCAGAAAAGTGACTTGTCCTAGAACTCTTCCTTTTTGAATCCAATTGAAAAAGCATGAGAAGACTCCAATAATCATATTGATAACTCTTTATAAATGATTAGAAATCCTGTACTACAAAGATGAATTCCAAAACATTCTTGAAATATCAACAGGCAGTTTTCAAAGAAATAAATCCAAGCTATCAACAACAAAATTTTTTGAAAATGCTCAAAATCACTGAGAATTAAGGAAATGCAAGTTAAAGACACTCTATGGTTTTACATCATACCCATCATATTGTCAAAGAAATCCAAATAGTACAATGATAGTTGTTGAAAAAGCTGCAGAGGAAACAGGAGCACTAATGCAAAGCTGGTAGAGCTGTCAGCTGGTCTGGCCATTCAGGAAAGCAAATAGGAACCATGCTCAAAAAAGCACTATACATTTGCATATATTTTGTCTACATAACATCACTACTAGGCCTATACCACGAAGGGATGGGGGAAAGAGGAAAAGGAATTATAAATGTGAAAAATATTTAAAGTAGATCGTTTATATAAAAATATTAGAAACTAAAGGTGTATTTATCTGTTGGTCAATGGCGGAAAAAAAATAATCCACATAATTGTAGTGGAGTATTGTTGCATAGTAAGAAGTGATAGTGATATTTTCAGAGAAACCTGGAGAGATTTCTGTGAACTGATGTAGAGTGAAGTGAGCAGAACCAGGATAATAATTTATGCAATAACAAGAGTATGACAAAGAAAAAAACAACTTTGAAAGACTTAGGAATTCTCATCAGTATAATGACCTACCAAGATTTCAGAGTATTGATGATAAAACTAATAGACTCAGAATGTAGAATGAGGCATGCATTTTTGGACAAGGCCAATATTTATTTGTTTCAAGGGATTCTCTTTTCTTTTTTCTTTTCCCATGGGGTTCAAGGAGGGTAAGGTAAAAGAAGAGAATTAGAATAAGATTCCCAAAGGGCAAAAAGTGAGAACAGAAGAAACAGAATATCTGAAGGAGTCCCAGACAAGTGGGGCAGGTTTGAAATTTACATGCTGAACTTATAATATACTTCAAAAGAAAAGGAAATTCTACACAATAGAGATTCATCGTTTCATGTATAACTATGTTATGAAATATCTATGAAAATATTCATTTTATTTGATGTTTCTTAAGTTCAGAATTTTTTAAATGAGAAAAAAATAGTTGATCAAAATTCTAGAGGGCTACTGATAAAACATGCTACCTGACTCTTGATAGGAAGATGACAGATTGAAGATGCAGAATAAGACGTATTTTTAGATTTGACCAGTGTAGGAATCTGTTTTGCATGTTTATCTTATACAAAACTTTTGTTTTTCATTTTTCCCCTTTTGTCAGGGAGTGGGGGCAGTGAGTGGTTGACAGGGAGATGGGAATACACCGCCTGCCCTTCTCCCCCTCCAAAAAAAAAAATACAATGGATAGAGTGCTAGATCTGGAGTTAAGAAGACTTTACTTAGTTCAAGTCCTGTCTCACATACTTGCTAGCTGTATGACCCTGGGCAAGTCACTTATTCTCAGTCAGCCTCTGTTTCTTCATTGGTAAAATAGGAAAAATAATATCCCCTACCTTACAAGGTTGTTGTGAGGATCAGATGATCCTCACATTTGCATATCTAGACTCTAAGGTACTTTATAAATGCTGTCTATTATTAATGCAAAAAAGAGAAATGAAGCCCAGGAAGAATTACAAAACAGCTTTGAAAGCTATATGTTAAAATTGTTATATATTTTAAAAAAAGATCAAGCGATTCTTAATAGACATTCACTATTTCATGTATAATCCTCTTTTCCCCTGTTTTATTATGTATATGAAAAATTTTATTTGGTGTTTGTTAAATTCAGAATGAAAAAATAAATGAAATTCCAAAATATCCTTGAGAATTAAATGAATAAACTGTCCTGGAGCTGGAGCTGTCATTACCATATAAAACTGTTCATAATCCCCTTGACATCACCCAGGCCTATCAAAACCCAAGAACAGTGTCTCCATAGAAGTCACCAAAATGAATACTCAGACCTCCAAAGAACACTGAATGAAGAGCAGAATATTGATCTAGCAGGAGAAATCAAAATCCATGTGGAAACAGGATGAAGCAAATATCTTCCTGTATATCTTGACCAGCATTACGTTTGTCCTGATGTCTCTTTTCATTGTGCCCGCAGGAAAAAAAAATGGGTTAATATGCCAAAACTTTTGTTTGGGTTAGAGATATAAAGCAAAAGAAGTCATTTTTATCAACTTGTAAAATTTATTATTGTTCGGTCACATCCAGCTCTTTTTGACTCTATCTTGGGTTTTCTTGGCAATGATACTGGAGTGAGTTTGCCATTTCTTTCTCCAGTTCATTTTACAGATGAGGAAACTGAGGCAGACAGGATGAAATGACTTGCCCAGGGTCACACAACTAGTAATTGTCTGAGGCCAGATTTGGACTTAAGCATCATCATCATTATCATCACCATCATCACAATATAAGCCATTTCTGTCTGAACTCCACTGATTATAGGATATGCGGGGAGTGGAGAAGAAGGGGAGGAGGAGAAGAACAGATAGAATCAACAACTCCTATTTCTAGCATGCTTTATGTTTCACAGTGTACTTTTCTCCTGACAGCCTTCTGAGACAGACATAGAAGCTTCATTACCCAAATTTAACAATCGGGAAAGCTGAGATTCTAGGAGGTCGAGTGATTTGCCCAAGCCCACAACAGCTTCTGGTAAACGGCAAAGCTGAGATTTAAACTCAGTTTCTCCGACTTCAAATCTTGGACTCTTTCTACTACTCTATTAAACTCACCTATCAGATCTGGGTAAGACTTAGGATCTGTGCATCTGTTGTCTTTTACAGAGTTCTTTGTGTATAAAATGCACAACACAGTTTATGTTTGTCCTCAGACATGGAAGGTTCATCATTGACCATCTACTCCAAAATTTAATTTTCAAAATATTTTAATGGTCTTCCCATTTAGGTATAAAAGTGTATTATTACAGTTGTGGCAAACCTGGAGTCATATAGTTATGTTCAGTTTTACGTTCCATGTAACTTTGTGAAGCCTTTCCCTTTCAAAAATTCAAACAAAAATCACCTCCCCCCATGTCTTTTTTAGGACATCCATAAACAATTAGCCAGCCTTTTCTTAAAGACCTTTATTGAGAGGGACCATATGAGCTCAACTCATATTAACCTCTAACTTCTAACATGTGGACCACAAACCCCCTATGTCCTTTTAGAACTGTATTGAATTTTTCTTTTTCTTTTTAAAAATTCTGAACTTAACCAACACTATAAAAGATGAGCACTTCCATATACAAAATAGAATAGAAAAAGAGGGGTAAATGTGAAGCTGCAAATCTATATGATTAATAACATTTAACATAGCAATTTTAAAACTGCCCTTGCATGTGTTTCCCACTGTCTTTCATTTCATTCTCTGCATTTTAAAAATACTTTGTTGACTTACTATTCTTTTTCATTTTGGTAACCCTACTGCTAGATTCCCTACTCCCGTGTTCTCATTTCCCAATTGAAAGAAAGAAAAATAAGATTCTTCCATTAGATATGAACAGTCACAAAACACAAATACTTATATTGGCCGTATAAATGTATTTCTCATTTAGCACTTTGAGTTCATCATCTCTCTGTCAGGATTTGGATGGCATGTTTTATCACTGATCCTTTGGATTTTTTTTCACTCCTATTTTTTTTTCTTTATTGTACCTTTTTTGTATGTGTCTCACTGGGTTGTGCCCACTTGATTCTGCAGCAGTTTATCCATGTCCTCCCAGGTTTCTCCGAATCTCTCTCTTTCAAAGTTATTTACAGTTTAGTCATAATTTGATTGAATTTATATACAATACTTTATTCAGTTATCCCCCACTCTTAGTCTCCAGTTCTTTACCACTACAAAAAGAGCTTCTATAAATCACATATATATGTATATACATATATATGTATATGTGTGTATGCATGTATGTATGTATATATACATATATATTATACACACACACATATATGACTCCTTTTCCTCTTCATCTCTTTTGAGTTATAAGACTAGCAATTGTGTCACTTGGTATGTGCACTGTTTAATGACTTTTGAGGCAAAGTTCCTAATTACTTTCCAAAATGCCTGGACTATTTCAGCAAAAATGGATTAATGTTCCACAGCCCCACCAGCAATTTTTAGTATTCCTTTTATGTTATTTTTACCAATCTCATGGGTGGAAGGTGGAACCTCAGAGATGTTTTAACTTGTTTTTTCTCTATTAGTGATTTAGAGCATTTAATGTCTGCTGATAATAGCAGGAACTGACTGTTCATATCCTTTAAATCCTACATCCTTTGGACCATAAAATGTTTCTCGCCTACTAGTTTGACGGTTCATGAATCACCATGGGTGCTTAACATCCTTCTTCAGAATACCTACAGCACTGGACAGATCTGTCCAAATATTGGCATAGTTATATGAGACCTTCAGAAAAGTTTTGATGACTATAGTTGATGAGCTGTGGACAACTTAAATGAATTCCAGGAGAACTTGTATTACCTTCATTTTAAACCAAACCATGTACATCATATTAATTCAATATGTTTAAATTAATCAAGAATATTTCTCTATTACTTTTATTTGGGTCTGGGAGTCTCTATAGATTTAGCACATTTTCCTATTGCTTTTAAACAAACTTGAAGGATCATTAAAACACGTCAAATGTGCATGAAAGAAGGGACTAACGAGTGTGCTCGACACACATGTCATAGTGCTTTCAATGCCTGCAGGAACCAAGTTGGGGGTTGGAGGCTTGTGCGTTCGGTAGAATATTCTGAATTTCTGCAAGAAAGAGAAAGAAGCGGTTACTGGGGTAACAGCATCAAGCCCGACTACAATATATTCATCAGAATAAAAGGAAGAGTAGTCATAGAAACCACAAAAGGGAAATTATACAGTTAGCAGACTTCCAAGTCTCTAGTTATTAAATAATAAACAGAGGACTCATAAACATGGAAATACATTCTAAGCATAAAGTGCCGGGCCTTGGCCACACTAATTTAAAAGAAGTCTAATTGCCATCCATATTAAAAAGCTATCCAGCTTTTTATTATCTCTGTTGGCTTGTCGTCATGGAGTAGAACAGCTCCAGCAAACAAAAAGCACAGTCGTGTTCATCAAAGTTTTCAGTTCACTGGTAGAAATAAATGATGTACCAAGCCATTGGAATCTGGCCAACCCCCTGTCAGATGGGGCATTGTGCTCCAGTGACATCCTTCTGAATGTTGGCATCTGAGCACTCCTCATTAGGACTCATGCATGTTCCATATATGATATGGGACCAAACTCCATTCTCTGCAGCAGGTCATGTGGCAAGAAAATTGCAAATGGGCTTTAAGAAAATCTAGACTTAGAGAAAAAATAGACATCTGTATAATATTTGCTATGCTTATTTCACTCCTTCACTTTGTTCAATTATTTCTTGTTCATTCTCTGGACTCAAAGAAGGCGCATGCGATGACGACAACAGTTACAGCTAGCATTTACATAGTGCTTTAAGATGTGAAAATATTTTACATTTGTGAAACATGGACAGATAATAGAAAAACCAAGACTCATAAACCATAATAATCATGCTTATGTACAAGGCTGTACCGTGTCACTCACCTGCTCAAGAAACTTCATTGGTTTCCTGTTAGCTTAGCATACAATATAAACTCTTCAGCATGGCATTTAAACCCTTTACCATCAGGCTTCAGCCAGACTCTAGCCTTATTTTACATTGATCTCCTCACAAAATCTTAATTTTAGCCAAGCTGCTCTATCTATGGATCCTTTAACTATGCATTCTGTCTTCTATTTCTTTCCTTCTTTATAGGCTTTCTCCCATGAATTGAATGCTGTTAGTCCTTTCTCACCTACACATCTAAGAATTCCTTAGCTTTCTTCATGCTGAACTCAGTTACTACCCTCTACTTAAAGCCTTTCTTGAACCTGGTAGTTGTTCATTTTCTCCTCTTCTTCAAATTGTATTCTATTTATAAATTAAAATGGATATCCCCCAAGAAGTAGAAGGAAACAAAAACATAAGATACTTCTATGATAAATCTGTAATCTCAACAATGTGGATTTTTCCTCCAGCAATGCTTATTTTAACAGATTCATGCTTGCGTCTCCTATGCGACTCTTATTCATGCTCTCTAAGAAGTTCAAAACAAGGAGTTCATCCGTAGGCTGGCCTTTGTTGTAGTCTCTACATATTGTAAAGATACTTTGTATGGATACATTGACCATTGGTTATCATTTGACCTCACTAAATTATTGGCCTTTTTAAAATTTAGTATTTGATTTTTTCCATATTACATGTAAAAACAGTTTTCAACATTTTTCTAAAAATTTGGGGTTCCAAATTCTCTCCCTTCTTTCCCATCCCTCTTATTGAGATGGCAAACAATTTGATATAGGGTCTGCATGTGCAGTCATGCATAATCTATTTCCATATTAGTCCTTGGCGGAAGAAAGCATAGACCACAAGGGAGAAAAAAACCAAGAAAAATTAAGAAAGTTAAAAAAAAATAAGCTTCTTTCTGCATTCAGGCTGCATACATTCTTTCTCTGGGGATAGATAGCATTTTTCATCAGGAGTCTTTCAGAATTATCTTGGATTTTTGTATTGCCAAAGATAGTTGTCATTCACAGTTGATCACCTTGTGACATTGTGGTTATTGTGTACAGTGTTCTCCTGGTTCTGCACATTTTACTTTGCATCATTTCATGTAAGACTTTCCAGGTTTTTCTGAGAGCATCCTGGTCATCATTTCTTGCAGTACAATGTTATTCCGTCACAAATCATAAACCACAACTTGTTTAGTCATTCCCCAGTTGATGGGCATACCATCAATTTCTGGTTCTTTGCTACCACAGAAAGAGTTGCTATAAATATTTTTGCACATGCAGGTCTTTTTCCCATTTTTGTGATCTCTTTGGCATACAGACTTAGTAGTGATATTGCTGGGTCAAAGGGTATGCATAGTTTTATAGCCCTTTCGGCATATTTTCAAATTGCTCTACAGAATGGTTGAATCAGTTCACAATTCTGCCAACAATCCATAAGTGTCTTGATTTTCCCAAGTGTCCTCCACGTTTGTTGTTTTTCTGTTCTCTTATATTAGCCAATCTGATAGGTATGAGGTGGTACCTCAGAACCATTTTAATTTGTATTTCTCTAATCAATAGTGATTTAGAACACTTTTTCATATGGCTGTAAATAGCTTTGATTACTTCATCTCAAAATTGTTTGTTCATATCATTTTGCCATTTATTATTTGGGGAATGATTAGACCAGTTTTTAAATCATCCGTGCATTTTACAACTTCCTTCATACCTCCTTTTCTCATATAATTCCTTTATTGTGATATGCTTTCTTTTCATATCTAACTACTGTCTCTTCATTTTCCTTTGGAAGATCAACTTAAATTCTTCTGAGACCATGGTGTTCCATGACTCGCTTACATATAAATCGTGCTATATATTATATATAAAATCACTAGAATACTGAAGTTTAATGATAGGCTTTTGGTTCGAGGAGAATCTTAGGTCCATTTAAACAATATTTTTAGTTTCCTTAAAGCAACCCAGACTACTCTTCTCCTGCTGTTCGGTTCTGGGCCAAGTAATTATCCAATTGTAGGATCTATCCAAGATATATATACTGATGCATAAGTTCTATACATCTGCACATCAAATTTGGACAATAAACATTCTTGAATCATTTATTTTATTTTTCCTTTCTGAATAGTTACATAAAACTCTTTTGGGTAATTATGAACCTCATCTAGGAGCTCTGCAAGCTCTGAAACTTGATAAAGTCAGCACAATTTTATTCTCAAAGAAAAGCAGTTGCAGGTCATTTTATAGCTGTCTTCCTTGGTAATGGAGAGCATTTTGGGGATCAGTTCTTACAGTATATGAAGCAATGAAAGATACCAAAACCCAGAAGTTATTTAAAGAACTGTTAATTTTCCTTAAGGCAGTCCGTTCTTCCTCCTGTTCAATTCTGGGCCCAGCTGAGTGTCCAGAGGCTTACTATTAATTTTTTGAAAACCATCCAGAGAATGTTAATAAATAACAACCTTCATGCCTATTTTGCCAGCTTCCTTTTTTTAAATAATATTGTATGTCCTTGATGAGTGTATTCAAATAGAAAAGTTGCACTTTTACTAGTGGTATTCAACAATGAATTATGATACTGATATTAATATTAATAATCATAATAGCAGTTATATAATGCTTTTAGGCTTGCAGAATATTTTACAAATATCATCTCATGTCACAGCCCTGTGACATAGATGCTGTTATCTCCATTTTACCAATGAGGAAACTAAGGCAAAAAGATGTTAAGTGATTTGCCCATTGTTATAAAGTTAATAAATGTCTGGAGCAGGATTCAAACTCCACGTAATTGATCAGGAGATACTAATAGAACAAGATTCCATTTTACTTACTGACTGTTGACTATAAAAGGCTATATATACTTCACTGGAGCAAGATGTAGCCTCAGAGACTCTCCATGAAACTCTTTCCCATACATATACTAGAACTAAGCAATTGCTTTAAAAATATAACCATAGAGATAACCTTGTTCAATGGTCCTCTGTTTATTAATATCAAATAAAAAGGAAGTATATATTTGCCTTACCTAGCATAATTTCATAAATGCCATCTGAACTGGAGTTTAAGTTTTGCTGTGGAGAAGAATTGGGGGCATGATTGGGAATGAGTGAAGTGAGAATCCTCTAAGGGAGGGGCGGGGGAATACAGCATAGCTTAGACACTCTTCCGTTTCATCAGCTATTCTCCACTCAACCACCCACAATGATTGTTTGCAAATGTTCTTGTTATAATAATAAAATCATTGGAAGATAGGAGGGACCCTTCCTCCTTCCTTCTCTCAGTTATTCTTGGGATTCCTTCACTTTAAATGCATAAATTTTGGCAACTTGTCACTGACTGAGCTTACTGAATTTTTTCAGTCTCCTTTGCTTTTCAGCATTAGAGGCATGTGATCTGTTGGGTTAAGTATGGAAAAGCAGCCAGGGAGAACTGAGTCAAGAATGAGAGACCTGTGTACACCTATTCCCCTGTAGCAACTGCTTTGCAATCTAACCAAACTTGCAGGCAGGATGCATAAAGAAAATTGACTTAGTTCTAAATAGGGAACTTTTTATGTTTGGTGACAGGTATTATTTGGATTAAAAATACCATTTAAGTCTTTATTTCTTCAATGAAGTGCACTGAGGTGGAGGAAAACACTCTCTTATGCCAAGCATTAGTGACAATCTATTCCTTTTCAATGGATTGGAGTAATGTGTATTCTAATACATCTCTGTTGGTTTCATTTTAGTTTGAAAGGTGACATTATAGGAAATGCATGTTCCATGTATGATATGTGATGTTACATAATGATATAAAGCAATAGACATGTGCATAATTTTCAGAGTAATTTTTAAAATGTCAGTCACTGCAAAGTTTAACTTTATTTCCAGGGTAGTGTGATTCTTGGAATGGCTTGACCAGGTAGAAGGACACAAAAAAACCTTTCAAAGTGGGGTAGGAAGAAGGGATAGTGGTCTCACCATGACTTGTCTTGGCCAGGTCACATCTGGAGAATTGTGTTCAGTTCTGGGTATCACATTGTACCAAGGCTAATAATAAACTTTAGAATATCCAGAGGATGAAAAAAAAAGACAAGATGGTAAAGGAGCCCACAATTTCAAAGATGATGAAATGGAAGCCTATAGAGAAGCTTATTGACTTGCAAAAGGCCACCAAAGTAATAAGGCTCAGATGCATGTTTCAACCTAGCTGGTGACTCCAGACAAAATGTTTTCTCCTCTCTACCACACTGCCTCATAAGGATGCAGTTCTGGCTTTTCCACTCTACTATTGAGTGATTGGGAAGGTAATATAAGGTATCTTAGCCTTAATTGACTCATCTGTAATATTAGGATAACAAAAATAGTATTATTGTAAGGAAAGTGTTTTGTACACAGAAAGCAATACATAAATATGAATTATTATTACATGTGTGGCCTAAAGAAAAAAATGACCTTTCTGAAGCTCAGCTTCATTAAGACAAGGATATTGGACTAGAATCAGAGGTGGGTGAACTGACTTTGAGGCCACTTGTGGCTTTCTAGGTCCTTGGGTGCAGCCTTTTGACTGAGTCCAAGTTTTACAGAACAAATCCTTTTATGAAGGGAATTTGTTCTGTGAAGTTTGGATTCAGTCAAAGGGCTGCACTTGAGGCCCTAGAGGGCCACATGTGACCTTGAGGCTATAGGTTCCCCACCCCCGGTGCCACTAGATGATCTCAGGTTGTTTTTAAACCTTGATTCTATTAAATGAACACTTGTTATTTAACTTGATCTTTTAGAACATGTATTCAGAGCAGTATGTCTAGAGTTTTGACTCTGGCTCTGATAGTCCTAAGCATATAGTGTTCTTAAGCCCAGGAGGGTTGGCCTGCCAACACTGCTTCTAGGCAAAACTGCCGAGTAACTAACGTTTGTTGTCCCTTACTCTGTGTTCTGTTCTGGGCAGCATGGCTTAAGAAGGACATTGACAAGCTGGGAAGTGTCCAGAAGGGGGCTCCAGGATTGTAAAGGGCTTTGATTTCCTATCCTACGTAGATTGATGGAAGAAAAGCAGGATGTTTAGCCTGGGGAGGGGTGGGAGCACTTAAAAGTTTGTGTTAGAGTGGGGGGGCATTATAGCTGCCTTAAATTGTCTGAAGGACTGTCATATGCAAAAGAGATTTGGCATATTATTTTTAGCCCCAGAGGACAGAATTAGGAGCAATGGGGGAAGTCACAGAGGCAGATTTAGGCTTGATGTAAGGAAAAGCCTCCTAACAATTCATGGTTGTCCAAAAGTGAAATGAGCTGCCTTGAGAGGTGGTTAGTTTCCCCCTTACTGAGGTCTTAAAGCAGATATTAAAGTACTATTTTCCAGGAATGTTACAGTGGAGATTCCTTTCATGGATGGTTTGGACTTAAAGGCCACTGAGTTATGTCTTCTGGCTTTCAAATTCTTTAATTCTGCCACCCTATCAAGTGACTACATGATGCTCCCAGGCCCTGCTCCCCTTGTAGTATACTCCCCTAGGCCAGTCTTTCTCCAGGTCTCTTGCTTCCATCATTTTCCTGATAATCACCATTCTCCATTATAGGATATATAATATAAGATAAGAAGTATAATAGAACTCATTCAACATGTCTCCTATCTGCTCAGGAATCTTCTATATGCATTACTGATAAGTGATCATCCAGTCTCTGCCTGAAGACCTCCCAAGATGGAGAGCTAATTTCTTAGTTAGCTGATGATTTCATTCTTAGATAACTCATTGGTCCCTCACTGCACTTAGAGGTCTCTCAAAAGTATACTGAGCAGTGATTTTGTTTTGCTTTTAATGAGGATTGTAGAAAGAAACTAACTCTGGCCATGAACAGGTTCCAACTCTTATAGACTCCTTTAGAACATCCATGATCTTTGAAATGGGCTGACTCTCAGCAAGTGGATATTGTAAGAGAGATTTGGGTTTGGATTGTTGGCATTTGCTAAGTGGAACAGAGCTACCCTCTTGGTGTTCCAGATTCCCCAAGTTTCCCAACCCAGGCAAGGATCCCACATACTGGGTTTCCTACTTCAGTCCATTAAAAAAAAATCCCTGTCTTGTGACCCATCACTCCAGGGCCTTTGCAGAGTAATAGGTAGTTAATTTAATAATGAAATAATACATCTGGTATCACAGGCCTTCAGATCTGTGCTGTTGCTACCTAACTAATAAGTTAATTTAGACTGTGCTAATTGATGCTAAGGTAATGATTCCCAAGAACCCATATATATCTTATCAGGCAAAGGAAAATGCTTTAAAATTTACAAAATGTTTTAAGTGAATCATCTTATGTTATTCTTACAACAGACCCGTAAGGGAGGGACCTCTGGTACCATTATAACCATTTTAAAGGATGAGGTTGAGAAGATAAGTTATTTTTCAGTAATTACAGTTTTAAGAGCCAGATCCAGGATTTGAACACCCTGTACAACAAACTTTGCCCCTCATTATGCTGCTTCTTCCCATAATGTACAAAGACAGTATGTCAAAAAAGGCTCTTCCTCAGTGGAAAACAAAAACTTCCGTGTGGAGAATTATAGCAAGCAAATTGGTCTTAAATCTCTAACACATACTAATGGAAAGTGTGTTATGCAGGAAAAAAATAAGCATAAAGTACAATACTAAAAGAAAATATGGTTTTAGTTTAGCAGCATCATTGCTTAAAAAAGAATCCAGGACCACGGGGTGCAGAATCCACAGGAACCCTGCGTTTTCATTAGCAGAACTTCCCCCTCCTTCAAGTTCAGGACGCTTTCCATTCCCCTAGTTACCACTGATTGTTCATTTCTCAGACACCTCTCATTCACTCACAAGAAGAGTCCGATGCCTTTGAGAAGCCACATTTTGAATTTTAAAACAATTACCACATGGTAATAATAGACAGTTTTTGAATTATTAAGATTACCAATCAATAAGCATTCAACAAGCATCTACAATAATCATTGCTCTAAAGAGGACAATTATTAATACTTCAATAGGAAGTAGGAAGTCCATTTTCCCAGAGGAAGCCAGGGGAGCGATGAAGGATGAAAGGAAGCCTAGAACTACCCAAATGATTAGAAAGAGAGAGGAAAGGCTGTATTCACGTGACCAAGGTTTAGAGAACTGGTCTGAGAAGTAACCTTTCTTTGGGCTGTATAGTGTATTTGACCAAAATTTAGCTGTAGGAGGAAAGCATATAGAAAATGAATCCCCTGTATAGTATTATCCTATACTTGTTGGCTTGTGGAACATTAACAGTCTAGCACGCTCTCTCTGTCTCTCTCTCTCTCTCTCTCTCTTTTTGTCTCTCTCTCAGTTATGCCCATATATGCCAGAATTATATCATACATATAAAATGTATATTTAATAAGTATATGTTATATATATGTGTAAATACACACACACATATATATATATATATATACATATATATGCACACATAAACTTGTATCCATACACATTTATAAAGATATTGGAGAGGAGATTTTATATATGTCTGTGTATGCTGTACACTCTCCCAGAGAAAGTAATTTTCCTAAGAGCAGGGACTATATAACTTCTTTTTTTTTTAATTTTTTTTTATTTACTCATTTACTTTTAATTTACAAGATTCAGTTCCACAATCACTTGAGTTTCAGATTTTCTCCCCTCCCTTCCCCCCGCCATGGTGGCGTGAAATCATGTATAGGATCTGCAAATACTTTCACATTGTACAATAGTTTGGTCATATAGAAGAGTTATAACCAATGAGTGATCACTGGGGAAAAAAAAAAAAGCAAAAAGAGACATGAAAGAGAACGATAGCGTGTTTTGCTTCAGTCTCCATTTAAACTATAGTCTTTCTATATCTTTCTCTGAGTTTAGGTATCTCCTTCCATCCTGAGGCTTGTAGAGTTGTCTTTAGCTGTGTGTTGTTGAGGATAGTCAAGTTTATCAAGGTTGGTCATCATATGTACGATGTGTCTGTCAGTGTGTACAGATTTTTCCTGGTTCTGCTCTTCTCACTCAGCATCAATTTGTATAAGCCTCTCCAGGTAATTATGAAGTCCATCTCCTTCCCATTTCTTATAGCACAA
>CM053583.1:383671652-383779522 GCA_028627135.1 Pseudochirops cupreus | reverse complement strand
TCCAGGAGAGACAATTTAAAAATTGTTGGACTACCTGAAAGCCATGATCAAAAAAAGAACCTAAAAGCATCCTTCAAGAAATTCTCAAGGAAAATTGCCCTGATATTTTAGAACCAGAGGGCAAAATAAAACTTGAAAGAATTCACCAATCACCTCTTGAAAAAGATCCCAAAAAGAAAACTCCTAGGAATGTTATAGACAGGATCTGGAGTTCCCAGATCAAGGAACAAATGTAACAAGCTACCAAGAAGAAACAATTTGTATACTGTGGAAACACAATCAGGATAACCCAGGATCTAGCAGCTTCTACATTAAGAGATCAGAGGGCCTGTAATATGATATTCTGGAGATCAAGGGAGCTAGGATTAAAACCAAGAATCACCTACCCAGCAAAATTGAGTATAATGTTCCAGGGGAAAATATGGTCATTCAATGAGGTGGAGGACTTTCAAGCATTTTTGAGGAAAAAATCAGAACTCAATAGAAAATTTGACATTCAAATGCAAGAAGCAAGAAAAGCATGAGAAGGTAAAACATGGAAAAGAAATCATGAGCAACTTATCAAAGTTGAAGTATTTACGTTCCTTCATGGAAAAATGAGAATTGTAACTTACAAAACTTTTCTCAGTATGAGGATAGGTGAAGGAAATATAATTGCATATATATGTATTTATATATATATATACATATATATACATGTATATATATTTATATATGTATGTATACATACACATATCCCTTGCCTCTTCTATATGAAATGATTGACCCCATTCTGTCTCTCCCTGTCTTCTCTCATTCTAATCCTCTCCCGCCTCAGAATTTCACCTTTTAGAGTATCGTCCCTTCCTATTCAATTGATCCTGTCTTCTCTATGTACACATATATACACATACTCAGATATGTATTCATACACATAGAGGAATAGAAGGGATAACTGTTACAATGTAGGGGAAGAACAGGAAGGCAAAAAGGGAATGGGTTAACCTTAATCTCATTGAATTTGGCTTAGGGAGGGAATGACATACACTTTAAAATGGGTGTCTTGCCCTGCAGGAGAGTAGGGGGGAAAGGGATGAGAAGGGGGATGATGGAAGGAGGGCAGGTTAGGGGGGAAGGTTGTTAGAAGCACACAGGTTTGTAAAGAGATAGGGACAAAGTAGAGAGTAGAGCAAGGGGAGGGCGGGATATAAAGGAGGGAAATATCATCAGTGTTACACAATATGTCCATTGTGGAGATGTTCTTCATAACTACACAAATACAGCTTATATTGAATTACTTGTCTTTCCAGTGGGTGTGGGTGACAAGGGAGGAAGGGAGAGAATCTAGAATTTAAAGTTCTAAAATCATATGTTAAAATTATTATTATTATTATTATTATTATTATTATTATTATTATTTACATGCAACTGATCAATAAGATATACAGGCACTGGGATGGGGAGATTGATCTTGCTCTACCAGAAAGTCAGAGAGGTGATGGGGGAGGATATAGGACAGAGCAGATTGGGGGAGGGGGTATACAGTGAGATCGCTGTTTTGGATGGGGTAGGGGAAAGATGAGGAAAAAATTTGTAACTCAAAATCTTGTGGAAGACCAGAGTTTCAGTAAGAAAATGTGGCCTCGATATAAAGATTTGAGAGTTATCTGTGTTAACATAGATACATATATAACCCTCTTTATTTCACTTTGGAATTATCATGAATTCTTAACTTTAAGATGAAATAGTTCAAGAAATTATTATAGTTCAGTCTGCCCAATTGCCTAACCAGATCAGGGGTCATGTTAGTACACCATGCCAACCAAAAGCATACATTTTCAACATAAAATGTTTAATTACAGTTAATACAATTCATAATGAAATAGAATAAATGCCTCTCAAATACACACTACAGGGTATAGGGAAACTCTGGAAAAGTAATTTTCAGGAATATTCATTCTCCCAAAGAAGACATTATCTTTCAAGGCTAAACGATGAAGGCTAATTCAGTCTCTCATCTGGGACTGCCAAAGGTGTCAGCTCAGTCACAGCAGGAGGTCATCTCTTATCTCTCTTCTCCCATAGTAGTTTGTTCTCAGTGACCAGTAAGTAGCTTCCCAGGCTCTCTGACTCACTTCTGAAAACCCAACCATCTCTTTTCCATAACCATCTTGTATTGGGCATCACCACAAATGCTTCCTCCATTGTTCCACAAGTGTCTGTCTCATGTCCTATCAGAGCCTGTGCCTATAAATACAATCCTTTTGCATCCTGGCACACAGTGCTCTGGGAAAATGAATTCATGAGAATTTCTCCACAGACAGTCACTCCGTGAGCTCCCATGTTATGAAAAATATAATAAGACACATGCAAAATAGTTATAGGCTCTACATCATAGAACATAGGATTTACAACTGGAAGGGCCTTGAAGGAGCATCCACTTTAATCCTCTCATTTGATGAAGGAGAAAGGTGAGGCTCAGAGAGTGTTATTTGCCTAGGGCTACCCAGGTGATATCACATGTCTTCTGGCTCCAAATTCAACGTTCTTTCTGCTAATTGATGTGTTCTCAGTATTCATGTTTACTGAGTATTCCAGTGGTTTATCTCAATGGCATAAATGACCATAGTCACCAGTGGTCAGAGAACCTGAGAAGCACCTTTGAAACATCCACAACCCAAAGACTTCTATAGAGAGCTGATAGGAATTAACTAAGAAATTGTTAATGAAGAGCATGGACACACTTATCATCTACATCTTAACTGTTTTCTCATTTTCAATTTTTTCTCATTCCCATTTCTCATTATCATAGAAGGTTAGAACTTAAGGGAACTCTTTTGTTCAAACTTCCTTATTTTACAGATGAGAAGACTGATGATCAATAGGGAAAATGACTTGTCTTTGGTCTCACAATTGGAAGCAGAGTGGAGACTAGAAGAAGTCATGCTTCCTGACTTACAGGACCAATACTTTCATCATAGATCAGAGATAGAGTTGACAGGGACTTCAGAAGCTTCCAGCCTCTAGTCCATGCCCCATTTTACATTTAACTTAAGTGAAGCCCAGAGAAGTGAAGTGATTTGTCTCACTCATAAAGGTTTTATAAACAGCAGAAGCAAGATTTGAACTAGGGGCCTCTCCACAGCCATTATACTTTCCACTGAACCATGTTGCCTGTTGCCACTATTTATCTGTGTGTGCCATTCAGGACAATAGCAGATAAATTTTTATATGATAGTTGTATTTTTACATTTTGAATCAGCAAGTAGTATACTGTCTACAATGTACCTAGTATATAGCTTGTGATATTTGAGAAATAGTATTGAAGAAGCATTGCTTAAACACCAGCTGATTACAAAGCACTAAACAAGTTGCTGGGAATAAATATACAGGTGAAGAAATGGTACAGTGGCAAAGTGCTTGCCCTCAAGGAGCTTACGTCATATTGGGGAGGTTGCTCCGTGTACACAGATAAATGTAATACATGAAGAGGTCCAGGGAAAGATCTAAATTAAAGTGCTCTAAGAAAATGTGGGGATGCAAGAAATGATTTCATGTAGGAGGAGTGTAGGAGGTCAGATAAGGCTTCACAAATTAGGAGCAAACTAGCTGAAGCTTGAAGGAAGATCAAGATTGGGAAAGCAGAGTGTATTATAGGTATAGAGACTATACAGTGTGTGCTCAAACTTAAACACAGGAGATGGAAGACCAAGCTTGGACACCATCTAATAGCTCATTTTGTCTGGAACATAGGGATTATGAATGAGAGAATATAAAATTTTCCTAGAAAGGGAGGTTAGAGCTCGTATCTGTGTGTTTATACGTACATGTGCATACACATATATGGGCATAGTTACATATATAAGGTATCCCAAAAGTCATAGTGCAATTTTTAACCTATTAAAGCTTAAATTTAGGCTATTATGCCATTAAAGCTTAAAAATGAACTTAAATATTTGGGACACCCTGTATGTTTACGTACATTGAAAGATATGTAATTTCATGAGTTTATTATTGACAGACAGTAAGCACTTTCCCCCATATACATCTCTTTCCTTATTGTAGTTACATGTGTATCTAAGGTTACCTTGGTGTCAGACATTGTGGTGATAAACTCCCAACTGAATCAGACTGGCCCTTGGGCAGTAGACATACAGTCTATACTTGAAGACTTTTCTGTTTGGTAAGATCTTCCATGACTGTCCTTCCCCTGGCATAATCTACAATCCAATATTACTTTCAGTCAGAACATAAATTGACTGTACATTGTATGTAGATAAATAGCTTTATTGATAACTGCATAGTCATGGCCTGAGGGGGGCTTATTTTTGTTGTTGTTGAGTCGTTTCAGTCATGTCTGACCCTTTATGACCCCTTTGTGACTTTGGGATTCCCTCGGCAAAGACACTGGAGTGGTTTGCCATTTCCTTCTGCAGTTTATTTTACAGATAAGGAAACCAAGGGAAACAGAGTCAAGTGACTTGCCTAGGATCACATAGTTATCACATGTCTAAAGCCATATTTGAACTCAGGAAGATGAATCTTCCTAACTTCATGCCCAGCACCCTATCCACTGTGCCACTTAGCCGTTCCAAAGTGATATATAGTGTGAAGAGCACTGGACTTTGAGTGCTATCTTGGACCCAACCCTAAGAAATGATGTGACTTTTAGCATCTTGTCTTGTCTTTATGGACATGAGTTCCACATTTTTTAAAACCAGGCAGTTCTGCCAGATGATTACTAAACTCCCTCCCAGCTCTCATTCTCTGTTCCTGTGATTCTCATCTGTGTGAAATCACCTTATCTTTGTTGTTAAGGATGAGAAAGAGAAAGCATTTGTTTCTAGGGGAAATAGAAAGTCTTTTAGAAGCATATGTTGATATTTACAAGACAAATCATTGCTTTTCTCTCCCATGCAATTTTCCCTTCTCATAGAAGATTTATTATCCCTTATTGAAGTTCCTATTGTCATATTGGGTGACCAATCTATGGAACACGTTGCTTGCTGTCGGATCAATATGCTTGCCAACTATTTCTGTGAATGCAATCTAATACCTTTTAACTCTGTTTCAAGTTCAGGACTGTGCTAGTACAAGGATTGTCTGGTGGTTGCTCTTTGCAAAAGATTGTGTAAGATATACAAATACCATCCTGATGATAGCATCTTGCTTTTGAAGATGCCAAGCCTGCAGAATAAATCTCATTACAGTCTAGAGAGGTTGTAGAGGAAAACTCAGGTGGAAAAGAGGACCCTTAATTTAAACTGGCTATGTTCAATTTAGGGTTAAGCATTTGTCAAGCAGATGCTTGAATTGGGCACTACAATGGGGGTGAGGGATATGAAAGAATGAAAAATGTGGTACCCCAGTAACACATAAGTTTCTTAAGGACAGAGGCTGAGTCATTTTTTTCTTGGTATCTGCAGCTCCTGGTCCACAGCCCTAACCATAGTAGGCTCTCAGGAAATATTTTTAAATTGAACTGAATGGCTCCTGCCATTGCATTCCATGAAGCCAAAACTTTGGTGGCTTGCTACTGCTTCTAGGAGGAAGTACGGTTCCTTAGTCTGAATGTTGAAAAGCCTTCACAATATGTATCCAGCTCATTTCCAAGCTGATTTTACCTAAATATCTTTTAAACACACTGTGTTTTAATTACACTGATCTCCTTGTGGTTCCTTCCATTCCTTCTCTAGCCTCTGCCTTTGGATTGCACATCCTCCATACCTTCATGTCCTTCCTCTTCACCTCAGCCTCCAAATCCTTTCAAATCTCAACTCAAGTGCACCCACCCAAATGAGGTCTTTCCAGATTCCCCTAGTACATAGCACTCACTTGTTCCAAAATATGTTCTATTCTTGTCGTTCTACCTTCTTCCTAACAATAGAATAAGACTTTTAATTCTTAATTAACAATTAATTCTTTAATTTTCACTTTTTGTTTTTATAGTGACAGTGGATAGAGTGTCTGACCTGGATTCAGGAAGACCTGAGTTCAAATCCTGCATCAGAAACTTGTAGTATGACACCCTAAGCAAGTCACTTATCATTTTTGGCTTTAGATTCCTCATATGAAAAATGGAAATAATGATAGCAACTACATCACAGGGTACTTATGAGGATCAACTGAGATAACATCCAAAAAGTGCTTTGTAAGTCTTAAAGTTATTATTTGTACCTCAGCACTTAGCACAGGCCCTGGCACACACAGTAGGCAGCTAGTAAATATTTGAACTGAATGGAACTCATCTAATCACAAAAACATCTCTGAAGTCCTACATCCACAAAATGAAGTAGTATCACACACATCAGACTACAAAGACAAATACAGAGTCGTATCAGAGTGAACCGGGAACTTGTGAGCTTGAACTGAGTTTCAAGGAAGGCAATGAATGAATGAATGAATGAATGAGAGGTACCAGTGTGGGATGTGTGTGACTAGCAGAACAGAATTTCAGTTCAGAGAATAACGAATGATTTGGGCAGAGTGAATTGGAAATTAATGGGAGATGAGGTTAGAAGCTTATTTGAAGGTAAGTGATGACATTCGGAAAGTTTGTGGAGGATCTTGTGTGTTAGATGAAGAATGTCTATTGATACAGAAAATGTAAAAACTGTTATGTTGTGGTAAGAGGATTTGATTTGGAATGAGAATATGCTGATTTAAAGCCCTGCTTCTGACCTATGACCATTTAATCACACTGAGTCCTAGTTTCCTCATATATAAAATTATTTTGAGTATTTTTGTTAACTATCAACATGTTCTTCTGCTGTAAAATATACATTTATAAAATATAAATTGCTCTATCAATGAATTCTTGTTAATTACTACTATTATTGTAAAACTACTGATTGAACAGTAATAGGACATCAGATATTTGTCTATTACTTACTGAAGAAAAATCTATCATTCGGTTTTTGAAGGGCTGTCACATGAAGAGGAATTGGGCATATTCTGCTTTATCCCAGAGGGCAGAACCGAGAATGCCAGGCAGAGTAAAATGAAAAGAGTAAAATTTAGTATTTGCATTAGAAAAAGATAAAACGTTTTCCAGCAGTTAGCACTACCCCAGAATAGAATGGAGTGCACTGGTAGGTAGTGAGTTTTTTTTGTTTTTGTTTCCCCCTTTCCCATTGGAGTTTCTTAATGATGTTGCTGTCGTTAAATCATTCCAGTTGTGTCTGACTCTTCTCAACCTCGTTTCAGGTTTCCTTGGCAAAGATACTGGAGTGGTTTACCATTTCTTTCTCCAGCTCATTTTGTAGGTGAGGAAACTGAGGTAAACATGGTTAAGTGACATGTCCAGAGTCACAGAGCTAGTAGTAAGTGTCTCAACTCACAAAGATGAGCCTTCTAGGCTGCAGGCCTGGTATTCATCCACAGTGCCACCTAGCTGTCCCTTTTAACATTGTCTGTGGAATTTTTTTTTTCTGTAGGTACAAATTGGAATAGGAGGAAGGCTCTGAGGTGCCCCTCCCCCAACTTTCTACAATTATTTGTCTACCATGTCATACCATGTATATGTTGAAATTGTATGAGACTCTGTAACAGACGCACTCCTATAAAGATCTGTTGAGAACAGCATACAGCTGATTGTAAAGCAGGGAGACTTATGCTAAGATGTTCATCCTCATCATGGAAGATGCTCTTTCCATGCAGCTGAGTCCTAGCAGAGAAGGATTCATCTACCTATGGTAAGGTTCCCCAAATATTTCTCTTTGCAGTCGACTAGCATCTGATTCCCTTTAGCCCTGTCTTTGCAAAACTTCCTCAGTGAAATCTACAGTAATAGAAAAGAAATTGATTCAACCATTGACAGAAGGAAAATGAGGTAGATGAAAAAAAAAAAAACAACAACAACCAGATGTAACATGTAGTCAGTCAGTAATGAAACATTTGTCAAACTCCTACTGTGTGCTGGGCACTGAGCCAAGTACTGGAGATACAAATGCAAGCATAGACAGTGCCTGCCCTCAGGAAGCTTATAGTCCAAGGGGGAGGAGAGTACACAGAAAGAAACTTAAAAGTAAGGTAGTAGTGATAGGATAGGCAGAAGGGAAGATTCCCGTTGAGGGGCAGAATGAAGAGGACCAAAGAAATGTAGTCATCTGGGAAATAAAGAGGCTGGCCTGGGCACTGTCCTTAAATGGAGATTTTAGAGGATCTTTCTGCCCTGCCTTCCAGTTAGAGGGCCTCCAGGGACAGAGGGTATTGATAAAGAGTGAATACTAGAGTTTATGTGATTTTGCAGAAGGATGAATTTCCTAGGGGAAGAAGGGCAGCCAAGTGAGAAATATCATTCGATGGATACCCAATTGTGTTAGTCGTTCAGATTCTCTATAATGAATACACGTGCCATATGAAAAATTATCTGAGTACAAAGTCAAATAGGAAATCAAGGTTGTGTTAGGTTAAACTTGGTAAAGAAAACAATTTTCAATTACCTCAAACTGTCCACTATCACCAGCAGCCCACATATTTAAAACACGTGTTTCACAGTGATGTTACAGGGGTATTCATCATGAAACACTGTGATCTTGGAAGAATGAAAATTACAAGTAATGCAAACAGCAATATAATATGATGTATGGTGAGAGTACATAGGCACCAGCATATTACCCATGATGATGTGGTGTAAAATATAGCATCAGAGTAACGCATGACCATAAAAGGAAGTAGGGTGGTCATTTATTGAGAATGGTGATGGCAGATATACACCATGAATGCTCTATTGGTATACCACAAGATACTAAAACAACCAAAGAGTAGCAACCGGTGCTTTGAATGTATATTCCATAAAGGATTTGTAGGCAAGTATGGAAAAGACTCACGTGAGATGAGGCAGGAAGGGTTTACAATCTCTATCTGCAGAGGAGGTGTCACATACCCATCAAAATATCGAAACCATTATTATTGAGCGGCATAGCTTGGGTTGGATCTTGGGTTGAATCTAGTTAGCTAGAGATTTAGTTATTCTGAACCATTTAATTCCAGGAACATTTATTAAGTCTTCTAATCAATCAACCAACCAACCAACAAGTTTTACGTAGTGTCTGTTATGAGCCAGGCATTATGCTCAGAGAGGCACTGGGGATACAGATCCAATGAGTGAAGCAGTCTCTTTTTACAGGGGGTACAGTGCTAGGCATGGGGCCTATAAGACTAAAAATGAAAGTCATTGCCCTAAATGAACTTACTTTATTCTGGGGGAGGGAGTATAACATGGTAAGTAAATGGTCAGTGATTAAAAATGTAACAATGTATTTAAAAATACAAATAATTTCAAGAAAGAAGGAACAGAGAGGATTCTGGGAAGATGGTAGATAGGTCAGAAAATTTCAAGCTCTCAAGATTTTCCTCCACAAATGAGACAAAATAGTGCCTCAGGGTGAACATAAAGTCACGAAATAAATAAGAGTAGGGGCAGAATAGGGGTCCTCCTGGGACAATTGGAGAAGATCTGAAGAAAAATTCCTGCCTACGAAGAGTAAACACCTCTAGGCTAGGGACCACTTAAACAAGTGGCAAGGCCTGAGGTTAGCTGGGAGGGGAGTTTGCCTTTGCCCCAGCCACAGGAACTCCCACCCCACCCCCAAAAAAAATAAAAACCACACACATAGAGAGGGGAGTCTGAACTAGATACAGGGAACCTCTGCTGACAAGCAACACCACACCCAGCTGCGCTGCAGAGACTCCGTGGGGGTAGAAGGAAACAGAACAGGCCAGGTGAGTGCAGAAGCAGTGGGGCAGGACTTGCTGGCTGTGGGAACTTACAGGAGGCTGGAGGGACCCGAGGGGAGAACTGAAGAGGATTTGAGGTCAGAAGCACTATCCTCATACCCCAAAACTAGAGGTAATTACAAAAATTAAACTATTACAAAAAAATACACAAAGATGAAAGAGTTCAACCATAGAGAACTTCTGTGGGAACAGAGAAGACCAGGTTCATCTTCAGAGGAGGATACTGAAGCAAAGAAACCTTCTTCTACCCCAGGCAGTAATGTCAAATGGTCACCTGCCCAAAAGGAATTCATTGAATAACTTAACAAAGACTTTAAAATTCAAATGAGTAATATTGAGGAAAAACTAAAATTAAAATAAGAATAATCCAAGAAAAACAAGAAGATTGTGAAAAGAAAGTCAACCAATTAGAAAAGGAGATCCAGAATATTAAGGAAGAAGATGACTCCTTGAAAACCAGAATTAGGCAAAGGGAAGACAGTGAAGTTATAAGAGATCAAGAAATTAAAAAAGCAAAATATAAAGAATGAAAAAATAGAGAATGTGAAATATCTCATAAGAAAAACAACTGATCTGGAGAACAGATCAAGAAGAGAAAGCATGAGGATAATCAGACTCCCTGAAAGCAATGATCAGAAATAAAGAATCTTGATACAATAATGGAAGAAATAATTTAAAAAATTATCCTGAAGCACCAGAACAAGAGGGGAAAGTAGAAACAGAAAAAAAAAATCCATCGATCACCACATGAAAGAGATCCTGCAAGGAAAATGCACAGGAATATTACAATCAAATCCTGAAACCCCGAGCTTAAGGACAAAGTATTACAAGCAAGAAGAAAAAAAGCAACAACTATGTATGGTGGTACTACAATTAGAATCACACAAGATCTAACAGTGGCAACACTAAATGATCACAGGTCTTATTGCACTATACATATGTCAAAGAACAAAAGAGCTGGACTTCTGATTGAAAATCTCATGCCCAGCAAAGCTAAGCATAATTCTGAATTTAAAAAAAAAAGAAATGAATAATCAATTGACATACTTTCAGGACTTTGGTTAAAAACAACAACAATGACAACAAACCTGAACTTAATAGAATACTTGACATGCAAGAGCCAAGAGATTTATAAAGTACATACCAATGACCGGTTATAAGGAATTCAAGAAGGACAGACCACTTACCTTTTAGTTCTGTGGAATGTAAAACCTATGTTCAAGACTGTTATTAGTAATTAGGTGGCTTGTAAGAAAGATTTGGATAGACCTGAGTATAATATAACTTCAAAACATGAAACTGTTCAAGAAAAGCTGAAAGAGTAATTATTTTATACAAATGAGGTGCTGGAAGAAGAATGAACACAGAGGAATTAGATGGGGAAAGGGGACTTTTAGCTTTGGAAACCTACTTTCGTGGGAAATGAGTTCAAGAGGGACAAATACATATACATCTAGAAGAATATAAAAGTCTTCTAAATTTAGAAAGAAATAAAACTCTAAGGGGATGGGGGAAGAAGATAAAGGAGGCATCTTTAGAAGAGAGGGTGAGGGAATGGGTTAAAAGGGATATAGAAGGGTGTTTAGATCAATGGGAATGGGAGGATGAGAGGGATTTGAGGGAAGATAAGGGAGGGTGAAGGAATAGGTCAGAGGAATGTACAAAAAGGTCTTCTGATTTATGGGAAGGGGAGGATGGGGGGAATTATTGTAGGGGGTAAGTTAAGTAATAAGAGGGCAAAGTGGTGGTTAGACGTAAAGTAGAGGAATTAGCAGAGATAAGAAAAAAGAGATATGCACAAACATAATGAAGAAAAATTAGGAGTCAATTCTCTTAGGGAAAGTTTATGTTTATATATGTATGCATATGTATGCATGTGTGTCATGATCTGTATATAAATATATCCACATTTAATTGTAGCCTGGGGAGAGGGGAGGAAGGGGAGAAAGTAAAATGTGTACAGCAGTGAACAAAAGAAAACCTACAAGGAAGCAAAGAAAAGATGAATAGCTTTGAACATAACGCACCGTATTTAATGTATAGGCTTTCTTGAAATGGAAAGTTATTTCTGTATATTCCAAATCTTGTCTTATGTTCTTCTATACACATGGCATTTTTCTTTTATATTTAAGTTTAATAATAAAGTTTTCTTTTTCTTTTCTTAATATTTACATTTTAGTATTTGTCTAAAGTAAAAATATAAAAAAGAAAAAATAAATTCAGCATATGTACTTATTTAAAAAAAGAAAGGCCAGTGACAATTGGGAGGAACTATGGGAAGTTTAACATAAGAGAAGCCAATAAAATTAAGTGGTCAAAGGGATAGTTTTTGTTGTGGTTCAGTTGCTTTTAGTCGTGTCTGAGTCTTCATGACCCCATTTAGGATTTTTTTGGCAAAAATACTGAAGTGGTTTGCCATTTCCTTCTCCAGCTTATTTTAAAGATGAGGAAACTGAGGCAAACAGGGTTAAATGACTTGCCCAGGGTCACACAGGTGTAGGTGTCTGAAGTCAAATTTGAAATCAGGAAGATGAGTCTTATCCTGATTCTAGACCTGGTACTCTATCCACTGTGCCACTTAGCAGCCCCTGAAGGAATAGAGAGGGAACTCAAATCGATAAGTAGATTGTTTTCTCTGTGCAATGCATTGTGCTGTGGTTGTATGCAGGGAGCTACAACAATCATCTATGCTGGGTTCCTGTCAAGGTGCAAATTGACATGCACATGGAGATTTAATGCCATAATGTATTCTATGATTACGTGTTAAATGGTGTAGCATAAAGGGCACTGTTACTAAAGTCTAATATCTAGGTTCTAAATCTGATTGTTACTTAGCGTTTGTGTGACTTTGGAGATGCTACTTCTCTATTGAGCCTGAGTTTCCTTACTTTTATAATGAGGGGATGCATTAGGTGAACTTCAAATTTCTTTCAATTCTGAATAATATAACTGTGGATATGGATAAATAAGGACTAACCACACATGGAAATTCACTGCTTATGGAGACCAGGGAGAAGAGTTTTCATCAAAAATGATTTCAGAGTTTTGCTTTTGGTCTTTTAGCAGAAAGTGATTGTGTGACTGAAAAGAAGTGTCCCAAGGAGAGGCTAATAGGGTTTGATACAAACGAAAGGTTAAAAAAATATAACTAATAATAGTAACCATAGACCTTTATGTCTGGAGAGAAGGTAATTGAGCAGCAGTTACTATGGTGGGGTGGCAACAGCAGAAGTTTGATCACAGGGAAGTAGAAATAGGTGGTGAGGATCTCAAGGTACTATTTGAGAAGTTAAGAGATCAGTGAAGGACAGTGCCTAGGGATGGTTCCTTTCCTGCTAGATGTTAACCTAAAAAGGTGAACTTGGTGAAAGAAAGGGATAGGCTAAATAAGCCGTTTTGAAATATAGAAGTATGTTTTTATTTATAGGTTTTGACCAGACCTGTGGTTTCATTAATGCAGGTAAGTAGCAGGGAGGAAGTCTTTCAATGTCTGTAGACCATAATTTTATAATTTTTCAGAATTTTCTGCAGCACTGAAAGATTGTCCCTTCCCATGGCCACACAGTCAGAAATATGTCATAGTAGGATTTGAACCCAGGTATTCCTGACTCCAAGATCAGGTTTCTGAGATCCACCATGCCTTTATAGTACTTCAACATATACAAAGATTTTTATGCACTTGATTTATACAGTTTTTAACTTGATGGTCTTTCTCTACCAGTGATTCTTCACTTGGAGGTCTTGAATGGTGTGTGTTTACATGCATGCATACACACATACATATATGCATATATGTATAGGCATGTACATGTGTCTATACATATTTATACATATATACTAATATATCTAGGTGTGTATGTGTAATTCTGTTTCATCATAATTAATTTCCTTTGTAATCTTATGTCTTTTATTCATTTAAGAATAAATTCTAAGTTCTGAGTTCTAAATAAGTTCTAAGAAGTGCTCTGTGGACTTAACCAGGCTACCAAAGGAGTCTATGACAAAAATGAGCCTCTGTCTACACAGACAAAAATATAGAAGTCAAGAGTCAGACAATTATTTTATGTATATAGCTATCTTGCTCTCTGTGACCCAGAAAACCAATTTGATGGCTTCCTGAAAATGCCCCTTTTTTCTTTACCAGACTTCAGTGGGGGAATAATTGATGGCCAGAAATCATTAGAGTAAAGTTATGGTTGAGATTTGGGCTTTAATCCAATGCACCATTGTCATCGTTCATGCCCTACATGGCAGAATACACACATACACACACACACACACACACACACACACACACACACACGCCAATGGGAAGGTTCTCCAAATGGCCATCCCATCCTACCATCCTCTAGCTTGCCATCCCATATCTTATGATCTCCTACTAGCACTAAGTTGTATTCACCGAAGATGTTGCCCCTCACTGGGGAACCATTTTCAACCCCCACTTCTTCCCCCATGCCAGAATTCCTCCTTGTCACTCTGCTGGTTAATATTAGGTTAAAGCAGTCCTTAAGTCTCTGCTTTGGTTTGAATTACCCAGATGATTGAAGGAACATTAGATCTCCCTATTTTGTTTTGCTGTAGTGTCAGCATTTATGAGCAAAATGCTCAGCATTCAATCCTGAGTTTGTTTTATAGCTCTGGTCTAATTACAAATCTGTGTCTAAAATCAAAATACTCCCAAAGGTAAGTAGTTTCATGTACAACAATGGAATGAATTTATTTTATTGAGCAATATTGAGCTCAGAAAGTATTTGACCAATCATATCATTTCAGTCCTGTCATTAGGCCAGACCTACTTTTGAATTTCCAGCCAGATTTACCAGGGCACATATTATATGTCCTGGGAGCAAATTTGTATAGCACATTCACTAATTCAGGTCACTAGAACACCATTTAACAAATACTTGCCTCTGTGCACACTGGGATGATTTAAGGAGCCAAAGGAATATTTTTGTATCTATATTCACCACTCATCCATATTTGAAACAATCTTTATTTTCTGAGAAACTCATTTTTCAGTCTTGTAAATCAACATTAGTCTAAGACTGTGAATTAGATGTAGAAGATGGAAGGAGTAGCAGACTGTCAGTAGATTCAGTGACTACTAAACTATTTTTCTTTTTCTTTGTTCTTTGTTCTGCTCTGCGTCTGGTTCCTAAAAGATTCTGAACATATTCTTTTTTTAGAGAAAATTCATAATTAACCACCAAAATATAAATAGCCATCAGAAACATTCAAAACACTAGGAAGATCCTTCCTCATAATCCCACTGGAAACTGGAAACTGTTAATTGTAGTAGTTTTTTGAAGACATAAACATATATACATATACATATATATATATATATATATATATATAAACAAGATAATTATAAAAATATCATTTGTTTCCACAATTCCTTCTGAACAGTTTTATTTTGAGTGTGGGTTTTTTTTTCCTGGATGCTGTGGTTCTTATTGGTTATTATTTACATAATTTGCCGTCAGCATGTGTATGTATATATCTTTGTTGTTCTAGTTCTGTTATCTTTGATATTTGACTCAATCATCACTTTCTGTCACTGTCTGCGTCTCTATTCATCTGTCTGTTGCTGTGTCTACAATTGTTTCTTTGTCTCTGTCTTTATTTCTCTTTCACTTTCTGCATTTCTTCCTTTATTTCTGTCCCTTCCCTTTCTTCTTTCCTTTCCTTTTCTTTCTTTCCTCTCCTCTTTCTATCATCTCTCATTTATCTCATTTGTAAATGAGACTCCCAACGTAGAAGCTCCTCTTCACCCATTCAGACCAGCAACTCATCTGATACCTCTAATTTTGAGAATTTCCTGAGGTTAATTGTAAGTTCAGGGATTTACCTAGGGTCAAATGAACAGTATGAGTCAGAAAGGGGCCTTGAAGCCAAGCTGTCCCGGTTCCAAGGCCAGATCTTTAATCATTCTACCACATTTTCTAACTCTCAGGAATATGAATGTCAAGCAAAATATTTTATCTTTAATCAGGATGTAGTAGGGAGTTATTAAGTATTTTAAAATAATGAAGTGATATGACTATATAAATGTATATCATACAGTATGTAAAATGTTATATATTATAGGTAACATGTTTATGTTTGTGAATATATATATATATATGTATATGTATATATAGTGCTACCTGAATAATATATACTAGTATTATGATATATAACTATAGAAATGTATATGTGTGTATGTATAGATTGTATGTATATATATATGTATATTATTCTGGTAGCACTAAAAAAAGCAGATTGAAAAGTACTCATAAAGTGAGTCAGAAAGTCCTATTAGGAAACTATAGCCATAGTCCAAGAGAGTAATAATGAGGTTGTTTCAGTGATTAGTATGTGTTATATTCATGAGTTAAACACATGTCTTCATGCTTCCCAGGTTGACCCTCAATCCACTATACCTTACTGCCTCAGTCATTTTCCTTTGGACACATGATGTGTTTCTGGCTTCAATTTTTTTTCTTACAGCTATGATAATAATGCTATGAATATTTTTAAACAAAAGTAGATCTTTGCAAGCAACAATGACAACAATTCTGAGAATGATAGGCATACTATGGTGGAATGAACACTGGCTTTGCAGTCAGAGGAGCTTGGTTCAAATTCCACCTGTTACTTGCTATTCCCTTGACCTTAGCTGTAAAATAAAGGGGTTGGACTAGATGTCTTCTTCAGTCCTTTCTGACTTTACATCTATGACCCAATGGATATATTCATTGCAGAAGAATATTTCTGTTCCTCTGAGAAGAAAAACAGTATAATGGAGTCCAAATAACTGGGAGAGACAGACATTAAGAAACATAGGGGAGCAAAATGCCATTTTACAAATTAAATGAAAGTCTTAAGGCCTAGTGAAAAGCTGTTTTGTTTTGTTTTTAAAGCAATTCGTAAGCTTGTTCTAAAGAAATAACTGTCAAAGTCAGTGTGGTTTTGTCAAAGGCACCTTCTCCCCCAAGCACATTTTGCTTTTTGAAACTTCTGGACATAGATATTTTTTTCTTCCCCAAAGGCACTGGGTTTTTAATTTTGAATCATTTAATGAACCTGCCTTTTCCTGTCCCTCCCGAGGAAGCAGTTCTGTTCTGTTCACTGCCCAGCTGCAGCTTCACATGCTAGAGAATAGAAAGCTCATTCAGCTGAGCTCTCTTCAACTAAGCTTAGCAGGCGGTGTTAACTCACTTCTGTTCAATTACTTTCCATTGGGCCTCCTGGCCAAGCCAACCCACAGATAGTAGGTGTACTCAGTCTCTGAAGTTCTTTCAACTTTGAGAATGAAATTTTTGCCATTCTGGAAAGTGTTTTTGACAGATGCTGTGCTAAGGATAAAAGTACGTCTCATCATGGTATACAGAAATAGCCAGCATTTTTCTGTCTCTCTGTCATGAAGTGAAAGTTGAATTGGGACCCCCATCTTTTTAAACAAAAAAAACAAAACAAAAAAGATTTAGTTTGGAGGAGATTCAGCATCATCTAGTTTCATCTAGGATTAAATGAAAATAATGAAACTTTCAGGTTCTTTCAAACAAGGCCAATGCTGGCTCTGGAGGGAGCGTGGTTCAGGTTCTTCTTAAGGCAGGCTTCCTCTGGCCGATGATTTTCCCTGTCATCCTTGACCTACTTCCTTTATGCTTTTCCTAAAATGTTTGGGATGCTTTACTTCAATAACTTATTGGCTTTTATATTAGAAAGGGCAGATAGCAACAAAATAGATTTAAACTTCCCCAGGGAACAGAGACGACATGTCAAAATGAACTGTAAAATGAAGAGTCTCAGGATGGAGAATAGCAAACTTTGGTGACAGTTTTAATGCTTTCTCAGATGATGCATTCACAAAACATCTTCTGAGTTACAAAAGTGATTTAATTCCCCAGTTTTCCTTCCTTAGCTCCTGAGCAAGGCCCTGTTAGAGTAAATATTCTTGTTATTAAATATCTACTTGAATGTTAGTGGATCTCTGACACTTTTACGTATAGGTGATCTTGCCAGTATGGAGATCATGATCTTCCCATGTCTGACTATCTTGTGACACCCTTGTCCATGTGCTCCACAATGAGTCTCTCCATCAATGGCGGCAGTGACATAGTATTAAGGAGCACATCATCCAGCCATTGTCCATTATTCTTACACTGTGACCAATCTAGCTTTATTCCTGTCACACATCCCTCTGAAGCCACTCCTTACTCCACTTCTCCCATATAATTCTTCGGACGATTGTGTGGAAGCCTACTCAGACCCACAGTAAAACTTTTATTTTCGTCCTTAAGACATAAACAAGGTATTTTGAAAACTTTATTAGCAAAAGAATGAGCATCAATTACTGGATTTTTCTTGTTATATCAACACATGAGGTCATCGACAAAGGGTTATGATGGGTTATGGGGTCATCCTAACTCTTAGAATGACGTACATTTTTTGAAAAGGTTTTCAATCATGTTTAAAATATATTTTTCACAAAGACTCATGGAAGACGTGTGTGAATTGATAAAAAGTGAACTAAACAAAACCAGATAATTGTATAAACACAATGGCAACGGCAAAAACCATATTAATAAACATCGTTGGTTTGCATAGTGCTTTGAGGTGTTCAAAATGCTTCACAAATACTATCACGATTTAGTCTCACCACAACTCAGACAGGCAGGTTCTAATATTATTTCTGTTTTACATATGAGGGAAGTAAGGCATGCAAACAGTAACTGACTTGCCCAGAGTCACCCAGTTATTAAGAGTTTGAGGCTGGATTCGCACTGACGTGTTCCTAGGTCCAATTCTAGCACTTTCTCTCCTGTACCACATAGCTGCCTGTAACAGCAATTTATGTGGAGAAGCCCAACAGCAACAATATCAAAATCAAGCCCACAGCAGTGTAACAACCAAGCTTGATTTCAAAGAAGATCTATGTGAATGTGCCTTCCTTCCTCACCTTTCCCTTTGCTCAGGTGGGGGCCTGGGGAATAGAAAACTGCATATAATATTAGACTTTTATGATATGTTTAATTTCGGTGAATCGCTTCTCTCTTTTATTTTGTTTAAAAAAATGGCTCTTTGTAAACAAGATGGGAGAAATACATTGGCAGATATAGGAGAAATAAAATTTAAAAGATGAATAAAACATATTTAAAAGTAAGATAGATATTACATCCCAACATTGTAATGAAGTAAGACTAGCAGAAAAACCATTAACATTGGGAAAGGAGCCACCCCATTGCTAGGCAGGGGCAATTTTAAAGGTTCATTGGATTCCCTGGACATCATTCATTCCAATGCTTTTTATAGATCCCAGGGATAATGTCCTTTGCTACCTCGAAATTGCTTCGGGGGATAATGAAGGATGAGAGCTTGGTAGCTGAGTGCTAAAGAAAGAGTAAAGGAAAGCATTCAGAGCTTTCATTAGTAGACTAATGATGGATGGAGACAAAATGAAGAAACTCTAGGTGGGAAGGACTTTGACACTCAACTTCCTGTAGAGGTGTTGCCTTAGAGTACTGAGGCAGCAGAGGAAGAGTATTGGACTTGGACTTTAACCTTTACTACTTGTGTGACCTTGTCCAGGTAACTTAACTCTCTGAGTCTCAATGTCCTCCTTTACAAAATATGGATAATTAACATTTGCAATTCCTAACTGACTGGGCTGTTATAAGAAAAGTGAAGAGAGGAATGATAATAAATGTTTAACCATTGGCTTTTTGGAAGAACATCTATCCATGAGACGCTATTATGTTAAATATATGATATTAACATTTTGTCTGTCATCTGAGTTTCAACAAAGCAATAAATCAAGCTCTAATTTGTAACTTTTGCCAGTTTCTGAGGTGTTAAATGCTCACTTTGAAAATTTAGTAATTAACTTTCAAGATCTGGTGCAAGCTGGCTCCAGCACGCCTTTGAAAGTGGCCTTATTCCTATATTTTATCTGACTGACAAATTTCATCCTAGATTGGGAGCTGAAAAGAACCTAAGAAGACCATTTATCTACCCTTGACTTCCATTTTATAGATAAAAACACTGAGGTCTAAAGAGATCAAATGACTTGCCCAAGGTCACACAATTAGCTTGAGTGAGAGTCATTTCCTTTGAGACCAGATCCAGTATTTTTTTTCTATTGTACCATACTTCTTCTAGAATTGAGGCAAAGTGTTAGCAAACAGAGTCCTCTGGGCTCCAGACCTGTCTCATTAAACTTCCATTTTATTTTTGATAAGACTTTCTATTCCTTTACTACTCCATCACAACCAATTTACAACTCATAGTGTTGGAGTAATACTTGTCAAAATGTGTCCTGGGGCATGCAAGCATGAGTTTTGCTCAATATTACTTTGAACTTTTGGATTTATTGCAAAGAAAAGAACATTCATGAATGAGTTGTTTAATATAAATGTTGTTTGTTGTGAATTAAAGGTCATGTGTGCAACAACATGCATGTCATCTATCACATTATATCCACACCACGATTTTCTAATAGTTCTCTGTGCTTATGTACTGAGATTGAGAGGACATAGCCCTTCCCCGTTCCTAAAGGAGTAGGACTAAACCCATGATCCTGTAAAGAGCAGAGGTGTCAGGCTTGGTAGGTAAGTACTGGACGCTGCTCTCTAGAACCCTGCTACATGTAGTAAGGGAAGTATGGTATTCATAAAATCAACCTAACTGGCCTCTTACATATCCTGATAATCGCAAAACACATCAGACCTTTAACTTGCCGAAAACATTAAAAAGAGACTGCTTTTATTGAAGGAAAACTTTGCGTGCATGAATCTTCTGACTCTACCAGGCTGTTATCAGCTTAAGCGCACATTCATTGTCACTGTTCCTCATGACAAAGAAGACTGTCATGAGCAAAAATAAGAACTGTTTTTGATAGTTGTCTGAGGCTCAGAGAAATTAAGTGATGTGTCAGAGTGACAGAAGTGGGATTCTAAATTCTAGTTTTTATAAGTCTATCTATGTGCTGAACTCTATCCACTGTGCTGCTGCTCTTCAGTACTACTTAATTTCATATATTTATGTCGGTGTGTACATATACACATATATGTATAAATATTTGTATGTACATATATGTATAATTATATACACATCTGTAAAAATCAACATATTGTATATATGTATATACGTGCATAATAATAATAATAATAATAATAATAATAATAATAATAAATTTCCAGCATCCAGTCTAAAGTTCAATCCTACCATTTTCATTGCCACTATGTATGCGTTGGGAGAGGGAGCAAGGTATTTATTTTTTTATCTATTTATTATGGCTGAATTTCAATTCCGAGCACCCTCTTGTCAAACTCTGCTAAACCCATTGACCTCTACGATCCTCTGGCTTGCAGATTTTCTGTATACAAAAGCCACTTGGCATCCTGATTGTTGGAAGCTTTTGGGAACAACTCAATCCCCAAATTGACACCCCCTTTAAAATGGCATGTTCCCTTCCTCATACATTTCTGCAGTAAGCAATGGGGACAGTAGAATGGTACCATAACTATTACCAAAACTGAATCCTAGAGTTGAAAAATAAATCTAGAAATCACCTTTTCTATCCCTCTTCTTTTAGATAGGTGGCTGTTTATATACCTGTTTATGCCTTTTTTAAAAAGCACCATGACTTGGACATAATATATGCTTAATCAATATCTAAAATGAAAGAAAATTTTTTTTCTATTCTTGACGTCACTGGACATAAAATGATTTGGTACTTAAAAATAATGATAACTATATTTTCATAGTAAAGCTAGTGCTTTATGGTTTTTAAAGTGCATTACATATGTTATCTCAACCTGATTCTCAGCAATGCTATAAGGTAGGTGCTATTATTTCTATTGTACAAATGAAGAAACTACAACAAAAAAGTAGTTAAGTGACTTTCCTAGGGTCACTCAGCTAACAAGTGTCTGAGCAGGATTTGAATTCAGGTCATTCTAACTCCAAGTTCAGCTCTCTATCTTCTATGACACCTAGCTAATTCATCTTAAAAGACTTGGGTTCTGGTCCTATCTATTTGTGGCTTTGGATGAGTCATCTCATTTTTCTTGGGTTTTAGTTTTATTATCTTCAAAATGAGGGAGTCAAACTAGAAGAATTGTAGTCTCTATTTCTGTCATTCTGTAGACCTGTACAGCTCCTTCCTCCAGTGACACATTCCAGGAATCACTCTGTTTGCATATGTATATGCATGCTTATGTGTTTAATATCTAATTAAAAACTCTTATATAAAAATAAATTGTTTATTTCATTAAATATTTCCCTATTACACGTAAAATATTTTAACATTCATTTTTAAAATGATGTTAAATTATTCTTCTTCTGCCCTTTTCCCTCATTGAAAAAGCAAGCCATTTAATAACAATAATACATGTGAAGTTATGCAAAACATATTTCCATATTAGCCATGTTGCAAAATAAAACATGATAAATACAGGGAGAAAAATAAAGTTGAAAAAAGTATGTTTCAATCTGTATTCAGATTTCATCATTTCTCTTTCTATGGAGGTAGATAATATTTTTTGTCATTGATCCTTTGGAATAGTTTTATTATACGTATTATTTATATTATACATATATTTATACATATATATTTATTCTACATATTTATTTATAATATATAGATATAGATATAGATGTAGATATATTTTTAATATTTGATTATAGAACTTTAAATTCTAAATTCTTTCCTTTCCTCCTTGGTCACCCATCCCCACTAGAAGGACAAGCAATTCAATACATGCTATACATGTGTTGTTATGTGGAACATCTCCACAATGGACATATTGCAAAATACTGACTATATTTCCCTCCTTCCTATCCCACCCCTCCTTGTTCCATTCTCTGCTTTGTCCCTGTCCCTTTACAGAAGTGTGTGCTTCTAACAACCTTCCCCCTACCCTGCCCTCCCCTCCATCATCCCCCCTCTCATCCCCATCTCCACTACTCTCCTGCAGGGCAAGATACCCAACTTAGAGTGTATGTCATTTGTTCCCTAAGCCAAATTCAATGAGAGTATTGTTGACCTATTCCCTTTTGCCTTCCTGTTCTTCCCCTCCATTGTAACAGTTATCCTTTGCCTCTTCTATATGAAATGATTAACCTCATTCTGTCTCTCTTACCTCTCAATTTCACCTTTTAAAATATCACCCTTTCCTATTCAATTGATCCTGTACCCTCTGTCTATGTACCCATATATACACACTGAGATATGTATTTGTACGCATATATGTATATATATAAGAATATATATAAAATATACATTTATATAAATAATATGATATAAATAATATATATTATACGTAATATATATTAATATATATAATATATTATATATAATAACCTGTGGGGAGAGCTTTGTCCTAAATTGTTGGGGTTTTCACTGCTGCTGGAGCTATTAGGAGGCCACCATCTCTGCAGCCCCCACCAGCTTTGGCTTACTGGTCACACACCTCAGGACCACTACCCAAGACCATGATCCCAATAAAGGCAGCTTAAGGCAAGAGCACTTGGCCTCTGTATTATCACTTTGCCCCCCTGCAATCTACAGGCTGCAAACTCTGAAGCAGCCACATGGAGGCAGCTGCAGGGCTGCTGCTTCTGCGGCTTTCTTGCCCTGGAGCCAGACGGCAGGACCCGCTTCTCTCCTCCAAATTTAGCTGAGTTCCACTGACCTTTCACGTTGTCCTTGGTTCTTATGGTTTGATAATTCTGGAAACTGCCACAGCTGCCAGTGATCCACTCTCCTTAGTGCTCCAGCTGCAGCTCATCCTGGCCACCCTGGCCCCAAGCTGCAGTTTCAGGGCCAGCTGGTTTCAGCTCCCAGCGCTCTGTGATGAGCCCTTCCTGTCTGCCTGCCAGGCTGCTTTCAGCAGGAGATGTGATTTTTTGTAATTTTGTGAGTTCTGGAGCTCTAAAATTTGTTTATAGAGTCATATTTTACAGGTATTTGAAGTGGCTATGGGGGGAGCTGTGGAGTTCTCCTGCTTCTACGCCACCATCTTGACTCCATCCCAGGAAGAGTTTAGATCATCATTTTGATCAGAGTAGCTTAGTCTTTCATGGTTTATCATCACTACAATATTGTTGTCTCTATGTACAATATTCTCCTGGTTCTTTTCATTTCACTTCACCATGTATTTACAGATTTGTTTTTTTTTTTGCTTGTCTTTTCTTATTCGATCATAATCTTATACTACAATAATATTCTATCACAATCTTATACTACAACTTTTCCAGCCATTTCCAACTGATGGGCATTCCATTGATTTCCAATTCTTTGCCCCCACAAAAAGAGTTGCTTTAAATATTTTTGTACAAATGTGTCCTTTTCCCTTTTTATTTTATCTCGTTGGGATAAATACCTGGCAGTAGTATTGCTTGGTTAAAGGGTATAGACATTTTTTATAGCCCTTTGTCATAGTTCCAAATTGTTCTCCAGAATGTTTGGACTAGTTCACAACTCCACCACCAGTGATTTAATGTTGCAGTTTTTCCCCATCCTCTCCAGTATTTGTCATTCTTTCTTGTCTTTGATGTTAGCAGTGTGATAGGTATGAAGTATTGTCTCAGAATTGTTATAATTTGCATTTCCCTAATCAGTTTAATTAAAAGTTTTTTTTGTTTTTTGTTTTATTGTTTTTTGTTTTTTTTTTGCCTGTGACTGTTGATAGCTTTGATTTCTTCAAAAAAATTCCTGTTAATATCCATTGACCATTTATGGTGTTTCTTTTTTAGAAACTTGACTCAGTTCCTTATATATTTGAGAAATGAGGCCTTTTCAGGGAAACTTCCAATATTTCCCCCCATCTTCCCTTATAATTTTGGCTGCATTAGTTTTGTTTGTAGAAAAGCTTTTCAATTTCAGGTAAGCAAAATTGTCCATTTTACTTTTTATAGTGCTTTCTATTTCTTGTTTGGTCATAAACTCTACTTATCCATAGATTTGACAGGTACATTTTTCCATGTCCCTTAATTTTTACATCACCCTGGATATCTAAATAATTTATCCATGTTGACCTTATTTTGGAATAGGTTGTGAGATATTGATATATGGCTGCTTCAGAGTTTGCAGCCTGCAGATTGCAGGGGGGCCAAGCGGTCATACAGAAGCTAAGTGCTCTTGCCTTAATCTGCCTGGATCAGGATCATGGTCTTGGGTGGTGGTCCTGAGGTGTGTGACCAGTGAGCCAAAGCTGGTGGGGGCTGCAGAGATGGTGGCCTCCTAATAGCTCCAGCAGCTGCAAAAAACCCAACATTTTGGGACAAAGCAGTTTTTTTTCAAATTGGTTTCCAGTTTTCCCAGAAATGTTTGTTTAATGGTGAGTTCTTACTTGTCATGTTGGGTTTTTCAAACCCTAGATTAACTCTGGTCATTTACTACTGTGTGTTATGTTTCTAACCTATACCACTGACCTACCACTCTATTTCTTAGCCCATACCAGATTTTATTTTTCTGATTGTTTTGATGATCTACTTTGTAATATAGTTTGAAATCTAATACTGGTAGACTGCCTTTTTCACATCTTTTCTTTTATTTTTCCAGGTGAATTCTGTTATTATTTTTACTAGGTCTATAACATAATTCTTTGTTAGTTTGATTGGCATGGCATTGGATACATAAATTAGCTTAAATTATAGTTTTTATTATGTTGACTCACTCTACCTATGAACAATTAATATTTCTCCAATTGTTTAGATCAGTCTTTATTCATACAAAAAATGCTTTATAATTGTGTTCATATAGCCGCTGAGTTTGTCTTGGCAGGTAGACTACCAAATATTTTATATTGTGTGAGTTTATTTTAAATTGAACTTTCTGTCTCTTCCTACCGGGTTTTGCTGGTAATATAGAGAAATGCTGTTAAGTTATGCAAGTTCATTTTATATCTTTCAACATTGCTAAAATTGTTAATTATTTCAACTAGTTTTTAGTTGCTTCTCTAGGATTCTCTGAGTATACCATTATTTCATCTGAAAAGAGTGATGGTTTTGTTTCCCCATTGTCTGTTTTTATTCCTTCAGTTTTCTTTTTTTTTGTCTTATTGCAATAGCTACCCTTTCTAATATAATATTGAAAAGTAGTGGTAGTAATGGGGGTGGGGTGGGGGGGGGGGATTGAGGTCCCTCACTGGCATAGCTGTACTCTTTATTTCCTCCTGTTTTAACTTTATTTTTAAGAATTTGTATGCTATGCCATTTGGTACATACGTATTTAGTATTGGTATTACTTCATTGTCTATGGTGCCTTTTAGCAAAATGTTATTTCTCTAATAGTCTCTTTTAATTTGGCCTGGTTTTGCTTTTGCTTTGTCGGAGATCATGATTACTACCCCCTCCCTTTTTTTTTTTATTACTTCATTTGAAGCATAATAGATTCTGCTCTGGCCCCTTGTTTTAACTTTGTGCGTCTCTCTGTTTCAAGTATTTATTTATTTATTTTTTGGTTAATGACTTATTGTTGGATTCTGATTTCTAATCCATTCTGCTGTCTGCTTCTATTTTATGGGAGAGTTCATCACATTCACATTCACAGTTATAATGGCTAATTGTATATTTCCATCTATCCTATTTTCTTCTATTTATTCTTCTCTCTCTTTCTCTGTCTCTCTCTCTCTCTGTCTCTCTCTCTCTTTCTCTCCTATACCTCCTCTAAAGTCCATTTTGTATCTGATTACTTCCTTCTTTTGCCCTTCCTCTTTTTTATCATCTTACCTTTCTATTTTACCCTTACCCTTCTACTTCCCAATTTGCTAAGTTAAGTTCCTGTTACTAGTTGAATGTATGTATACATGTATGTATGCATATGTTTTCCTCTTTGAACTAGTTTGGATGTTAGGTTCAATTATTGCCTGTCCCCTACACCCTTTTCCCTTCTACTGTAAAAGCTCTTCCTTGTATACTTCTTTTACATGAGATAATTTCCCCCATTCTTTTCTTCTCTTCTCCTCTTTTCCAGGGTTTCTATCTTTCTCTCATATCCATTTTTCTTACATCATCCCAACATAATAAACTGAGTCCCATGCCCTATTTCTATGTATAATCCTTCTAACTTCCCTAGTAATGATGAGTTCTTAAAAACTATATGTATTGGGGTGGCTAGGTAACACAGTGAATAGAGCATTGACCCTGGAGTGAGGAGGACCTGAGTTCAAATCTGGCCTCAGACACTTAACACTTATTAACAGTGTGACCTCGGGCAAGTCACTTTACCCCAATTGCCCTACCTTCACCCCTCCAAAAAGATTTTTAAAACACATTTTATATATTGCTTTACTATATATAAAGTTAAACAGTTTAACTTACTAGAGTCCCTTGTAATTTCTCTTTCATGCTTACCATTTTATGCTTTTCTTGAGTCTTGTACTTACAAGTCAGATTTTCCATTCAGCTCTTATCTAGCCATCAGAAAGACTTGAAAGTCTTCTATTTCATTAAAAATCCTTTTTCACTTGAAGGATTTTACTTAGTTTTTGTGGTTAATGCTATTCTTGGTTGCAATCTCAGTTCTTTTGTCTTCCAAAATATTGTGTTCCAAGCCCTCTCCTCTTTTAATGTTGTTGCTGCTAAATCTTGTCTTATCCTGATTGTGGCTCCATGGTATTTGAGTGGTTTTCTTCTGCATACTTGAAATTTTTTTCTATTTAACCTGAGAGTTTTGGAATTTGTCCATAATATTCCTAGCAGTCTTCATTTTGGGATCCCTTTCAGATCTTGATCAGTGAATTCTTTCAGTTTCTGTTTTGCCGTTTGGTTCTAGGGTATTGGGGCAGTTTTCCTTGATAATTTCCTTAAGTATAACGTCTATGCTCTTTCTTTGGTTATGGCTTTCAATTCTTAAATTATCTTTCCTCAATATTTTTCCAGGTCAGTTGTTCTCCTGATGAGATAGTTTATATATATTTTTTTACCCTTTCTTCTGACTTTGTTTTATTGTTTCTGATGTCTCATGGAATCATTAGCTTCCTGTTACCCAATTCTGATATTTAAGGAATTATTTTCCTTAGTGAGCTTTTGTACTTCTGTTTCCCTTGGGTCAATTCTTTTTTTTTTTCTTAAGGTGTTATTTTCTTTAGTGTTTTTGTGCCTCATTTAGCAAATAGTCAATTATTTTTTATAAATAATTTTCTGATTTTGTTCTGATTTGTTTATTTTTTGTCTTAGATCATTTAATTCTTTTTGGAAGAAATATTCATTTATTTTTAGTTTTTAACATTTACTTCTATAAGCTTTTGAGTTTTACACTTTCTCCCTCTCTCTCCTGCCCCCTCCCCAAGATGGCATGCAATCTGATATAAGCTCTGCATATACATTCATATTAAACATATTTCACATTAGTCAGATTGTAAAGAAGAATTAGAATCAATGAGAGGAATCACAAGAAAGAAGAAGCAAAACAAAACAGCAAGAACAACAAAAAAGAGAACAAGCAGGATGCTTCCAACCAAGTCTGTGAAAGTTAGTCATCACACAATGCAGCTGTTATTATGTACAGTGTTCTCCTGGTTCTGCTCACTTCACTCAGCATCAGTTCATATTAAGTCTTTCCAGGGTTTTCTGAAGTCTGCCTGCTCATCATTTCTTATGGGATAATAGTATTCCATTTTATTCATATACCACAACTTGTTAGTCATTCCCAGTTGTTGGGCATCCCTTCAACTTCTATTTCTTGTCCACCACAAAAAGAGATGCTATAAATATTTTTGTATGTGTGGGTTCTTTTCCCATTCTTATGATTTCTTTGGGATACAGCCCTAGAAGCGGTATTTTTGGATCAAAGGACATGCACAGTATTTGTTTGTTTTTTGGGCATAGTTCCAAATTGTTCTCCAGAATGATTGGATCAGTTCACAACTATACCAACAATGCATTAGTGTGATCCATATCTCCTCCAAAATTTATCATTTTCTTATGTTCATGTTAATCAATCTGATAGGTGTGATGTGGTACCTCAGAATTGTTTTGATTTACAGTTCTCTAATCAGTAATGATATAGAGCATTTTTTCATATAATCATAGATAGCTTTAATTTCTTCCTCTGAAAACTGCTTGTTCACATCCTTTGACCATTTGTCAGTTGGGGAATGACTTGTATTCTTATAAATTTGACTCAGTTCTCTATATATTTTAGAGATGAGGCCTTTATCAGAGATACTGGCTGTGAAAATTGTTTTCTAGATTTCTGCTTCCCTTCTCATGTTGTTTGCACTTGCTTTGTGCCAAAACTTTTCAATTTAATGTAGTCAAAATCATCCGTTTTGAATTTCAAATGTTCTCTGTCTCTTGTTTGGTCATAAATTCTTCCCTTCTTTATAGAACTAACAGGTAAAGTATTCCTTACTCTCTTAGTAAGCCTTTATATCTAAATCATGCACTCATTTTGACTTTATCTTGGTTTACAGTGTAAGATGTTGCTCCATGCCTAGTTTCTGCCATACTATTTTCCAGTTTTCCCAGCAATTTTTATGAGTTCTTTTCCCAGAAGTTGGAGTCTTTGGGTTTATGAAAGGATAGATTACTGTAATCGTTGATTATGGTGTCTTGTGTACCTAACCTATTCCACTCATCCACCACTCTGTTTCTTAGCCAGCACCAGATAGTTTTGATGATTGCTGCTTTATAATACAATTTAAGATCTGCTGTAGCTAGGCTCTCATTTCTTTAAGGAATGTTTTCTCTACCACTCGTATTTGATTTTAAAAAGCAATTTTTTAGCTCTTTCAAGAATTCCTGTTGGCCTTGTGTCCAGTTTATACTTTTTTTTTCCTCTAAAGGCTTTGCATGTAACTGTCTTGACTTCACAGTCTTATGAGTTTGTGTCTTGATCTTCCTTGTTACCATAGTAACTTTATATGATTAGATTCTTCTTTTGTTGTTCACTCAATTTTCACACTACTTCTTGAGTTTGAATTTTATGTTAAAGTTGGGCTCTGTTGCCAGCATAGAGGTAGGAGGAGCACTGTTCCAGTCTTCTGTCTTTTTCACACTATTGTCTCAGAGCTTGTTCTGGGGTTTTGAAAGTTTTGCATGCTTCCAAGGTCCTGTTGTCTGGGAAGTGGTGTGGTCACTACTCTTCTGTTCTTCACTCAGTTCTTAATCTGGAAGGGCCCCTGATAACTTGGAATTTCATTCAGTGCTGCTCCTCAGGCCTCTTGTTCTCTTGTGACCAAAAGTGATATTTCCTCTTAGGGTTTCTACTTTCTTTTGACTGAAAGGCCTCCTCTCTGACCTTGAACTATGACCGAGAAGTGGTTATAGCCAAATAGCACTTGATCCTACATCCAGTGCTAACCTAGAGTTCCCCTCTACTCTCTCTCTAACCAATTCCTTGCTGACTGACTTTGAGAACTGAAACTGTTGCTGCCCTGTCGCTACCGCCTAGTCCCACCACTGGTATTTCATCCATGTGGGGTTTGGGGCAACCTCCACCCATTTGTCAGAGATCTGTCATTCTGACCTCTTAAGTTGTCGTAGGCTGGAAGAATTTCTCACTCTGAACCTCTCTTGGCCCTGCCACTCCAGAAATCAGTGTGAGGTATTATTTTAAAGCCATTTGAAAGGAAAATTTGGGAGAGATAGACTGATGACATTCTCTACTCTGACATCTTAGTTTCACCTAAAACTTCTTGTGTTTTCTAATCTGATCATTTCTTATTTGTTGCCTGGAGTATGTAGTGAACAATGATAGACCTCATAAAAATATTTATGTAAGCTATGTAATCTTAAATGATTAGCACTAGATCTGTGACTTCTTTAATATAGGGATTGTCTTAGGTATTGTCTTAACTGACTTGCTCTGGGTCACATAGCCAGTATGCATCACAAGGACAACCTATGCTTTTTTCCCCCTCTATCCACTAGGCCTATCATGCTGCTTCTATAATTCCTTCACTATCTCATTACTGACTGTCACTGTCTGTGATCGACTGTGACCTCTCCTTTGAGTCACAAAGTATTAAATGAGGAAGAGTTCTTTAGAGATAAATATTTGTTTAATTAAATCCATTCCCTTACATGCTCCCGGTACTGTGGAAACTCTGGGAATGTGGAAATGAAAAAGATAGAGCATTTGCCCTCAAAAAGCTTTGATTTTCATAGTAGGGAGTTGATATATCACATTTCAGTATGATACAATGCAGAGTGTGGGAGAGACCAAGGAGAAATCCAGAGTAGTGAATCTAGGAGGGAGAGAATCCATTCAACTGATATAATTGGGAAAAGTTTTATGGAGGAAACAGCACTTCTTCTTAACGTTGACATGAGTCGATGAGTAGGTTTTTAATAGTAATTAACAGGAAATGTGTTCCAGGTATGAGGAATAACCTGTTCCACTGCATAGAGGTAGAAGGGAGCAGGGAGAGAACCATGAATAGCTAATAGTATAGACTGAATGAAATGTAGAGTACAGGAATTAAGAGTCACATAGAATAAATCAGGGAAAGGAGACTCTAATCATGCAATAGAATTCTTTAAATGGCAGACTAAGGAACTTATAATTTATCCTAGAGGCAATAGGAAACCACTGAATGTTTTTAAGGCTGCTGAGTGGTGCAATGAATAGAGCATTAGACCTCAAGTCAGGAAGGTAGGAGTTCAAATCCAGCCTTGGGGTAGCTAGATGGCAGTGAATAGATCACCACCCCTAGAGTCAGGAGGACCTGAGTTCAAATCCCTCCTCAGATACTTGACATACTTACTAGCTGTGTGCCCTTGGGCAAGTCGCTTAACCCCAATTGCCCAGCCTTCCCCCCTCAAAAAAAAAAAAACAAAACCCAACAAACACAAATCCAGCCTCAGATTTTACTAGCTATGTGAACCAGCTCAATTTACTTATACTTTCTGCCTCCATTTCCTCATATATAAAGTGGAAATAATAATATCCTCTCTCTCCCAGGGTTGTTGTGACCAAATGAGGTGAAATGAGATGACACATGTGAAGAGATTTGCCAACGTTAAGTGCTGTATAAATACTAGCTAGTGACAGGAACGTGACATGTCCTAGTCAACCTGGAGCACTGGGATAATTATTTTGACCTGTGGAAGTTATGGACCAGAGAAATGAGAGACTAGAAGCAACAAGACCAATCAGGATACTAATATTACAACCACCTTGGAAAATGTGGATGGGAGTGGAGAAAATGGGACATTGGTAAGAGATGTTCTGGAGAATCAATAGGACTAGACAACTGTCTAGACATGAGGGGTGACACAAAGGGAAGGATTATAATCTGAGATTCCAGTCCAAGGTCCTAGAAAGGTAATGGGCTGTCAGTAGAAATAGAGGAATGTGGCACTGGGCTGTTGGGGATCAAGTGAAATTATTTGTCCTCATTTGCACAGGTATGTGTGTATATATATTTTTTGTTTGTTTTTGTTCTTCTATGATGTTTGACTTTTTTCTGCCTGAGGATAACACTTGTCAATTCCCCACGACACCGAGTCCATCCTCATGTAGCATCCTGAATTCATGATCTGATAGTATGATTTGTGGTCCATTTGACTGCGTTTCTTTTTTATTGAGAGATCTATTAATTTGTAAAGCTTCTGCATAAGGTACCAAGAATCATAGCTCTAGAACTGGAAGGGAACTTTAAGGCCAGCTAATGCAACCACTTTCATAAGCAACAAACACCAGAATCAGGATTGGAATCCAGATTGCTTGCCTATAAAGCTGGAGTTCTGTCTACCTTTCTATTCTGCATATTTATGTCTGATAATTTGGATATTAGAAAATATCTTGGTTTATATGTTTATTTGTTATAATATCATCAAAAGATGAAGGTAGTTCCTTTGTTTGGACAGAAAATGTACTGCTGATGAAGGATAGATTCTTTTGAGTTGCTAAGAGGGGAAATATACCAAATGTAGTTAAGATTGGGAGAAAAACATGCTATGAATAATTTACCTTTTATGTCTCAGAATGATTCTTCTTTGAGGTACACCTGTTGCCTTGTCAAAATAGATGCTGATTAGCTAACAGCAACAGACTTTGAAAATAATTGTGCAATAAAATACAAGTTCTAGTCTGAAGGGAACTGGAAGAGCTTATTTGACTCATTTCTTGGTCTTTTTAGGAAGGTAGTTAAATCATACTTGATAGACAAGCATTCTTTATATTTTAATATCTCAAAGAAATGGGTATTTTGTAATCTTCTTTCTTGACCTGGGCCAGACTCCCTTATCTAATCCATACTGTGGAATTACTTCAGAGCTGCTATGGATGGTCTGGTTCTTTCTTAATTATTAAATCCAGAGACTTACATGAGAAAAATGAGAAGTGACATAAACAATCTGTGTTTGCATAACATGAAAACACTTGGTCCATTTTGTAAATTCAGTGAAATTAGTTGTGTAGTCATGTCTACATGTTTTGACAACAAAACTACAGTTTTTATTGCATTAACCAAATGTTTGTATATCATGTAGCTATGACCTCTGACAAGAGAATATGAATCAAAGACTCATTGAATGTTTGTATGGAGATATATCAGAACCATAACTAGCAGGGGGCAGGAAGGGAGTATCCTTTCTACCTGGGGTGACCATAGTCCCCATATTAGTACTACTTTATTCCACACCACCATATGGCATATCCACTAACCCCTAGGTCTTTCATTGTCATGCACCCTTCCCAGGCTAGCATTCTCCTCCAAAGGCCATGGTGGCAAGGACTGGACTAACCTTCCCACGGTGACTATGTCCAATGTTTAGTCTTCTGTACACCCTACATTTCAACTGTTCATACCATAGGTGGTAAGATTTCTAGTTCTGCTCTTAAATTTTTGTGTTCTTAATTAGTAAATTTCCTAGTCAATCAAAAGTTTCCTCTTTAGGGATTAGAATAAATATAATATCAGAGCTGAGAGGGATCTTCATGACTCATTTGCATATCTTGTTTTACAGTTGAGGTCATTGAGGTATGCAGAGGCTTATTCAAGTTCACCTAGATAGTGGCATAAACAGTACTAGAAAATCGGTTGTCCAGACTCCCAGTCATTGCTCATTGCATCATGTGACATTGCCACTTGATGTAAGGGAATTAGGATGTAGGAGGAATTTCAGGGAATAATAAGCCCCTAAACAAAATGGGCAAAAATAATATTTAAGTCTGGAATAAAAAAAAATTAATCAATTTGTAGATTGTCACAAGGACCAAAGTGGGGAAGTATGTACTTAAAATAATGCTCATGTGAAAAGAAAGGAAATTATGAAGTATGTTGAAGAAACAATGGCAATAATCAAATTTTAGGTAACTGAGGAATATTTGGAGAAGTATAAAGTAGTATTCATAATTCACAAAATATTTTCGTTCATAGGGAACCTTAGCACGGGTGTCAAATACAAGGTCATGGATTTATCTGAATCCCATAAGTTTATTTGATCATAATCACATTCAATTTAAAAACAGGACATTTTCTCATTTAAAACAAAAGCTTAGATTCAGTGGATATATGTTTCATGAATGTCTAACTCAATATTTTCACAAGCAGATATTTGGCTCATTAGTCAGTGTGAATTCTATATCCGTGTCCTTGACTAAATTATCCTCTCACTACCTCTCCATTTTTCTTATCTGTAAAAAGAATAAGTTGAACTTGATAATGACAAGTTTTTTGTTTTTTCCCCACTCAAATATTCTACCATCTTAATGCTAGTAAGGAGCAGGAGGTAACTTCTTTATGTAGACTAATCACCAAGAATGTAAGGAACCTCTCTGTAGCATCATCTCTTGTGAACTGAAGTTAGGCATGTTATTGTTCCAGGGTTTCACTCCTGTCTAACTCTTCCTGAATCCATCTGGGGAATTCTTGGCAAAGATCCCAGAGTGCTTTTGCCCAGGGTCACACAGCTAGTACCAGTCTGAGGCCATATTTGAACTCGAGTTTTCCTGACTCTATGATGCTCTCTATCCATTGTGTCACCTAGCTGCCCAAAGTTAGGCATAATGCATATTTATTTTGCACCCCAACAACCTCTACTTTCTGGGGATGTTGGTGGAATCATGTAACAGCACTGTTTCACCTATAACAGACTTTAATCCTTAATGGAAAAGGAAAAAAAAAATGTGGACTGGAATAGTGGGGTTTAATAACTGGCTGAGCAACTGGACCCAAAGAGTAGTCCTTAGTGGAGCAACTTCAGGGTACAAGGAGGTCTGGATCAGAGCCACCAGGGTCTCTTCTGGGCTGTTGTCAATTACTTGGAAACAAGCAGAGCTAGAACACTTCACAAGTATGCAAATGGAAGCAAAGCTGGAAGGGATCGCTAACACAATGGTTAACAGAATCAGAATGCATAATGCATACATATACACATACAGACAAACACATAACACACCCACATGTGTGCAGAATGTGTGTGTGTATAAAAGTACATGTACACATGATGCATCCTGATTATACGTATGTAGGTAGGTACACATATGCATATACTATGTCAATTTTAGATAGATTATAGTAAAAAATTTATATAAAATAGTATATTTTCCTATGTGTAGATTATGTTTCTCCCTCAAGACTATAAGTTTCTTGAGGGCAGGGACTTTATTATCCTTTTAGATGCTTCATAGCACCTGACACTTAATAAGTTCATTACCTACAGTAATATATCTGGGACAGCTAGGTGGTGTAGTAGATAAAGTGCTAGGCCTGCATTCAGGAAAACCTGAATTCAAGTCTGAACTCAGACACTTAACTGTGCAAGTTATTTAACTTCTGCTTGCCTCAGTTTCTTAATCTGTGAAATGGAGATACTGATCGTGCCCCCCCTCCCCCCAAGCTGTTATGAAAATACAATGAGATACTCTCTGTAAAGCACTCAGTATAGTACCTGGCCTCTAGTAGGCACTATATAAATTTTAGCTACGTTCATATCCCAGCTATGCCTCCTACTAACTCCATGATTTGGGCAGTTCCTTAAGTATATCTTTTGTTCTTTATAACTGGCCTCCCATACCTACAATGAAATTCACCTCTTCTTAGAATCCTCATCTCCTAGATTCAGCTCAGGTGTTCCCTCTGCGTGAAGACTTTTGTTATTTATCCACTCCCAGTTGTTAATGCTTACTACTTTCTGATATTGTCTGTAGGCTTTATTCTCATATGTGTGTGTGTGTGTGTGTGTGCATATATGTATGTATGTATGTATATATACATATACGTATACATAAACACACACACACACACGTATGTTATCCCTTCCCCAACTAGATGGTAAGCTTTCCAGTTTGGTGGGCAAAGATTGTTTCTTCTTTGTTTTTGTTTTGTTTTGTTTTCATTTTCTCCTGTAATCTTTTAGAGTTCTTTGATTGTAATAGGCCCTTCATAAAAGCTTGTTCAGTTGGAGTGTCCAGCACATTCTAACCCTGGTAATCAGTGAAACAAGCATGGGTAGAAGCCAGCTCTGGTATTTCTTGAGAGTTAGTTTGTTGAGATAAAGACAGTTTGATTTTTGTCTTTTTATCTCCAATGCCCAGGACAGCTCAATAAATGTTTGCTTATCAACTGTGCAGAGAGCTGAGTCTGAGACTCACGTTTGGTTGGGAAGAACATGAGCCCTTAGCTGTTATGACTCTATAGAAGCTAAGGAAGTTTCTTTTTTCATGTTCCACTGGAGGAGGGTGGTGCCCGACCATGGATACCCAGGTAATTTGAGGTTATGTCTGGGCTGTTTAGGTAGCCTGTCTGGAAGATCCTTTAGATGAGCTGTGTTTGCAAATGAAACCCCTCATAGAGATAGGAATCCATTGGCTGAATCACACCAAAAGCCTGAGAAACCTTGCATGCTAATGCTGATGCCCAAGGAGTCACAAACCCACAGTATTTGTGAGTTTAAAGGGTCCTCAGCAGCCATGGTGATTTTAGCGTTACAGGATCATGATGATAAAAAGCTTGGCAGATGTGTAGCATCCGATTCACATAGTTTCATGCCCCTAGGAATTGGCACATGGGAAAAGAGAGAGGCTTCAACATACTGAACAGAACTAGCACCAGAATCACTGTGCATACATATGGGTGGGTCTGTGTCAGCCTAAGAAAGCATTGCAGTGTATTCCTTGATTGATGTATCTGACTGCAGTGAACATCTAGAGGCTGAAGGAAATCAGGTCCATAAAATCTCTATTTGACCAAAATTCAGTTGTAAAACAATTCTAGCTATTCGGCTTACCATCTGTGTGACCCTAGGCAAGACACTTCTCCTAGTTTATCTTCATCAAGAAAGGTAGAGACAATCCAATCCCCCCTCCCTATCTTGCAGAATCCTTGAATGATATAATTAACTTGAAAATTGTTTATGGGCAAGTGTTGGTGAAGGCTACATATTCCTGTAATCTCCAGTTCAGAGGGAGGATGAGGCTGGTGAACTTCTTGAAATTCTGGGCTGCAATATGGGTAAAGTCCATGGAGTATTCACTCTAAGTTAAAGCACCCAGACAGTGAGTGAGGTCCTGGGAAAAGAGCTATACCAGGGTGTCAGAAGGATGGCAAATTGACCCTGGTCAGATAAATAAATCATGTTAAAGCTTCTAAACTGATCAGCAGTAGAAGTGTCCACTGTATTTTCAGTCCTGGCAAATTAGAGGGGCCTAGTCTCAAAATAAGTAAGTAAATAAATACATGAAAAGATTCTCAGAGAAAATAAATGATTGCCTGAATGTGAGGAAAATATTCTACTCTGTGAGCTCATCAATGGGAGTGATCCCTCAGATGCCGTAGAGTCCAGCCCACCCACACCTTTCTATCCCCAAAGAGTCCTAGAACTAGAGGTGACAGGGTTATTGGAGGTCTTTACAGTTAAGGAGCCTAAGGTCTGGAGAGGTGAATTGAACTTGTCCAAGATACTACAGAAATAAGTCACCAGAAAAAGCCTTCCTCCTCTGCCCCATGCCTCTGACACTGACCTTCTCATTGCTGAACTCTGTTCAGCCTTACCAAGCTGTTTCTTACATGTGCAGTTCATGTTGAGGTCCTTTCATACGTTTTTCAGAGGAGTGGCACCATACATGAAGGTGACCTTCATAACCCAATATCTTTGCACATAAGTTTCATAAAATAATGATAATGGAACAATGTACAATAGCATATACAGTGCTGACTTTGTAGGCAGGAAGATCTTGGTTCAACTTCATCCTATTACATTTATTAGTTCTGTGAACAGAAGCAAGTAATTTAACCTATCTCAATCCCAATCAGTACTTTAAATTATTGAATGATGTGCTTTACTGGGAACTAATGCTACTATCTGGAAATCAGGTAGGTATAATCACCCTTAATAGGAATTCTGCTCTTCCACCACGCATTTAGGAGAAACCAAATGAGAAGATGACAAGGGCACATAAGGAATTGTTTTCTAAGAAAATATCATGCATGCAGTGTCCTGAAGTAAAGACAGATTCAGTTCAGTCTTCACTCTATCTTCTATGACATTTTTCAAAGAGGATAGGTTTTCAGAGTGATAAATATAAAGTAATTGAAGAAGTACTGATAGTGGTTAGGGATGATGGCTATATTTCCCTGAGTGATAAAGTGTCTAGAGTGTAGATTTGGAGTCCAAGGACCTAGGTGTGGATCTCAGCTTTGCCATTTACTGTAACCTTGGGCTAAGCAGCTAACCTCTCTGGGCTTCATTTAGGTTTCTTCTTTGTAATATGAGGGTGTTAGAGAAGATGATCTCTAATATGATCTTCCAACCCTAAATTGATGCTCTATGAGACTCTAAGTATTCTGTAGAACAGGTGTCCATGAGGCAGTGGCACAGGGATGTGTATTACCAGCTTTGAAGTTTCATCACGAGCTTCAAAATTACTCCTTGAGATTTTAGGACAGAAATTGTTTACCTCATTTTACAGATGAGGAAATTAAGACTCAGAGAGGTCAAGGGACTTTCTCAAGATCATACACACAGGAAGAAACATTCTCAGGATTTGAATCTCATTCCTCTGATTCTAACTTCAGTTTATTTCCATAGCACTAATTTCTGGAATCATAAATGTTAAGGTTTCTGGTAGTTATGTAGAATGTAAGCTTCTTAAAGGAAAGAACCATTTCTCATTTTATATGCTCCATATCTGGCATTGTGTCTTAGATATTTGGGCTACTTAATGCTTGATTGGATTGATGCCAGTAGGAGAGTTTTGTCTTGAAACGTTATGCCAGTTAGAAGTAACATGAGACTGAATTGTCCAACAATTAATGCCTTTACCTTTCAGGATCTTGATTTTGTCATCTGCTGTGTGCAAATGATGCTTGTTCCTCGCTGACCTCTTTTAAAGAGCGCAATGCAATGAATGAGTAGATTTTAGGAGAGTAAACAGACCCTATTTAAAACAGATGGTGGATTGAGAGTCAGGAATATTAATTCATGAGAGCATTTACTAAAACTGAGGGAAGCTGTACTCTCTGTTTTGGTAGGATAGACAACATTAAAAAAGTAGTGAAAGATAATGGCTCCAAATAATAATAATTATTACTATTATTATACATGACACTTAGTATCTGCCTGGTATTGTACTGACACCTTACAGTTATTGTCTCATTTGATTCTTGTGACAACCTTGTGAAATAGATGCTGTTATCATCCTTGTTTTACAGGTGAAGAAACTGAGGCAAGCAGAGCTTAAGTAACTTGCCCAGATGTATAAGGATTTTAGGGGAGCAGCCCTACATTCTGTCCATAGGATCTGAGAGCTCCAAGAGCAAGGTGAGGGTCAGAAAGGGAGATGTAGAAGAGTCCCTATGGACTTTTCTCATATTTTTTCCAGCAAAAGCAATTCAGGAGTAATTGGAAGAGGTGATCCCCTTATCCAGTACAAGTGGTGCTAGTACATGAAGGCACCTGAAGATGTCATGATATAAATGAAGGGGAAGGGGGAGGGGAAAAGTCAGTAGTAATTGCCAGTACAGCTAATTTGGGCTTTTCAGTTAGAGGGAGCTAGAAGATAAGGAGTTTGTTACAGGCCTTATCAGAAGTATAAAAGAATGGGTAAGAAAACAACCATTCCACATGCATTCTATAAAAATAATAGTCATTGCAAATGTTCTTCTCCTTTCCCATCTCAGTCTCAAAGTGTTCAAGTTATTTCTACTGCCTGGAAGATATTTAACAAATAGTAAATCCTTTTTTTTATTTATTTATTCTTCTTGCCCTTGGGAGTAAACATAGTCATTAAGTAAACATATATTAAGTGCCAAATATGTAGCAGGCACTGTACTAAGCTGTGTATAGAAAGAAAGGTAAAAGACAGTCACAATTGTCAAGAAATGCAATACTAGGAGAGACGAGATGCAAACAAGTGTGCACAAACAAGATATATACAGGATAAGTTAGAGATAATCAGCAGAGGTAGGGCACTAACATTAAGGGAAATCAAGAAAACCTTCTTATAAAAGGGATTTTAATTGGGAATGGAAGGAATCCAGGAAATCCAGGTGGTGGAGAAAAGGAGAGAGAGCTATGTGGGACCAGTGAAAATGATCAGAATCAGGAGATGAAATATCTTTTTTCAAGAAATAGCAAAGAAGCCAGTGTTATAGGAACCCAGAGTATTTCAGAGAAAGTAAGGTATAAGAAGACTGGAAAGATAGGAGGGAGCCAGGTTATGAAGAACTTTAAATGCTAAATCATGACTTTCATATTTGATCCTAGAGGAAATGGGAGCCACTGGAGTTTATTCAATAGAAGGGGGGCAGTGACTTGGTCACATCTGTGCTTTAGGAAGATAAATTTGAAGTCTGAGTGGAAGATGACCTATAGTATGGATCTCTTGAGGAAGGGAAACCAACTAGAGGGCTATTGCAATATTCTAGGCATGAAATATAAGGGCCTTTACCATGCTGGTCAAAGTGTCAGAAGAGAGAAGTAGACATATGCAAGTGATAGTCTGAAGGTAAAATGGACAGAACTTGGTTATAGATTGTATGTGTGAGGTGAGAGATTGTGAGGAATTGAAACTGACAATTAAGTTGTGAAGATGTATGACTGGGAGGTAGTGGTACCTTCAACAATAATAGGGAAATTAGGAAAAAGGAAGGACTTGGGGTGAAAGATAATGAGATCAGTTTCAGACATTTTGAGTTTAAGCTGTCTATAGTACATACAGTCTGAGATCCCAGATAGGTAGCTGGAAATATGAGAGTGGAAGTTAGCTGAGAGGTTCGAGCTGTAGAAGTAGATTTGAAAATCATCAAGATCGAGTTGGCAAATGAATTCATGGGGGTTGATGAAAGCATCAAGAGAAATAGTATAGAGCAAGAAGAGAAGAGGATCCTCAACAGAGTCCTGGAGGGGATCCACTGTTAACAGACGTGACTCGGATGAAGATTCAGCAAAAGTGAGTGAAAAGGAACAATTAGATCTGTAGTAGAACTAGTAGAAAGAGTATAACAGAAACCTAGAGAGATGAGTCTTTCAAAAAGAAGAGAATCAACTGTCAGCCAGCAGACTGGTCAGGAAGGATAAAGAATGGCAATTAGATTTGGCAGTTAAGAGATCAGTAGTGAATCTGGAGGGTATAGTTTTCATTGAATGATGTAGTCAGAGGCCAACCTACAGAAAGTTAAGAGAATAAGTGAATAAGAAGTGAAGTCATTAATTGTAGATAGCTTTCTTGGATGATAGCTAGCAGGGACAGATCAAGTGAGGGTTTTTTGAGGATGGGAGAGCAATGCATATTGATAGGCAGTAGGGAAGCATCCAGTAGGCAGGAAAAGATTAAAAATAAGTGAGTGGTGATAGAGGGGAAAATCTGCTGGAACTGCCAATAGACTATTTGAAATGTACAATGAAGATCCTAATATACACCACTGGATAAAACTCTCTACATACTTATTTGTATTTTGCTGTTAAATGATTGCTCTTGAAAATATTCGATACTATAGTGGCATTTCTAAGCACTATCATTCACTATGAAGCCTACTGTCAACAGCAGAAGAATGTATTATTTGGACATGGGTTCAACTTCCATTTCTGTACCATATGGCATGGAGAATATCTTCCAGCTCTAAATCTGGAACCTAAGGATGTCTTTATGGTTCCCTCCAGCTCTTAGATATGATCCTACAATTCTCCCTATGCCATAGATGGTGCTGATGTCTCAGGTCTAAGATTCCAGGCACTCAGGTTAAGGGGACATCTTCCAGCCTACTCTCTAAAGTTATTCAGAATGGATTTTTCTTTCTCTTTTTCTTTTGTAGCCCTAGAGATCATACTGTTATTCTATTAAGCATACTGTGCTTTTGAAGTTAGGAAATGAAGAGCTATAGAATTTTGGAGCTCGAAGGCACCCTTGAGATCATTTAGTTCACCACCACGCCCTATAAATAATATTTTCCCTCTCTTTTACCAAATCTACTTAGAATGTTCTATGTGAGCTGATTTATTGCTATTCTAGTTTTCTTTATTCAATGAATGGGACTTGAAGAGTACCTGTAGAGATTAGGAAACTATCTAGGGCAGTGTATTTAAAATTAGCCTAAGAAGAAAAAGGAATGTTTAAATTTTTCCCAAGACTCATTTCTTCAACTTGTCATATGCTTTAGCTCACCTAATAGAATCTCTTAAAAGAGTAAGTGTGTTTTAATGAACTCAGAATTAAAATCATTCCATTATTACTTTGAAAGACAAAGGTGTCATGAGCATTTTATATCTTCAGGTAGTACAGTATGTCAGATTTAATAGCTTGCTGAAGGGGTTTGGTCGCTTGAGAAGTCCATAGAGTGGCATTTTTATGGAGACACTACCCTGAGGATCTTAATTGTCTGTGAAATCTGTCTCACATCAGACCCTTTCATCGACCGTAAGGCCTAATTTGCACCAATCAATTTAATTCTGAAGAGCCCAGTCTCTGAGTTATGTTGGTTGATGATATATAATTTCTTCCTCTTTAAAATTCAGATTACCCAAATTATGGATCAAGTTTTCTATTTTTTCTTCCTTTGTTGAAAATAGAATGTGTTCTATTTCTATTTGAAGAATTAGAACGCTCTTTCCCAACTAATGATAGGTCTGAATTTATAAAGGAATAATTAGTTTTATTTATACCTATTAGAAAATTAAGGAAGGAAAATGATGGTGTTGCTTTCTACTTAATTGTAAGCAAGTCTAGTTGCATGACTGTATTGAATTATAGTTTTGATATGCTTTGTTTATATATTGCTTCAATAAAAGCAAAGATAGGAAGACATACAAAAGTGGGAGGGGTTGGAATGAACATGAAAGCAAGCTTTAAAAAAAAATTGAAGCTAAGCCATTCATTGAACCTAATTGGCCCAGTTTATAAGAGAGCCCCTGAAAGCAAATGACTTTGGGAAGCTTCTAAATTTTTATAGGCCATATGTTAGGGAGGAAATCAGGTCAGAAAGTTGATCTTCTAGGGTCAAACTGTGTAAACATATTTTCACTAGAGACTCTTTCTAAAAGTTAAACATCTTAAAGTGTTCTTCAATTCAATTCAGTAAACATTTATTAAGCACCTACTACATGCCAGGCTCTGTGCTAAGTGCTAGAGATAAAAAATTAGAAAAAGATGATCCCTGCCCTTAGAGAGCTTACAACCTAACAGAGAAAGACAGCATATGAAAGGAAGCAGGAAAGGGGTAGGAGGACAACAGAAGTACCCCGTGTACAGGCGGGGCATCTTGTTAAATGGTGTTGAAACCAAGGAAAGCTATAGAAAGTGGAATAATTCAGTAGCCAGATCTCTGATCTCATAAACATGGGCCAGGTATAGTGCAAGGGCTCTTCCCAATATGTTGAAGGCCTTCTCAAGTTCTCTTGAAGTTGCACAGAAATGAATGGAGGAAGGGAGCTATTCCTCTGTTATCCCTCACTCTTATCACATGTCCTTCCTATGTTTTTCCAGGTCATAAATTGCTTTCTTGAATGACATCTTACAAAAAACACTAGTCTTCCCTAGCATGACGCCCTGAGAGCATAAGGATTATCCAGTCTAACAAACGTTGAGCTACATATATGAATTATTGTTTGAACTTGTATATTTGTCAATACATGGAAAAATGGAAATTCATTAGAAATTTCTTATTAGGCACCCAGGTTTTGCATCAGAGCAGGGGGTTAGCAGCAAATCTGTTTAGCATCCTGCATTTTTTTTTACAAATCAGCAAGCTAAGGATAGTTTTTTACATTTTTAAATATAATAAAATTTTATTTAAAAATATGAAAACTATTCTTCCCTTAAATTGATATATATGTATGTATGTATATATGTATGTATGTGTGTATATAAAAGGAAGGCAGTGGGTGGATTTGGCTTAGTTTGCTCTAGACCAGTGTTTCTCAACCTGTGGGTCGCCACCCCTTTGGGAGTTGAATGACCCTTTAACAGGGGTCACAGGGGTCACCTAAAACCATCAGAAAACACATATTTCCAATGGTCTTAGGAACCGAGACATGGATCCTCTATCTGTCTCCAGGCAGGTCCGCCCACATGCAGATGTGCCCACATATGAATATTAAAGAGTCGCGGCATTAGGAAGGTTGAGAACCACTGCTATAGAGCAAAGAGAGTTGCTGTATGTACAAGGCTTGCTTACGGCCATCTTTGAAAGATCCATTTAATATTAAGAACAGTAATCTGGACCTAGAAATTGCAGTGCTATAAATAACCATATCCTGTATTCCTTTCCTTACTGAATATAGTGATGATCTGTCTTAAACTTTCTCTGAAATTATTTGCAGTCTTCTTTTAGACACTATATTTTTGTGCTTCAATTATATAGAAATATAGATTTGATTTTTACTATTTGCATATGCTTTAAAGAACTTTCATTTCCAACTGGTATTAGCAGTGGGTTTGGAACTGTTCTAGTATGTTATTAAAATTGTTGTGCCAACCTTCTTTTCAAAAAATTAGGTTTCTGATGAGCAAATATCTTGTTTTCTCTCCTTATAATCCCCTATTAAAAAAACAGCTTATAATGAATATGCATAGTTAAGCAGAAAGAATTCCCACGATTCCATGTTCAAATTATGTGTATAAGTATTAATCTCCATGTGTCTGTCTGTCTAATTTCGTGCCCTGAGTCCATCCCTTCTTTGTCGGCAGGTGCGTAGCATGCTCTATCAAGTTATTTTGGAATCGTGGTAAATCATTAGGTTGATCAGAGTTCTCAGGTGTTTCAAAGCTGTTTGTTTTTATATATTGTTGCTATATTAATTATTCTCTTGGTTCTGCTCACTTTACTCAACATTACTTCATAAAAGTCTTTGGAAGTTTCTCTGAAACTCCCTTTTATCATTTCTTACAATCCAGTAGTATTCTATTACATCCATGTAGCGTAATTCGTTCAGCTCTTACCCCTTGAGTTTCCCATTTTTGCCACTATGAAAACAGCTACTATAAACATGATTTCACATATGCGCCCTTGTCTTCTGTCTTTGATTTTTTTATTTTTGGGGGGGGGGGGGTCGTAGTAGTTGAATAACTGAGTCAGTGGGTGATCATAGTTAATGACTTTTTTGGCATAGCTCCAAATTTCTGCCTAACTTCTTAGCCCTTGTTGCACTTCATCTCACTTCACAGAATTATTTTGGACTTGCAGCTGCCATTCTTGAAGCATTTATTGCCTCCCACTAGAATTAATTGGAAACACCTTCCCAGCTTCTAGGCTGGCTCTGTTCCATATGTCCCATCTTCAGTGAATTTCTGCTATCATTTATGATAAGTATGGCTCACAGGTGAAGCAACCTCAGAAGTTACATGTGTTTTCCAGACGTATCTCCCTTTTCTTCCAGTAACATAGATAAAAAGTACGAAAATAAGTGGAGAAGTGTAGACATGTAATAGGTTAGAGACTGATAACTTTCTAAAAGGGGCCAACGGATTGCTATTATGTCAGAGGCTCAGGAAATGATTGAGGCCCAAAGTAATCAATGCAAATTATATTAGACTTAGCTTTATGACTTACAGTGTACTTTGTATATTTCCTTTGATCCTCACTAAAATAATACTGGATAGGCACAAAAGATATTAGTACCCCCATCTTCAGATCAACAAAGAGGTCAAATGACTTTCCTGTTGTAATACAGCTGGTAAATTTCAAAAGCAGTATTTAAGCCCAGGGCTCTTTTCAGCTGCTAACCCATGCTAATACATTATTAGTGAAGTTTTAGACAAGATAACCCATATAAAGGTAATTTTAAAAGAGCATAAGAAAAATAGGAATGAAGGTGCTGAAGACAAATTTTAGAGGGGCAAAGAATTAATATATAATAATAGCACCTATTTAATAGAGTTTCTCTGAGATTCAGATGTGATAATTATTGAATATAAAATGTCATCATCATCAACAGAACTGGAAAGGACCTTAGAAACCATCTCTGCCCTTTAATTTGCAGAGGGAAAGCTAGCCCAGAGAATTAAGTGACTTCTTGAGGTTACAGAAGTAGTGAGTCTTGAGGTCCGTTTCTTTTGACGTCCTGACATCAAAAAGATGTCTTTTGATGTATTGCCACCAAACCAAACTCTTCACCTGTATTGAGGTTTTACCTAGCACCAATAATGGCAGCAATGTTTATGACACTTATGACATTTTATTTAACATTGCAGGACCACAGTTTTAGAATTATGAGGGTACCTTTGAGATAGATCATGGTGAGAAACTGTACACAGAGAGACAAAGAGATCTCAGATCTTCTAACTATTCTCCAATACTACTTTCTTCCAGGTCAGTCATTTGTCTGCTTCATCTTGAAATGAAATTTAAATAGCCTGGGTCACTGGTGAGCCAGAAACTGCAAGGCCACCATTAATCAGTGCCCTGCATGAAGTCAATGGATAATTTCAATCCTGTCTTTTTCAGCTCAGTGCCCACAAAAATAAAACAACTTATACATACAGATGGTAGCAGTGGAGACTTTGCTGTCTGTTAGAGGTCACTATGTTGTTGACTGTGGTCAGTATAGAGGAGAAAATCTTATTGATACACAAGATTTAGAATTGCCAGCCTGGCACAACCCACAAATGGTGAATAAGGACACTGCATGGACATTTCCTGTATGAAGAGAAAGACATACAGTAGAGAAGAAAGTACAGTAGACAAGAACAGTACAGAAGACAAAAATGGAAGCTGGAACAAGTAGAAGAGAGGAGTCTTTATATCCTCATATAGTTTTTTAATTGCTATGATGAATACAGTATTTAAGGAAAGGAAACAAGGTAATACACATATGTGTATATGTGTGTGTGTATCCATAGACACGCCTCTTTGCTTCATCCTCATTTAGTTAGCTATTTAATGTTGTAATTTGATTTGTATATCAAGACATGTTTGAATATGGCTTTTCTGTAATATAAGAGCTTGGTGAGCAAGCCTACAAGATTGTTCCCTATTCTCTTTATCAAAAGTAGTTAAAGTAATTTAGTCAACCATAAAATTTAAAAGATCATAGGTCTAGAGTTGTAAGGGACCTAAGAGGTCAACTAATCCAATCCTCTCATTTTATAGATGACAAAATTGAGATTCAGGAAAGGTAAGTAATTTACCAGATCAAAGAGCTTGGAAAGGACCTTAGGAGGCCATATAGTTCATTCCCCTTACTTTACTGATAAGGAAACCGATTGCCAGAGAAGTTAAGTGACTTGTCCAAGTTCTCACAATTAGTAAATGTCAGAGGCTAGGTGTGAGCCAAGGTCTTTCAGCTTAAAAGTCAGTATACTTTTCACTGTGTTGTAGTATATTTGTGTAATTTTAAGTGATACACACTCAATAATCTTTCCTCCATGACCTCTTCATCCCAAATAAATAATAGAGCATAATATTTCTAGAATTGGAAGGAGATGAGCTGATCCTTGAACTGGGATCATGTTTGTAATATTGTTCTAGTAATTTGTGTACGTGTGTGTGTGTGTGTGTGTGTGTGCGTGCATGTGAGAGAAAGAGAGAGAGAGAGAGAGAGAGAGAGAGAGAGAGAGAGAGAGAGAGAGAGAGAGTAGTGTAGAAGAACAAGCTTAATTTTTATTTGGTGAGATATCTTGGATGCTAATCCAAATTCACCTTCTTGGTAGTTGTATGATCTTGGGCAAGTCACAGCCCTGTTGTGTTAGATAATGTGAATTCTGAAATTCTATGATATATTAAAAAATCAATACTTCTCTGATGTTTTATTCAAAACTATATTCTCATTCCCCAAAAGAATTAATATGTTCTTTGAAATGGCCCAACTTACTCCTCAAAAGTAGACTGTGCCCTGAGAGGAGTTAGTTCATAAGTTACTTTGTCAAAAGGGCCAGCTTTAACAATGATCAATTTTTAATTTCTAAAATATAAAAAAAATCATTGATGTTTCCCATAAATCTGATTTGACCTCTTGATTTTCTCATTAAGAAAATTATTTATTTTCAAGTCATTAAGAAAAGGCTTATCTTTTAGAAATTTTTTATTATATCTGGTAGCATTTTCACTCCCTCCTGTCCTTACTGGAATGGCAAGCAAAGTAGTACTTTGCTGCTTTTTTCAGCTTTGAGCCTCACCTTTGATTGTGTTAAGTCTTTGTTGGAAACCATATACATTGTGTTGCCCTTAATAGGCCTAAGGAAGTTTAGAGACATTCCCTGCCCTTAATAGGCCTAAGGTCATCAGATGGAGTCCATGGTAGGAGGAACTTGCTGAAAGAGCAGAACAGGAAAGGCAGAACAGGAAGGGTAGAACAGGAAGGAGCAGAGAAGATAAAACCTCGAGCGTGAGGTGGGACCAAGGAGAACTGAGAGAATACTTGGGATTTCGGCACTCTGTCTGTCTCTTCTGTCTGTGTTGATGTTACTTAGTCAGAAGAAAGCATTTTGTCAGTTAAAAGAGGATTTTACTGCTGATACAGAAGTCCTGAAAGAGGGCTTTACTGTTGTTTACAGAAGTCCTAGGATGTTAGTGTTTGTTTGTGTTTGATTTCTCAGACAGAAGCTTTATCTGTTGGTTTGTGTTACTTTGTCAGGCAGAAAGTGAATTGAGATGACAGTGCTGGCAATGTGTGTAAATATTGTAGCTCTGTTAAGCTTAATGTGTGTAAATATTGTTGTAGCTCTATTAAGTTTTGTCTTCCTAGAAACAGAAACCGAGAAGGGCCTGGAGTAGAATAGTCCCTGTGGGCTGAGATATAGAATTGAATCAGAGAGCTGTCTACATATGAATCTAGGCAAGAGCTGGGAGAGCTACCTACTTGTGAATCCAGGAAACACTTGGGTGAATCCAAGCAAGAACTGGCAGCATGGAAGAGGAGCCATGCGGTTTGGAAGTCAGCCTCCACTTAAGATGAAAGAATATTTTACTTGGGTACTCAGAGGTGACTGATGATATTGTGACTTATTGTGACCTAGGGGTAGATGCTGTTTGTACTTTCTGCTGCCCCTTAAGGATGATTGGCTTAAGGATGATTGGAAGCCAGCCTGGAGTCAAGATGAAAGAAGACTTTACTTGGGTACTATATATTGATTGAGGCGATTATTACTTATTGAATGATGTTTTAAGATTATGTGGCCACCTTAGTAATAAATTGTTATGTTATATTGTTGTGAATGTTGTGCTTTAGTTTCTTGAATGTTTTGCTTTAGTTTATTGCTGAATAAATAGAGAATTCACTATACTAGGAGATTAGATCCTTAAAGTTATTCACAACAGCAGTTCTCAGGAGAACTGCTCATGATTAGCTTTACACTTACCCCCAAGTTCATCAAACTGTTCACAGAACTTAAGAGTTGATTAGGGATAGCATAAATTATGAAGAGAGAAAATAGGGTGAAGAAATACTATTAAGAAAGTATTATTATTAAATCATTGAGGAAGGTATAAATATGAGCACGTATAATATTATAGGACTATTGTCAGATCTATATGATATATAATATATAATATATAGAAAATACAGTAGAATATATCTTATATATGCATGTAATACACATATATATAATCTATTCATATCCATATAAATCATCTGTTTATCTGAAATTATACATACTTTTCCATGATATGTCAGACTTAGAAGGTAAATTCATCCTTGGGAAAGGAACTTTTTTTTGGTTTCTGTGTACCCAACCACTAGCACAATGCCTGTCAGGCAGGAAACAGTAAAAGTTAATCTAATTAGATTTATGCATTCAGATATCCTTATGGTGCTTACAAAGACTCCAACTCTCTTTTTTCCCTAAAACTTCATAGACTTTAAACTCTTTGGGCCACTTGGGTTCATCTCACAAATTTCTGGCGAGGGCTGTTGATCTAGAACTTGTGTGTGTCCTTATCACTTTGAACCAGAAGCATTATTTTGGGATGAGTAGAGATAAACCAGTCATGGCTCAAACATTAATTCCTTTGTGACTTTGGGCAAGTTATTTAAACCTCACTGGGCTCAATTTTCCTCCTGATACAAAAGGAGATGACATAACTATGAGATTATTTGAATGTTTGACCTCTAGGGCATTGTTGGCAGATACTCTGTTATTCATCATGATACTCATCCCTCTACCTCAGTAGCCCCTCATCCAGTTATGAACCTTTTTTAATAGCCATGTGCTCCCATAGTGTAGATAATCCTGGGGAATGTTTGAAGATGAGAGATACATAATCAAGTATTGGGGTTTAAGAATTACTACTGAAACTCCTCAAGCCTCCAACCAGCATTTCCCTCTGAATGCTTTCAATACTGTGTGTTCAACACCACCAAATTTAGATCACTAAACATTTCTTGTACTATATACCTTATATCTTAGAACTCAGTATTAAAGAAAATCCTGGTTTGTGAATAATCTTGTATTTATTTAGCTAACTCAAATGATATAAAGAAAATAAATTTATTCTGATCCATGTCTAGTTGAATGCATTTTTTTAAAAAATTTTCTCAGTTTACCTGTAGGTGCTGATGTGAAATCATCACATTCAAAATCCAAAAGAAATGAAAAGTATTTTACAACTTTCTATCAGTACATTTTTGTAATACATATAAAGTCTTAAGAGGTAGAGTTGTGAAAGCAAATTTCTTTATGTCACCACATTAGTTAGTTTTTCAACTTTATTTTGGGTTGAGTGGTCAGGTAAGGACACTACAATGTAAAAAAATTAAAATGTTATCCTTTAGGCACTGAGAAACCAGCAGTTTCAAGGACAGAAGCTGACATGATCAAATTAGTAGTTTTGGAAGTTTAATCTGGTGGGTCCTGTGGGAGCCCTTAATGCTAATGCTCCTCACCTTCACCTTTTAGATAACAACTCTTCACCCCCTCCCAACCCCCACCCTGATGCCTCCTGAAAAGAACTCAGATGCTAGTCTTATAGGACACCTGTTCTGATAGCCACAGGTGTTTGCCTTTTCTCCACCAGAAATTACTTTTTATTAATTTATGTGTTTTACTCCCCTCATTAAGTAGCATGTAAGTTTCTTGAAGACAGGGACTATTTGTGTGTGTGTGTGATTGGAATCTCAAACACCTAGCATAATGATTTGCATATAGTGAATACCTAATAATTGTTTGTTGAATTAAAATGTTTGAAGATAGAGATCCTAGTTAGAACATTGTGTTTCTGGCAACTAGTAATGAATATCTATAATATAGTAGCAATGGGAGAGAGAAGAGAATCTTAATGAATGAAGCAAGGGACGCTTGTGTAAGGAGCAACTCTGAAGTGAACCTTCAGAGTTGCTCCTTACACAAGCGTCCCTTGCTTCATTTGGAAGAAAACCAGTCTATAAAAGAGGACAGAATAGACAAAAAAGACTAAACAGATTTCTTGACTCCTTTTTATCGACCTACACAAAGGAATGACTCCTCCCACAAAAGATCATCCTCCCAAGAGACTCAGAAAGCTTTGTGAGCTTAGAGGTGGTCTCTAGTTATTGACCTTTACCCGAAGCTCTCTGACATCCTGTTAGTAAGGCAGTAGATAAATCCAAAATCTCCACGAGAAGTTATCCATTTCCAGTTTCTCAAATAAAGGTTAGCTACAATAAGCTCAAAAAATTGTCAGAGATACCTCTTAATACTTAATACTTGACTTCTCCCCTCCAAAAGAATACTTAAAAGGAAAAATTAATAGTGTGCAGTGACTAAGGAGATATATAGAATGAAATAGAGAATAAATATTGGAAGCTAAAATTCCAAGATATTGACTCGGAGGTCAAATGCTAAGTCTTTAGCTCAATTAACAAAACGCTTAGATTTGCTCAAATTTGACTTTATTTTGTTGTCAAAAAACTTCTTCAGAGGCTGACTTTCTAAATACTGTTAAGAAAACTCCCTTGATGGATGATATATATATTCTTAAAATGTCTGTAAGCTTGCTTCTGAATTTAACTTTAGTACGCAGCACTCAATAAGTTCTTCAGAAATGCCTGATGACTGACAATGGAGAGAACACAAACATTCCATTGTTATCATTGTTCTATCAAGCAAGGATAAAGCATTTGTCCCAAGATACCAACTTGGTTTAGTTTCTTGTTTGAGAAAATATTTTGAAATTTACATTCAATGTGTGAGTAAAAATACCTGCTGAATCCTTGATCTCTATGAAGAAGAGAGAGGAAGTTCATACTATTATAAATTTAGAGTTTGGAAATGACCTTGAAGGTCAAGTCCAACTGCCTTGTTTTATAGAGGCTCAGAGGGACAAAATGACTTGGCCAGTGTTATATAGCAAATATATCTGAGACGGTATAAACCCAGATTCCTGACTCCAAGTTCAGTGCTTTGTCTGATATTTCACACTTGTTTCATAAAAATGTAGATGTGGTTCTAACAATGGCCTGCAAAGATTACCTCTGACAAAGCTTTTCAGGTAAGGATCGTATCACAGAGGTCATTGCCTTGAGGCATGTCTATACCCTGAGCTCCTTCAGTGATCTACAGAAATCCCACCATATGCAGCTAAAAGGCATCTATGGGATAGAAGATATTTATTTTTTTCATAAAACAATATAAAAAATCTTGTAAATGGTTGGAAAACACGTTGTGAAACACCTCCTGGTGAGTTCACTTGAGTCTTTTCTGAAAAATTCTTTTCTTCATATGCATGAAGAAATGACCTTTTAGACAGCATCTGCTCCTACTTTGATTTGTGGGCCCCTCTAGAGGGCCGTTACCTCATTAAATCATTTATGTACAGGAGCGAAGTTGCTGCTGTGAATAGCAAAATCCCACAATTTATTTGTTTTTTGATGTTTTCCACCTTTTAGACAAAGTTACTTGGCAGAAGTCCTATATAAATAACTCTTAATTAAATCAAGCACTTAATGTCAAGAATGAGTTTTTCGACAGCTCAATGTGGAGCTGAGTTAATAACAGAAAATAACTTCATTTTTCCCTGAGCTTTGTGCAGCCAGTGTTTTTGTCTCCTTAGAAACCCTTTAATAAGCCGGGCCATACAGAAGAAAGTCATATGGAAGTGGAGGTCATGGATAGGGTATCTTTAGAGACAGTGCCCACTTTTATGAAGTCATAGATCCCCCTTGTTTTGTTGGAAATCTTCAGCTCTAGCTAAGAACTGTGACATTGGGGAAGATTCTCAGGTGCTTTACATCTTCATTTCCTATCTGCTAAATGAAGTAAAAAAATTGGAGTTGAAATAGGTAACATTTAATGTCCCCATTGATTCCCCCCCAGACTGATGATTTTATGATTTATAGGATTATAATTAAATATTTAATTTTTTATTGTTCAGTCACTTTTTAACCACTGTGTCCAACTGTGACCCCATTTGGGGTTTTCTTGGCAGTGATACTGGAATAGTTTGCATTACCTTCTCCACTTCATTTTACAGATGGGAAAACTGAGGCAAACAGGGTTAAGTGAATTGCTCAGAGTCACATGGCTAGGAAGTGTCTGAGGCCAGATTTGGAGATATGAAGATGAATCTTCCTGACCCCAGGCCCAGCACTCTATCCAGTGTGCCCCGTAGCTGTCCATATATACAATTTTATAAGAATTTATTAAGTATCTGCTAGGTGCCAAGCACTGTGCTCAGCCCTGGGGATACAGATGGAAAAGTGGAAGTCCCAGCTTTCAAGAATCTCGCATTCCACTGGGTTGATAATACATAAAGGAGGCATCAGATGCAGGACACATAGAAAGTCCAGGGGGTACAGTATCAAAGCAGATGATAATTCATCTTCTTTAATGTCATTTCCACTAATAAAATCACATCTATTTCTGATGTTGGACCATGTGATGGTGCCAAGGACTTTTTTGGCAAGAAATTTCTTTTCTGGGTCTTAAGTAGCTTTGGCTGTGACTTCAGTATCCACAGAGGTAGCTGCCAGGCCTGGTCTACATAAGAGTTACTCACCTACACAGTGGTTCGACTGGAAGCTGTGCCAGTGGTCCAGGGGTTGTTGCTATTCCTGGCACTCTGTGGTTAGCTGCCAGCAAATGAAAGCTAGTCAGCATTTAGTGTTGGAGTTAGTGGGGAAGCTAGCCCTGTCTCCACAGATATTGTTCCTCTGTATGATGCCTGCTGGGACAGACTGGAAGCAGGGCTGGTAGGAAGACAAAAATGAAACACTGCTTTCCCTTGAAGCTCTTACATTCTACTAGGGAGGTAGTATGTATGCTTATAAATCTGTACAAACCATACACACAATACATATAACTTCTAAGTAGAGACTCTAAAAAAAAACACCAAAGTGGTATAAGGGAGAAGGAGAGCATGGAATAAATCATGAAGTTCTGGTTAGAAAGGTACACAGTGAAAGTCCTCTTCAGAAAAAAAAAATAGTAATTCTTAGGACCTGGAATTGAAGCTTATAGTGTTCAGGGAGCCTTAAGTTAATGGCCCTCACCAATTCTCTTTGACTGTTTCGAGAAAATAATGTTTGCCTGTTTTGTGCTCCCCCAATTTGGTACAATATGCTTCTACAAATCCATTATTAAAGGTGAACCAAAGGGCAAGTCTGTTGAAACCATCTCTCAGATATTTCTGTCAACAGAGCCTCACTTTGTTTGGCATTATTAGATAGTGAAATAAGATGTGATATTAAATTGCTTTGATAGTTTTGGCAGTGTAGATTTGAAAAAGTGATATGATATATTTCTTTTTCTACAGTATATTTTGGGTGAAATACATTGTAATATTTTGTCCTATCTGTTTATGTCCAAAAGTATTTCTTTTTCAATCTCTCATTTTAAGTTTGACAGAGATGCTAGTTTCTCCCAGTGTTTATTCTGTGAGCCACAATAATGACACCTTTTTTGGTCCTAGGCAATTGTGTCCTTCTTCAGTGCTATGTATTAAGCATTTTTAACTACCTACTATGTTCACACTGTACACAAAGATGGAAACTGACAACAGCTTCCCGTTGAATCTTATTAAAATAGACAGATAGACAATAGGTGCCTGATTAAGTACATCTGGATCCCTGAAATCACATGCGTGGGCTGGCTGTCCATAGTTCCATAGGGAATAAATCTGTCAGCCTCTAACAAAGTAGCTTCAACTTTCTTTTTTGCTCTCTTTCCAAGGTCCTATTGGAGGTAGAATGAGTTTGCCTTTCTGGGAGACGTACAAAAGTCACCCCATAAAAATGTAGAACTGATGGTCTAACAATAACAGGAGTTTTCACCTTCAGAGTACTTTTGGAAATTAACAAATCTTTTTTAAAAAATCACCAAAACCCTCAGAAATAGGTAAATAACCTTCATTATCTGACAGATGGAGAAACTGAAGCAATGAGTCCCCAGAACCTACTCTAGTGTGCACAGTGCTAGACGGCTTGACTCTCTCTTTAAACTAATTAATCTGGCACCTCCTACTTCTTTTTAGTTTACTTCACTCTGGGGTGGTTCTTTTTAAAAAAAAATCATCCTAAAACTTATCCTGCATGCCCTTTCTTTGAATAATTAACACAGTAGAGACCTTACCATTTGCTTCTGCTTACCTCCTGTTCTTTCAGTATCTTCTTTTTTTTTTCCAGCTAACTATTCAGTGACTTTCATTTTGCATTTTTTTTCCTTTTGGTTGAAGCATAGGAACCTTGGGAGATGAGGAATGATTTTGTTTTTTAATAATTACTTTGGGAGTAAGCCTGTACTTTCATTGTTTTTTTTTTTAATCTAGGATTGGGTTTTGCTTATCATTTGTGCTTCTATAAAATGTTCAGTGCTGTATCTTGTCCTCATCTAGTAAGGAGATAATAGAAAGCAAGCTCAGAGGGTATACCCCATGGAGGAGGCTGTAGAATTTTTATTCTAGGAGGCCTGGCATATTTTAAGGCCAATGAAACATCTTCTTCATTTCAAGATTCTATTAACCCCTCAAGCCATGCACTCCCTGGTTTGACTTTCTCTTCCCCTAGATAGTGAGGTGGATAGACTCTCATGTTCAAAACTGGGAAGGCCTGGGTTTAAATCCCGATTTGAAACCTGCTGATTATGTGACCTTGGTAGGCAAGTCACTGGAATCCCTCTCAGTGCTGTGAGGCTATAAGTGGTGGAGTAATCCTCTTTTGGTAGAGTAAATTTGCCAGACTAGAAGTTTCCTACACCAATGAAACTATACATTCAGGCTCTCTTGTTCAAATCTTCTGACCATACCCTAAGCTCAGATTCTCAAGGAAACTGGATAAATCTCTTTAATATTCCAAATTCCTGTATGAAGAGTCCAATCATTAGTAGATTTTTTTTATCAGACGTTTATTAAGCATATACAATGTGTTAGGAATGGAACTAGACATGTGGGATATGTGGAAAACAGAAATGGCACAGTCTCTGTCCTCAAGCTGCTTATGTTTTACTAGGAGGCAGTTGTGTACTACAGTAGAAAGAATGTTGGGTTTGGAGTCAGAAGACCTAGGTTTGAATCTTACTTATTTGTGTCACTTAGGGCTACTAAGTCATCTATAAAATGAAGGGTAGGTGAATATACTCAATGGCTACATATGTTGCTTCTAGCTCAAAACCCATGATCCTACAGATGTTTATTGAGAACCCTCTGCATGTCCATCATGGCATTTATTGTCACCATGGGTTAAATTCGTTTGAGAAGTCTTTAAGGAGATTGTGGGACTTGAGCTGGATCTTGAAAGAGGGGCAGAATTTGGAAGAGTTGTAGGTGGAGGTGGTTCAGGAAAGGGCATAGGCAATGGAGTAGAGAAAGAAATGAGTACAGTATGTTTGCTGAACAATCTGAAGATCACCTCAAAGAAACCTGAGGGTGCAAGGCGAGGACTAGTCTACAAGGGGAGAAAGGAGGACAAAGGAAATAAGCATCCATTTCGCAACTACTGTGGACCAGGCACTGTGCTAAGGGCTTTTAGTTGCAAATATTATATCCTTTGATCCTTATAACAACCCTTTGAGGTAGGGGCCATAATTATCCCCATTTTGTAGTTGACAAAAATAAAGTAGATAGAGGTTAAGTGACTTGCCCAGTATCTCACCACTTGTAAGTGTCTCAGGCCAGATTTGAACTTATGTTTTCTGTCGCTAACTTCAGCACTATTTACTGTGCTGCCTCTTGATATAATAAGGTTGGATAGATGGGCTGGGGCCAGATTATGAAGGCACTTGAATCTGAAGCAACTGAAGTTAGTAGGCAGCGGAAAATCACAGCAGTGTAGGGGTATTTCATACTTGGAATTCTCAACTAAAATACAATGATAATAAACTTAATAATACAGTAAATGGGATTGGGGAGAGACAAAGTCATGCCTGAGAAATACAGGCGTCATGCTTTGAAAATAGCTGTTCGTTTCCATAATTGAAGGAGAAGGAAAATAATCAAAGTATGATTTTTTTACCATCTTACCTGAATTCCCTTGTTATTTCTCAGTAACAGCTGTTCCTGTTATCCAGTAATCCTATTCTATGTGCGGCAACTGGTTAAAAAAAAAGAAAAGAAAAAAACTCATTAAAAAAAGCACACATTCCATAGGGCTTTGGTTTAATTTATAAAGGAATTTATATTTTCCAAGCAAAAGGCTAAATATTGAGTGCATTTCCACCATACAAAATAAAATCTGATGATATTGACTATGGTCATCTGAAATCCAAATAATTTTTCTCCATATCATTCTCCATATTATCCTTCCACATTTCTATGAGGCATCTCTGTTGACTTTTAAGCACAGTTTTTGGTGATGAAGGTTATGAAGATTTGGTCGTTAGGGAATGTTCATCTATCCTGAATACTGGGAGCAGTGTTTGAAGAGTATACTCAGATGAGAGATTTTTTTTTTCATTGGTGGATTAATTTCATACCCTACTGGTCCCACAGATTTATTTAGTCTACTGGAACAGCACGAAAGACATTATCTAAATATGAACTTGAAGGTGAAAATATATATCCTTCATTTTATGTTTTACTCTTCAATAGCATTTCAGTTATAGCTCTGGTAAGAAAGAAGCAAGGAAATGTTTTGGGGCGATATTTATTTAATCTGGTGTGGGTAGTAAACTCAACTATGGACTCAGTGTCTACAAATAACAAGGAGATCAGTCTGTTAAGGAACTGTAAAGCGCTAGGTAAATAGATATTACACCTTTTCATTAAAACAACATTAAAATTTGCGCACATTATAGGTGACAGTTTTTCCCTTCTTAAAAAATAAAATATATGTATAGAGAAATATTCTAATACATAATTGAACAACTTAGTTTAAAATCTATTTTTAGAATCATGAAACATTAAAAACAAAAGAGACTTTGTAGAGATAAAAATAGGTCCATGTATAGAGCACTTTAAGAATTGAAGAATACTTGATGCATATTATGCTATCTGATCTGCATAACAACTCTAGGAGATTTTAAGGATGATGAAATAGTCTGAGAAGAGGTAAGTGACATTCCTAGGGTCAAAAAGTAAGTATCTGAGACAGAATTCAAACTCAGATCTTTCCAACTCCATGTCCAACACTGCATCCACTCCCTGTGGCACCTAGATATTTTTGTGTTTTATAAAAACAAACCAGTAACAACAACAACAACATAGGCATATGTTCCGAGGAGGTCAATGACATTTGAGGCCAGTGAGGGTCCCACATCCATCAAAACATGGCTAGCAGCTCTTTCATGATAGTAAAGAACCAAAAGCAAAGTCAGCCCATCCAATGGAGAATGGCTGAACGATATGTTGTATGTGAATATAATAGGATATTGTTGGGTTGTTAGAAATGATGAATACAGAGAAACCTGGCCTAATGCAAAATGAACTAAACAAAATGAGTAGAGGACCAATATACCCAATAATTGCAACAGATTTTTTAAAAATTAACAAAACAATCACAATTAAACGCTACAAAATTGTAATGACTAACCTTGGTGGCAAAGAATATACAGGAGAACGCATCTCCCCTTCCCTTTTTCAGAGATGAGGGATTATAGATGTGGTACGTTACAAATAAGGACATAATTTTTTATATATTGGTTATTTTGATGATTTGAAAAAAATTCTCCTTTGTAAAGGATGATTCTCTGAGAGAGTCAAAGAGTGAATTACTAGACATTTATTTGTTTTGAGACCTTGTGCAAACCACCTCATTTCTCTGTCTCTCAATTTCTCCATTTCTGAAATGGGGATAGAAATATCTACATTATCTAACTCAGGGATGCTTTGATGCTTTTTCTCTCCAAATTATTTATTTATTTTAACTTTCTTTTTTTTTTTTTTTAATTTGAATTCCAAAATCCCTCTCCCTCCTACCCCAGCCACTGAGAAGGCAAAAAATATGGTATCAATTACACATGTGAAATGATGCAAAACTTATTTCCATATTAACCACATCACAAAAAAGCAAGAAAAATAAAGTGAGATAATTACCAATTTTTACCTGGAGTGCATTGGTTCTCCCTTTGGAGGTGGATAACATTTGTCATTATGAGTCCTTTCAAATTGACCTGGATCATTGTATTGATCGAAGTAGCTAAGTCTTTCACAGTTGTTAATGTTTGCTTATTTCACTTTACATTGCTTTCTATAGGTCATATTTTAGGATGGTGCCTCCCCATGCCAGGTAAAAAGAGCCCAATTTGAACATTTAATGTTGATGTTCAAAGTCAAGAGATAAGCTGGAGAAGTAAGCAAACAACAGCAACAAACTAGACCATAAAAAGCTACTCCAGTGGCAGGGACAATGAAGATACAAACTGAGAAGAAGACAATAACATAAAAACACAATCAAATCCTCAGAGAAAGATGGTATTTGTTCACAAGCACAAGCATTTTTCAAAGAGTAAAGAAAAAGATAAGGATAATAGAGAAAAAAAATCGTATAAGACATGAGAGTAATAGATGTGAGCCTTGCTGTGTTTTTCTGCAACCACACTCCTTGTCACTTCTTATACCATCATTATGCCACAGCTTATTCAGCCATTCCCTAATTGATGGACATCCTTCCATATTTCCAATTCTTCGTCACCCAAAAAAAGCTTCTATAAGTATTTTGTTGTACTTTTGTTGATCATTTTGAATTTATTCTATATATATCTTGTTTGTACGTAGTTATTTACATGTTATCTATCCCATTAAATTGTAAGTTCTTTGAAAGCAGACCTGTCTTGCCATTTTTTTAAAATAACAGAACTCCACTTAGGACAGTGTCTGGCACATTGATAGGTGCTTAATAAATTCTTGTTGACTTGACTGATTTACTAATCCAGTACTCTTTGATTTTTTTCACCTAAAGAGAAAATATGGTATTTGCATAATAACTTTTTTTATATAATTCCAAGAAACTTTTGGAGTCATTCAACATCTTGAGAGGTGGTTGGCAGTAAAGACTTAAGAAACGCAAGACAAACTGTTTCCCAGGTGAAAAAGAACTTTCTTATCTGCTTTTTGCCTTTCAGTTGGCTATCACGTTATCAAAATCTGGATATCTCACAAGAATCATATACTGCCTATCATTGCACCTTCATAGTGTTTTCCTCAAGTTCAAAACCTTGACTTCCATGTTGCTAATAGAAAATTTTTAAAGTTTGCTGAGTTTGGATGACCACTGGCTGGTTATACCATTTGAGTTGGATAACTGGTCCAATTAAAATTGGTATTAACTGACTCAAATAGAGCTAGTTTCCCTAAGGGGGGAGCACGCACATAACCTGTGAGTCTACACAATCTCTAATGTATGAACTAAGTTTGTCAAGGTTCCCTGAGCTGTTGGTAGGCCCTTAATAAAAGCTTATTGTTTACTGACTGGCTTATCATCAGTTTAGAGAGACCATTCTAAAGTAAATACCCTGAACTTGGTGTCAGAAGATTTGGGTTCAAACCTCAGTTTTAACACTTACTTATTGAATCATAATAACTGAATCAATTAATCTTCTTGAAGGTCAGCTTTTTCATCTGTCAAATGGGAATAAAGATAATTCACAGGTTTGTTGTGAGAAGAGTTTTGTGAACCTTGAAGGGATTTGTCAGAATTATTAGAGCAGCATAATCAGCAACCCATTTCTATGAATAGGTGATCTCATTTCTCGAGCTAATATACCCTCTGTTTCAAAATATACTCTCAATTCCTTGTTGACCTCTTCCCTAAATCTTACATAAAGATATACTTTACAGACTGGAGATCTTTCTTTATGTGTTTTGACATTCAATGAACATGAGTGCAATGTCTGGGTTGTTTATCCATCCAAATTCTTATGTTATCCACTCCCTTTTTGTGCTAATTTTATCTTTGATTTAAAATATCTGTGCATACATTTATATATGTAGATTTGTGTTATATGTTTATATATATGTAGATATAGTTTGTTTCAAGAAATTAATCACAGCATTAAAAAGTATTCCTCACTCCACAGGAGTTTTCTATATTTTTTTAATTAAGGAAAAGCACCTGAAATAGAAATTTCGATTGACAGCACATAAAACTTTTTTTTTTATTCTTTGTCATAAGAGTGTGTTTTAACTTTACTCTTGAACCAACGTTTGCTATTATAGTAGTCATATAGTACTATATACTGAATATTGTACAATATAATCAATATAGTGCTATGTACTATATAGTACTGTGCTATGCAATGAATAGTTATATAGTGCTTTAAGGGATGCAAAGTGCTTTGCAAATGCTTTCATTTTATCATCAAAATGCCCCTGGGAGGCAGATGCTCTCATCGCTCCCCATTTTATAGATGAAAAACTTTAAGTGACTTGCCAAGAGTCAATGTAGTTAGTAAGTGTCTGAGGCAAAATTTGAGCTCAGATTTTCCCACTTCCGCGTTCAGTGCCTTTTGTTATACTCAAGCCTATTTACTTGTTTTATTCTAATTTGTATTCTCTTATAATGTTTTTTTCCTGATTAATACATACAAGTCTTTCCATGATTTTTCTTGATGGTATCTTTTAAATGACTTCTTGTCTACAAGTCATCACTGTTGTGTTGTAGTGGAAATGGTATCATAGTTGGACTCAGAGAACCTAGGTTCCATTTCTTAGCTCTGTTCCCAACAACCCTGGGACCTGGGACAAGTCATTGAATCTCTCTGAATCTCTAGTTCTTCTTCTGTAAAATAGGTTGAGGGGAAAGAAGTAGAACACCACTAAGGTCCTACCCATCTCTAATTCCAAAATAAGATCCACCCTATTCCACTGCCCTCCAATACAACTTCTTGTCCACCAACAGCTTGATATGGTTCATATTGTTAAACATTGTTTTAGGGGCTCTATTATTTGGCACCTGTGAATAAGGAAAAACTTTAGGCTAAAATGTGAAACCATGAATTTGCTTGATTAACTGTCACCCAGTCCACACTTCTAGAAGTTGGCAGGCATTCAATTGATCAGACTGATCACTTTATGCTCGTCAATTTTTCTTATGTATTTGTTCACAAAAGGACTTTTTCAATGTGTAGTGAAGTATGTGCCTGTTCACAGAAAGACTTCCCCCCAGTAAATAATATTTAGAGTGAGAAAGCATTTCTTTCAGCACCAAAGACAAAATGAAACACAGAGATGTTTTGCCAAGGCACTGATGGCTCTCTGCCCCCAAACTGTATTAAAATGGCATGGCAAGAACTGTGGGAGTATGAGGGGGGAGGTGTTAAAACTCGGCATCTAGAACAAGTGAAAGGAATTAATGGGCCTAAATTCCTATTACATGCTGAATTCAGGAATTTAAATGTATGTATATTTCTGTGTTTTCCTCTTGGAAAATAAATTCAGGTTTCTAAATGGACTGTTCCACTTATTTTATGCATTATATTAACTTTTCCCCTTGGTTACAGTTCTACTGTGTTCATCACTGCCATCCTTCTGGTGTCATAGGTTTGTAATCTTGGGGTTATCTTTGACTCTGTCCTTCCCTTCATACCCTTTTACACTCCTATATTAATTCTACCTCCATACCTCTCTCATTAGGCAACAAGATGACACAGTGTATAACACAGGGCTGGGTTTGGAGTCAGGAAGATCTGAGTTCAAATCCTGTCTTAGATATTTACTAGCAAATCACTTAGCCTCTGTTTGCCCCAGTTTCTTCAAGTATAAAATGGTATGATTGTCTTGAGGATAAAAGAAAATAATATTTGTAAAGCACTTTGCAAACCTTAAAGAAATGCAACTGTTACTATGAACTATGTTAATTTATAGACTTGTGGCCATAATTTAGAATACCTTACTAAAATACTTATTTTCAGAAGTAATGTTTCTCATTTAGAGAATCTTGTTATTTTTTAAAGTTATTTTAACCCAGCATAATTACCTATGCAAACCATGTCTTAGAATCCTGAACCATTGTTTTGAGCTGGCTGTTTATTTTGGCTGTGTAGACTTGGTTGTAATAGTAAATAGGGTGTTGTTGCAAATTATCTCCTTTGTATAATATTAACAGCTAATGATAAGTTCAATATCACTGTGGACAGTAGGTAAAATTTGTGCCCAATTTACACCTACATTTTAGACAGCATTTATATTTCTAGACTTATCTATTCCTAATGGACTTGTCCAAATGGACACAGTTGGGTTTTCCAACACTTGTCATCACTGGTCTCTTCCAACAGCTGCTTTCTGGATAATAATACTTATGCCCCCAAGGATCATTCCTTTGTTGCTTGGCCTATGGCACTTCTCTTAGGTCTTTTTTATGTAATTGCTCTTAGCACCCATCATCCAAAACCAAATTACACAAGGGGATTGATCCCCTCAACAAATTAACATCTAGTGGCAACAAATGCTTGAGTAGAAAACTAAGCACTTTTCTGAATCAATGGTTCAGCATCCTCATCTTCATCACTACCTTTTTTGAGGGACCAAGACCTGTGATTTCATTGGTATAGGAATCTTCCAATGAGTAAAACTTCCTAAACCAGGGCAGAATAATGATGGCTCTTTATAGTCTTAGAGAATAGCCTGGGTACAAGGTTTAGTGACCTCCCCTCTTTATGGTCCAAAGTCACCATGACTTTAGACACACAGGGTTTATAGGATACACTTTCCCTGGATAGTACCTTACAGTGAGCTCATAGCTGACTAGTGCCTGTTTCCATTTTTAGCAGGAGCTATACAACTAATTTGGCCCTGGTCAGAAATATGTCTGCATCAAGCTCAAAACCATAACCTTAAACCCCACAGGGGCAGTCTGCTTCAAAGTCAAGAACTTCAACTTACCTATGATATAATGAGTTTTATCATTAAGTTTGCAACTGACAAATGAAATAGGATTCTAATGGGCATCATTGCACTGGTAGAAAGTTGTTCACAATCATTCTAGACCAGCATTATTGTATGACTCAAAGGGATTGTTTAAAACTGCCTAAGCCTACCCTGATGCAGCATGAAAGAGTTAATAAGTTCCTGGAAGGCCTGCTCATATTTTCATCTCAATGATCTTTTAAAGGCTGCTAGAAGTACAATATGACCTGAAACCTCTTAACCTACAAATTACATCAAAAGTCTCAGTGATGATGACTCTCCAAACTTCCAAAGAGCCAATAAATCCTTAAAAAGTACTTTAGTTCAAGAAAATTCTTCAAATATTCCCTGTAACAAGCATTCATATTCTTAGGTTGAGAATTCACTTTTCTTTTGAGATACTTTGAGAGCTGGACAGTTCACAAAATTACAGAATGAGAAGAGAAAGAATTCTGAGCTTAGAATTGAAGAGAGAATTGAAATTTAATCCAAGCTCTGAGAGGTATGTCTTGTCTGATTTCTGCCAAGTCACTTTTCTTCTCCAGACTGTCTTCTTGATCTTTAAAATAAGGGAGTTGGACTGGAAGATATCTAAGATTCTTTACAACCACGTATCTAGGACCTAATGGCCCTGTGATCCCTGCTGTCTTCTCTGGGAAAATTCCATGACTGCGTTAAAAGTATCTACCAATGACAGATGCTGAAAAAGGGAGCCACGTTGAACCTGCTGTCTACACATGCATACTGTCCAATACTATACGATAATATATCTTTTCCAGATTGTAAGATCTATGAAGGAAGATTTTGTCATCATTTGATTCTCCAGAATGGGCAATAGAGCCTTCAAATCCTAAAGTTTAGTAGGTTTGTTACATTGAATTGACTTCATCCTGACAAAAAATTTTGCTAAACTGAAAACTTCAGTAGAATGTACATCTTCTTAGAATACCACTCCAATCAAAAAAATTAAAAAAGAATACCATCCAATCATTATTAAGTTATTAAAACATAAATAAAAGTTCATTATAATACTACTAAGGATTTCTGTAAGAAGCATTAAATTTGATACTTGATGACATCTCAGAAATGATATTTTGTTGGGACCACAAATAAATTTACTCTGACAAAGACATTTCTTCCCAAGTAGACAGCAATGGGAATCGCTAACCTTCCAGGGACTCTGTTCCTCTGCATTCCTACTGTTGTAGAAAATCAAGATCTGCCTTTTCTTTTGACTCTTAATGTCATCAGGCTAATGTATAAAAGTGGAAAATTTTCTAAAAATCCTCAACTAGTTTAGCCTGCCATCCATTAAAGAGGCAGACTAGGGTTCTTTTGTTAAAATTATATAGGCAAGTAGCTATGAAGCTGATCCCATACCCTTTGTATCTCATGTGCTGGAGTTAAGATTATTTGTGTAGTTGCCACAATCTACATGGCAGATTCTAGAATTCTAGAATCACTAAAGACCTTCAGAACATATGGGAGGACATTGGGCTTTTCTCAAAAGACCTGAACTTTTAATCCAAAGAAGAATTTCAAGTCCTGTGTTTCCTTTTTGCTGGCTGGTTATATAAACTTCTACCTTCCCATCTATACAAAGGGAATTATCTTTGCACTACCTAGTGTACATTGCAGGACTATAATGTGATGACCAAATGAAATGGTGCAATATTTGATTGATTAATAAGTTAAGATGTAATATTTTTTCTTTACTATGATTCTAGTGTTTTGTTCAGTATTAATTTGAGATTCATGAATTTTATTATGATTGGAATATAACATTTTAAATAGACTCCTGAGGACAGCAAGATGAATCACTTGAGGTGACCATAATGAGGCCAAATATCTCCATTCCTAGTACAGACTATGACAACTGGTAACAGGGAGAGATAATATCTTCCAGATGCAGATCTCATACTGTCGAGAAATAGCAGATTACAAATAATCCACTTGTTCACAGTCATTTGGGATATACAGAGGTTGGAATGACTTTGTGCTTAAAGTTAAATGAACTCCCAGAATAAATACCATAGAAAAACATATTATATATTTGAAATTCATAGACTTCTACATCTGAAAGTGACTACAGATCAACTAGTCTAATTTTCTCATTATAGGTGTCACTAATTAGCTGTGCCAACTCTCGGAGTCTTAGGTTTCCCATCCTTAAAATAGAGGAAAAGAATATATCCACTACCTATTTCACAGGTGCTTTCAAGGATTAAGTAAAATATCTGGTAGTCTTTAAGTTATATAATTGTGACCTGTTTTTCTATACTTTTCATTTTTTAATTTAATTTTTTTGCAAACTTAAGTATCAATAAACAGAGACATTTCAATACACAAAGAATAGCCAGAAAGAGGATTGTCTAAGAAGCTGGGAAATCAGTTGTTTTTGTAAGGAAGAAACTGTAGCATAATCAAGCAAAACAAATTTGTGTATTGACCATCTTCCAAAATATATGCATCATTCTGCACCTTGAGGCAAGTGACTCTTTGTCAGGAAGTAGGTAGAATGCTTCAGTGTCAGTCTTTTGGTATCATGACTGATCATTGCAGTGAACAGAGATATTCAGTCTTTTAAGGATTTTTTTTTTCTTAATGATATTCTTGCTGTTGTATAAAATATTTCCTAGATTTGGTCACTTCTATGCATCAGTTTATAGAAGTCTCCCCAGGTTTCTCAGAACCAGTTCTTTTCATTATGTCTTATAGCACAACAACATTCCAGTACAGTCCTATACCATAACTTGTTCAATCATTCCTTATGTGATGGATTTCTTCTCAGTTTCCAATTCTTATCCACAATAAAAAAAAATTGCTACAAATAATAGTTTTGCACGTAAGTCCTTTTCCTCTATGATCTTTTTGGGGATGTTTCATGGCTGATGCTTTGGTCTCTGAACTTCTCTCCATTTCTCTGACTCCTCTGTACCACTAAATAATTTCAGTTATCGCTCTCCATATGTTTCATGTGAGCTTCCAAAGTCTTTTTCAGTAGCAAGGGTGCAATAACATACATAGGCTAATGCTAAATCTGGAGTCAGATGACCAAGGATCAAACTTCTGCTCTGCTACTTATTACTTTTGTGACATTGGGCAAGTCCATTTATATATCTGGGTTTCAGTTTCCTCACGTATAAAATGAAAGCATTAGACTGGACCAGAGGTTCCTGACACCTTTGTGCATACTGGACCTCTTTTTGAAGTCTAACAGAGTCTGAACTCCTCAGAATAATATTAAAAATTTATAAAATGTGATTCATAGAGTTACAAAGGATGTCAATTATATTTTTAAAGTTATCAAAATAGTAAAAAACAAACAAAAAGTTCATGGACCCCACATTAGGAACCCATTGTAGATGGGCCTCTAAGCTCTTTTTTCAGTTCTAAAGCTCTGATTTATTTTTCATATTCATGGCCATTCCTATCAGCATGATATTGGGTACAGAGTAACAAATATTTACTAGGAAATAGGAGAAGCACTAACTAGTCATTTAAAATAAATTTTTTTTAAAAATCTGTTAATCGTAGATATTTTTTATCCTCGGAAATCTATTTATTTCATGCACGTGATCACCATCATCATAGAGCCAATTAAAAAGGTCTAGGTATATGGCAAAGAAAGAACTTATTCTGCTGTGAATATGCCAGTAGAGAAAAGTTTGGTTTCAAATACACTAATTCACACGTCCCTGGAATTTGGTTGTCCCGGATGATTGGCATCATTGGTATCTTTGGTGACGGGAAACCAAATTGAGGACTAGTTAAAAACTGGAAAATGTGTGTCCACATAGAAGTCAGGTCATTGGCATTTAATGTGATCTTAACATTCAGAATAAATTGACTTCTCTTGCTTCAGTGCACTGGGCCCTGTAGCCTTTTGGCAAGTCTTCCCAATTCCTGCCTGTTCCTAAAGGTGCATTTTTGAATGCTTAGTTTAGCCTAATTTTAATAGATGTAACTGATCTGTCTACACATTCCTTGTGAAAGCCTTTCCTGTTAGTTCTTCTAAAGGTTTTATTATCTCTAAGTTGTCCTCCCTCCTCCCTTTCTTTTTCCTTCTGGGAGCCAAGTGCTGCTGACTCTCAGGCAGTAATACTTTGTCCTTGCCTCCACCACTCACCATCTCCATCCTCACTGAATTTTTTTGTTTGTATTATTGGGAACCTGTAAGTTTAAGCAAAAAGATTACTGTTCTTAAGACTTGGTTCTGCAACTTACAAATTTTGCAGTCTTAGACAAGTCATTTACCTTGATTTTCCTCTTCTGAATAGTGGATAGAAAAACCTTCCTTTTACCTAACTCAGAGATTTGTTAAGATAACAGGAAACAATTTATGTGACAGTGTTTTGCAAACTTAAGTTACCAGATGAGATGGTAACAAAAACAAAAACAATAATAATGATGATGATGATGATTTTTACCACTTTGAAGTTTGAAAACCTCTTTACATATATTATCACATTTATTCTTCATGACAACCATATGAGGTAGATGCTGTTATCATCTGTGTTTTACAGATAGACATAAAGACGTAACCTAATAGAGATTAGATAACTTCCCAGCACCATAGAGCTTAGAAAGATTCAAGACAATTTGAATCCAGATCTTCATGCAACTAAATCCTACAGTTAATCTACTATGCCATAATGCCTCATGATGATAATATAATGAAAACGATACTGCTATTTAAATATATCATAAGGAGCTCAGATTTCAAGATACCTAAAGTAATAGGTAAAAGATCTTTGATTAATTTGGCATAAGACCTCCCACTGTTTTCACTTTTGCATCCTCAAAATTAATTAATTTACTAGATAACTCATAGGGAGTTGCTTGAGGTGAATTGGAGCTAAGTGATTGGCCCAAACTCTTCTCCATCCTCCATCTTCATCCTTCCCCCTCACATCTCTTTGCCTTTGCTCACACTTTGCTCCATTCCTGGAAGGGATTTCATCTCTATCTCCATCTGTTAATGTTCCTTCCTTCTTTTAATGCCCCACTCAGATAGCAATTCCTCCATGAGGTCTTCCAAGATTCCTCTCTATTCTAGTTTCTTCTCCCTCAGTCCCCAAATGATTCATTGAATTTTGCCTCGAACTTTCCTTGGAACCTCTCTCATTCTCCTTAGGATTACGTGATCATATATTTAGAATTGGAAGGCACCTTAAAGGCCATGTAACCCAATGCCCTAATTTTATAGTGATGTAAATTGAGGAATGAAGTAACTTACTCCCAGGTCACAAGGGTAAAAATCAGCACAGCCTGCACTGGAACCCAGGATCAGAGATCTTGAGTTGGAAGGAAGTTTAAATGTTTTCTGGTTTGATATCTTCTTTGTGCAAATGATAAGACAGATGTACAGAAAGGTTACCAAGGTCACAAGGTAGTAAATGGCCAAAGAAAGAATTTGGAATTAAGTTCTGTGACCCCAAGCTTAGCATTGTTTTCATCTCACTGAACCCCCTTCCCCAGGTCCTCTGACTGCAGATCTAATACTCCTTCTTGTCTTTCTCCTCATTGGAGTGAAGTTTCTTTGAAAATGGCATGTATCATAGATATTTTGGTATTCCCAGTGCCCCGTGGTGTTTTGTACAATCAAAACTTAAAATCTGTGGAACGGATTTTTGGTTTTTAATCACAGTCTATTAATTCACTAATTTTAACAAAATTCTACTTGGACTACAACATATACATAGCCTCTGGCCTCTTTATCAGGGCCATCTCCTGATCCCCCTTACTCATTCTTACTTTCTGTTCTTGTTTTTCATTTTCTTAAACTATAGAAACTGAGTCTAGGGCCTAGAGCAAAAGCATTTTGTGATTTTTCTCCAAGACACAGCTCCCCAGGAATGCAGAAATAAAAAGGAAATAAAATAGAGACAAACTGGATCAAGCCTCTTTTAGGACTGCTGCTGATTTTCAATATGCCTCCAGTCTGGTTTTCTTTTGGCCCACCCATCCTGATTCTTTTGTGACCTGGCACGTGGTCTGGTGCTTCACAGCTACCATCTACACTGAGGCGCCTCCTCAGTTTTCAAAATCCATGGGTATTTCTGTATTGAGCAGCCTCTGAATGCAGCAGCAGATAATTTTCAAGAAAACAAAGCTCCCAAATGAATACATTGCCTACATATTTCCAAGTCCTGGGAGCAATCAACAAATGAATAATAGTAGCAGCTGAGTTGGAACATCATTAGTGGGACAAACGAGGGAAGTGCCCCATGAAACATTGGATCCATTTGGACTAATTTGGCGTGGAGTCCATTTTCTACTCTGCTATTTTGAATATGTTGCATCTTCAGTGACCTAGTTCCTCCTGTTTTTGCCATTGCAACTTACAGACCATCGACAAAGCATTTGTGGAATGAGCTTATGGTGAAAATCAGTGTCACAATATCTATCACTTCGTTCCAAATGAGCTTCCTATCACTGCCTTATGAGGAAGTTTGATCATCTTCATATTTGCTTCCTACCTGTCACTTTAAGAGCTTTCTATCATACCTGCTTCAGCTAGGCTTTGGTGGGGATGGAGTGGGTGTGAGTTGTAAGGGTCAACAAGCCTCATAATCCATAGCAGACCTTGGAGTCATATAATAGGTTGAGGAAAGGGGTGAAACATCCTCAAGAATATATGAGTGTACCAAAATACTGAGAGCAGCATTGTTTAAAGAAGCAAAGAATTGGAAACAAAGTAGATTCTCATTGATTGGTGCGTGACTAAACAGATTGTAGCATATGAATGTAATGGAAGAATTCTGTGCTGTAAGAAATAACAAGCATAAGGAATACAGTGAAGCATGGAAAGGCTTACTTGAAGTGAAACAAAGTGAATTAAGCAGGGCCCAGAAAACATACACAATTGTGCCAAGGACAGAGCCCAGCACAAAGCCAGGGCTTTATTAATATTTATTAGCTAACCTACTGACCCAATGGACTACAACAATAAATTGGGAGAATGCCACAAAATAATCAAAATTGAACGTTGAAAAATTAAAAAGAACAAGCTAATCCACAAAGAGAGTTGAGACAGGGAGATATGGGAAAGACGGAGAGAGAGAGAGAGAGTGAGAAAAAGATGGGAGAGGAGAGAGAGAAAGGGAAGGAGAAACAGAAGGGATGGAGGGAGAGAAAGTGGGAGACATCCAGAGAGAGAAGGAAGGGTAGAGTACAGGAAGGTTGGTGATCTATTATGTCGTTGTATATTTATCTGTAGGCAAGGGGAACCATTTATAGATGTGTGGAAGCTGCACACATTCGCAGAGTCAAGAGGTGCTGATGAAGTTGGTTGTAGACCATAGTTGAACACATATTTAACAATGTAGTAGTGAAGTTTTCCCTATTCTAACTTGAAGCTCACACCTAGAGGAATAAGCATTCATTCATATTGCCCAAAATGACACTTAGAAAGTGGCAAAATAAGTTGTCATATCTTGTTCTTAATTATGTAATATTAATAGGGCAATATAGTTTCTCTATACTGGTTGCATGTCACAAATCCAAAGAAGAATTCTCATGATGAAAATCATTATTTTATTTGTTTTTTATTTCTTAAATAGTATTTTTTCAATTACATGTAAAAATAATTTTTAACATTCAGTCTTCCAGGGCAGCTAGGTGGCGCAGTGAATAGAGCACTGACCCTGGAGTCAGGAGGACCTGAGTTCAAATTTGACATCAGACACTTAATACTTACTAGCCATATGACCTTGGGCAAGTCACTTAACCCCAATTGCCCTGCCTTCCCCCTCCACAAAGAAAAAAACCCCACAAAAAATTTGAGTTCCAAAATTTTCTCTCCTTCCCTCACTTTCCCCTTCCTAAAATGGTAATCAATTTGATATGTATGTGCAATCATGTAAAATATGTTGCCATATTAGGTGTGTTGTGAAAGAAGAAACAGTCCAAAAGGGAAAAAAAAAAGACATGAAAAAATAAAGTAAAAAAAAAAAACCTGCATTCAGGCTCTATCAGTTCTTTCTCTGTATGTGGATAGCATTTTCTATCATTAGTCTTTTGTAATTGTCTTGTATCATTGTATTGCTGAGAAGAGCTAAATCACTCATAGTTAATCATCACATAATGTTGCTTTTACTCTATACAATGTTCTGATTCTGCTCATTTCACTTAGCATCAATTCGTTTAAGCCTTTCCAGGTTTTTCTGAAATCATCCTACTTGTCATTTGTTATAACACCATTACATGAATATACACAGCTTATTCATCCATTTAACAATTAATGAACATTCCCTCAATTTCTAATGTTTTGTCACCACAAGAAGAACTGCCAGAAATGCTTTTGTACTTATAGGTCCTTTTCCTTTTTTTGTGATCTCTTAGATATAGACTTAGTAGTGGATCAAAGGTTTTGCACAATTTGGTTGTCTTTTGGGCGTAGTTCCAAATTGCTCTCCAGAATGGTTAGATTAGTTCACAACTCCAACGGTGTATTAGTGTCCCAATTTTCCCACATTTTCTCTAACATTTGGCATTTTCCTTTCCTGTCCTAGTCAATTTGATAGGAGTGATGGTACTTCAGATTTGTTTTAATTTGCATTTCTCTAATCAATCATCATTTAGAACATTTTTTATATGACTATAGGTAGCTTTGGTTTCTTCATTTGAAAACTGCTATTCACATCCTTTGATGGGGAATTATTTGTAGTCTTATAAATTTGACTCAGTTCTCTGTATATTTGAGAAATGAGGGCTTTATCAGAGACAGTGTAAAAAGTGTTTCCCAGCTTTCCACTTTCTTCTAATCTTGGTTGTACTGGTTTTCTTTATGTAATTTTTTAAAATTTAATATAATCAAAATTATCAGTTTTTCATCTCATAATGCTTTGGTCAAATATTTAGTAAAAAATTCTTCCCTTCTCCACAGATCTGACGGACAAACTATACCTTGTTCTCCTAATTTGCTTATGGTCAAAGAATTATTTTAGATGTTCCAACAAATTAGAAAATTGGGGGGGAAGGCCTTATTGATGTGTTATTTAAAAAAAATATTGCTGTCATTTTTAGATATGTCCCCTCCTGACTGTTATTTCCTGTAACTAAGACAAACAATGAAGAAAATTCAGCCAACATGTTGACTGGCTGACAGCATACACAGTAGTCATAGAATCTTCAATCTGAACTCAGTGTCCACAGAAGTCCGTAGTCCAACCCCTTCATTTTGTAGAGGAGGAAAGTAAGACCCAGAGAATACATTAGACATGTTCTATGTGGCAGAGAAAGGATTTGAACCTAGGTCCTCTGACATTAAATCTAATACTTTTTTCATTGTCCGACTACCAATGCTGCCTCTGTATTCCCCTACCCCTCCAACAAAATAAGAAAATTAATTTACTTATTTATTCTGTGGAGTCAAGACTGGCAATTACAATTATCCAGTTTGACTTTAATGTTATTTTTGGTTATATAATCCTAGTCATTTTGTCTGTTATTTTCCCATCTCTGCTTGCTTCACTCTGCATCATTTGCTTCTCTCAATTTGCCATATTCATCCATCCTTATGGTACAGTCATTTCCAGTTACATATGTATACACCACAATTTGTTTGTCTGTTCCCTAAACAAGACTTTGAAGAGCCTAATGTAATGGTATTTAGAAACTCTTTCAGTCCCCTTAGTCCATAGCAAAATCTGTTTTTCTTTTGATGCAAAAAAATTCCACCACACAATTCAGCTGTTGAAGAACACCTCATAAAATAGCAGTGACCAGAGGAAAGAGCAAAACTTGCATGTTGGATTTCCAGCTGAATTAAAATGCTATAGGTCTGTTTTGTTTTGCATCATTCTCAAACAAAAGCCACCAATGAGATCTCCCGTCAGTGAGAATCTGTCTACAAGGCACTTTTGATTGCCTGTAGGCTGGCAAGAGGTTAATTTTCTTTTGCCCCAAAGTTCAGCAAATCGTTAGCTTTGCATTACTTTAGCAAAATGCTAATAGCTGATGAATAAACCAGACTTATTAAGTACTTTGTTGGCAGATTCATTCTGGAGAATTTAAGTGCCTGCCTGTTTTACTGTGCACACAACTCCCTATAAATGTCTAGAATGGACGTGCTGTGCTCAGTCCTCTATAGGGATGAAATGGTGTGGGGCCATTTGAGATTGGGCCAAATCTGATAACTGATAACACTTACTGAAACTTTAACTTCCCCCAAACTGACTGATCCAGAATAATTAATAATAATGTCCCTTCCACTCATGCCTGCCAAGGCATTGCATATCCCTCCCAGAAATTTAGCAATAGCAAAAGATATTCCCAGAGTTGCATGATTAAAAAGGGGAAGGGAAACATTATACTTATTATTATGTAATGAATGGGCCAATAGATGAGTGAAATGGATTAATGCTTAGTTGGTGGGAGTCAGGTTGCCTTTATAGTAATTTTCCTTTGGGATTTTGGTGAGACATTCATCAGGTAAAAGGAAAGAGTGACATTTCTTAAGTGTGACTAAGATTCATAACTTTTTGGAAACAGAGGAATTAGAATGCACATCAAATTTAGATAGAAAACACTTTTTTCCACCTTCTGTTGAGTTTTATATTTGCAATGACAGCTAGTAATAGCACTACAATTCTCACTTTAAAAAAATTTAAAATTGCCCATATATAGTGGTGCATACCTATAATTCCTGCTATTAGGGAGGCTAAGGCTGGCAGATCACTTGCATTCAGGAGTTCTGAACCGTAGTTGTGTTAAAGTCAATCAGGTCAAAACTAAGTGTGGCAGCATTATGGTGAGTTTCCCCATGATGAGGGGTCACCAATTGGAACCAGGTTTAAGCTTGCTGCCTTTCCAGTTTACGTGATACAGGGAAGCCTGGTGTCCCCCTCCAAAAGATTTTTGTTTTGTTTTGTTTTTAAAGAAAATGTCAGGGGTCCTGGTCTTGAATCATAATGTTTCCCTCTCTAGTAACAAAGAAAATTTTCAGAAAAAAATTACAATAAAAAAATCCTTGTTATAAGGAATATCAAAGTTCATTTACACTATGACCCTTCCCTGGGGGTTGGCTCTCCAGGGATATAGGATCATTTATTCTTTTAAAGTTGGCATGATTAATCAACAAAATACCTAGCCTTCCCTAAACCCCTTCTCCCTCCAACCCAACCCCTCCTGAAAGTGTTCTCTCTCACAGATTTTCCTTGATCACTTGTTGATGCTTTTCTTTTCCTCTATAATACCCAACCTTTTATTATAATTTACATATAATAAATATGCGCATATTACCCAGCATTAGAATGTAAACTCCTTGAATCCAAAGGCTATATGATATTCTATCTTCATGTCCTCAACACCTAATACATTGCCTTGCACATATTAAATGATGAATAAATTCTTGTTTTGACTCAACAGAATAGATGGCTATTCTACAAATTGCGTATTTTGTACTATAAAGGAAGAGTCTTCCTTCAATGTTAGCTCTGCATAATGAAATGATGTATCTTAAAACATGATGGAATGAATCTACAGTGGCAGAATCCATAAAGAAATTTGTCTCAGTGATGAAATTTGGCTCAATTGGTGGTTATATAATGTACACTTCTTCGTCAAATAAGGTTGTATTTTTCTGCAATACTTAGAGGAATCTACCATTCCACACTATCTTGTCCTGTGTAGCTCTTCTCTGTGTCTTATAAACCTTTCATTAGGGTTCCCCTGACATTTAGGACTTGTTATACTAGACCTCATGATATCATGCAAATACCAAGGCAACGTGAGTTCCTTAAGTTTTGTTATGTGATGTTTTCCCTCCTACTTTTCCAGTCCTCATATCTCTGATGATACGTTTTTTTAAATCACTCACGGTGTGTAGTATTTCAATAGTATTATAGTACAGTCTGTGTATTCCCTCCATAAATCTTGCTGTTGTCCTTTGGGTGACCCACAAGTTTTGTACGTTGTAGACTGTGTTATTCCAAATTATCACCAGAATAAAATACATATTTAAAAAGATGGGACTTTGAGATCTCAGGTTCAAAAGCACCACACAATTTCCCCCATGCAAATTCTAGTCTACCTTTTTCCTTGAATTCAATTCTTCGTTCACTTGATTGTCCTTTGATAGGAATTATATTAGATGCATATACGTATGCACCAGTCCTATGATCTCTCTGTCGGATGGCACATCATAGTTGGGATTGGAGACATCCAAATCATGCCTTTGATTTTTCCTATTAGGGTGGTTAAGATGGATTCTTCTTTTGTAATTCTAGATACCATTTAGAAGCCTCTGAAATGCTTCAGGTTGGAGCTTAATACAGGAAACACAGTGTCGTTCACAAGCAGAAACATGTGGAGGACCTGACCATCTACAAACAACTTTTCTTTTCTTTGGACTCTGTATTGCATAGAATCAGTGAGGGTGGCAAGCACACCTCTTCATGTTTTATGTCTTATTTTATATTAACAATAAGGGTCAATGAACAATGTTGTCACTGTTGCTTCTTTCAACTAATATCATCTGATTTTCATATAGCATAGTATTGAAGGGAAGAGAAACTTTAAAGCAGCTTCTTGCTTCTTACAACACAGATTTCACTCTGAAGTTCAGGTCTGTAAAATTCTTTCCCATACTCCAAAGTTCTTTGGCATCCTATATTTTTTGAGGGGGATCCCATTTCATTCATTGGCTAGAATCTAATTTATTGTATTCTCTCTAATTTTAGGGATCCAGTGACTAGCACCCTAGTTCCATTTAACTCCTTAATATCAGGTTAGCAAGAGCATATATATACAAATCTTTCTCTCAAAATCTTGGGGACATAGTCCCCCATTCAAACATTCCACTTTAGTCTCTGAGAAGGGGAGGGGCCTTAGGCTCAGAATTCAGCCCTGTTCCTACATAGCATTACTATTATGAAGGTCAATTTCAAGGCTACTTTGGGCTTACATTCCAGATCATAGATCCTTATGGCTTCCTTACCAGACCAGGTTGCAACATCTGGCCTGGAACATTGGTTCCTAAACTCCTGAGGACTCATGTTCCCAGATTGGGGATGTATTCAAAGAAGATGACACCAAAACCAAAAACTCACTTCTTGGGAGGACAAGTCTTAAAGCAGAGTTGGAAGTGGTATCATCAGCTCTGAATGAATGAATCTAAGGAGAAGCCCTTAAATGAGAATAAAGGAAAGAGAACAAGACAGTCTCACTCATATGGTTTTAAAGATGTACAATTCCAGCTGTTCAGTCAATGGAAAAAGACTGTTTCTGACCCTATGATAGACTGATGCAGAATATCTACACATTTGCAAGTTTTGTGTTTTTTTTTTTCTCTCTCCAGAGAACGTGCCAAACATCTCCCACCTTGGTGATGATGTCATTTTAGGTAATCTGAGCTATGCCAAATTCTGTTACATACTATTAATTTTTTAAAAAAATATTATAAACAGACAATAAGAATAGTGGAATTTTGTATTCTCTGCATCTTTCAATACCTTATGTCATGGTAGAGTTGTGGCCCTGTATTAAAAAGAGAAAGAAGCCAAAGCCTTACAGACTACAAAGAATGTAAAGTCATTGAAAGAAAGAATTGTCTTTGAATCTTTAGAAATTAGCACTATGTCAGGCACATAATATGTGCTTAGTAAATATTTTTTAGTTGTTCAGATTTTATTTATTTTTAGTTTTCAACATTCATTTCTATAAGATTTTGAGTTCCAAATTTTCTCCCAATCTTTCCCCTACTCCCCACCCCAAGATGGCAAGCAGTAAATATTTGTCAACTTGTTGGTTCTGAAGGAGTTTTAGTCTTATAAATGAAACATATTTATTTCAGGAAGAGAACTGGAAGGCACTGAGTTGGGAAAGATTGAATGACATTCCCCCAAATGTGTCACTGTAATGGACACGTGAAAATGCTAAGGACTGGCCAATGAAGGGAGAGAGAAAGAGACTGCAGGCTGGTCTATTCAATTAGACTTGGAAAACAATCACAACCAAAGCTAAGATAAAATAAAAAAGAGACTGATATCTAAAAGCCAACAAGCATTTATTGAGAACCTTGTACTTTGGGCTTGCCTGAATTCAATTTCACTGTCTAATTTTGCTCGCATCCTTTTTTTCCCCCTCCACTAATAGACCAGGGTTGAACATGAAATGAAATCTCGATGGTCAGTCATTGTGTGCTGTGGAAAGTTTTTGGGGAGATGGTTTTGGAATAAAAATTGTCACTTACAAGTTGTAACTTGTGGAATACCTAATTCAAAAAGGGCCTGGACATGAGTAACACCTCCCTTGCTTTGCCACCACATGGAAGTTTTTGCATTTTCCCCCTTATTCCTTTTGACAAGATTCAATGAAAAAAGAAAAAACACCATCCAAATCTATCAAGAGACTTGTTAGAAAACGGTTTCCATCTGCACATTGATTATTTAAGGTTTGGAGGTGGGGTGTGGTAGGATATTAATGTTGGCAATATAAATTTGGGTAGAGGCTGTAGCCGTTACAAGCAATTACTACAACACTACCTTCCTACCTGCTGCTTGTGATGAGTGTGGCAATGTTTCCATTATAATTGCAATCTTCTCATCCTGGATCGATTTCCCCATTTTCTGTTTTTTGCTTACACTTTTAAATTTAATCTGTTTAGCTCTCTTTAAATTAAATGAACAAAAACCAAGTCCAAAGCTTTCTGGGTGCAAGCATGCTCTGGTGCTTCCCTGACTGTAAATAGCAGTACTACACAATGAAAAAGACATGGTACTTTGGCACACTGGGGACAGAGCCTCATTATTGCTTTTAAAACCTGAAAGCTGCAAAGCTGCAAGCTGTTTATTGACTTGGGAAAAATTATTTAGGGGCCATGTAATTCAATACATCATCCAAACTTTCAACAGGTTTTGATCACATTGCAGCTTTAAAAAGGTTTTTAAAAAAAAAAGACATAGAATATAGTCAGAACATCTACTTCTATATCAGCTGTTCTTATTAAGTGGGTGGTGGTACACTGAGCCCTTCTTAGCCTTGTCCAAGGGGGGCATAAATATCAAGAACAACCCCAGGACACTAGAAGTCAGGTGACTCTAGTTTTATTCCCACTTATGCCATCAGTTTGTGTGATAGTAGGCAAGCCAGGTCCCCATCTGTATGTCTCAGTTTCCTTGTTTAAAAAATGAAGAAATTGGATTGGATGATCTTTAAGAGTTGTTCCAGTTGAACATTTTATGACTTAAGTAGGAATGTAAAGATGAGATTACAAGAAATGATTTTATCATTCTTTCTAGGAGCTACAGTCTTGAACTGGGGTGGGCAACCTACAGCTTCAATGACACAAGTGACCCTCTAAGTCCTGAAGTGCAGCTCTTTGACTGTGAACTTCATGAAACAAACCCCCTTACTAAAAGGATTTGTTCTGTAAAATTTGGACTCAGTCAAAAGGCTGCATCCAAGGAACTAGAAGACCACATGCAGCCCTGAGGCCGCAGGTTTCCCACCCCTGGTCTAGAACATATATCACTATTGTATGGGATAAAGACTAGATCTGTGGTTTCATTGGAATAGCAAATATTCAGATGAACAAAATCCTTTTGCCAAAGCAGGCCAGCCCTTTCTTAGCTATTCGGAGCCTTAAAGAGTCATCTAGACCAACAGTACTCAAAATGTGGTCAGGGAAATGCTGGCATTCCCTGGGAACCTTTCAGGGGACCTGTGAGGTTAAAACTACTTTCAGAATAATGGTAAAATATTTTAATTTCTATATGGTTTTTGTCACTACATATAGCCCACATAAATAAAAACTCTTGTAGGCTTCCTTGATAATTTTTAATTGTAAATGCGTCCTAAGGCCAAAAAGTTGGAGAACCACTATCTAGACAACTGGGAGGTCAAATGACTTGCCCAAGATTACACAATGAGTATCTTAGAGGTAAGACTTGAATCTAGATCATCCTGGCTTCATGAGAAGCTCTATTACCACTGCCTCATGGTTACCTCTCAAGCCTGATGTTTATAAATAAATTATAATCACATATCGATTTGGTTAAAAATAGAAATTGTATATGAATGGATCAATGAATGCCTGAATGAATGAACAAAAAAGCATTTATTGAGTCGAGAGGTAAGAAATAACAGTGACAAATATGTTAAATGAAAATTATCATGAAACTTCCAGTAGATGGCAGGTATTTTGCTAATAAAATGATTGATCTCCTCACTGTTTTCCCTTCATCCTTTCAGGAAGGAGGGTATACTGGAGGAGAACTATATCTGGAAGCAGAGGCCCTTCATACAGATTCAGTTTCTGTTTCTTATAGTTTTGGGCAATTCACTTTATCTCTCTTTGAGGTTTAGTTTTTCCATATGTAAAATAGAGAAAGTTCAATTAGAAGATCATTTCTAGTTTGAGCTCATACCTAGCCTAAATCCTATCAACTGGTGAATACTTAAGATAATGACTATATACTAATCAATACTTTAAGATGATTTAACCTCCCTCATGGCTTGATATTCATATATTCCTCTAACCTTAACTCATTTGGTTTTTACCAAGATGCTGAGGTATAGCTACCTATGCAGTAGAAGCTTGAAGATTTGAGAGTTCTTAGAAAGAGCAACGAGAATTTTAGGGAAGAGTAATGAAGCATTTTGAGGTGAGGGAATAGGTGGAGATTTATCCAAGCCTAAAGGCTTGGATTTATCAGTAAGCCCAAAGACCAGATATCTACAGTAAATGAGAAATGAAAGATTAATTCACAGAATTAATGCCATTGTGGAGATCCATTTCAGATGACCCATTTTGGACTTGGGACACTTTGAATAAATCTGATCTTCTGAGAAAAAGGGGGGTTCATCAAAGCTGCAATTGGTGAGGGCTCTTCTTTACTATTTAAGAGCTATTACTGATAATAACTTAAAATGATCTAATTCTTGTCAACCTCTACCCCATTTCCTACCACATTGTGCAGGTAGAAGGGAGCTGTACAGGACCAAGAGCCAGTTTGTGTTTGTCTCTATTTCATGGGTTGCCATGGTCAGAGATTATATTACCAGCAAATGACCTGTTGGTGAGGAATCTCTGTACTTAGTTGTGGAAACTGTGCTTTCTGAGGAAAGCAGATTTAATCTGTGAGCTGACTAGACTCAGTGCCTCTTCAGTTTAAACAGAATAGAACCTACCAGAGCCCTTACTCACCTGACATAGACTTCAAGAGCCCAGTATCACCTCCAGGCCACAATGGGGCATCACAGTAGGACTCTGTGGCAGAGTAAAGAATGTCATCAAAGAAACGTGTTACCGAAAAAGATGGTCTGGTGACACAGCAGGAGCAAGTGATAACAAATGGGCAGCCCCAGTTCTCTCCTGGGATATGGAAAGCAAATCAGACCCTCCACAAGCTAGATCAGTTCTCTGTGGCCAACTTATGGCAAAGCTTATGGAAGAGCTGCAAAGGACAGGGAAGCATGGATGCATTGTGATCTGCATGACTTGGAAGGGACATCCACATTCATGACATCCCACATTCATGTGAGAATTTAATCCCACTGATTCTGTGCTGAGCTGCAATGATAAAAATGCCATGTTGGAATTTAATGGAAAAGTAGAAGCATTATAATTCTGGAAAGCATTCACAGAATTCAGAGTTGGAAGGGGATTTAGAAATAACCTATCCAAATCTGAGCTGAAACAATACTTGTAAATTACCCTTAAAAGTCTATAATTCTCTTTTATATTGACTCTGGGAAGAGAAGTCTGCAGGGGCATGATGGATCTTTCCAGACGTTTGAAAGGATTAGACCAGTTCTGTTTCATAGTAGAGGACAAGACTAGTAGCATTGGGCATAAGTTGGAGACAAACTGATTTTAGGTTCAAAGGAAGCAAAACTTCCCTGAGAATCTTAATTTTTCAGAAGTGTAATGGAATGCCTTGGGAGGTAGTTTTCCATTAGTGGGGACATTTAAGCAGTAAAGCAGAGAATTTCTGTTAAGATAAAAATTGGGCAAAATGACATCTGAGTTCCTTTACTGCTAGGAGACTGCTTTTCAGCCTTGATTTGAAGTCATAAGATTATTGGAACTAGCTAGAAGGGACTTTTTAAAGGACATCTCTCTCAACCCCAATATTTGCCAGCTGAGAAAACTCAGGCCCAGGAAGGAGAGTTAACTAGTACGAAGTCAGACCCTGCATTTAGTTCAACATTCTTTAGAATAGACTCTCCTGTCTCTCATTAAGTGCATACATCTCAGAAGGTCCCCAAATAACTCTGTGATTGTTACTTTTCATTTTGTTGTGAAAATTGCTACTGTCAAAACTGAGAATGGGGTGGGGAAAGGGTAGCCGTAGAAATTAAAACAATGACAACCGCCCCAAATAGACCTGAGCAATATATTAGATAGACCAGAATACATCCTTTCCAAGGTTTTCACCTTGCTTGAGCGTAGAAGGGACAAATTTTTAACAACAGAATTATTATTCGGCTGCTTCATTTTCACTAGCTTAGTGAGTAATATAGTCATCACACACACACACACACACACACACACACACACACACACACACACACACACACACACCACCTTTGACCTTGAGGTGGTTTGCCTCTTTTTATATTTTAAATGAAAGCCTACTTTGTAGGGATGCTGATATTCCCCTTAGTCTGTTCTCAACAAGTATTGGTAGAGTTTTTGGTTTTTTTTTTCCTAATTTATTTTTTTAGTTTCCAACATTCATTTCTACAAGATTTTGAGTTGCATGTTTTCTCTCTGTCTCTCCCCTACCCCCACCCCAAGATAGCAAGCATACTGAATACCCCATCCCCCAGTCTGTTCTCTCTTATGTCCTCCCCCATCATCCCCCCCCTTACTTTCTTGTAGGGCAAGATGGATTTCTATATCCCATTTCTATGTATATTATTTCCCGGTTGCATGTAAAAAACAATTTTTAACATTTGTTTTTAAAACTTTGATTTCTAGATTCATTCCCTTCTTCCCTTCTCACCCACCACCACTGAGAACAAAAGCAATTAAAGGCACAGTGAATAGAGCACTGGCCCTGGAGTCAGGAGGACCTGAGTTCAAATTCGACCTCAGACACTTGACACACTTACTAGCTGTGTGACTTTGGGCAAGTCACTTAACCCCAATTGCCCTACAAAAAGCAAAAAAATAAAAAAGCAATTAAATCAAGGTTGTACATGTGTAGTTATACAAAACATTTCCATAGTAGTTATATTGTGAAAGACTATATTTCCTTCCATCCTATCTCACCCCCCATTTATTCTATCTTCTCCTTTGATCCTGTCCCTTTTCAAAAGTGTTTGCTTCCAACTACCCTCTCTGCCAATCTGCCCTCCCTTCTATCACTTCCTCTCTTATCCCCTTCCCCCCTACTTTCCTGTAGGGTAAAATACCCAATTGAGTGTATACCTTATTCCTTCCTTAAGCCAAAACCAATGAGAGTAAGGTCGACTCATTACCTTTCACCTTTCTGCTCTTCCCCTCCCTCACCACAATTTTGTCTTGCCTCTTTTATGTGAGATAGTTTACCCTATTCTAACTCTCCCTTTTTCCTTCTCCCAATATATTCCTCTCTCTCCTCTTAATTTTATTTTTTAGATATTATCCCTTCATATTCAACTCCTCCTAGGCCCTCTGTTTATGTATACAAGTACACACACACACACACACACACACACACACACACACACACACACACACACACACACACACATGCACACAGCATATGGTTAAAGTTTAACTCTAATTTATACATTTCATTCTGAGACTTTCTGAGAAAAAAGATAGCAGCCATATTTGGACACTTGGCAGGTTCTAAGTGTTCAGCAGAACATTAAAAGAATTTTTTTAAACTCTGCTCCCAGAAATTACAAAGCAGAGCACTTCCATAACCTCTCCTAGCCCCATGATTAATTGTATATAACGCCCCAAATGACATACTATAAATGATCTCTGAAGTTATAGCTTGTAGTACTCACCAACAAAAGATTGAATGTTCATTGTTTTCTGGTTATTGTGAGGAAATAAGTGCTGTTTGCTATTACTTCACAACATTTGAAAGTTGTCCTTTGGGAAAGAAGATTGGTCAGTTTCAGGCTATTTATTTATGCATGACAGAGACCAGCCAATAGGCAAGGAAGCAGTGAGGGCCAGTCCCGAGCAAATTACAAAAGGGGAAATTAGTCCCCAATATCCCCTAGGATTTGGATGCCTCTTTGCACCATCACTTACCCTTGGGGTGTGCACTTATAGCCTCATGGATCACTCACTGCCCATAGGCTTGCCTGTCCTGTATTGGTACCCTTGAAGGTATCTCCTTGACCAGGATTAGTCATTCCCACTTCTGCTACACCTACTCCTACTTCTGTTCCAAATATGCCTTCTAACTTGACAAGTATTAAATCAGTACCGATGGGAGAAGGCTAGAGAAGATCTCTCCAAGGAACTCTCACCTTCCCCTCCAATGTTACAAACATAAATTTTAGTGATAGTCTTGTGGAGAACTGCTTTTGTCATTTAATACAAAAGTATGCATACTTTTCTGTGCACTAGAAGGGAGGTGATACCATGACAGGATTGTGGGGTAGGAACTTTTCCCTCCCTTCAGAACCTACCCTATCCATTTACAAGATCAATCATGAAGGCATCCATCCATTTCTGATTTATCTCTGATCTCTGACATAAGCAGAGCAGTTGGCAAGAGTACTTGCATGTAAAGTCAAGTTTCTGTAGACTTATAGGATTGAAAAGGACCTCACAAGATTTTATGAGACCATAAAAAATTAGAAACTCTAGCTTATTTTGCTGAGGAACAAAGTAGGGCCCAGCCAACTGACTGGTTTCAAAAGGATGACTATATATACATACACAGATACCAACATACAGACATGCTTGCATACATCCGTACACATACACGGCATGGAAACTGGGAAATGACAATTTCAGGTATTTCTTTTGCACCATTTCCCAGTTCTGGAGAATTTAGTCAGACTAAGGTCCTTAGCCACAAACTGTGGCTTTTAAAAGTAAGGTTTTTAAAGAAGTTATCAGTTCTGAGAGCTCCCTTATCCAGCTCATGTCAGCATGTTCCTAGGGTACATAGCTTGTTATATTTGATAGGGACATTCAAAAACGGCACACAGATTGTGGGGATGGTGGCTAAAAATAATTTCTCCCTTACAAAGTTGGAGGGGCAGTGATCTTGTGTTTACTAGATCAATTACCTAATTGGTCACTCCAGGTTCTGATAATCTCATGCCAAGATGAAAATAATGAGTGTCCTACCTCCGTACAAATGCTGATACATGTGTGTATACACACACACACATATGTGCATATATATGAGGTGCATGTGTGTATGTGGTTTATATGTATTATACACACAAATGTTTGCTTATGTATATGCATGTATATACATATATGTGTTGTGAATACTATATTTAATATATCACAAACTAGGCCTTTTACAAAAGAGGAACTTAGCATTTTCTTTGCCTGTTCCAAGAAGTCAACTTCCATTCAAAGAGAACATAGGAAGAAAGCCTTGGAAAAGTGCCAAGATGGAATGCTCCGTATTTTATTTTTCAGTCTACAGGAGTAGGAACCAAATTAGCTGTTCCGTTTATTCCCATTTTCCACCTTTTCCTTTTCCATCCAAAGATTTTTTGAAAAGATTTTTAAGGTTCTCTTAAAAGGATTTATTTTAAGAATCATTTAAAAAAAATAATAAAATGTCCTGATCACACCAAGTAATAATCAATGAACTTCTTGGAAAAAAAGGGGGCAGGGGGCAGCTACACAATACGTATCTCTGTCCAAAGGGCTCAGTATGTCAGTTACATAATTAGGGATTAGATGACTTGCTAGACTGAGAGAGAAAGAAACAAGAGTGAGGTGTTTTTCATGACCCTTTCCCCACCCCAGTGTATCCAAGTGTAAACCTGGTGAATGGTTGAGAGTCAATCCCGAGATCAGGGAGCCAAAACTTTTGCATTTCAAGATAATTCCAAAAGAAGAATGTAGTAACAAAGATAAAACATGAGCATTGCATTTTTCCCTGAATCCCTTTGAAACTAAGATGAAATAAATCCCTGGCACTCATCTGTTGATGTTGATCTCAACCTTTTTCCTACATTTTTTGGGTTCTGTTATCCATTTCATGATGGATTCCCATATCCAGCAAAGTATGCTCAACAAAATCTAGAAAACCACCCAGGGCCACAGTGTGTGCCTCGAATATTAAAGACAAGGTGCTGAGCTACAATATCTCATGTTTTCCTTATGTTTTTCAATGATTTCTGAAAAAAGAAAGATGTTTCTGTTAACAGAATGGAGTAAAACTATTTCTCAAATGACGAAAGCTTTTAGATTATGTACTGTCTCTGAGATAGAGACTATTCAAGTTGAACAGTCTTTTGTTAAGAAACATTATATTAACAAGAATCTTAATTACCTTCTCATCCCCTACAATGTATACATTCGTTGTCCTGTTGGTCAGGAACTTTTCAGTTTTGTCCAGCTCTTCGTGACCCAATTTGGGTTATTCTTAGCAAGGATACTGGTTTGCCATTTTCTTCTCTAGCTCATTTTACAAGTGAAGAAACTGAGGCAAACAGAATTAAATACCTTGCCCAGGATCACATAGATAGTAAGTATCTGAGGCTGGATTTGAACTCGGGAAGATGAGTCTTACTGACTTCAGGTCTGGCACTCTATCCACTGCACCACCTAGCTGCCTGGGATAAACACACACCCACACCCACACACACCCACACCCACACCCACACCCACACCCACACCCAGTATGTATGTATATATGTGGCAATTGGAGATGGCCTAGGATGCAATGGGGGACCCTGGCCCTTTTAGGGCTAAGGCTTTTTCAGATTCTCACACCCATTCGGTAAATAGACCTCTCTAAGAAGTGAATCAAAGGGTTACCCCTTTATTAAAAAAAATAATAAAATTGGGAGGGGAAGATCTCAGGGTTGCTGGCTAACAGAGAAAAAGTTACTATTTACTATTTTCATTCACTCTGTGCTAGAAGGGCAGGTACTTAATGTTGTCAAATCTATGATCTCCAGAGTAAGTTGGGTTTAAGGCTTGGTCTTTGAGAAAGAAATCTAGCCAATAAACCTCAAGTTAATGAGACTGCTTTCAGCCAACTAAATGTACCTTCTTTTGGGCAGAGCTCCCTCAGCTGAAGAGAAGGAACAGTGGGAGACCTTGGCCTTTTTAAACAAAAGTCTTTTCCAGGTCTCAGTTTGTCTGAGGCAATACCTACTCAGTGATTAAGGCTAGGTAAGAAATGATTGAGGCCTCTTTTACCTAGTCAAAAAAAAAACAACAGTCTGGGAATGGAAGACCTCTAGGGTTTCTGGCCAAAACAAAAACAATTGCTATTTGTACTCACTGTAAGTCATCAAAACCCAAACAGTGGCACTGTGATGTATGTGAATATACATACATATTGTGAGTGTGTGAGAGTTTGTTCATATCTATGCCATCCCATTCTTTTTTCTAAAAAAATATTACATCTAAAATTACTTATCCTTAAAGTTTATGAATCACTAGAAGTGACAAAACTTTTCTCCCTTTTTTCCCAGAATCTGTAAGAATGGGATCAATCCCTATGTTGTTCTTATTTCTGTAGTGTTTTGCTCCAGGCAGCTGAGTGGACTCTGAGACCTTTAGACGCTATCTTCAGATCTCTCATTCTTTGAATGAATTGAGTACCAGTGTGAAAAACTATTGGCAAACTCCCACATTTCTCCCCATAGATTAGGACAGAGCTGAATGTTCATTGGTCCAAATAAGACCTGGGGTCTGCTAGAGATTAAACACAAGCACTAAAAATCTCCCTGTTCTTTACTTGCCCCCCTTTTTATATAATTAGTATTGCCTGTTCATATCCTTTCACCATTTATCAATTGGGGAATGACTTGTATTCTTATAGATTTTACATAATTCCCTGTATGTTTTAGAAATGAGGCCTTTATCAGAGACACTGGTTGTAAAAATTCTTTCCCAGTTTCCCACTTCCCTCTTAATCTTGGTTACATTGGCTTTGTTTGTACAGAAACTTTTCAATTTAATGTAATCAAGATTATCTATTTTATATTTTATAATGCTCTCTAACTCTTGTTTGGTCATAAAGTCTTCCTTACTCCATACAACTGACAGGTAGACTATTCCTTGCTTCCCCAGATTATTTACAGTATCAGCCTTTATACCTAGGTCGTGTACCCATTTGGACTTGATTTTGGTGTACAGCGTTAGATGATGGTCTATGCCCAGTTTCTGCCATACTATATTCCAGTTTTCCCAGCAGTTTTTGTCAAACAGTGAGTTCTTATCCCCAAAACTGGGGTCTTTGGGCTTATCAAACAGTATATTACTATAATTGTTGACTACTGAGTCATTTGTACCCAATCTATTCCATTGATCCACTACTCTATTCTTCAGCCAGTACCAAGTAGTTTTGATGACTGCTGCTTTATAATAGAGTATATAATTAGTAAATTATTATTTTTTCATTTAAACAAAAACCAGCATTTTTGAAATTATAATCCACTTTAAAGGATATTAAGTTTTCTCTAACAAACCATCTTCTTTACAGAAATATTATTTTGTAGTTAGGTAGTACAGTGGATAGAGTGCTGGACCTGGAGGCAACAAGACCCAAATTCAAATTCATTGTCAGATATTTGGGAGGTATATGGTCCTGGGCAAGTCACTTAATATATCTGTTTCCTCATAAGTAAAATGGGAAGAACTTTTGTACCAGAGTTATGAGAATGAAATTAGATAACACTTTTAAAGTGCTTCACTAACTTTAAACTCCATAAATGTTAGTTATTCTGGTTATTTTTTAAGGCAGGGAATCACAAAATGCCACAATCTCCAAAGAATTAAGGTTGTTGGCCGTGTAAAGGGCAATGGAGATATGCCTGTTGAACATACATTGACTACACCATTTTGCCATGAGAGAAGTGTAAAAGATAGTAACAAAGAGGAATATATCTAGAACGAGAGGTCAGCTATTTAGAGGTAACCCAGTTTTGCATTGAGATCCAGGTGATATCAAGATACATAGAGAGAAATTCATGATGCATTTGGTAGACCTCTGCAAATGATTTCTAGTAGGAAGATAGACCAGTCACACAGGATGAGAATGAGAATTTGAGAGTGAGAAGAGATCTCAGAGGCAATTAAGTCCAACTTCTACCTGAAAAAAATCCCCACTATAGCAAACATAACAAGTCATCATCCAGCCTCTGCTTGAAGGCTTCTTTCCAATAATGAAGAACCAACTACATATCAAGAAAGCCCAGTTCACTTGTAGAAATCTCTAATTCTTAGAGTTTTTGCCCCTGACATCAACAAGGTGTGGCTGGATTGTGATCTACACCTTTGAAAGGGATACCAATATAGATGGAATCACAGTTCTGAGGAAGCATCAGAGTGAGAAACTGATCAGAAGCATCCTATTTTGCTCACCCATATCATTTTTATGTAACATGGTATTAATAGCCTAACATAGCTGTTATTTATATAAAAGCCAGTGTGGTATAATGGATCCAGGTGGTTAGCTTCAAAGTCAGGAATACCAACGTCAAGTTCAAGTGTTGCTTCTGCCACAAACTAGTCATGTGACCCTGGGAAAGTCACAGAACATTGCAGTTTGTCAGGCAACTTTCTAAGAATATAAGTTGAAGAACATTTGTCACTCTGCATTGATAAAAGTAGTTTTCTTATCAGAAACTTTCAATATTAAATGTGTTATAGAGGAGAGAGCAGACTTGGAATCAGGACAACTTGAGTTTAAATCCTGTGTTGAAATAGGATTTAAACTTGTCTGGACAAGGCACAAATTACTTAATATCCTGGTGCCCCAATTTTCTTATCTGTAAAATAAGAAGTTTGAACTCAGTGTTCTCAGGATTATTGAGCTATTAATGCATGATCCCATTAAATTATTGATCCAATTTCAACCTCCCCCTCTACCCTGACCTCAATAGTTACAATAATCCCTGACAAGCTAGGAAGAAGGACTGAACCTTTGTTCCAGCATTAGTAGTAATTACAAAACTTCTTTGTTCTCATCAATAACTTAAATGCAATGAGTATAACCTCACATGCAAACATCACTCCCTACTTCCTAAACTAACAGAAACTTGGTAATTTCTACAGATCACAGTCACTCTATTCTTCAATATTGATGCATTGTAGACTTCATGTACAGTGGAGATATCAAGCACGCAATCAACAGGGGCAAAGTTTCCACTCCTGACTGCAGCCTAAAACAGAATAAAATATAATTGAGAAATATTTAATAAAATGCAATGAAACAGAGATAATGTTGGTTTTCTAAGTCAGTATGTGGCCATTCAGGTGGCATTGTGGATAGAGCACGAGTCCTGGAGTCAGGAAGACTTGAGTTCAAATCCAGCCTCAGACACTTAGCAGCTACGCGACCCTGGGTAGGTTACTTAACCCTATTGGCCTCAATTTGCTCTTAAATTAAATGAACAAGACAAGGAAATGGCAAGCCACTTCAGTATCTTTGCCAAGAAAATACCAAATGGGGCATTTGGTTATGAAGAGCTGGATATGACTGAAAAATGACTGAACAATTAAAACAGCACCATCAATATTCAGCCTACAGACATCAACTGGAGTTTGAGCCACTTGATGTAGAGTATAAGCTTTTTGAGGACAGAGATGGTTTTTCAGTTTATATTTGTGATATGAGTGAAATGCGTTATTGAACTAAATGAAAGAAATCTTGCATAACTCCAGTACTCTACGACTTGCTTTAGTGTGTGATGCCAATAACCGTTTTAAGACAATGCTGCGTTAAATTTTTTTCCATGTGATAGATCTTGGGTCTATATTCATTCTTTACTCTTTCCTTGCCATGAAATTTTCAAAACCAATTGTTGAAAAACATCTCATGAGTGGTTGGCAGCATATGAATTTTTTCCTACTTGAAGTTATATATACCCACCTTATGTAAATAATCATTTTACCTAGTCATGGCAGTCCCTTATACCTTCCTGAGATTTAGTGAATACACTAGTGCTCCACAGAGCCTGGGAAATCTCACATTGCTTTATAAAGGCATAAATTGACTTCTGCAATGATGAGTTATTTAGTTTTTAAAAGGGAGAGGAGAAAAAAAGAAGAAACAGCAATTAAAGTCCCCAAAGTATCACTTCTTGCAGAATGGAATGTTACCAATTACTTGCAAACTTAATGATACTGGGTTGATTTTTGGCTCTTCAGAAGTCTTTTCTTTGGCCTATAATTTACTCTGGGTCGTTACAGGGAATTGTGTCGAGGCAGGACAGTATACTGGGGAGATCAATGGATTTGGCGTGAGAAGAATTGAGTTAATCTACCCCCCTCCTTCACTTACTGACCTTGGACAAATCAAATCCCTTAATTTCTCTGGTTTTTAATTTCCTCATCTTCAAAATAGTGTTCAACTAGAGGGTATCTAAGACTATCTAAGCAGAGTCTGGAAATCAGTAATGTCAACCAAATGCTGTGCTTTAAGGGATTGAACCCAGATTGTTCTTGCTAGTTTTATCTCTTGTTTGGGTTAGCTAAGGTGGAGAATGAAATGCATCCAAACCAACCCTGATTTTCATTATGTCACTGATGAATCCAGATTACATTTACTCAGAGTTGAGGGAAATTAGGTCAATGTCTTAGGATACTATGCTTATGGCTCACATTTCAAAATTATTTGTGCTTGCCATTTACATAGTTCATTTCCTTCCATTGTAAAATGTGTTTTCATGGCATTTGTCTTGCTTTGATCTAATATCTTCTTTCCCTTCAAATATGGTCTAGCAATGACAAGTTTTCATTAAAGGAGCAAATTATGGTTTTTTTGCAGGATCCTGCAAATAAATCTCAGGAGATTTAGAGATAAAGTAAACAAGTGTAAGCTGTCCTCTTACTAACGTTTCAGAACAATGGAGATGTTTTAGATATTTGGCTTCTGGAGAGAGAGCCAAAGAAAGAGATGACTATTATAGAACTGCCAGAAAGCTGGTTTATACAGTAACTGAAATATTCATGTGCCAACACATTTTCAAAGAAAAAAAAAATGTATTTGCTTTGACTAGAGCTGGGAGAATTGGGATTGTATGTAGAAGACAGGAAATCTTCACATATAAAATCCCAAACCACACTTGAAATGCCTATAGCTGCCAGATTCTACCTTAACTTTATATTGTGCTTTCTGGGTATGGAAACTAGGAAAGTTTTAAAATAAACAGTTGTGAATGACTTTTCACTTAAATATGTTTTACATAGCATTGGAAGAATCCCTTTTGTAACTCTGGTATTCTTCAGGACACAAATGATGCTATGGTTTGAGATTAACAATATCATGTTGAAAATTCGTTCAATCAAGCAAGGAAATGTTTATTAAGCACCTACTTTATGCCAAGTACTGTTCTGGGTGTTGAAAATCCACACGCAAAAGAGAAATGCTCCTTGCCCTTCCAAAAAATTTTTTTTTCTACTGGGTAAACATTTTAATAGAAGCTTATGTTTTTAAAATTTGTATCAAGGATTTTTTTATGTCATCAACTTTTCACAGTGTATCCTTCCCAGAGTGCCATATTTTATAACAAAGAATTTTTAAAATTCAGTAAAACTAACCCCAAGGTATCAAAAAGTCTAACTATTACACATATATAGTCTCCCATCTCTTCAGAACAAACAAAAAAGTAAATAAATGAAAGAGGAAAGTGTTTTCTTGGATCTCTTCTTTGCAGTCAAGTTCTGTCTTTATAATTTCATGTCATTCTGTTTCAGTAGTTCTTTAGTTACAGTTTCCATTTACGTTGTTGCAGACATAGTATATATATTGTTCTCCTAATTCTTCTTACTTCATTTTGAATTTGTTCATATAGGTCTTCTTCTCCTTCTCTGTATCAATCATTTTCCTCATTTATTACAGCATAGTAGTGCTCATTTGCATTCACATTCAATAATTTCTTTAGCCATTCCCAGATCAATGAGCATTTTCTTTGACTGGTTCTTTGCTACTATAAAAAGTTCTGTGGTAAATATATAAGTATCTATGGGCTGTTCTTTTATCATTGACCTCTTTGGTAAATGGAATTTAGTAGTAGAATCTCTAGATCAAAGAGCATGGGTACTTTAGTCACTTAGTTACACAATTTCACTTTTTTTTCTGAATGAGTAGAGTAATTCACAGCTTTAGCAACAGTGCATTAGTGTGTTTCTCCACAACCCCTTCTGCATGGTCTATTTCCATTTTTGTCATCTTTGCCAATATGTTCCATGTGGAGGAAAACCTCAGAGCCCTTTTGATTCCTATTTTTCTTAATATTAATGATTTGGAGTATTCATTCATTTGATTGTTAATAATTGGCAATTTTCTTTTGAAAACTGTACTTTTCTGTTCAGTATTTATCTACTGGGCAATGGATTTTGTTCTCATATATTTCTGTTATTGTCTGTATATCTCTTCATTTGCCACCATGTGCGCTGCTTTTGTGTTCTTTGGAACTGTCCATCATACCTTCCTTCCCCAGTAACCTCTTCAATGGGAAATCTCATTATGCTGCAAGGCTGAATATGCCTGGTATTCACATTTCCTCAGTCTACTGGACCTGGGGTCCAGCAACTTGTTGGTCAAATATTTTGATAACTGTCATTTTAATGTAATTGATTTCCTTGGCAATCTGATGTATTTTATCTTATGTATTTAAAAACATTTTTTGGACACAAGGTCTGTAGGCTTCACCCAAATGCCAAAAACATCCATATCACACACACACACACACACACACACACACACACACACACACACACAAAGAAATCTGACACTTTTAACTGGAAGGACAGGGCCATGGACGCCAGGGCCTCTATTTAAGGGGTGTGGGGAGTCAGCAGAGTTTTCCTCTCCATTTCTTATAACTTACAGTGTTTTTGGATTTCTTTGGAATTTTCTATCTTGTACTTTAGCCCTGCTCATTACCTTGTTGGTCACACCTTTAACAAAGAACCAGATTTGGTATTTCTCAACAAAAATTGTTGAAAAATATCACATTGTCGTCACTTAAAAATAACTGTATTAGGTACAAATCATATTATTGTACTCTAAATGCTACCTTTCGTATCTGGCTCACTTCTAATATAATTCATCTTAGCATGGTGTTACTTCTCATTTCTAGCACATCTTCAAAGACACAATGGCTATTTAGAAATGAGCTAACTCTTTTAGGGAGGCACAGAGGCAGTGTGTCAGCTGCCAGCTCTGTTCACAAGATGCAGAAGTAATCTGGTACCACCTGTAGTAATAGGCTCTTTGGGAACATAGAATTGGTTGGTCTTCCTCACAAAATTTGACCCTGAAAATCAACGCTGGCTTTCAGTAGATCAAGGTCTATTGTCAGTAGATCAAGGTCTGTTGTTTCTAGGACCTCTGCAGTTTCTCTGGCCCTGGTCTTTGACCTTCCTTGTCAATAGTGTAGTTTTCTCATTGCTCTGGTCCTAGACTTGCTCAGTCTTTTGGTCTCATTCCTACCTTGTATGGAGAGATTTCTTGTGGAGACCAAGATACACTTGGATACCCTCACCCAAGCAACATTGATCTGCTGGTTAGAAGACTGGATTTGCAGCTGGAGTACCTGTGTTTGAACCCTAGTTCTGTGCTTTATTTCCTGTATGAGCTCATTAAAGTCACTTAACTTTTCTTTCTTGGTCTCCTTTTCCTCATTAGATTGATTCTAAGGACTTTTCCAGGTCTAAATAATCCTACGGTTCTAATCACTTTCTCTTCCTCTCATTCTCACTCCAGTATTCTGTCATTTTAGATATACTCTATGGTGGTCTCACAGTCTTTCACAGGCTCACAGGGAGTGTGTGCTAATTCTCCCTACACTGTTACTTCCCCTTCTTTGAAGGCCTGTGTTTCACACATGGGCAGTTACAGGCCCTCTTTAACCTACTTCAAAATCTCTCATTCTTAAATTTGGTGAACAGAACATTGAGAATCCTTAATCATTCTCATCTTTACTCTTTGTAGTCTAGACCTTTCCCCAATGGAAAATTCTCAGATACCCCAAATCATAGATCTGGTCCTGAAGATGGGATTGGGACAAATCAGGTACAGAGTTTCTTTAATGAATTCAGCTTATTGAGAAGTGGGATGTTGTAGTGGGGAAATAACAAAATCAAAAACATGTTAGAGCAGGAGTCAGAGGTCTGGGCTCAAATTTTACTTCTGATATTAACCAGTTCTGTGACTATGCATAACAACCTTTCTGACTCAATTTACTCAAATGTAAAATGGGTTAATATTAACCTGTTTTACCTATCTCGTAGGGTTCTAGTGAAGTTGAAATTAAATCATAAACATAAAATGCTTTGTAAATCTTAAAGTACCATATAAATTTCAGTTGTTACCCTTCTGTGTGTAGGCTTAAGAATATACAACCATTATAAAAATAAAAAGAGCGTGGTGTCTACTACAGGCTTAACCAGGATGACCCCCCCCCCCAATTCTTAACTGAATGGAAATGTTTTCAAAGCTTGTAACTGTCTTATTTGCCTGTAGATTGTCCCTATCATCTCTACTTTGAAAGCACCTGCTGGCGACATAAATATCAAAGTCAATATTTTCCCATTGTTGAAAGCAGCAAGGGAAACATTTTCTTCATCTAATGCACATTTTACTTAGAAAATGTCTTCTTGCTTCCAAGCAAAATGCAGATATCTGCCCTAATACACAAATTACTTCTCAAAAATGACAGCTTTTAAGCCTTAGAGAAATCATGTCATAAAAGCACCAAATAACCACTTAGCAGGCACTTAATTGGGGAGAAAATCTCCTTAACCTCGAGTATAGGCACTTAAAGTAAGTTGATAGTATTAAGAAGCCACTCACAAAATGTTTGCAAGGGCCTACCTTTTTTCCCCTCTTGTGACACATATAAATTATGATGATTCAGATTTACTAGTTTTCCTACAAGCATGAGTACAAAACGAGAAGACATCTCGGTGAATATGTCAATGACAAACAGAGGACAAAAGTGTACTTTGCCCCCTCCACCTCCCCTGACGCCCCAACAACCTGCTCACTCACATGTCTTTAAGAGGCACATCCAAGTTCCATCAGAGAGATATTTTGAAATGAATATATATCTATATCTATCTATCTGTCTATATACATTATACATATATGCATTCTGATGAATTAGGAGGATCATAGATTTAGGACTAGAAGGGGTCTTAAAGGCCATTGAATCCCACCTCTTCATTTTTAAAGATGTGGAAAGTAAGTCCCAGAGAACTTTAACTATTTGTTCAAGGTCACTCAGCTAGTAAGTTTCTGAGGGTCTCTCTGACTCCACACCCAGTGGTCTACCACTGTACCACGTTGTTTGATGCTTCCATTCTGAGGATTACCTTTAGCTTAGCTAAGTCTGAACAGACGTGGAAAAATCAGTTTTAACTATCTAGAAAAACATGCATCTTCTCTGATTGGATGATACATATTATTCATAACCTTGGAAAATTTATTCTGGCCTTATAGGACAATAGCCATAGCTCACATTTATACAGTCCCGTAAAAACTGCACAGTTCTTTACATTATTTTCTTGATCCTTGTCATAACCCTATGAAAATGGTGCTAATATTATTTCTGTTCTGTAGCTAACAAACTGAAGTTTAGAAAACTTAAATGCCTTGGTGAGATACATAGTTGTGTATCTATACATGGTGTCTGCTTTTTCAATCGATTTTTATTGGCGTCTGACTTTTTGTGACCCCATTTGGGTTTTTCTTTGCAAATATAATAGAATGGTTTACTATTTTCTTCTTCAGCTCATCTTATATAGATGAAGAAATTGAAGCCAGCTGAATTAAATTACTTGCCCAGGGTCACACGGCTGGTAAGTGTCCGAGGCTGGATTTGAACATATGAAGTTGAGTCTTACTGGTTCCAAGTGTAGTGAAATGTTATATATACGCACATATTACATATGCATAAACATGTACAACACACATGTGTATGCATGCATACACATGTGTGTGCATGTATATTTAGGCATGTATATGTACACATATCTAAATCTGTATTTATATCTCTACCTATGATGAGATTAAGAGTTGGGAAGACCTCAGAATTAAATCCCACCTCACACACTGCTGGACAACTAGGTGGTACCGTGGAGAGAGCACTGGGCTTTATGAGTTCAAATCTGACCTCTGACATTTACTAACTGTGTGGCCCTGGGCTAGTCACTTAATATTGCTTGCTTCAGTTCCTCATATGCAAAATGGACTGTAGAAGGACATGGCAAATCACTCTAGTCTGTCTTTCTCCCAAGAAAACCCCAGATAGGATGACAAAGAATCAGACACAACTGAAAAATAACTGGTCAGACACTATGTATATATACCTATATGTCTTACTGAGTCATTTAATATATATATATATATATATATATACACACACACACATATACATATATACATATACACATATACATACATGTCTATATATACATGTGCATACATGTCACCTATTATGTGTTGGATACTATGCCAAGTGCAGGAGATACAATTTGTAAATTAAAAGACATTCCCTGCCCTCAACAAGCTTATAATCTAAAAAGGGAGAGACAACACGCAAAAAGAGACAAGAAAGGGGCAAGAGAGGACAGAACACGGGGCATCATGTTCTATGGAACTGAAACCAGGGAGAGCCGCAGATATAAAGTGGAATAAGCTTAAAGTTCTTTCTGCCTTCTCTAAAGGAAGACGTTGGGAGGTGTCTGGTGTTCCTTCCTCTAGCCCTCCGTGTCTTTGTTGTTCCTTCTTGCTTCTTCAGCAAAAAGACAGGAGAGGAAGCTGGGGTGGAAGCACCAAAAAGGCTTTTAAGTTACTCAGTAAACAAGGGGAGTTTCCCAAAATTAAGTACAAAACTTGATCTACTAATGGGGATTCTTAACCTGGGGTCCATCAACTTGTTTTTCAAATATCTTGATAATCATTATTTCAGTAGAATTATCTTCCTTGGGAATCTGATGTGTTTTTTAATGCATTTAAAAACAGTATTCTGAGACAGGGTCCATAGGTTTCACCAAATTGCCAGAGGGAATAGAGGAGAGAGGTCTATGACACTACAAAGGTTTAGATCCCCAGCCCTAGATCAGACTACTTCTCAATGTTGAGAACACTGCTGTATTGAAGTATTGGCCTATTGAAACATAACTGACAGAAAGTCAGTTTCATTTAGTATACAAACAGCCAGCCTTGAATGTAGGAATAGCTAGATTCAAATGCCCTTTCCAAGGCACATTGGCTATATGACCTTAAGCAATTCATTTCAGTGCCTCAGGCAGTTCCCTAAAACTATAAATTGCAGGCCAGTCTACACTGGTGGAGAGGGAGGGCTTGGAAGGAGTTTTTTATACCAGTGAAATCAAAGGTTTGGATTGTCCCTGCCCTGAAAGGGAAAGAAATATGGTTGACATAGCTGTTATGTTCTGCTCCCTTAGGTTATCAGCTCCTTAGCAGCAGGGGCTGTCTTTTGCTTCTTTTTGTGTCCTCAGCAGTGGCTGGCACGCTGTAGGCGATTAATAAATGATTGATTGAGTGATGATCTAGGGACCTAAAGATGAGAAGGGGAGAGCAATCAACTTAATCCTCCTGCTTGAAAGGCATGGTCTGTAAACATATCCTCTTTATACCATTCTTTGCTTATTTTTTGCCCGTCGAATACATATCTGCCTCTTTCTGTGAGCAGGGAGCTAGCTAGAATGCAGAGCGCTAACTTGAGAGCTCATAGGTAGTAGAAATCATTGTCCTCTCCATGATGGTTGTTTTGCCTCATTCAATACCATTATTAAGAGGATGTTGCCAGTGAAAATATTCACACTGTAAGGGCTCAATTTTGTGTTCTTTCTGTTGTTGTCATGGTTCTGATTGCTTTCCTGGCTTCTAGAGGCAGTGAACCAGCTAACTACAGTGTCCCTTAGGTGTCTATTCTGAGGGTGATATGCTTGCTTTGCCTCTGTTGATAGAAATGGAATTTATACACATGGATTGACAACCGAATTGTCACCTTCCCCTCTGGTGCTTTCCTAATTATAATTTGTACTGTAGGGTGTCAGGGAATGCTAGAATAGAGAAATGCATCTCTATTACTACAAAGCAAACTCCATCAGGTAAGGCCTGTCAGGGAAAAAAAAAAAGCAGAATGGCAGTGAAGGTAGGATGTCTCATCTTGGAGGTGTGCTCTGTGGAAACACCTACAGCCTTCAGTGAACTTGACTACTGATGGGCTCTGTGATTTTAGCCCCTCTGCCCCACTCCCCAGAAAAGGCAAATGTTTCCACTGTTTTGTCAAGACTACAAATTCCCTTGCCAACATCACAGTGGATTATTGCTGCAATTTCATTCTGGCCCTTATTTTTAAGTTTTTATCATGGGATTCAAAGAGGCAGCACTTAGGCAGCCCAAGGAATTGAAAATCACCCCTTATATTGTAGTGGATGGGAAAAAAAGATCCTATTTTGACTTCGTGAAACCATCTTCCCATTGAAAGCCCTACCAGATTATGAACTTGAAGACAAAGTTGTGATTAAAAAAAAAAAAGACCTTGGAAAATCACAGGGCATGGAGCTTGTCGATGTTTTCTTTACATGTTGCTTTTAACCTTTCTCATTTGTCTCCAACTCTTTATCTGTAAAAATGGACTAAATCACTGTTTACATCAAAGGGGCAATTATGTGGATCCCTGACTTGAAAAAGACAAATGTCTCCAGAGAAAAGGCATTGTCTTATTATTCCTAAGGGGAAAATGCAGCGGCTCTTTTCCACTACCCTGGCAGTTTAATAGAGATTTTGATAACATTTCTCTCAGGTGGTAGAATTAAAAGGAGGACATATCTCATCAGATAGATGGAGAAACTAAAACTAATACAGTGGAAATCTGTTGATCATCACAGACATTCTGGAGTGCTTTACATTCATGATCCAATTTCAACTTCATGATAGCTCTGTGAGGTATTGGAGTAGGAGCAGCAAGGTCCTATCTTTTCTCCTGAGCAGTTAAGTCCTACCCCTACTCCCCTATGCTGAGCAGACTACTTCTCCCATATGCTAAGCAGACAACCTCACCACTGTATAGCCCACCCTATCACCAGAGATCTTGTGTTCTAGGGACTTTACCAAGACCATGAAATCACAAATAGACTGCTCCCTGCCTCATAGTACCTTACGTGATGTGAAAGTTTCTGTTTTAACATCTTATGAGTGTAATAATGAAGGGACTTCCAAGAGTGAAAGCATAGGTATTTCACCAGAGCCACCTGGAAGACCCAGTAAATACAAGAGCAAGCCTTCTTTTTGCTTGCATAGCACAAAGATTATGTCACAGCAAACTTCCATAAGTCACTCCTTCTTCAGCTCTGATATAAGCAAGTCCCCATTCCACTTCCACCCAATCAGCCAGTCTCCTGACATTGCTTGGTTCCATTTGCTTTAAAGACAATAAAGCTTCACTCATTGAGAAACTAGTCCAACTCTCATGTAATTTTTAGCCTTCAAACTAGCTCTCCCACTGCAGTGTGTGCTCCAGGGTTTATCAGGCCCATTTTTGCAGAGGTGAAAACCGAGATTCAAGGGAACAAAGTGACTTGTCTTAAACCCAGGGCATCTAACATGATAACCATTATTCTATATACTTGGTTTTAGAAAAGTCCTTCAGTGATGGGATAGTAATTCTTAACATCTGCTTTATAGGTAGAGAGCCGTTAGACATCACCAACCCTAATTCCTTGTTTTACAAGTTTCACACATAAAACTTGAAAATAGATAGGATAATGGATGAGCCCTTCCTTGCATCCCCAGTGCTTAGTATGATGCATGGTGAATGGTAAGAGCTTTAAGGTCTGCAGAACTCTCTACAAATATCATCTCATTGGTGATAACCTCACAACAACCCTGAGGAAGATGTAATTATCACCATTTTCCAGATAAGAAAACTGAGGCAAAGAGCGTTTGAATGATCTGCCCATGATCACAGAGAGAGGCAAGACATGAATCCAAGTGGTTCCATCTCTCGTGTCACCCAGCTACCTCTTAAAACGCTTGTCAATTGAATACTTTTCTGAACTTGTTAAAAAATGCTTTTGGTAACTTGTTGTTCAGGCATTTTCAGTTGTGTCTAACTCTTCATGACCCCATTTGGTAAAAATACTGGAGTGGTTTTCCATTTCCTTTTCCAGCTCATTTTACAGATGAGGAAACTGAGGCAGACAGGGTCAGGTGACTTGGCCAGGGTCACACAACTAGTAAGTGTCTGCAGACAGATTTGAATTCCTAAAGATGAGTCTTCCTGACTTCAGTCCCAGCACTCTATCCACTGTTCCACTTAGCTGCCCAATATCGATAATTGTTTCAATATAATTGTTGTCCTTTGTAATTTTATGTATTTTATTTTATGCATTTAAAAACATTTTGAAAAAGGGTTCCATAGGCTATACCAGACTGTAAAAGTTGTGTTATGAAAGCCTGGTCTAATAGATACAGTATCATCATAGAATGAGGGAGATGCACATATTAGTATCTAATGAGAAATCATTCTTTGTGATTTGACAAGTACATATTAAACATTTGCTGTGAACTAGAGTGTGTTAGATACTGAGTATACAAGACAAAAAGCAGCAGGCCCTGATATCAGTCCTATTGTTGCCTGTCTCACAGGATCATATATATGGAATAGAAGGGACCTCAGTCAAAATCTAGTTTACCCTTCTGATTTTGAAATGAAGAAATTAAGACCCATAGATGTTAGATGGCTTGCCCAAGATTTCCCAGGTAAGAAGTTTCTGAGGCAGAACTCAATCCCAGTCTTCTGACTTGAAATCCAATGCTTTTAAATTACATCATGAAATCTTGTAGGACATGGTCAAGAATTCACAGATAGAAATTATTTTGTCACTAATTTCAACTGTCTGCAAAATACCATCCTTAAGTATATAAAGTTCAGTAAGAATATTCAGGTTTAAGTCCTTTCAGTTCCTTAGAGAAGTCATTGCATCCATTTCAAATGCATGGCTAATTACTTCATTTACTTAAAATGTGCTAATAAGGTTAAAGTTTATGGGTTTGAAGTTTAGACCTTGTCAAAACTGAGAAATAGTAAAAGACTAGTTTAGCACTTCTCTATTCCTGACATCTTTGCCACCCTCTTCCCTGCACTAGCAAGTCACCAGTATCATTGTTTGTTTTTTGTTTCTTTTGTTTCTCTTTTTTTATCCATGGTCTCCCTTTATAGCATCTATTTGACCTGGTTAGTGACAAACAGACTTCCTCACCTCCATCAAAGTTTGTTTCTGCTTCATTTTATTATAGAACTTGAAAGGACATTAAATTTTCCCAACCTCTTCATTTTATAGGTGAGAAAAACTGAGACCCAGAAAAGGAAAACGTCATATAAGTCATATAGGTGGTCAGCAACAGAGCTGAGACTAAGTACCATTATACTAGACCTTACCCACTCTTGGATTACCTCTTTCACTAATGCTCTTTCCTCTGCTAGTGAATCTCTTGCTCCTTGACTTTTCACCATTCTTAACTTGCAGTTCTTTAATATTGGGTAACTCCTACCATCCACCTCCTCTGTTCTGACTCACATCCAATGCTAATGGAGAAAATCATGAAAGCCATGTTGATTGCACTGACTCCCTCATCTGGGCCCACACTGTAGATATCTGCTTATTCATTCCATTTTTTTTTCTTTTGATTCTGTCACATTCCCCACAACAGCTGTTAGATATATATATTTTTTCTTTATATTCAATTATTCAAGTTCACTTTCTCTCCTTCCTTTGAGCAGGTGACCTAAAATCCTACTTTACCCTGAAGACAAAACATGCACTTCCTTAACGCCTTCTTCACCTTCTCTACGTATTTCAAAATCCTCATTCATCCTCTCTTCTTCTAAGGTAGCCTTCCTTTCCAAAGCACTTCTTTTACCATTATCTTTGATCCCATCCTGTCCTCTCCTCCATGACTTGGTTCCCTTCATCCCCTGTTTCCAGTACATCCCAATCTTTCACTCTCTACTGACTCCTTTCCCTTAGCATATATTCTTAGTTCTCCACATCCAAAATGAGGCATAAGTAAATCCTTCTCTGACCCCACTGTCTACTCAAGATATCATCTCTTCTCTCTCCTCAACACCAAATCTCAGGAAATACTAATTTGAACTGGCTGCTTTTGTTTCCTCTTCATCTGTTCTCTCCTCAGGTCTTATAGTCTGTGTTCCATTTCCACCATTTTACTGAAAGAATCAGTCATGGCCTCTTAATCATTAAGTCCAATGGCTTTTATTCCTTGTCCTCACTCTTAATAGCACTTAATCAATCATTTGACCCTGTTTCCCACCCCCTTTTTCTATGATACATTCTTACCCTTTAGCTTTTATGACACTACAGTCTTTTAGTTCCCTAACCTCCTTAAGAGGTCTTTCTTTGTTTTCTGTTGACTTCTTGTGCAAGAACTTGAAATGAATAGTGTCTAAGTTTTGTGCTTGACCTTCATTTCTCTTGGTTATTTTCTCTTTTGAGGGTCTTCTCCCTCTCCTGTGGCTTCAGTTATCACTTCCATCCCACTGACTTCCAAATCTATGACTCTACCTCCAATCTGTTTCTGCAAAATATGAGAGTCTATGATTATCATCTCTGTGCTCTGTATCATTACAGAGGTAACACAGTAGCACCTAACCCAACATGTCTGAAATTAAGCTCATTCTCTCCAGAAAAAGAAATGTAAAACGAAACAAAATTTTAAAAAAATCTTGGTTTCTCATTTGTCAATTGTTGTTGATGGGCCAATGTGGTTCACTCATTCAAGGCTCAACTCTGTCATTTATCCATGAAGCTTTTCCAGATCTCTCACTGAAAGTAAGACCCTTCACTGAAAAAAAAAAAAAAACAAAAGCAACTAATAGTACTTTCCTTGTCCCTTGCTTTTGCACTCATTACATTCTTGCTTGTCTTATAGCTATTTGTGTGTGTGTCTTTACGCTTCATTAAATCTGTAAGCTTCTTAAAATCAGGTTCTCTCCTATTTATCATTGTATTTCTAGCTCCAGCACCCAGCATGGTATCTGGCACATAGTAAGCACTTGGTAAATGTTTGTTGAAATGAATTGAATTCTGGCTCTCAGTCCATTGCTCAGCTATTACATGGCATCTTGTGAATATGAATCAAGTGTAAGTAAGCTTGAAAATGATGATTATGATGATAAAAATCTCGCATTTATGTATCACTTCACAGACTTCCCTGTGTTTCATGTCCTTTACTTGTGCTCACACCAATTCTATGAACTAGGCAGAAGTATTATTATCCCCATTTTAGAGAGAAAGAAATTGAGGCTCAGAGTGACTGAAAATTTCTATATGGCTAGTAATTGGCAGATCCAGGACTCAGATACAGCAAGGTTCTTTCCATTACAGCATCATTTCATTGTTTATGAGCCAAATTGTGGCCCTCATGCCTATGTATCATTTGTTTTAGAATTACTAGTATTTTGGAATTACCAGTTAATACCATAAGGTCATATATTGAAAGCTGTAAGGGATCTCAAATCTCTTTTTATACAACTCCCTCATTTTATATATGAAGGAACTAAAATCAAGAGAAGTTAAATGTTTTGGTTGGAGGACAGTCCAGATCTCAAGAGAAGGCATATTTAATGGAGTTCTGTCAAAACAAATTTTCCAAAATTCGATTTGAAAATATATATTGAGGAGTAAAAAAAATGGGGAATCATGAACAGTGTTACCAGAAATTCATCTCCTTTGTTCTAGGGATGACCAGTATCAATCAACCAGCTGACACCAATTAACTTTTAAAAAAAACATATTGATTACGAAAATGTATAAAAGAAAAAAATCTAATAAAACACCTACCTCCTCTTCATACCAAAGACGTACCTCCCATCTGTACCAAATCTGATAACAGTGGGCTCCCATTTGAATCGCAAAGGTACCGAGATCAACATGTAGAAAACACATGTGCTTCCAGATGTACTTCCTGGGTCTGTGAATCCTTTGTTCTCCTCACAGAATCCCTATCAAATTCACTTCTGTGTGTGACATAACTGATGAGCCAGTTCCTCCCTTGCAGGGTCTTAGCTGCAAGGTCCATTGGGCTGGGTTTGATTCAAGCAGTTTATATCCCAGGGCTGACTCTTCCCCAGATTCAGTTGCTACAAGATTTTGCTCTCTTCTGCATTTGATGACTCTTCCAACCTTGGAAAGCTCATAAGGTCTGTTCTGTTCTGTCTCTGCATATCATTCACTTAATTTAATGAAAGAATAATACAAGAGGCAAAAGAAAGAGGTGCTATATGTTTATAGACATAGCATGACTGAATGGAATAGAGGGCCTGATATCCCCTTTCTCCCCAGAAGTACATAGGAGTTATTCCTCACTGTAAAGCTCCCAAGAAAGAGAAATGTTATCTACTTAGAACCTCTGTATGTATCCTCAGATCCAGTTGAGTGTCTGCTGGGTCATTAGTCCTTTCATCTCAAAAACCCATTAGAAATCTACTTTTTGGGGCAGAGTCAAGATGGTGGCATAGAAGCAGGAAAACTCCACAACTCCCCCCATAACCATGTCAAATACCTATAAAATATGACTCTAAACAAATTTTAGAGCTCCAGAACCCACCAAGTGACAGAGAAACAAAGCTCTCACTGAATGCAGCCTGGCAGGCAGACAGGAAGGGCTCATCACAGCTTGCTGAGAGCTGAGCCCAGACCCACATGAACCCACAATTTTAGCGCCAGGACAGCCTGACCAGCCCAGCTGGAGCACTTGGGAGAGTGGATCACCAATAGCTGATGTGGCAGTTTTCAGAATTATCAACCCATAAATACCAAAGACCAAGTAAAAGGTCAGTGGAACTTGGCAGAAGTGGGAGGGAGATGGAGGAATGGGTCTGGACCTCTGCCCCCAGAGCTAGATGTGGTAGAAGCGGTGGTATTGCAGCCACCTACACATGGCTACTTCAGAGCTCCTGGCCTATAGATGGCAGGGGGGCCAAGTGACCATTCAGAGGCTAAGTGCTCTTGCCTTAACCCTCCTGGATCAGCATTGTGGTTTTGGGTGGTGGTCCTGAGGTGTGTCACCAGTGAGCTAAAGCTGGTAGGGGCTGTGGAGACAGTGGCTTCCTAATAGCTCTGGTAGCTGCAAAACCTGCAGCAATTTGGGACTAAGCTCTCCTCTCTCGAAGCAGAGTTCTACTGTGGCAAAGAGCTCAGAAGTCAAGTAATTGACTGGCAACATGAGCAAGCAAAGGAAGCAAAGAAAGCACAGGCATCCAACTTTAGATTCCTTTCTGGGGGACAAAAGGATCAAAACATAGAACAGGAGGAAGACAATACAGTCAGAACTCCCGCACCAAAAGCTTCCAAGAAAAAATATGAACCAGTTACAGGCTATAGAGGAGCTTAAGAAGAATTTTGAAAACTAAATAAGAGAAGTGGAGGAAAAATTGGGAAGAAAAATGAGAATGATGAAAGCATATCATGAAAAGAGAGTCAACAACCTAACTGAAGAACATAACACCTTAAAAATAGACTAACTCAAATAGCAAAAGAGGCCCCAAAAGCCAATGAAGAGAAGAATGCCTTATAAAGCCAAATTTCCTAGATGGACAAAGAATCTTAAAAGCTCACTGAAGAGAATAATTCCTTCAAAATTACATTGGAGCAAATGGAAGCTAATGACTTTATCAGAAATCAAGATCCTATTAAACAGATCCAAACAAATGAAGAAATAGAAGGCAAGGTGAAATATCTCCTTGAAAAAACCTCTGACCTGGAAAATAGATCCAGGAGAGACAATTTAAAAATTATTGGACTACATGAAAGCCATAATCAAAAAAGGAACCTTGAAAGCATCCTTCAAGAAATTCTTAAGGAAAATTGCCCTGATATTTTAGAACCAGAGGGCAAAATAGAAATTGAAAGGATTCACCAATCACCTCTTGAAAAAGATCCCAAAAGAAAATTCCTAGGAATGTTATAGCCAGGTTCTGGAGTTCCCAGATCAAGGAGAAAATATTACAAGCTGCCAAGAAGAAACAATTTGAATACTGTGGAAACACAATTAGGATTACTCAGGATCTAACAGCTTCTACATTAAGGGATCAAAGGGTCTGGAATATGATATTCTGGAGATCAAAGGAGCTATGATTAAAACCAAGAATCACCTACCCAGCAAAATTAAGTATTATCTTTTAGAGGAAAATATGGTCATTCAATGAGGTAGAGGATTTTCAAGCATTCCTGATGACAAAAACAGAGCTGAATAAAAAGTTTGACATTCGGGGGCGGAGCCAAGATGGCGGCGTAGAAGCAGCAACATATCGCAGCTCTCACATAGCCACCCCAAAATACCCATAAAATAGGACTCTAAACCAATCCTGGAACTCCAAAACGCACACAAAGATACTTCCCACTAAAGTCAGCTCGGCTACGAGGAACCGTATCAGCACTGCGAACCGAAACCAGCCTGGCCTGCAGCC